>CM044012.1:9706219-10306219 GCA_024085815.1 Flaveria linearis | reverse complement strand
AGTATGTCCATTGTCTTTGGAAGAGAGAACATGAACTTCCTCACAATGTCCCTATTCTCAAGCTTAACTCCAACATCTATGAGAGTATATACAATCTCAACATACCTAAAGTATAATTGAGTCATAGTTTCACCTGACTTATAGGAAAAGTTCTTAAACTGCTGCTTCAAGAGGTCTTTCTTGTTTTCTTTAGCCTCATCAAACCCCTCATACATGAGCTTTAGTGCAACCCAGAGCTACTTAGCAGTTTTGCACTTCTTGAACCCTCTGTGTATAGAGTTTGGAAGAGCAGTTTAGAGAGCGATCATGGCCTTCTAATATACATCAATCTTCTTCCAATCTTCCATAGAATAGTCTGTCATTTCCTTTGGAATAATCCCACCTCTAGCAATGGCTGAAGAGGTGCTTGAGATGTGAGGTTCTTTGATAACAGATCTCCACATCTTGCTATCTTGAGCATTGATGAATCCTTCCATACATTAGCAACAAGTATCAAATTCATCAGGAGTGATTAGTGGAGTTCTTGTCAAGGTATCAGTTTCCATATCAGCTTTTGTGATAGATGCCATTTGAGCTGGTAAGTGTTTTGTGAAACTAATGAGATTACAGATGGTGAGATCTTACAAACAAGAGCCTAAAAAGCACTGATAGCAATTACAGGACTGATGAAGAGGGTCAATGCAATAGTTTCATATTTTTAGGAGAGTTAGAACACTTAACAGATCAAATAGGAAACCGGTTTATGTGAAACAAAGAACACAATCAAAGAATAGAACATGAATAAGAACATAATAATATGGTTTTCAAGAATGATGTATGTTGCTCTCAAGTTCTTACAAAGTGTTACAAAGCTTAAAATGAAATGACAAGTACTTGAGATACTTTATACTACATCGTACAGTCGGCCAGACTTTGAAGGCCAGCTGTAAACACTAATCTAGACAACAAGATCAAGGTAAAGTCAAAAGACAGAGAGCCTTTTGATCGGTGACTATGACATGGCATAGCTCACAATCTTATCTAATACAAAAACGATAAAAGTATAAATGTCGAAAGTTACAGACTCAAGACCTTACTCTACAGTTTGACAAAAGTATGGACTTTTTACCAACTCATATAAGTTGGTGAGTGTTCAGAGGTGGCAGTGAAAAGTGGTTCATCTTTTGTCAAAAGGTGATTCAGAAAAATCATGTCTTTTTGTCTTTGAAAGAAATCAGTCTCTTGGCTTCAGAAGACTTTGTCTTTGAAGCTTCTAAAGACTTCATCTTTGTCTTTGAAAGATTTGGTCTTTTGGTTTGGAAGATTTGATACTTAGTGAAATTCATTAAGTTGTATCAAATCTTTTGAAGTAACTTCCTTCCACTTCACATGTGCATGGTAAGAGTTCTTTGGTTGCATCAGCCACTAAGTGTAATCTTTATACTCTTCCTAAGCTATGGCAAATAGAGTATGTAGTCTCAGAAGTTGAATACTTCAGGAGTCAGCCAATGTGACCTTCAATGAACACACTCCTAGTATTAAAGGTTCTGGTCCTGATTTTCTATTTGATCTTGATTTAGTTACCAATTATTTTAACAAATCTTGTGAATATGTTTTAGGAACAACAACTAATATAAGTTAGTGAGTTTTAAGAGATGGTAGTGGAAAGTGGTTCTGCTTTGTCAAAATCTGGTTTAGAAAAAGCATGTCTTTTCTGTCTTCAAAATAAATTAGTCTTTTGGCTTTGGAAGACTTTGTCTTTGAAGCTTCGAAAGACTTTGTCTTTGAAGCTTTGTAAGACTTCATCTTTGGATTCAGATTGGTCTTTTGGATTTGGAAGATTTGATACTTAATGTAATTTATTAAGTTGTATCAAATCAAGTAACTTCCTTGTACTTCATATGTGCATGCTAAGAGTTCTTTGGTTGCATCCGCCTCTAAGTGTAATCCTAATACTCTTCCCAAGCTAAGGCTTATAGAGTATACAATCTCATAACTAGAGTAGTTGAGGAGTCAGCCAATATGACCTTCAATTAATACACCCCTAATGTGAAAGGTTCTGGTCCTGATTGGTTATTTGATCTTGATTTAGTTACCAACTATTTTAAAAACTATTCTGAGGATGTTTTAGGAACAATAGCTAATACATTTGTAGGAGATCCTGATCTGGGATTTGAGCTAAGAAAACCAAATAATAGAATTCCTTCATCTTCAGTGGTAAAAAACCCTGTAAGTGAAAATGTTGTCAGCACATGCGTGATAAATTCTTCTGCTGAAACATCTGAGGTGCCAATCAATTCCAGCAATGAGGCATAAAACTCAAATGAATGAATTTCCATTGTAGGAGGAGATGGAGATAGTGAAAGTGATCAACAATATTATGATCCTAATAACCACTCCACTAAAGACAACATCAATGATGTTGCACACTCTTTAGATCAAGTTACACTTGATGGGTGTGCTAATGTGGTTGGTGATAATCACTAGATCTAAATTTTACTAATTTAGATCTTTCAAATCAACTTTCTATGATTCCTCACCTAAGAATCCATAAGTCCCATCCTACCACAAACATCATTAGAGATATTAAGACTAGGTGAGAACAAGAGGACAAACTCATGATAAAAATGTATGTCTTTACTCTTGCTTCTTGTCCCAGATTGAGCCAAAAATAGTTGATGAGGCTTTAAGAGATGGAAGCTTGATACTAGATCAAAGCAATTCTTGAGGAACTTCTTCAATTCAAAAGACAATATGTTTAGAACCTATGTCCTCTTCCTTCTAGGAAGATGCCAATAGGTATCAAGTGGGAATTCAAGAACAAGAAAGATGATAAAGGGCTTGTCATGAAGAATAAGGTAAGATTGGTAGTCCAAGGGTACACTCAAGACGAAGGGATTGACTAATGTCTTTGCTCCTGTAGTAAGACCTGAAGTTGTAAGGAGATTCCTTGCTTTTACTACATCCAAGGATTTCAAAGTCTACCAACTAGATGTTAAGTGTACATTTTTATATATGATGATAGATGAAGAAGTGTATGTCAAGCAACCACCTGACTTTGCAGACCCAGATCATCCTAATTATGTCTACAAGCTTGACAAAGCTCTTTATACGCTACATAAAACTCCAAGAAAGTGATATGAGATAGTGTCACTGTACCTAGTTCAACATGGTTAAAAAGAGTTATTATTGACAACACACTCTTCATCAAAAGAATAGGAAATTACTTGATGCTGGTACAAGTTTATATTGATGACATCATATTTGGATCAACAAATGAAAAGCTCTATAAAGCAAACATACAAACAAACATACCAAGAAATCCCACTAAAAATGAAAAACTCTATAAAGAGTTGGAAAGGCTAATGAATAATAGGTTTGAAATGAGTGCCATGGGGAAACTAAATTTTTTTCTAGGAATTCAAGTGAAGCAGGTTGACAATGGCATCTTCATTAACTAGTCTAAGTATGTACAAGAAATACTAACTAGATTTCATGTGACTGATTGTAAGGTTACTAAGACTCTCATAGCTAGAAACCACTCCCTATGGCCTGATCTTGAGGGGGAGTGTGTTGATGAACATCTTTACAAAGCTATGATTAGGTCTCTTATGTACTTAATAGCCAGTAGGCCTGCTATCATGTTTGCCACATGCATATGTGCAAGATATCAAGCCAACCCCAAGATGTCACGCCTAGTTGCTGTCAAGAGGATTCTTAGATACCTCAAAGGAGCTCCTAAACTGGGACTTTGGTATCTAAAGAATTCTGACTTAATTAATATGCATATAATAGTGACTATGGTGGCTGCAATATGACTACAAAGTCTACATTAGTGGGATGTCAATTCCTTGGTAGAAGGATAGTATCATGGCAATGCAAGAAGCAATCCTGTGTCTCTGCATCAATTGTTGAAGCTGAATACATTGCTGCTGCAAGCTGCTATGCTGAAGTGCTTTGGATTCAGAATCAGATGCTAGATTATGGATTCAACTTCAAGAAGACTCCTATCAACATAGACAACAACAGTGCTATCTCAATCATAAAGAATGTTGGTAGCACTCAAAGACAAAGCACATCAATATCGGGTATCATATGATCAGGGATAATTTAGAAAAGGGATTGATGAAACTTGTCAAAGTTAACACAAAGGAACAATATGCCGATATGTACATAAAAGCTTTTGATGAATAGAGATTTAAATATCTTGTATCAGCTATTATGATGATTAACTTTGAGTAGATTTTCTTAAACTAATTTCAAAATTGTTTTTCAAAAATGTGTGTCTTTAAAGTTGTCTAAATTATCTCTCATATAAGCACAGTTTATCTTGGAAGAAAATTTTTCAAAGATAATATTCCTTAGAATTTTAAAAATAATGGACAGGTTTTCTTTTGGAAGATTTTAAATTGACTTTGGAAGAATATTATGTCTTTAAAACTAACAACTACTTACTAATGGATTTAGTCTCGGAAGAAATTCTCATATATCTTCCGAAGCATAAATCTACTTCTAACTATTTATATATTTTGAAAGACAATTTTCTTTAAAAAACAATTAAGTCTCGGAAGTTTTATTCTCTTCTTGAGTAAAACTTATGATTTTTAAAATCTTCCGAAACCAAATATGTCTTAGAGGAAAAATTACTCTAAGCACATTTTCTTCCGAATCAATTCATTCAAAACTAAGGAATATCTTCCGAAGTCAATTTTGCTTCGGTAACTTTCTTTAAAACTTTCGAAGGTAAATTATCTATGAAACATTTTTTAGCTTCCAAGATAACTACCTTTTTAGGAACTTTTTTAGAGGTAGGACCGACATCCGGATTTCAGAGTTTATCTTTTTGCAATAACTTTGTCTCACATCCAAGCATATAAATAACCTTTAAAAGACATTGTGTTTAGAACCTATGCCCTCTTTTGCAACAACCTTTTTACAATCCTTCTTGAAATGTCCTACGAAACCGTATTCAAAGCAAGCACGATCATTCCTTGTTGCTTTATCATCAGGCCTTGATCGATAATTTTGACATGGGTGTCAAAATTTATGACAACGAGTGCAAACTCTACATTCATCACTGTGAAAATATCCACACTTATTACATTTCCCCTGAAATTCTTTGTTTACCCTGCTATTGCTAGAAGTTGCAACATAATCCGTTTAGACCCTTGGCTGAAACCTTTCTTGTTATTTACTTGTTTCTTGGAGCTTCCAAGCCACTTTTTTTTTCATTGAATGACCTTCTTTCCACCTTAACAGACTTCCTTTCAACTTCTATCACTCCTTTTCTATAAATGTCTTTCTTAATCAGCATTCCACTACATATTGCATCATCAGTCAGGGAGAGTACAATAGCTATAACACTCCAAATAGTGGTTGGGTTTGAAGCTGTAACATTGCTTCTTATATGGGGTGCCAATCCCTAAATGTATCTTTTAATCCAAACGTATTCAGGTGTACCATTCGTGGCACCAGTCTGGCAAGATCGTTGAACCTAGAAGTGTAGGCTCGGATCTCAGCACCATCCGTTGTGAGGTTCTAGAATTTTGTTTCAATTTTCTATAACTCATTTCAAGGCCAATACTCTCGAAGAAACATCTCCTTTAGCTGTTCCAAAGTGAGCTCATAAGTGTTTGCATCTCCCAAAAGTTGGTGTTGAGAGTTCTACCATGACAATGTAGCATCTTGGAAAGAACATGTCGCGTACTTGACCTTCTAATCATCAGAGCAGTTACTTATATCTATAACTGAAAGGATCAAATGAATTGATCTGTGATGATATTAGACTGCAATTCAATCAAAACATACACATGTAATCAAATCAATGCAAACAAACAAACAAATAAGAGAAATTCATAGTTGTTAATTGATAGTAGCAAAGACAATTACAAGTGTAGTAGCAGATACAAGTTTGTTCAACTAATTATTGTGTCTACTCTACCTGCATAAAACATATCTAAGCTATTTATACTATCAATAAACAAAAGAAACAACTACTTACATAAACAGTCCCTACACTATGAAAAAAACTATACAAAAGACAACTAAAGACTAAATGTTAATCTTTAAGAGCTTCAACAATACTCCCCCTAAGATTGACATTGTCTTCGGTCTTCAAAATCTTCGATCTTTAATAAATTGTCTTAAAAATTCTTCTGTCTTTAATCTTCTTATCTTTTCTTTTCTCTTTTCTCTTTTGTCTTCAGGCATCAAAGAAATCTTCAGGCTCTACTTTGATCTTGAACATTGGTTTTTCTCTATACAACTCTTGTTCTTTCAAGGCTTTGGAAATGGCTGACTTGAACTTGCTTGCCAAAATACCTTGTTCGGGTTTAGCTTCATTTGTCTTAATCTCTAGTTGATTCACCACCTTTAATGTTTCTTCAGCCAAGCCTGTGATATCAATGTTAGCATATAATTGAAATGGTTTTGGATGCTCTTTTGAATACACTTCTAGCACCCCTTTACTTGCTATCCGCATGAACTCTATCTCTTTAATATCTTTCTTAACAATATTTGCATATGCTGATGCTTTTCTCAATAAAATTCTTTCCATCGCAGCATTTATTACTTTGATGATGGATAAGAAATATTCTTGTCATTCTCAGCCACTTCAGGTACTACTCTCTCAAATTTCTGAACTGATAGAAATGAGATGTAACTCAGATGTAAAAGTTTTAATTCAAAGACTCCGAATAATGAAATTATGTCATGATCCCAATTTTCTAAATCTCGAGCTAACTTTAATTCAAATGTATCAGTATTGTAAAACCATCTCAAAATTGGTTTTGACTACTAAGTTCCATTGATCACTTTTAATCCTGGAGTAGTTACTTTCTCAGAGTATAGATCGCTAAACTCAATCAAAAATGATCTTCTTCTGCTTGTTTTCCTCTATACTTTCTATTCTTCTTTAACGAATTAAAGTACTCTTTATCCTCTTGATTACATCTTATTTGCAAAAATGAGCTTGCTTTGGTTATACCTCTGTTCAACAATTCTAAAAAGGTTTCACCTCGCTTAGCTCCAGATTGATTGATCAAAGGCAATTTGTTCAGCTCCTTTAAATCTTGCACCGGTAGCTTTATGATGCTAGAAAAAAAATGATAGACATCACAAAGAACATCAACTCTTTTTATCAAAAAGGCATCAAACACTTCATCATATTTCCATCCAACTATTTTCATTGCATTGGTCGTGTCAGGAGCAATCATTGTATTGAGCAATTTAGAGATTGATTGGCTTTTTTGTAACATATTTCTTACCAAATCTCCTGCAGATCAAGCTTTATTCCACAGTTGCCTTTGCTTAATTGATACTTTATATGCTTGTTTCTCATTTTCTAGAAACATCTTCATTAATTCCTTTCTTCTTTAAAAAATAGAGCTCTTATTAGCCATAGCTTTTATCTCTTGAGGCTTCAACATCCTTTTCCTCTGTATAATCTCTAAGTATTAAGGGTTATCCATATCAAGCACACTCATCTTGTTTGTTTATTTTTCTGTTTCTTGGAAACTCCTCACCAAATTTCTTAATGATTCTGATTGCAACCTGTTAAGCTTCTTTCATCGATAGTTACGTGCTTATGACCATGATCTTAAAGCAAAAATGCTCATGTCTTCAGGATTAGGATGGTGTAATTCAAAAGATGGAAGTTCCTCAACATTGATACTTTCTTGCAAAGGATTCCATTCTCCATGTTCAACCACTATCTCATTTGGATCAACAGGTGCAACAGACTTAGGAGTTATGCACTTTTCATATTCTTCATTAATTTGGTAGACGGTCACCCATGAAGAAACACTCTGTTATATTTCATTTTCACCATATAATTATACCTATCTTCAAAATCCACAGGTACATCATCTTGAGTTGTCTTAATTGGTGAAAAAGTTGGTTCAAAGTTAGCTTCAACTATATCCTCATCTTCAAGCACCTCATCATACCAATCATCGTCAAATTCATCTTCTATATCTTCAAGAGCTCTAATTTTCTCTTGAACATTTTGTTCTTCTTCTACTTGACTAGCAACAGTCTTTTGAACTTTGAATGATGATTCAGGTAACACTGAAACATCTATATAATCTATTTTCCTTTTTCCTTTATCAACTGCTTATATCTCTTCTACATCAATCGGGTTTACTTTAGAAACAATTACAACTTCTAGAGATTCAGACTTTTGCTTTTCCTTCATTTTTTCTAATTCTTCTTTCAAGATTTCATTTTCTTCCTTTAACTTATTAAACTTTTCTTCCATCAAGTCATAGTCACTTATCATAACTTCAAATGTTATCACA
This sequence comes from Flaveria linearis, assembly GCA_024085815.1. Taxonomy (NCBI): domain Eukaryota; kingdom Viridiplantae; phylum Streptophyta; class Magnoliopsida; order Asterales; family Asteraceae; genus Flaveria; species Flaveria linearis. Next base: position 10,297,943 of record CM044012.1, on the reverse strand, counting down.
TTATCTTCTTTGGATTTCACAAGCTCAGCAATTTCTTCATCCTTTTTAAGCATTACTTCCTTCAATTTGCCATTTTCTTCTTTTAAATTCTCAATGATCACTTCCTGTGCTTTATTAGCTTCTTTTAAAGAAATAATCAAATCAACATCTTAAACATCTTCAGTTTGTACAGACACATGATGTGCTATTTGTACATAAGTTTCTTCAGTTACAGCGGCTTCTTGAAATATATGCGCAGGAGATGCAACAATAGGTGTTGAGCTTTGAAAGATAGGCTCAGACATCATTGCATCAATGTAATATATGCCAAAATCTTGTTGTTGATCAAGATTCTCATTCACATTCACATCCATATCACCACCATCCTGTGTTTCTTGATTAACTTCATGTACATGCTCATCATCAATGGATTCATCATCAACGTTCTCAGATACATCACCATTACCATCATCTCCATCATCATCACTAGAACTTTCAGTATCATCAGTTTCATCATCATCATCATCATCATCACCTTCTTCTTCATCATTATCAGAAGGCTCTTGAGGAACTTCTTCAATGAGATCAGCTGGATCAACTAGTTCACCATTAATCAAATGGAAATGATCTATATTGATGTCTACTTCATATTGAGCAACATTCCTCATATACTCAAACATAGGTACATTTTAAGCACCTGTAACCATAGCCAATCTTTTATAGGATATCTCGGACATATGCTCAAGTACTAATACTTCTCCACCAATACCATACACATGAAAATCTAGGTGTTCTTTAATAATCATCTGTAAAAACCTTGGATACCTAAGGTATTTATTCCTTATACCTTTCTCCAAATTAAGATAAACCCATTTAAGATCCATCTAGCCATGTTAAATCTTCTATTAGTCGAATGAGCTACAATTGGTGATGCAATGTCTACAGGAAAAGAATTCCATCCTGCACTCCTCTTAGACATGCATTGCTAAAATATGTGGCACAGTAACTTCCACTGGTTATAGACTCTAGCTCTAAAGAATTATTTCTTGGGAAAGTGATCAGGGTGACCCATTGCTATGAATGTTTCTCTACATTCATCAAATGTCTGTTCTGATAAGTCTTCTGGTTCATTTTCCCCCAATCTTAGAGCAACTCTAATAAAATCTTTTGAAACTTCAACCATTCTATCGTTGGTTATAAAACCTCTCAATACTTTCCTTCCTTCATCATTGAACTCAACAGATGTCGTGTTCCTAAACCTCTTAATTAGTCTAGCATAGATGACAGGCTGGTAACACATGGCATATACATACTTTGTCCTCAGTAAAAATCTAATCATTTCTTCATAGCTAACAACATCTTGCACATCTTCATTTAGAAATGCTGCTACAGTGTGCTTAGGCTCAAACTTTAATTCATCCATCATGAAACAAGAAATTTAGTTAATTTGATTTGAACACTTTGAACTCAATAAAAGTTGATTGAAATTTAAAAAAATATTATGTTTTAAAAATTTTTAATCTAACTTGTACTTAGAAGTTTTCTAAGTATTTATATATTTTGTTCAAGAACACAATATACTCAAGTTAGTATATTTTTTATTAAAACATATTAATTCATTAAATTTTATCAAAAACATATTAGCAAATGAATTTTTCCTGAGTTTTTCATTTTAGTTTAAAAATCAAATTCTTGACTGTTCATCTTCATCAATTCGACTGTGAATACTCATCATCAAAATCAAAGTTAATGAAAATCAGTTTTGAATGTATTTATAAGCTCGTAATCAAGATTAAATCAATAATCTGTCTTCAAATTTATTCTTAAATCTTATTTTAGTCACAAATTTCAGATTATTAGTCAACTTAGGATTCATACGCCCGCATAGCGATGAAACGCCCAGTCAAATTTGAATCATAATCTTGAAATTATATAGATTTGATCATGAACTTACATTTGTAATCTATAAACGAACTACCAAACACAAACATAGAGCATAAAAAATCGATTTTTTGTGAAATGAGGGTAACCGAGTGTCGAGAGAGACGTTCAGGGGATTTGAATGGTGAATAAATGACTGAAAAGCACAAAGTGGTCTATTTATACTAAGTGTGAATTTTTAGGCGTATGAGCACTGTTTGTGCATGTGAGTCTGAAAATAACACCAAAAATCAGGCGCATGAGCACTGTTTGTGCGCATGAGGTTGACTTTTTCACTAAGTATTTAGGCGCATGAGCACTATTTGTGCGCATGGGCTTAGGCGCATGAGCACTGTTTAGACGCATAAGCACTGTTTAGGTGCTTTTGCACAGTTCATGCGCATGAGACTAGCTAAAACGCCCAACACTTGGTGATTTTCACTTGAAATGCCCAACTCTTGGAAAGCCTTGGTACTGTGCAGGCGCATGAGAATTGATGAAACACCTAACGCATATCCAAAATTTTAGACTTATGGCCACTGTTTAGGCGCATGAGGATGTCTGAAACGCCTAAAACGCTTGTAAATTTTCTGAAAATCATCATGCTCCTATTTGGACTTTTGAACACTATTTAGACGCATGAGATTCGTTTCATGAGTTAACACTTGTAGTTTTCAAGTCATCCGCCTGAACACTGTTTAAACACATTAGTACTTTTCAAATTTTGACTTTCACTCAAAATTTACATAATTGACCCTCAATTTTGAACTTTTGACATTTCAAACTTTTATTTTTAAATTAAAATTTTATTTTTTTATGATTTTACCTTTTTATTTTTGTTTTAAATTTTCAAAAAACAAAATCAATTTTCCTTCATTTTAGTCTCTGATTTTAAACAAATAATCTCATTTAAATTTTTGTAAGAAGCTATTCCACTTTAAAATATATCAGGTTCATCTTTACAAAATGACAAACACACACATGCTTGAACTTTAAGCTTCATCCTATCCATTCAAAACATTTAATTATGAATTTTCATATCTTTAAATTTGAATTATTTTCTCATAGACACTTTGACTTTTTACTCCCCCTAAAGTTTTAAGTTTAACGAAACTTAAAAGTTTCTTGAATATGCATATGAAAAGCACACTAATCACTGTTTATACGTAAGGCTCCGTTCCCGGGCACCTTACGGTTGGTCATTCATCGCACATAAAAACATTTCAAACGTATATTTACTTTGCAGCGGAATTTAAAACTTTCTTTAATAACTAAAACATGTCATTTCATAACTTTACAACATTCGTTTTCCTCTCAAAATACAACGACATGTCAAAATATGGATGCCAGCCTCAACAACTGAGTAGTCGCCCGTGCCATCCTCAGCAACGTACCTGCCAACTGGAAACACATCAAAGTCAGCGTTGCTGAGTGAGTTCTAGTTTTATATTAAAAACATACTTTACATTCCATCAAAACCGTTCTTACATACATACGATCATACAACATACGTACACCTAGATAATATTATTATTATCTTCATCATTCATTCATTAGCTTCCGTTCGTGTACCGTTCATTGTTATCGTTCACGTTCTTTCTTAACTCTTTCTTTCATACGTACGTTTCTTACTTTCATTCATACATTCGTTACATTCGTCCGTACGAACATTACGTTCATTCTTATATTCATTTCATTCATTAGTACGTTCATTACTTTCATACATCCTCTATCTTTCACTTCTATCTAGGTCCGGTCACACTTTACCCTCTTCATGGCACACAACCATGATTACTGAGGTCGTGTGACAAGGACCCCGTTTCATACGTCATCATCATGTTCCTTCCGTTCATTACTTTCATTCATTTGTTCTTTAGCTTTCATTACGTTCATTATCCTTCACTCGTTTCATACTTTCTTTCTTTCACAATTATCTCTCCCATTCATCAACTCACGCGATATTCCCGACTCATGTCCGAAGACTGATACTGTGCCGGGGCCTGCTCACAAACCCTGACTCATGTCCGAAGACTGACACAGTACTGGAGCACGTGATACGTTCCTCATCCGTCTCATCTCACTCTCACGCACTACTCCCGACTCATGTCCGAAGACTGATACTGTGCTGGGGCCTGCTCACAAACCCCCGACTCATGTCCGAAGACTGACACAGTACCGGAGCATGCGATCCCTACTCATCCAACTAGATCCTGTCTTATGCAATATCCCCGACTTATGCTCGAAAGCTGATGCTGTGCCGGGGCCTGCTCACAAACCCCCGACTCATGTCCGTAGACTGACACAACACCGGGATACGCGACAAAGATCCCATACGAGTCAATCACAAAGATTGAACTCCATCCGAGTCTGTTGCGACACAAAGTCACTCACCTCATAACTATGCTTGGCTTTATGCCACACCCCCGAAGTTAAACATAACTCAGGTAACATCACCCCCACCGAAGTGGGTAACAACACCCCCACCGAAGTGGGTAACTACTGAGTTTGCTGCGACACAGAGTCGCTCATCTCATACGTACGCTCACTAGCTTTACGTTCGTTCATTCGTTCATTATTTCATGTGTTCGTTCTTCCATTCATTCATTAATACATGCATTCGTTCGTTTTGTTCCTCTTTCACTATTTTTCAATTTACGTTACATAATACTTTTTCATTCATTCATAAACAATACACGTAAATATATACAGAAAGATGAACATAAATCGAAGCAAGGAACATCGGCATTTACCAGTCATCAGTCATTACCATCATATAAGGCAACATCATACTTATCGTATCTATGTCCTGCATACACATCTCTCCTTATTCACATCAGCCCTATTTGGGCGATTGAACCTACTGCAGTCGTATGGCTTCCATGCGGCTGGGTCGTGCGATTGGGCAGTTATGCGAATGGGCATACAATCGTGCGAATGGATCTCCTACCGTGCGAATGAACACCATACGAATGGACTATTAGGCGATTACCCTCATACGTGCGACTGAACTATCATGCGAATGGACCTATGCGACCGAATCCTTCAATCGCATGGCCTGTCGGGCGATTGAGCCCCATCCGTACGACTGAGCCTCAATCGTACAGTTGAACATCAGTCTTCCCTTAGTCGTGCGACTGGCCCTTCAGTCGCCTAGCCCTAACTAGGCAGCGACTGGAGTTCATCACGAATAGCAGCCACGACATTCGGCTTCCAAAGTCATCCAGACCTCGTTTGAGCTCAAATTAGCCCCTCTAATCCATAGGGAAACATACCTCGACCTCATACAAGCCTATCCTAGTTCGAAATCGAGTCCTAAATGTACCATACACATACACATACGTACATACACGGGTTAAACACCCAAAACTCGAAAACTAGGGTTTCAGATGTGTTCCAGCCCTAAAATCACTCAAAAAACGTGTAAAAGAGAGGTCTTAGAACTCACCTTAGTAGCCTTCTTGGTTAGAGCTTTGATTTGACCCGCTATACGTTGATCTTGACTCACGAACCCGCTTGGACCGAACTGTCTCCTTCTTCTCTTCTTTCTCTCTAGTCTCGTGACTACCCGGAAAGGAGTGTGGGCTGCCCTCTTCCCTAAATACTACTGTCCAGTCGCCCGAGGTCTCCATGCGACTGGACCTCCAGTCGTGTGAGCTCCATGCGATTAGACACTCCAATCGTACGATTGAGCTCCAGTCGTGCAGTTGAGCTTCAATCGCATGACTTCCATGCGATTGGACGCCCCAGTCGCATGACACTTCCAATCGAAATTTCCGTGCGTTACAAGTCCACCCCCTTAAACGGGTTTTGTCCCCGAAACCTGTTGTTCATTAAACCTCCGCGGGCAATACCGTCCCATCTATTTCCCAGTCTCTCACTTAGAATCCTATCGCTCCACATCGTTTATCAACATTCGACTTCTGGTCTATCTTGGACTATCGCCATCGGCAACCCATGCATACTGATCAATGTTCATTTGACCAGCACTTGCGACTCCAAACATGCCATGTAGGATACAGTTACTACATCACAATACTCGAGCAAAGGCTCGGCGTCATAATCATTGAGCTTCAGATTCAGCTTTAGTGTGTGAAGAACAAGGCGTTCAACTTGTGTAAAGTTGCTGCATGCACAAATCACATGCTGAAACTGTTCCTTAGACAACGGGTGACACAGCTTTCTCAATTGCATCACTCAATACTCTAGGGTATCAGATAACCTAGTGAATCCACTAATAGTAATCTCTACATCGAAGGGCTCCTAGACATTTCTTCTTCTACCATGCAACTCATAAAAGAGGGCACTAGGAACGAACTACTACTAGCATCACATTTAAGGCGTAAGGGCACAAACTTAAATTACCAGAAACATACCTGCCGCCAGGTCGAAGTCCGCTCTATCCTTCACCCTTTGTCCTCCTTCCTCGCACCGGAGCTTCTCGCCTTTGACCTCTTACAATCCCTGCTCAGATGTCCAGTCTCGCTGCAATTGTAGCACTTAGCCATGCGGCAATCCCTTGCTCTGTGGCCTTCCTTCCCACACTGAAAACAAACGCTCAGTCCCCATTTGCACTCCCCTTCGTGACCTCTACCACACTTCTTACATATCTCGTCCTTCCTTCTTATCCTCTTCCGATCATCGATCCTCATCATCTTACCTGCGACCACCATTCCACCATCACTATCTCGCCTTCCCTTCCCCTTCTTATCATAGGCTCGCTCCCCCGCTTCGCCTATTATCGCTATCGTCTCCCGCTCGTCATACAACTTTCCCGCCAAATCCACTGCCGACCTAAACGTGCTTGGTCGGGCAGTGATCATGTGCCTACGAATATCCGCTGGCAAACTCTGAATGTACCGCTTTACCTTCCGGGATAGAGGCGTCACCTGATCCGGCACCAGGCGTGCTATCTCGTTAAACTTCGTAGTGTACTGCTGCTGTGTCATCGTCCCAGCTTCCAACTGCAGGAACTCCCTTTTAACCTTATCCATCTCACGGTGAGGACGGAACTCCTCAATCACCAGCCTTTTCAACTCTGACCATCTCATCCTTCCGATAGTCCGGCTACCCTTAACTTGGACTACATTGTCCCACCAGCACAAAGCTGAGTCCACGAAAGAGTGGGCAGCAAACTTCACCTTCTGATCCTCCCGGCACTCACTGATATTCAGCACGGCTTCCATTTCCCTCACCCACCGGTGAGCAGCAGCAGCAGTGCCATTACCATCAAAAGTTGGGGGCGTGCATCGTTGAAATGCCCTATAGTTACAGCCTCGTGCCGCCTCCTGCACAGGCTCCTCCTCCTCTTCCTCCTCATCGGAGAAAACCATTTCAGTCTCCGTCCGTCTCCTTCCGCCCGAAGGTCTACCCCGTTCCTGTCTCTCCTCATCCCTAACAACCTTTATCACTTCAGTCACTACAGATGGTAAGATCGTCTGCATGACCTGGTGTACTTCTTCCACAACCGCCTCTCTCATCGAGGCTCTCAAATTTGCGCTTTCATCTGCTCCCTCCTGATGAGGAGTCTCGTGTTCTTCCTGAACCACCTTTTCAACTCTAGGCCTTCCTCTGGTGACCCGTGGTTCAACGCCACGTCCGCCACCACCTCCACCACGTGAAGCCTTAGAAGATCTACCACCGGCCATCCTCTATAATACACTGAAAGATTCAAACACCAACATGGTCATTCAAGGGAATAGCTCAGTTCATGTCACGTATAGTAAGTCCCTAATTACAGTGATCAGTTGTGATTAGCCACTTACCTTACTTTTCATACCCGAGCACTACCTGTCCTGACTATATTAGCATCTAAATCTAACAGTAGCACATAAACATATAACATACGCACATAATGCCGGTTAACCTTTAAGAAATACCTGATGGCACGTAGCTACTCAGTTTGGCATCCCTTCTCTTTTGTCCTATCTCAGTTTAAGATTAGGTTTATTATGAAAATTTACCCATTTCACTTAAACTTTGGCTCTGATACCAACTTGTAAGGCTCCGTTCCTGGGCACCTTACGGTTGGTCCTTCATCGCACATAAAAACATTTCAAACGTATATTTACTTTGCAGCGGAATTTAAAACTTTCTTTAAGATTGAACCTACTGCAGTCGCATGGCTTCCATGCGACTGGGTCGTGCGATTGGGCAGTTATGCGAATGGGCATACAATCGTGCGAATGGATCTCCTACCATGCGAATGAACACCATACGAATGGACTATTAGGCGATTACCCTCATACGTGCGACTGAACTATCATGCGAATGGACCTATGCGACCGAATCCTTCAATCGTATGGCTTGTCAGGCGATTGAGCCCCATCCGTACAACTGAGCCTCAATCATACGGTTGAACATCAGTCTTCCCTCAGTCGTGCGACTGGCCCTTCAGTCGCCTAGCCCTAACTGGGCAGCGACTGGAGTTCATCACGAACAGCAGCCACGACATTCGGCTTCGAAACTCATCCAGACCTCGTTTGAGCTCAAATTAGCCCCTCTAATCCATAGGGAAACATACCTCGACCTCATACAAGCCTATCCTAGTCCGAAATCGAGTCCTAAACGTACCATACACATACACATACGTACATACACGGGTTAAACACTCAAAACTCGAAAACTAGGGTTTCAGATGTGTTCCAGCCCTAAAATCATTCAAAAAACGTGTAAAAGAGGGGTCTTAGAACTCACCTTAGTAGCCTTCTTGGTTAGGGCTACGATTTGACCCGCTATACGTCGATCTTGACTCACGAACCCGCTTGGACCGAACTGTCTCCTTCTTCTCTTCTTTCTCTCTGGTCTCGCGACTACCCGGAAGGGAGTGTGGGCTGCCCTCTTCCCTAAATACTACTGTCTAGTCACCTGAGGTCTCCATGCGACTGGACCTCTAGTCGTGTGAGCTCCATGCGATTGGAAACTCCAATCGTACGATTGAGCTCCAGTCGTGCGGTTGAGCTTCAATCGCATGACTTCCATGCGATTGGACGCCCCAGTCGCATGACACTTCTAATCGAAATTTCCGGGTGTTACATTATATGCCTGCACACAGAAAACATGCATAAATCAAAATTAAAGCAGAATAAAAATCTAATATTTACAATTGAATCACTGCCTGCAATAAGATCATATTAGTTAAGATCAGCACATTAAAATAAAATAAATCATGGATAGTCATAGAAATGATGAACTCCCGATCAAGTGTGTTCCAGGTCAGTGATTTCATAGCAAAAGAGTCACAAGATCCAAGGACAGACAATGAGTGTTATTGGTAAAAGAATCAGCACACTTTTTCAATTCTTGGATTGATTAGTAGTTGGATTAGATATGACAAGATGTGATCCATACATAGACTTAGAGAGATCAACTATCATCAAGATATGCAAGAAAGTACAGTTTCTCAACTTATTACCTGACATATATTCATAACCAGAGTACATGTTTATAATTTAGATGAGAATTATCATGGATAAACAATCTCAAACCATCCATTTGAATAGGTTATGCACATTGGCATCTTTTTGCATCAAAGGACAATATCCAGGTCTGTAATCACTTATAACAAAGGATATCTCATCAGTTTAGGTCTATGATGAGTCATAACAGAGAAGTGAGTTGATGCTTGTAACAGATGTCATGGTTATTCATATCACCACAAGGTGTGAGTGTTATAACTTTACAAGCAATCAATCTGATAAGCTAATACAACTCATTTGTACTTAGATTTACACACATACATGCATAGATGATTAAGTTTAATCACAAGAATTTACTTTTTTAGTATAATTTCATGAATATGCCTACACATCAAATCTAATCATGTCAGAATTTATTGTTGAGTGAAATATGCAACTGATCCAACTAATGTACTATCATTTCTCAAATATTGCAAGGATAGATTTATTCCTAAACAATGAATAAACCAAGAAAAACTCTATTTTTGTAGTTCTTGTTTTATAATTTTATCTTTTGATTTTTGATTTTCAATTTTTTGTATTTGTTTTTGCTTTTTCTAAGAATCATGCACACATAAAAGACAATTAGGTAATTAACTCTAACAGGTTCTCTTGCTATATTCTATTTAGTTAAGGGATGGTTCTAATCATGTTATGACTCAATTTAACTGAAGTGCTCACAAAACCATCCTTTACACATGGTTAATGAGACCAATTGACTCTACCAAATACTCAAACCGTCCTGGTAAGAAGGCTTTAGTAAATAGGTCTGCCAACTATTTTTCAGTTGCAATTTGAATCAGCATGATTAAACCTTTTTCAGAGTTGTCTCTGAGAAAATGATATTGAATCTTGATATGTTTTGTTTTTGAATGTTGGACATGATTAGATGTAATGACATAGTAGTAGTGTTATTAATGTAAATTGGAGTTTTACGAAAATTGAACCCATAATCAAGTAGTTGGTTTTGTAACAAATGGATTTGAGAACATCCTGCTGAAGCAGCTATGTACTCAGCTTGTGCGGTTGAAACAGATACATTTGTTTGTTTCTTACATTGCCATGAGACTAATCTGGGTCCTAAAAACTGACAACCACCCGTAGTAGATTTTCTATCATCATAACATCCTCCATAATCACTATCGGTATGTCCATGTAACTCGAAGTTTCCTTCATAAGGATACCATGGCCCTAAAGCCGGTTTACCTTTGAGATACCTGAATATTCTTTTAATAGCAATAAAGTGGGATTCTTTCAGTTCTGGTTGATACCTGGAACAGACACAAACAACATACATTATCTCTGGTCTTGATGTCATGCCAATAAGATACATCAATGAACCAATCATAGATCTATATAATGTTTGGTCTACAGATTTTCCTTTTGGATTAGGCTCAATCTTGGTGTTTATGTTAGCTGGAGTTCTAATGGACTGATAATCTTGCAGTTTAAATTTCTTCGAGAGCTTGTCACAAACTTCTCTTGATTGATGAAAATACCACTTGCAGATTGCTAGACTTGAAGTCCAAGAAAGAAATTTGTTTCTCTCATAGAACTCATTTGAAATCAAGACTTCATTATTTCTTTGAATTCATTGCATAATTTTGGACTAGCAGGACCAAATATGATATCATCGACATACACTTGTACATAAAAGAGATCATCAGCATCCTTCTTTATGAATAAAGTTAGATCGATTTTCCCTCGCGTGTATCCAAGTTAGATTAAGTGTTGTGACAATGTTTCATACCAGATTCTTGGAGCTTGATGGAGTCCATACAAAGCTTTACTAAGCTTGTACACACGATATGGAAATTCTGAATCTTCAAAACCCGGAGGTTGCTTCACATACACATCATCAGTTATTGGACCATACAAGAATGCACCTTTAACATCCATTTGATACACTTTGAATGTCATGAATGATGCATAAGTCAGAAAGACAAGAATTGATTCAAGTCTTGCAACTAGAGCAAATACTTCGTCATAATCAATACCTTCTTCTTGAGTATATCCTTGTGCAAAAAGTCTTGCTTTATTTCTAATAACTATACCTCTGTAATGCCTCGAATTTTTGTAAAAATAAAAGAAAGAAAACTCTTTTGAAAAGAAAGGGGAAAGTATCTTGAAAGAAACGAAAAGAAGTAAAAGTGGAGGGGCTAAAGTGCAAAAGGACAAAACTCCATTATTTTAATAGTACTTTAAGTATGGCCGCTCATGTATACGTACCAACTGCTGTTTGTCGACCAAAAGAGAAAAGAAGAAGAAGAGCATATTTCTTTGGTTTTAGTGAAATAAAGCAGCAGTTTTTGGCCTAAGGTAAGTAATTCTTGTAAATTTGGTTTGGTTTTGAGGGTTTTTGACCATGTAACCGAGTTCTATGTGTTCTTACGTGTGTATATATGTTCGGTTGGGTGTTTTGACATGTTTAGGTGTTCGAAATCTTTGAAAGTTCAAAATTGAAGGAGAGGTGTTTGAAAGCAGTAAAGGTGAGTTTCTAGACCCCGGTTTATATGTTTTTAAACATTTTTAGGGCTGAAAATGCATGTAAAACATTTTTACAAATATGCATGTAACTGTATGTGAATGTGTATGTGAATGTGTATGTGTATGGACATTTTATGTTTGTTAATGCTTTGTTGATGTTTAGAATGGGTGTAACAAGCTTAGAACATGTGAAAATGTTGTTCGGGAATGAAAAATAACTTAGAAACATGTATGTAGGTGGTCATGCGCCCAAACAGGGCCTATGTGCCTAAGAAATTGCCTTAGAAAAACATTAAGTGAAGTCATGCACCCAAATAGGGCTCATGCGCCCAAATAGGGCTCATGCACCTGGAAAATTCACATAGAAAGACTAAGTGAGGCTAATACGCCCAAACAGTAGCTCATGCGCCTAGAAAATGCCTTAGAAATACCAAGTGTATATTCATGCGCCTGAACAGTGGCTCATGCGCCTAAGATTTTGCCCAGACGCCTAAGTGTTGGGGTCATGCGCCCCAATAGTGCCCATGCGCCCACTTTTTACTTAGGCGCCTAAGTACAAGCTCATGCGCCTTAACAGTAAAAACATCTAAGTTAGGTAGAAAATGCCTAAGAATAAGGTCCATGCACCCAAATAGTATTGAAACGCCTAAATAGGCCTCATGCACTTGCATAGTGTTAAAGCGCCCCAAACACTTAGAAAATTTCTAAAATTTTAGGAAATCATATTTTTAGGGTTTTGACCCTAGTTTGACTTAAGGCTTATATGTGCCTATTTTATGCATGGTTATACTCTGTTCTTATGTTCCAGATATATATTGATGTGAGACCTTACGTGGTGTGTTTATGATCGTAAAGGTAAAGTATTATCATTAAAGAAAGTGAAAAGATTAATGATAATGAAAGTGGAACATAAAGAACAAATGAAAGAAAAGGCTTGACAAGCAGAATGAAAGGAGGATCACACCTCATTGAGAGTTGTTAGCTCAACTGTGTGTATTCTAGCGTGCGATTTCGGCTAACCCTTAAGGGGTCACACATAGGGGGATCAGTCTTGGTGACTGATCCATAGTACGAAACGGGATCCTTGTCACTTTACCCCAGAAATGATGTGGCTTTGTGCCAGGATATGAAGTGGTATTGTGCATGGAATGGTAGCTACGGGCCACGAAGGGGGGTAATGTTTTGACAGGACTTGGAAACAGTGAAAGATAATGATAAAGTATGAAACGAATGAATACGTGCAATAATGAATGATGAATAAGGTTATACCTTGTTGTATGTACGATGAATGCTAACGTATGAAAGTAAAGAAAGTATTTCATTGGAAAGATTTTCATATATGAACTGTATAAAGTATTTTAATGCTTAAAAACTAGAACTCACTCAGCAACGCTGACTTTTATGTATTTTCAGTTGGCAGGTAATTTTGTTGAGGATGGCACATGGGGAGGCTACTCGGTAGAGCAAGACTGTCATCCATTCATGCATATTATTATTGTTGTTTTGAAATGCAATTAAATGATGCTTTTGTAACCTAACAATGTCATATTGCTTAACAACAGTACTTTATCATTGAAATGAATGGTTTTCCTTAACTTACTTCCGCTGCTTATTTTATTAAGTATGTATTATATATGAAATGATGCGATGATTGTCCAACTGTGAGTTCTCTGAGAACGGGGGCTTACAACCTCAATCATTTTTTTGTTTCTAAACAACCATTTTGTGCCTATGGTATTTTCTCCTTCAGGTAAATCCACAAGATTCCACACTTCTTGTTTGCGGAATTGCAATAATTCTTCTTGCATAGCCTGAATCCAACTATTGTCATTTAACGCTTTGGTAACGTTTTTAGAAACAACTTCAGAAAGAAAACATGAGTATAAGCAAAGATTTGCTTGTTCTGATTTACTCATCGTAGTTCTCTCATTCAAAGGACCAATAATCTGAGATGTTGGATGATTCTTGTGAATACAAGATGTTGGAATCTCATTCCCTTGAACATGAACATCTATATTTGTTGGATTCAAGTTAGAAAGCTGATGCAATAGGCTTGAAGAACGTGGATTGAAATTTGAAACTTGAGTTGGTGAGTTGAGAAAGTAATCAAGACTACCATAATCAACTATATCACCAGAAATGGATGATGTTTCAGACTTAGGTTGCACAAATGTAAGAACCGACCCCAAGGTCAACATTCTAAACTTTGATCCCCAACGATTATTGCTACTATTATTAATATCTGTAATATATTTACTATTACTATTTGATTTCCTTCTATAATTATTATTATGTTTTTAAATTCCTAGATGCTATGTTAGGTCTTCCCTGGAATAAGACAAATTAACGTTCTAAAATTAAACGTAACACGGCAAATTAAATTAAAAACAATTAATTTTGTGTAAACGCACATGATTAACGAATTAATTATATTCATATACGTTTAAAAACATAAAAAAGTTTAACTAGAAACTATCACAAAAAATACTACACTACACAACAAAAACACACTACATATCTAATTAACAAAAAAAAATTAAAACACACCACAACACCACCCACTCAGCCGCCCCCTCACCACCCACACAACCCAATCAATTCTCTTCTATTCCACTTACACAACTCACCACTACACTCCATCCATTCCCTTTTACCCATACATGCAAACCCACATTCAAACACTTCACAAAAACTCTCTCCCTCTCTTTCCCTCAGCCTACACAACCGAAACACGCACACCACACTTGATTTTCAGCCACATCTTGGAAGAACACAAGTATTTCAAGCTCAATCAAGTACTAAACAAGCAAGAAGGTGATGTTTGGTGGTTGTTCTACACATATTGTTGAAGGAACAAGTAACTCCATCCCTTGTTCATGAATAATCAGCTCATCTAGCCGTTCTAAACTCTCAAAATCATGAACCATTTGAATTGTAAGCCACAACATACCCGAACCAGGCTATATCTTGTGTTTTACTTCTTAAATCTACCAAAAATCTCACATAATTTGTTTTAATAAAAATGTGCTCCCATAACCTTGTTCTTGGAGAGTTCTTAACATAACACAAGGTATACGTCGTGGTAAACATGTGGTTAGAACACAAGTTACACCTTGAAAAACCCTCTTTTTACATGAAATAACACTATCCATGAACTTGTTTGAAAACCCTCCAAACCAAGACTGATAACCTGCTCCAAAACAAATTTTGAACACTTTAATAATCTGATGTTAAAGTTACAGTAGTGATTAGGTGATGTTTGGGTATGAATCATAGGAGTTACACAAATGCAAATGGTGTAAATCATCAAGTTATTGCAACACATGCATGATACATGAAGATCCAAGACTAATGTTGTATTTTCAGTAGTTTTGGGATTATTGTAAATGTTTTAAGTTCATAATATGGCTGGAAGTATAAAAAGTAGGAGCTAGGGCTTATGATGGACTTGATTTGAGACCCGAAAAGGGTCAAAATCACTCAAAATTTAGAAAAATAAATGATATTTCCATTTTAAAAATAATTCCAGGCTCTAATATGAAAATTATAGGCAAATGGTCGAACTTGGTGGTATTTGGGTTAAACTCATGATTAAATGAAGTTAAAACGTGAAAGACGGGACTTAACCGGGTAATTTTTGGGTAAAATCTTAAAAATAGTAAAAGAGACCTAAAACCCATCAAGAACAAAATATTTCAGTAAGTTAGGGACATTGAGTCATGAAATTGGTGAAAACTTGAATTGAAACGTATTCGGACGTTCGGTTCCGGGTAAAAACGCGTTAATGGGTAAATCAAAAGAAAATGAAGTTCTTAATTAAAAGAACCCAAAAAAATGATTTTGACACTTATTATACTTTTTATAAGTCATTAAATAATATTTAGAAGTTAACGGGATAGAAACAGAAGAATTTGAAGCAAACTGTTAAAATCTTCGGTTTTCCGTAACAGATAACTAAAAACATATGTTTTAATTACTCCAAATTAAGTTCTGGAAAAATTGTAATTTAACATGTTAAAAATGCAATAATAAACTCCTAGAAACTAATAAGGGTCCATAAAAGTCAATAAATCAAAGAAAACAAACTTTAGGGTAAAAACTGTAAATTTTGAAACTTGAGGGACTAAGCTGAAAATTTTGCCAAATGCTTTGAAATTCAACCCCTTTGAATAAAAAAACATTTTAAACATATTTCCACTATAGTAAACTGATTAAAACTGTTAACAAACCCTAACTTTCCTAAAAAGGAAACTTTTGAAGCCAATCTTAACAAATCAAGCTAGTGAACTTTTAACCTTATAACACACCTAGTTACACCCAACATGACCTTAGAGCACATAGCTTATTACTTGAATCTTGATGCTAGGGTGCTAGGATTGAATCATTTTCTGTACTCGAAGATCCGTTGCCTAAAACTTAAGGTGAGTTCTAGTGTCCCCTTTTACTATTGTTTTGGGATGAAACATGCTTTGTTCAACTGAAATTATTACTGTGCTATTTATGATGCTTATGTTATGGATATTCATTGAATCGGCTCCTAATTGTATCACAATCATTAATTCTTGTGTGAACCGCTTGTCCTATATGGGTAGATCTACTTGGGGAATCCCCCACACACAGTGCCTTCCCGACAGGATCCTGAGGGTTGTTTGTGTCATATAACAGGTTTTATAAGATACTAAGATGAACCATCCAGCAAGTATGGTACACTGTTTAACGCTCAGTCTCCTTTAAGGTTAACCGGTTTAAACACAACTTTAGAAGAGGCAAAACGGGACTGAGTGCAGGGTTGATTGTGACCCCACAACAGAGATACATTGATTTTAGAATTTAACTTATGGACTTTCCAGAGACCTTTTGTTTTTAAACTTTAAGCACTTCAATTTAACAACTTTTTAGTTGACATAAAATCTTTTGGGCATGTTTCAGGTAATCCCTAATAGATATGGCTTGGTTGGAGAACTGGACTCGAATGACCTAGAAATTCGACTACCCTTGGCATTACTTGACTGTGGTACATTTGCACAATTTGGATTAGGTTGATAAAACACTGAATATTTATGTAATGAATTTGTAATTGTGTGACGGGCTAGACTGTTACATCCCATTTTGACTTTAAACTTGCAATGCCATTTTATTTCTCTCCTTGTGCGCTCTTGTGATGGTTTGTTTCCGCTGCCATGTATGTTGCTAGTGTAACACCTGGTTATTTATCTATTTGGAAGTCGACGAAAGAAGAAAAGAAATAAAGTCCAAAACCGGGGGACCAAACTCGCCAACGCACGAAAGTTGGACAAATGGGGACATAATAAGGAGAGGGCAGCCCATTTCCCCCTCCCCACACACTCATTTCAGCCACAAAAGAAAGAGAGAAGAGAGAAAGGAAGAAAAGAGGAAGAAAGGGTTGATTCTAGTCGATTCGGGCTCGAAATTCATCATCTAGCAAGTCCAAACGAAGCTCTTCATCTTCTTCTAGTTTGTGTGAGTTCTAAGACCCCTATTTTACTTGTTTTCAACCGATTTTGGGGCTGAAACACATAGAAACCCGTTTTTGAAAATGTGTGTGTTTGACCCATTTGGGTGTGATTGTGTATAATGTGTTTAGAGTGTGATTTCGGGCTTGTGTGTGCTTGAATGGTGTCATAGTATGCTTCCCTAAGGTTTAGGAGGGTTGATTTGGGCTTAGAATAAGTTTGGAAGGGTTTGGAGGTCGAAAATCGCGACTGCAGTTCGGGATGAACTGCAGTCTGCGCCCAGTTAGGGCTAGGCGACTGGAGGGCCAATCGGTCGACTGAGGGACGAATAAGGTTCAATCACATGATTGGGGGTCCAGTCTCATGTCAGGTCATATGACTGAGGGCCCAGTCGCATAGGTGCGCAGTCGCACAAGTGTTCCTTTGCACGACGGAGAGCTCAGTCGCATAGGTCCATTCGCATAGTCCAATCGCACGATTGAGGGTCCATTCACACGATTGGAGGATTAGTTGCATGGGACTTCATCCGCATTGGTCTAGTCGCATGATGTTCAGTCGCATGGAGGCCATGCGACTGAAGGGTGCCCATTCGCCCAGACAGGGCTGTTCTAGCCGGGGACGAACATAGTTAGAGTACTGACTTTCGAGGGAAGTGCAGAGGTAAGTTTTGACGTAGAAGTTCCCTTAAGTGCATGTAAGATGGTCGTTGAGGCCTTAGAAGAGATATTGGGCATGATGATGATAGTGTTGTATGTTTATGCATGATGTATGTATGTTAAGTATGATGTTGCCATGTATGATGGTGATGACTGATGACTGGTAAATGTCGATGTTCCTTGTTTCGATATGTGTTTATCTTTCGACAACTTTACGTGTTATGAGTAATAAATGTAATTAAAGTATTATGTAATGTAAAGAGAAAGATAATGAAAGAGGAACATGATGAACGAATGTATACATTAATGAATGAACAAATGAATGTAAGAAAGGCTTGCAAACAAATGTAAGGAGGTGCATACCCAATGAAGGTGTTAGCTCAACGGTGTGCGGGTTAGCTACCCCGAAGGATGCACACTGGGATCCAATCTTTGTGATTGACCATACGTACGGGATCCTTGCCGCTTACCCTAGGTGACTGGATCAGCTTCGTGCACAATATTCGTGATTTAATTACCACAGGTCCAGCACCAGCACTCGTGCACAATGTTCGGGGTATAGCACATGGCATTAATCCAAAATGAAAGAGGAAAGATAAGTGGTGCATGTACTTGCCCTAGGTGACTAGAACAGCTTCGTGCATAATGTTCATGATTAATTACCACAGGTCCAGCACCAGCACTAGTGCAAAATGTTTGGGGTATTGTACATGTCATCGAAAGTAATGAACGTACGAATGAGTTTAATGAACGTATGAATGAATGTAATGAATGTATGAATGAAAGTAAGAAATGTACAAACGAAAGAAAGAGGTTATGAAAGAATGTGAACGTTAACGATGAATGGTAAACGAACGAAAGCTAATGAATGAATGATGAAGATAATAATAATATTATCTATGGGTACGTATGTTGTGTGACCGCATGTATGTAAAGGACGGTTTAACATAAGAAAAGTATGTTTTATTGTAAAACTAGAACTCACTCAGCAACGCTGACTTTTTATGTGTTTCCAGTTGGCAGGTAAGGTTGCGGAGGATGGCACGTGGCGGCTACTCAGCTCTTTTAGGAAGGCATTCTTTTGTATAATGCTTTTGTGATGTAATGCAACAATATATATTTCTGGTAAAAGCATTTATATAGTAAATTGAAAAGTTGTTTCAAAGTTTCCGCTGCATGTTTTATTTAAATTAATGAAATTATATGTTTTAAGAGCGATGAGGATCTAACTGTAAGCGTCCCGGGAACGGGGCCTTACAAGTTGGTATCAGAGCCAAAGTTTAAGTGAAATGGGTAAATTTTCAAGATAAACCTTAACTTAAACTGAAAATGGGACGGAAAGGGATGGGGTGCCAATCTGAGTAGCTGCGTGCCATCAGGTATTTTCTTAAAGTTAACCGGTAGTATGTGTGCATGTCATGTGTTTATGTGTTGCTGGTAGATTTAGATACTGATATAGTCAGGACAGGTAATGCTCGGGGTGCGAAGAGTAAAGTAAGTGGCTAATCACAACTGCCCAATGTAATTAGGGACTTACTATACTTGACATAAGCTGAGATATTCCCTTGAATGACTGTGTTGGTGTTTGAATCTTTCAGTGTGTGATAGAGGATGGCCGGTGGTAGATCATCCTAAGCCTCGCGTGGTAGGCTTGCTGCTGCATCGCGGCACAAAAAAGGCAGGCCTAGAGCTGAGAAGGTGGTTCCTGAAGAACCCGGGACCCCTCATCCGGAGGGTGTAGAAGAGAGCGCCAATTTGAGAGCCTCGGTAAAGGAGGCTGTAGTGGAGGAGGTGCACCAGGTCATGCAGACGATCTTACCGTCTATGGTGACCGAAGTGATAAAGGCTGTACGGGTAGGTGAACGGAAGGAGAGGAACCGGTCCTCAGGAGTACGGGAACAAATGGAGCCTGAAACGGTTCCTTCTGATAAAGAAGAAGAGGAGGAGGAAGAAGAGCCTGTGCCGGGGGCGGCACGAGGCTGTAACTACGGTGCTTTTCAACGATGCAAGCCCCCAGCTTTTGATAGTAATGGCACTGCTGCTGCTGCTCACCGGTGGGTGAGGGAAATGAAAGTCGTTCTGAATATCAGCGAGTGCCGGGAAGATCAGAAAGTGAAGTTTGCTGCCCATTCTTTTATGGACTCGGCTCTGTGCTGGTGGGACAATATAGTCCAAGCCGAGGGTAGTAGGGCTATTGGGAGGATAAGGTGGTCGGAGTTGAAGAAGTTGGTTATTGAGGAGTTTTCTCCTCACCGGAAATGGATAAGGTCGAGAGGGAGTTCCTGCATCTGGAGGCGGGAACGATGACACACCAGCAATACACCACAAAGTTCCACGAGATGACACGTCTGGTTCCGGATCAGGTGACACCTCTGTCGCGAAAGATCAAGAGGTATATTCAGGTTTGCCGGCGGACATTCGCAGGCATATGATCGCTGCCCGACCGAGCACGTTTAGGTCGGCGGTGGACATGGCAGGAAGACTGTATGATGAAAGGGCTGTAGTGGTGGTGGCTGAAGGTAGTAGGAAGGGTGGTGGTGATAGGAATTGGAACGTGAAAAGGTTTGGTAGGGGTGATGCCTCGACGGGTAACAAGAAGGCACAGGTGGACGATCGCCGTGTGGCCACACCGGGTACGGGATCGGGAAAATGTGGCAAATGTGGGAAAGAGCACAGTGGCGAGTGTAGATGGGGGTTGAACATCTGTTTCAAGTGTGAGAAGCCTGGTCATTTGGCTAGAGATTGTAGGGGCGCGAGATGCTTTAACTGTGGGGAAAGTGGTCAGATGAGTAACGACTGTAAGAAGCCAAGGGCTGAGGGTTCCAGGGTGAAGAAGACGGGGAATGAAGGACCGAGGGCAAGCACCAGGGCATTCATGATGGCGCAGGAGGAGGCTAGGACGGACCCTGATGTTGTGTCTGATACGTTTCTAGTGAACCAAACTTTAGCTTCTGTGTTGTTTGATTCGGGTGCCAGTAGAAGTTTTATTTCTGCTGCTTTCTGTGCTAAGCTGCCTGTTAGTAGTAAACGTGTTGATGCGCCATTTGATGTAGAAACTGCCATAGGTAAGTCTACCAGGATTTCAGAGTTGATAGAGGGTTGTGATGTGGAGTTAGAAGGTTGTAAATTTCTGGTTAGACCATTTGTGATGACCTTAGGTGGTTTCGACTTGGTACTTGGGATGGATTGGCTGGCGGACTTCAAGGTGAATATATTGTGTCGAAAGAAGATGATTCGATTGATAGCGCCTGATGGGAGTTTGGTAACAGTTTATGGGGATCGAGTCACGACGATCCGGAAAATGATCTCAATGGCGGTGGCAGGAAAGTGCATGAGGCGGGGATGTAGTGCCTACATGGCATATATGAAGGATGTGGATACGCCCACACCACAACTAATTGAGGTACCGGTTGTGTGTGACTTTCCAGATGTGTTTCCCGAAGACTTGTCAGGAGTGCCACCTGACCGAGAGATTGAGTTTCAGATTGATCTGATACCAGGTGCCCAACCTGTTGCAAAAGCACCGTATCGATTGGCTCCGATGGAGATGAAAGAGTTGATGGAGCAGTTGCAAGAGCTGCTAGATAAGGGGTTCATTAGACCGAGTATCTCTCCTTGGGGTGCTCCGGTCCTATTCATGAAAAAGAAAGACGGTAGCATGAGGATGTGTATAGACTACCGTGAGCTGAACAAGCTGACAGTGAAGAATCGGTATCCGTTACCGAGGATTGATGATTTATTCGATCAGCTTCAAGGTGCCAGTTGGTTCTCACGGATAGATCTTCGATCGGGCTACCATCAGCTAAAGGTGAAGGAGCAGGATATTCCTAAAACGGCTTTTCGCACGCGCTACGGTCACTACGAGTTTCTTGTCATGTCTTTTGGTTTAACCAATGTGCCAGCTGCTTTTATGGATCTGATGAACCGAGTGTGCCGGCCGATGTTAGATAAATCAGTGATTGTGTTTATTGATGATATCCTGATTTATTCAAAGAACGAGATAGAGCATGTCGGTCATATTCAAGAAGTGTTGGAGACGTTGAGAAGGGAGAAGTTGTATGCCAAGTTCTCCAAATGCGCGTTTTGGTTGCATAAAGTTCAATTCTTGGGTCACGTGGTGAATCCAGAGGGGATTATGGTGGATCCGGCAAAGGTGGAAGCAGTGATGCAATGGAAGTCTCCAAAGACGCTATCCGAGATCCGCAGTTTCTTGGGTTTGGCGGGTTATTACAGAAGATTCATTCAAGACTTCTCTAAGATCGCTTCTCCACTAACCAAGTTGACCTGTAAAGATATAAAGTTTGTATGGGGTCACGCTCAAGAGAAGGCGTTTGAAGAATTGAAGATGAGATTGACTCAAGCTCCTGTTCTGTCATTACCCGATGGAAGTGAAGAGCTGGTGGTTTATTCTGATGCTTCCTATTCGGGGTTGGGGTGTGTGTTAATGTAGAGAGGAAAGGTTATAGCCTATGTATCCCGATAGTTGAAAGTTCATGAGGTTAACTATCCTACTCAAGACTTGGAGCTAGCAGCCGTGGTCTTCGCATTAAAGATTTGGAGGCACTATCTCTACGGGATGAAGTGCACCATTTTCACTGACCACAAGCGCTTGAGGTATTTCTTTGAGCAGAAAGATCTGAACATAAGGCAGAGGAGGTGGTTGGAGCTCATAAAGGTTTACAATAGTGAGATCCATTATTATCCAGGCAAAGCCAACGTGGTGGCGGATGCCCTTAGCCGAAAGGAACGACCCGCGCCGATTCGGGTGAAAGCGTACCAGCTGATCATGACCTCCAATGTGATGAAGCAGGTCAAGGAGTTTCAAGATGAAGCCTTAAAAGAAGATCATCTTAACTCTAAAAGAATGAGGGTTCTGGTTGCGGAATTGGGTGAAAACACACTCGGTGTTAAAACCCGATTCGGGCGGATGTGGATTCCTCATTTTGGGGATCTACGGGTGAAGGTTATGGATGAAGCTCACACGACTCGATACTCCATTCATCCCGGTGCTACAAAGATGTATCAAGACATGAAGAAAGATTATTGGTGGCCGGGTATGAAGCGTGATGTGGTGGAGTATGTGAGTAAGTGCCTTACTTGTCTTCAAGTGAAGGCCGAGCGTCAAAAGCCATATGGGGACGAGGTTACACATTAGCACAGCATATCATCCCCAAACTGATGGTCAGTCAGAAAGGACCATTCAAACATTGGAGGACATGCTTCGGGCATGTGTGATTGATTTTGGGGGAAGTTAGGATGACCACTTACCGTTAGCTGAATTCTCATAAAACAATAACTATCATTCCAGCATCGGTATGCCACCTTATGAGATGCTATACGGTAGGAGATGCAGAACTCCTATTTGTTGGGGTGATATTGGTCATAAAGAGTTAGGGAGCATCGAGGTGCTCAAGGCTACGACTGAAAAGCTTGAAAAGATCAAGGACTTCATGAAGGCAGCCAAAGACAGACAGAAGTCGTATGCTGATAAACGACGCAGGCCGATTGAGTTCCAAGTGGGTGACCGGGTTATGTTGAAGGTCTCACCTTGGAAGGGTATCATTTGGTTTAGAAAGCGGGGCAAGTTGAGGCCGAGGTACATAGGCCCTTTCCGAATTATTGCTCGAGTAGGAGAGGTGGCCTATAGACCGGAGCTGCCGGATGAGTTAAGTGGAATTCACCCGACATTCCACATATCACATCTAAGGAAGTGCTTGGCAGACGAAGATACGATTGTTCCACTGGAGGATATCAAAATAGATGAAGGGCTCAATTATGTGGAGCAACCAGTGGCAATCATCGATTGTTGGACCAAAAGAACCAATGAGCCAGATCAAAAAAACCTTTAAGTCCCACAAGACATCACAACAACTGCTGAAGGCCTCATCAGCTCTTTGACAAAGACTGAAGACTTCAACAGCTGAAGACTAAAGTACTGAAGATCAAGAACTGAAGACTAAAGTGCTGAAGACTTCAACAGCTGAATACTAAAGTACTGAAGATCAACAGCTGGAGACTAAAGTACTGAAGATCAATAGCTGAAGTACAAAGACTGAAGACAAAGACTGAAGACATCAGCTGATGACAACAACTGAAGACATCAGCTGATGACAACAACTGAAGTTCAAGTCTGAAGTCCAAGTACTGAAGCCTTCAGACTTTGTCACAACAGCTGAAGAAGTATTCTTTAGTTGTTGTGATGGTTTCCTTTCAGTCTTTTCTTTTCAGTAGTTTCATTTCTGTTTCAGTACTTGTAAAACGACTGAAGAGCATGTTCTTCAATCGTGGTAGTTTCAGTAGTTTCTTATCAGTATTTGTAGTGATAGTTAACCCTTAGTATTTTTGTAAGAAGATGTCAGCTGTTTGACATCTTCAGTAGTTGTGTAACTATCAGTAGTTTGTTGTAATAACAGTTAGATGACACTGTCAAGTGACATCAGCTGACGTCATCTTTCCCTATAAAAGGAAAGATGACCTAATTGTAATGGTGCCGAAGCTTATATTGAATGAAATACATCTTTTGTGCAGAAACTTTCTCTCATTCTATAACCGTATTGTTTCATTGATAAATCTATTGTGTTCTTGTTTGAATTTGTCTAATTCGTATGCTAATTCCGCTGCAAATCTAAGCTAATTGATCAAACTAGATGCTGAGATCCTTTCAAATGGTATCAGAGCTGGTTAATCATTGATCCGTTTAACAATTGATCATTGAAACTGCTCTTTGGCTATCTACGTTTGATCAAATTAGCAAATTTGCAAGAATAGAGATTGAGTTTCTGTTTCTTCTGGCCATTTAGTTTTAGGTTCTAAGTGGTTTTGAGCTAGATTTATTTAGTTTACCTTGAATTTGTCTCAATTCTGAAATGGCGACACCAACAAATGATCCTCACAATACTGGCTCCATAACAAAGCCTCCGATGCTTTTTAGGAGTGAGTATAACATATGGCAACGACATATGCTCCATCATCTGTCTATCAACAGCTCTGGTTGTTGGAAATCAGTGGTGCATGGACCATACAAGCCTATGGTGAGCGTTCCTGAATCAAATAAGAAGGTTCCGAAGAAACCTGACAATATTCGGACGAAGATCTAAAGCTGTTCGAAATTGATGCTAAAGCCCATGGAATTCTGGCCATGGCACTGCCTAATAAAATCTATTCAGGGCTTATGCATCATGAAACTGCTCATGATCTCTGGGTTGCTCTGAAGGAACAATTCAGAGGAACTGATGAGGTCTTAGCAAACACTAGGGAAATCCTCGCCCAACAATATGAGACATTCTCTCATTGGAAGGGTGAGACTCTGACTCAACAGTTTGAGCGATTCTCATGTTTGATTTCTGAGCTAAAAATGGTTTAAACAAGAGTATTCTAACAGCCAGATGAACAACCGATTCCTCAGATCCTTCATGAGAGATGGGACACATACACTATTGTCCTACGCTCTAGTGCAAATCTGAGCACTCTATCTCTCACCCAACTTCATGGGAAGCTGCTTACATTTGAAATAGAGATAGAACAGAAAAGGAAGTTGTCATCATCTGGTAAGCTCACTGATGACTTTGTATCAGGCAATACTGCACTGATAGTGCCTATGATGAGCATATTGATTTCTATACTAATACTGAACATGCTTTTGTTGGAGTTGATGGTAGTTCAGGTGGTAGCAGTGATAACTTGTGCTTTCTGATAGAGGATCTGAAGGGCATTCCAGATGATGATCTGGAAGAGATGGATATTTTGAGCCAAATGGCAATGATCAATATCATATCTCAAAAGTTCTACAAAAGAACTGGTAGAAAATTCCCTGGACTCTCTGGCAAAACCAAAGTTGGTGACAAGAGCGAGTTGAGGTGTCACAATTGCTATAGGCTTGGACACTTTGCTAGATAGTGTAGATCATCTGGATCTAACTCATCTGCACCCTTTGTGACTTTCCCAAGCAATAGCTCACAGAACAAAGGGCAACATTCTACCAGTTCTGGTCATCCATCACAAGCTCAGTCATCACCTGCATATTTTGTCCCTCAAGGTCATATGTCATATCCTTACCCCTGCTTCTACATGTCACAGACCAGTCAAGTTCAAGCACCCATTGCTCAACAACCACATGCTCTTCCTGAGCCTCAACCATCCTAATCTCATCAACAATCTCAACCTCAACAACACAGCTTTTTCACCCCAGGAGTTGTTGACTGGAGCAGTTTACCAGATGATATGTCTGGTCATGAACAACTGTTTCCTGGTGCTGGTCCACATGGTGGTGACAATCCTTTTGGAAACCTTGCTCTCATGGCCCTGGAGTTTGCTGATAGCTCATCCTCCAAGGCCTCCATATCATAGATATCACAGGTATCCTCTGAGGCCAAAGCCAAGTTATGTTCTGAATCATGCATAGCCACATTTGCATCTATTAGAGAAGAAAATGTAGCTTTAATTACCAAAAACTTGAGCTAGAGCAAATAATTTCCAAAAGAAAAGCTGAATTTGAGTTTGTGCTTAATGATAAGAATGATGAGATTTATAAACTTAAATGCCAAATCACTGATGATAAGGCTAGGGAAGAGGTACTTCTAGAGAAGTATAGAGACCTCAAGGAAACACTTGCAGCTACCCAGGTAGAGTGTGATCGCTGGGTACAATCCTGCAAGGGTTTTGAAATGCTTCTCAGCAAGCAATCAGCTTCCAATGTGAAGTTTGGCATTGGTTATAATCACACTACTCCTCTACAAATTTTACTCCCAGAGCAGAAGTAGAATCTAAAGGAGAAAGCAATAACAAATCCTTCTCATCATGTGATTTACTATCTGATACAGCACCATCAGAGGTTGAAGTCAGCATTAATTCCTCACAGAACCAATCAGCTGATATTAATGGTTCAAATGCGGACAATCACATGATCAAAAAGTTGATCACTTCAGGTGTTATCTCACAAAGTACTGAAAGTACTGAAGAGCAAGTTATAACACCTGAAGAACAAACCCAAACTACTACAAGTACTAAAGGGAAGAAAACTGCAAGTAGAAAGGGTGGGAAAACTACTGAAGAAGATATCAGGAAAGCAAGTACTATAAGGAAGAAAACTGCAAGTACTGATAGCAAACTGCTGAAGAACAAGTCTTCAGTAGTTTCATCTTCTTCAGCAGATGATCAACTAAAGATGAAGAAAAAGCCATGTGAAATATGTGGCTTATTCAATCATCTTACTGATGATTGCTGGTATAAAAAGGGCTCCAAACTCAAACACAATGAGCACATTAAAAAGAAAATGGACAAAATGAAAACTGAGTTTGAGACCAAGTTTGTACCAGCAACATCAAAACTTGTAACTCTAAAGTCTAAAAAGAAATCCAAAAAGGAAGGGGTTAATCAGGCAATAGCTGAGGTGCACAAATAAAGATGGTACAACACAGGAATCCATCAAACTCAAGTACTAATGTGTCTGATAAGCTGAAAGCTTTATCACAAAATCAGACACAACTTGTTATGATGGTTCAACATCTATTGGGGAGAGTCAACCAATTAGATGCTCCTGTGCTGAAAACACAAAAAAGGAAATCCAAGCCAAAGGATTCCTCTTCTACACCATCTCCATCACCTCAGCCTGTTATTCATAACAAACCAGTTAGTTTACCATCTGTTGATGAGAACATACCCAAAACCAAAAAGGTTTGGGTCACAAAACATAACTAATTAGTTGTGATGATTGCAGGGTTCTTCAGCATGCCATAGAAGCATCTGGTATGTAGACAGTGGAGGATCCATGCATATGACAGGGAGTAGCTCTCTTCTTAATGACTACTCTCAAGGAAAGAAGGGGTTCATCTCTTTTGGCAATGATGCTAAGGGTTACATCATTGGAAAAGGCTTTGTTTCCAATGGGAAAATAAGGTTTGATGATGTTAACCATGTAGAGAATCTCATGTACAACCTCTTGAGTGTCAGTCAAATTTATGAGTTTGGAGATGAAAGGCCCAAACTGCACTGAATACATCAACCGATTCCTGGCATTGTCCTGACTCGTACCATACTTGGTGATGCCCGAATCCAAGGGTGTAGCCCACTTCATTTGGGGATTACATCCAAGGGTTAGAGGCATGGTCTGATGGTTTTTGTCACATGTAAAACAAGCTAGTTTAACCATTTAAACTAGAAAAATGCAGCGGAAAAATGAGTTTAACATATGGTTTATAATCTAAAAATTTTGACCATTTTAAACCATAAACAAAACCCAATAACAAGGATCATATATATATATGAAATGGTGTGCTATCAAAACGAAAATACAACAACCATAGGGTGTTCATAGAAACAACCTTTCTTGAACAAAATGTTGTAGATGAAAAACTTGAAGAAGATGATGTTCTGAGAGGCTAGCCTTTAAAGGAGAAGACCTCAAACTTGTATACCCATAAGCCTACACAAAACACCTAATCTTGTTAGGAAGAAGAACACCAAGACCAAGTCCCTTCTTGCAAACTCGAATTTTCAGCCAAGAAAGCCTTCAAAATCCTGCCTTGAATCCGAAAATTCAGCCAAGAAAGAAAGGGAGAAGAGAGCTTTTTTTGGAGAGAGAAAGTGTGTTCAAAGAGGAAGAGTGCAAGTGAGTTCAAAGAGGGTGAGTTTCCAACACAAAAAGGGGGAGTCCCCATGCCCAAAGGGGGCGGCCGAACCCTCTTCAAAAATGGGTTTCCCACCCATTTTTTTGTTATTTTATAAAAATGCACTCTTACAACCTTTTTTAATAAAATTAACACCTAGTTTAATTTTATAACATAACACACTTTCATTTGTCATTATTTAACCAACTTAAATAATAAAACAAATAAATATCTCATGAACAAACTATCCATATAATGTTGTTCTATCACAAAAGTAATATTTAGAAAACGAATTTTCTAAATAGGGTCAATATTTATTGTACGATCTTATCAACAAATAAATATTTGTTGGAGTTTGTATAGCATGTTATTGGGTATAACCTTACTTGGATCATAACGTACTAACCACATCAATCTTGTATGTGTCTTGGGCATATAAGATCCAACATGGTCCATTCTTCAAAGCCCACAACCCTACAGGATACAGTCAATTTCACCAGTAGCCTAACCGATGATCTGGTCAGAGCTGGTTGGATTGAACATGTGAAAGCCGAAGACAAGAAGAAGGCAGTAGAGGAAAAAAGAAAGTGGTTTAATACTAGGAGGGCGGTTGGTAGCAGTGGTAGTTCAAGTAAGAGGTATGGAGATGTGGTAAGGCGTAACGACCATGGTGGAAAAGCACGAAGACTATACTTGGGCACAAGCCCCTTATGTAACAAGTTCAAAGGCCCTATTCCCGGGCACCTCACAGTTAGTTATTCATAGCACTAAACATACATATTATTATACATTTCATAAAATATCACAGCGGAAGTCATTAACAAAAACCATTCATTTTATTAATGATTACTCTTGTTATGCAATACAACTCTGTTTAACTACAAAAGAAACTTTCACTGATTGCATTACAAAACAACAATAATAACATGCGTGAATGGATGCCAGTCTTGCCCTGCCAAGTAGCCTCCCTGCATGCCATCCTCAGCAACCTTTACCTGCCAACTAAAAATGCATGCGTTGCTAAGTGAGTTCTAGTTTTATAAGTATCAAAATACTGTATACGTTTCATACGTAAAAATACTCTTTTCCATAACACTTTCTTTACTATCACACATGTTCATTCGTTATCGTACATGTTTGTTCATTTCGTACTTTATCATTTCATTCGTTATTACTCGTTTCGTACTTTATTCTTATATTTTGTTAACGTTCGTCTCGTACTTTATCACTATCTTTCATTAACGTTCATTCCGTACTTCATCACTTCATTTGTTTCATACTTTATCATCTCGCTCGTTTCGTACTTATTCTAGATCCTACCAGGCTTTTCCCCGTCCGAAACCGCTATTCCGAGCACGAATTTCCTTTACTATTTGGCACAAAGCCCGTGGCCCAAAGCCATCATTTTAGGCACAAAGCCCCGTTACTAACTGGCACAAAGCCGTCTCATATCTTGGCACAAAGCCTGGGGTCGAATGACAAGGATCCCATTTCATACTATGGGTTCAGTCACCTAGACTGATTCCCCTGTGTATGAACCTTATGGGTTTAAATCGCATGTTATAAAACATACAGTTGAGCTATCAACTCACAAAGAGTTGTATTTCTTCTTTCTTTCTTTATGCTTGCAAGCCTTTACTTTCTTTCGTTCTTTATGTTCCACTTTCGTTATCATTAATCATATCTCTTTCATTAATGATAATACTTTATGTTTATGGTTATAAACACACCATGTAAAGTCACACATCCATATATCATACATGAGGAAGATAAGAACAAATCATACCTAAGCATAACGTCATCACACATCATCATACATGACTTATCACCTATCATCCATCACCCAAAGTGTAACACCTCTGAAATATGCCCAATTGGAAACCTCAAAATATTATAAAACTCAATAAAGGTCCGAATTAAGTTGGGCTTATTAAAGAAATCTTGGAAAACGAAAGTAGCCTTTTGGGGCCCAATAAGCCCAATAAGGGCCCGAACTTATAAACAAGGCCCATTTAAGGCCCAAATGCACGATTACGAACAAATTAAATGAGAGACCATGAACAATGAATTATTATGTGATTTGAAATAACTATGGAAAGATCCAAACTAAAAACAGATTCAGAACTCTTACGGGTAAAATCCGGCATTTTAATACGTACTAACATCTGAATTCCATCAGAAATTATTATAATGGCTTGTCATACAATCTAAATCATTGTTAATCTTAACTAATATCATAAATAATGTTGCTAAAAGATTTTTCATCAAACATGCATAAGCAACGGAAATGCGTAAGTGAAACGCGAATACCGGTTTTCACCGGCATTTAACTGACGTCTGTTATGACAACCGAGCCTCGTAACTCCACAAATATTCATCTACTCATTGTTTATTATCATAACAAATTAAATTGGTGAGTGATACATTGTCCGGAATAAACGCGTTCCGAAATGCAATCGTGACATGCATCGATGTGGAATTAGGTCAAAACCCGAGAATTGGACAGATAAGGTTATAACACGACTGGCATGGGAAGTTAACGTACACAATATCATTTTAATACTTAATTTCATATATTTTGATACCAAAATGATTATATTAACGCTCATTCGAGGAAAACACGTAAAACCGTTGAACGTGTTAAATACGCGTTAATTTACAACCCCGTTTAATTATTCGGTATGTTTTTAATACGATAAAATTTATAATCTTGGAATATTTATAACGTTTTGTATAACCGAATCTAACAGGAAATGAAATTTATTACGTTACGCAAAAATTAAAACGAACGTGTACGAACCGAACTCTTTTACGAACCCATTTCATTTAACCCTAGTATATAAACAACATAATCTCCATTTTAGGGTTTCCCAAATTAAAATAAGAGGTTGAGAAGAGAGGGCGGTTGCAGCCCCTTTCCCTTCCCTGTTCTTTCCTGATCTCCGGCTACCGGCGACCGACGACGGCGGATCCCGGCAGTGGCAGCAAGTGCCACACCTTGACGGAATCCCCTCGACGCTCCGGTCAAACGAGTATCCTTGATTTCTCCCGAAACACAGCACAACAATAGGAATCGACGGTGGAGGTGACGGTTGCAGGTTGGTCCGATAGTGATGACAAAAGTTCGAGGTCGACCGTGGGTGTGGTCATGATGTTGGCGGTGGGTTTAGGTGATTATTTCCGTAGGGGTGCTGGAGATCATGTTTAGAGATGGTGAGGTTGGGAGTGGCTGCCGATTTGGTGATGGTGTCGGTCATAGCTGCTGTCAAGTGGTGGCGGTTCTGACCTAGAAACTGGTGGTGATGGATGTGGTGGCAGAGGTACGGCGATGGTGGTGGAACTAGTAGATATCGGTGATTAAGGCTGCTGTTTGGGCAATGGTTGTCGGGTTACCGGTTGTAGAAGGCCGCGGTCGGCGGTTATGACTGTTAGTTTGTGATTGTGGCTGTGATAGTGGCTGTGGATGCTTCCGGCCGCGGGGGTGGTGTCATTTAGTGGCTGCCGAAAGGGGGCTGCTACAGCAGGTGACGGGCTGATGGTGATGGTGATTCTGGCTTGCTCGTCGGGTGTTAATGGTGGATGTCTTGGTTGTGCTTATCGGTTGTGATAGGCGATGGGGATAGAGGTGGTGGTTCTGGATCTGGAATATGGTACAAGCCAGTGTTGGTGATGGTAGTTAGGCTGTCGTGATGGTGGACCGTGGCTGCATGTGGTGGATGGTGATGGCAAAAGTTATAACCGAGGGATATGGTGACGTATGTTGCGGTATTCATTGCGTTCAATTATGAGTTAGCAATATAGAAGGGTTGCATATAATTTTAGTGTATTTTGGTTTTGTTAAACCTTGGTCACAGCTGGTCAAACTGGTCAATGGGCAGTCAACGCGTTGCGGGTTGGAACAAGCGAGTTGTAGGACGCGATATGGAAACGTTAGGTATAACCGTGCGCTAAACATTCTTACACGTTTAAATATGGAGATTATATATTAACTTGTGTGTGTGTTGAGCTACAAATATATTTAAAATGTTAACTAGTTTATAAAGCATCAAGAATGAATATGTAATTTGAAACGACATGACTATCGCATAATGAAAAACAAGTTTGTAATGTTATCATATATATATATATAAGGTATTGTTAGGACCGTGTACGAACAGAGTACTAACTGATTCTTCGTTAAACCAGATCAAATAGTGCGGAATCCTATTTGATTGGCGATCCAATCAGGGAGAACGTTAACAAGATCAAACCTAACGATTAGAAAACGCTAAGAATGAACTAGGAACGATCTAAGATCTTCTATGAACTTGGAATGGACGAACAGGACACTCTGGGTCGACTAGGGTTATGAATATGCAAAGTGTTACGTTTTTCCACGAATTAGGTAGTATTTATAGGTTACAGCTCTCATTCGTACGACTGAGCCAAGCGACTGGCTCAGTCGTGCGACTGAGTCATGCGATTGATTCATTCGTACGACCGAGTCAGTCTTATGACTCAATCGTGCGATGGACTCAATCACCTGGTTCAGTCGTGCGATAGGACCATTCGCATGGTCCAGTCGTGCGACTGAATCAGAACACTTAGTTAAACACATTCTTAAACCTTTAATGGTCTAGAACTATGTCTAACAACTGTAACCTATTTAACATTGTCATATACGTGTGTAACAATACATAATATAAATAGATAACAACCGATAACCCTATATAGAAGAGTTTCTCATTTGTATTAATCAAACACTACATAAGTGTAACAAGAAAAGAAAGTCTATTACATTTAAGCTCACTAGACTAGAACTGGGAACATGTGTACCAACAAACTCCCTCTTGGACCTACTTCTATCTAGACTTTGACTTCTTTCTTGAACTCTTCAAATCTCTTAACCCTTTCTTCTCGTGAAACCCCAACATGAATATCAAGTGCGAAGCATAAACGTATGACATGTTGAAACTGAAGTGCTTGCACGATATCCTGAGTGTCAAAAAATAGTGGCCACTTGTACAAGACGTAGACATCCGAAGCAGACAAGTTGGTTAGCCACATAGGGTCGTATACCCTAATCGTCTCTATCATCCCTTCTTTATCCAAAACTATGATGGCCTCACCAGTGCACCAGTCATAATACCAGCATTTAAAATGGGGTGCAAAATCTTGTGGCATTTCCCTCAGTGGAATACGCGACATTGTGCGCGGAGGGTGCCATCTCAAAATCACCTTTGGCCATCCAGAGGTGGGGTCAACCTCGGTCTTATGAATCAACCTTTTGGGCTGTTGAGGTTTAAAATTGACCCACCTTATAAGATACTCCTTCTTCAGAGCTTTCTCGAACCATCCAGATATCTTCCCTGGGACAGCATATAGGAGGCTCAAGTTAGTTAGACGATTTAGCTCGAATCCAGGGAGAGTTTTCAGATCGTGTGGGAATCTGAAATACTCTATTCCCTTCTCTCTCTTCACAGCATATACTTTAAGATCCTCAAAGTATGCCCAGCTGATGATCTTGCCTGACACCTTCTGATATTTCTTGATTTTATAGAGTTTAGTGTAGGCGTTTGTCTTTGTAGGTGCTCTTTGCTTTTTCATTTCTTCCAGGCAGGCTGCCCACTCAGCCTTTTTAGATGAAAGATTAGCATCATCTGTCTAAGGATCCTCTGCTGTAGCCTCTTTAGCAGCAGACATTTTCTCAACCTTATCGAATTTACTGCTGTCAAATGCATCTCCCAGATCTGGTAGCACTTCGCCTTCGGCGTGTGTTTACTGGGGATAATGATCAGCAGTCACATCCTCTATCTCCACCTTGTCGACATCCTGTAGTTCTTCATCACTGACTACGTCGACCTCGGGCGCATCCTTTACCAGCTCGTCAGGGTTTAGACTAAATAGTTCAGCAATCTGCTCATCAGTTAGATCATGTATGATCTCGCCCACTTCAGGTGTGTAACTAACAGAGCGATGTACTATTCCTTGCAAATCAAGAATCATTGGCAATTGAGTCTTGATTTGTCGAAGGGGTACCACATCGTGCTCGTCAGCCTGCTTGGATGAACCTGTATAACAATTTACCAAACACAGTGCAGGTTAGTATACATTAAGCACATATCCCATGTCAATTTAACTTTTCATTCATTTACTTTAAACACATATTAAATACATGATTACAAGGTTAAAAGTTGAATGATAAATAAACATCTAATCCTGAACTTTGCCTTGAATCATCGCTGGATCTTCGGCAGAAGGGGAGGTAGGTGGGGCAGCAGCTGATGCTCCCTGGTCTTGTCTTTTCTTGGTTCGTTGCTCATGACCAGGAGCCGAGGCAGAGGCGGCTGCATCCCCTTCATCATCATCATCATCATCTTTGTCTTTATCCTTGCCATCACCCTCCTTATCAGCATCGTCGTCATCATCCTCTTCATCGTCATCCTCATCCTCATCATCCTCATCATCACTATCTCCTTCCTTGATCTTCAGAGGATCAGCTTGAGCATAATCTTCTTATTCGCAGACTCCAACTCCTCAATCTTCTGAGTACAAATGACATGTTGTTCCTTGAGTTGGGAGATCTGCTCAGCTTGCTGAGCAATAATATGGGCTTGAGAAGCATTTTGCTCCTCAAGCTGTAGAAGTCGAGCAGTTTTGTCATCATCAGCAGCTAACAACTTTAGCACCATCCGATTTAGTGCTGACAGTTGTTCCTCTACTCCACTTGGAGGTACAGACAATCCAGATGGGAAGGAGGATGGGTTGGCATGATGGCTTGTGGTGGTAGCTATGGCGGTGGTGAATATAGGAGGTGGAATGTGAGTGGATTGGGGAGTGGGATGTATTGTGGTAGTAGGTTGGGTGGTGGTTACTGGTGGTGGAATGGGTGTAGTAGTAGCTGTGGTAGCTTGGGTGTTTTGGGTGGCTTGGGTGGTTTGGGTGGTTGATGTAGTGGTGGTGGAAGTGGTGGAAGTAAGCAGAGTGAGCCTTCGGCGTTTGGGCTTCTTCCCGTGGGGCTGAGCCATTCTCTTCAGCCTGGATCCCTTGGATCCTGATGCTCCCCCTTGGCTGATGGGAGTGTCTGGGGTATAAGATGGGTCTGTCGTAAAGCCCCCAGACTCTCCCGGGCGTCCACCAACCGCCCTGATTCCTTGCTCCGTAGCCCCTTCCCGACTTCCCACAGTCCGGGTGAGTTGCTCTTCATCTGACTCCTCCTCCTCCTCCATCTAAAAATCAGGGTGAATTGGAGCTGGTTCGGGTCCTCCCTGGCCATCTCCTCCCTGAACAGCATCATGATCATCATCAGAGTCATCGGAGAGTAGGGCAATCTGCCTTACATCCGAGTCACTGTCCTCGTGACGCCACTTCTTCTTCGAAGGCGCCACATACTCTTCCCGGGCCAGATGCCCAAACAATCTCCTTACCAGGGGTTTTACCTGCTTCCCCCGGTAGACCTTAATCCTCCCCAATGTAGTATCGTCCATAACCTCTAGGACGACTGCATCTTCTTGAGCTTTGGGCAGTTGAGGAAGCTTTTGGTCAATAATCATCTGGATGACTCGTGGGTACATACAAAATCTCTCCATTCCCTTAGCTTCGATGTTCTCCACCAGATAGGTGAAGATCATCTGAGAGAAGCTGAAGGGGATGTTTAGCACCAGAGTAGCAAATGCACTCTGCATCTGGTCTGACAACTCGTCAAACCCTCCTTTCCTCGAGGCTAAACATCGTAGAAGTATGTGGGCAAGGTACTTGAACTGGGGGCTCAAGTTGCTCTTGTTGAGCATACTCGAGTTTATGTCCCCCGAGTACTTTGCCCTTAAAAAGCAGCCACGGACGGTAAGAGGATGCAGACGTGTTAGACAATCAGCATCATCCCCTAGCTCGTGGACCGTCCGTATGTCCCCCTCTGTAATCTAAATAGGCTCCCCAAGTATAGAGCTCCTGATGAAATAGGGATCAGTCGACCTGTCCACCACTGCGTTCTCCCAAAACGCCTTCTAAATTGAGAGATAGGGTGTGCATGGAGCTGAGATAGCTCTATATATCCTCGATCGTCGTAGAAAGTTGATGATCCCTGTGAAATCTGCCGTATTGCGTGAAGTCAGTTCGAGATAAGCACAGATGTTGTACTTAGAGCTCATTGGCCATCTGCTTGCCATCTGTTCACATAAAGCAACTAGACGTTAACACATGTAGAGGATAATGAATCTCAATTAATGAACTTTAAGCTTTGGTTAAGTCGTGCGACTGAACAAATGATTGAATTCCAGTCATGCATTTGAACTGTGCGACTGAGATCTAATCGTACGATTGAATTAATTTTTAACACATCGATTAAATTCTTTTCAAAACAGTCACATATAAAGTGATATTTGATTCCGATGTGTTTGGTCTTAGGATGTTGGACCGGATTTTTAGTTACTGCAATTGCAGCAGAATTATCAACAAATATAGGAGTAGAAGAGAAATGCAAACCATAGTCCCGCATTTGCTGTTGTATCCATATGATTTGAGAACAACAGCTGGCGGCGGCAACATATTCAGCTTCACAGGTAGATAGAACAACTGATGTCTGCTTCTTACACTGCCAAGTCACCAATCTCCTCCCGAAAAATTGACATCCTGCGGACGTCGACTTGTAATTCATTTTGTAGCCTCCATAATCCGAATCACTATACGCCGTTAGCTCGAAGTCATTATCATGAGGATACCACAACCCTAGTGTTGGAGTACCCTTCAGATAACAGAAAATCCTCTTGACCCCAATCAAATTATTTACTTTTGGCTTCGCTTGATATCTGGAACATAAACATGTGGCATACATGATATCTGGACGCGAGGCAGTGAGATAGATGAGAGATCCATCATCACACGATACATAGTGGCATCCACCAAATCCCCATTCTCATCAGGAGCCACATCATGATTTGTGGCGAGAGGGGTACCGGCTACAGTGACATTCTCCATATCAAACCGACTCAGAATGTCGCCGACATACTTAGTCTGATGCAGGAAAATACCGGTTGGGGTTTGATCCACCTATCATCCTAGGAAGAACTTCATTTCTCCCATGGCACTCATTTCAAGCTCTGTCTTCATCACAGATTCGAATTCTTTGCACAACTCTTCGTTTCTAGAGCCGAAGATGATGTCATCCACATAGATCTGCACCATAAGCAAATCACCATCCTTCTCTTTGATGAACAACGTACAGTCAATCACACCCCTGCGAAAGCCGTGTTTCAACAGATATGTGGAGAGCTTTTCATACCAAGCTCGAGGAGCTTGATGTAGCCCATACAGAGCCTTTTCCAACTTGTAGACTCTGTCCCGATGATAGGGATCCTTGAATCCCTCGGGTTGACTGACGTATATTTCCTCACGGATTTCTCCATGAAGGAATGCACTCTTCACATCCAATTGATAGACTTTGATCTTCATATACGATGCATAGGCAAGAAATATCCGAATTGATTCCATTCGTGCCACTGGTGCAAACACTTCATTGTAGTCGACTCCCTTGACTTGTCTGAATCCCTGAACGACCAACCGTGCCTTGTTTCTAATAACAACACCTTGGTCGTCCTTCTTACACTTTAGTACCCATTTGGTACCAATCACTTTCACTCCTTTTGGCCTGTCAACAAGTGTCCACACTCCAAGTTTCTTGAACTGGAGCAGCTCTTCTTGAATAGCATTGACCCAGGCCTCATCTTTGAGGGTGTCGCTGACGTACTTAGGCTCGATTTGTGAAACAAAACATGAGAAAGCCCCGTCATTGACGTATCCCTTTTCCATTACTGCAGCACAATCAGAAGAGTACAGCTGATTTCGAGTCTGCACACCAGATTGAATATCCCTAATGATAGACGTGGGCGGATGATTCACACTGATCCTAGTCAATGGTGTTGTAGGAACAACCACCTCAGAATCAAGATTTGTGACTACTGGTTCAGTATCCGGATTTCCTAATGCCGGTTCAGCAGCTGATGAGCCAACTTCTTGATTTACATTATGCTCAATGTCAGTTTCAGCTGCCTCTTCATCATCTGATGAATCATCACACTCGTCCTGAGCAGAAGTCGCGGGACCTGAAGCATCACTAGTAGGTGTCGAGTTGCTTGAATCCAGATTTGGTGTATTTAGAACATCGAACATCAGCTGAGTAGCAATCTCATCATCTGAATCAAGCTGAGGAAGGTTAAAGGATTTGAAAAATCCATCGTAATCGAAGAATGACGATGGACCTTTTCCAGCAAGGGGGGTG
This sequence comes from Flaveria linearis, assembly GCA_024085815.1. Classification (NCBI taxonomy): domain Eukaryota; kingdom Viridiplantae; phylum Streptophyta; class Magnoliopsida; order Asterales; family Asteraceae; genus Flaveria; species Flaveria linearis. The sequence goes on along the minus strand of CM044012.1, from coordinate 10,259,117 downwards.
GTGTATCTTTGTACGTCTACGTTGCACCACACTTCTACCTGACCTGTCGAGTTATTGTAGACTCTTTTGTCTGGTATGTTGTATCCTAGAAAAATCCCTTGATCGGCTTTCTCGCTAAACTTGCCATCCTGAGTCTTCTTTAACAGTGTACATGGAGCCCCAAATGGTTCCAAATACTCCAAGTTAGGTTTTTGCTTATGAAGCAACTCATAGCAAGTCTTGCCATGACTTTTGACTACTAACACACGGTTAAGTGTGTAGCAAGCATTGGCAACCGCTTCATTCCAGAACTGGACTTGAAGCTTAGAATCTGCCAACATTGTCCTTGCAGTCTCGATCAAGCTCCGATTCTTTCGTTCAGCAACTCCATTCATCTGTGGCGTGTAGGCGGAGGTGAACTGATGAACAATTCCCTTCTCCTTGCAGAAAGCATCCATCTATTTATTCTTGAACTCTGTGCCATTGTCAGAACGAATCTTCCTTACCTTCAGGTTGTAGAGTGACTCCAGCGTCGTAACAAGCACCTTCAATGATTCAAACGTTTCTGACTTAGCCTTTAGAAACATCACCTAGGTAAGCCTTGAGTAGTCATCTGTGACTACAAAGCAGTACCAGTCTCCTGCGACACTCCTCGTGCTTACAGGACCAAATAGATCCATGTGCAGTAGCTCCAGTGGCATCTCTATAGAATTGACGTGCTTAGTCTTGTGAGATTTCCTGATCTGCTTTCCCTTCTTGCATGAGGCACAAAAATTAGGAAGTTGGAAGTTCTTGACAGTAACTCCTTCAACTAAGTTGTTATGAATCAGATGATTCATCTTCCTGTGATTAACGTGTCCCATTCTTCTGTGCCATGAGATGGATTCTTTCTCTGTTGCTTTAGATAAGAAACACTGAACTGTAGACTCAGAGGAAGAAGCATTAGACATATCCAATACATATAAATCATTGTACCTGGATGCTGACATTAAGACCTGCTCCTCTAGAATCTCCATCTCTTTCTTCAGTATGTAACACTTGCGGTTGTCAAACATCACTTTAAAGCCCTTGTCACATATCTGAGACACTGAAAGCAGATTGTTTTCTAATTGTTGAACAAAATTGACTTTGTCAATCTTACCTTCGCATTACCTACTTCGCCTTGAGCAGTACTGTACCCTCCTTTGTTGCCAGCAAAGGAAACGTGTCCCCCTTTAATTTGTTTGACATTGAAAAGGAGAGACTTATTTCCTGTCATGTGCCTGGAAGCTCCGCTATCTACAATCCATGTATTGGTAGAAGCACTGTAGCGGACAACCTGCACATAATTGAAAAGAATTAGTTAAGGAGGGGAACCCAAGCCTTAACTGGCTTGGGTTTCCCAGAGGCATCACACATTATGAACTCTACCCACTGTCCTTTGTTAGTTGGTAGGACCTCTACCTTCAGTTTGTCACTGCTATCAGACACATCAGACATTTTAGCTTTCCATATACCATCTTTACGAAAAGATTGTTTATGGTAGACATTAGAGTGATTAACAGTTTGAACCTTTGGTTTAGTTTCCAGAACTGGTTTCACCTCAGGCATCACAGACTTGCCAATGACTTGTCTGTGTTGTCTGTGGTGTTGAGGAGATGTGTAAGACCAAGCAGGTGTGTTAGACCTAACAGGGGTCTTAGATCTCTGTTTTGGAAACTGAGAAACTTCTTTGTCCAGTTCAACCTTAACCTAGGTGTCTGATAGCGGGGACAACTAGAAGATATGTGACCTCGTTTACCACAAGCATAACAGGATCTCCTTTCAAAAGGACTAGAAGATCTCTTGTGGGGTGGGGAGTAGACCTCAGGTATGGGCTCTTTGGTCTCGGTCTTTTGATGTTCAGCTTCCTTGACAAACTTAACATGTTTAACATTATGATTTATTTGCCTTTGAAGATGAGTGTTATCTTTCTTAACTGGTTTATTTTGAGTGGTTTTGGAAATCTTGGATTGTGTGTTAGTAGACTTAGAACCCAACCCAAGAGATGCTTGAACATTCTCTTCCACCCGTTTTTCGTTTCCAGTTGTGCCTAAAGTTGAGGGTTTCTGATCAGCACCCGAAGAAACAGGTTTAACTGCTGTGTCCGGGTCACTGATTAGAGGAGTTGTCACCACATGATCTTTAATTGGATTATTATTGATTGGACGTTGTTTGGTGTTCGATAGAGTCTCATGTGGGGGGGGGCACAACTTTATAACCCAAACCCTCCCCGTTGTTGCGTTCCTTAACCAAGTTTTTCAAAATGTGCGAGGAGCTCGCAAGACTATGAAGTTTTTGTTTTAAAGACTCATTTTCAACTTGTAAAACTGCTTTATCCTTTTTAGTTTCTTCAATGGTCTTTAAATAGAATTTAATATCATTTTCTTGGTTTAATGCAACAACTTCAGTTTCTTTAATTGTTTCTTTAAAGCCTCAATCTTTTCCTTATAACTGCTCTCATTTTGTTTTAACACTCTGTTAGCCTCTGAGCATAATTTTAAGTCATTTACTAAGTTATCATTATGATCTAATAACCTAGCAAATTTTAAGTCAACGCTTTCCCTAAATTTTTCGCAATCAACACAAGCATGTTTAGCAAAAAGTTCATCTTTTGATTCTACCTGTGCGGATGTGGACGTTCCGGCCATGAAAGCATTCTGAGACTCTGGTTGTGCTTCAGATTCAGCGTTCAGCTCGTTCTCAACAATTTGATTAACAACAGCTAAAGTCTCTTCCATTTCAGCAGTATCAATCTCAGCTGAGCTCTCCCCCTCAGTCGCTGAGTCTTCATTCAGATCATCAACGGATGCTATGTTGGCTTCACTGTCAGATAAGAACCGGACGGACCAATCCTATCCTTCATCACCTTGAGCAACCATAGCTTTGGACTCACTGCCTGTAGGAGCTGTTTTCTTCTCTTTGTCTTGCCTGCTGAAAGATGAGAATGGATTCCCGTTGCCAGTCTTCTTTGGTTTCACACATTCTCTCTTGAAGTGGCCTTTTTCTCCACAATAGAAACACGTGACTTTGGACTTGTCAAAACCAAATGTAGTATCTTTTGTAGCCACGAGATTCTGTCCTGTCTTTTTCACAAACTTCTTCGCTCTTCGCACAGCACTTGCAAGAGCCCACATAATATCCATACGTTCCAGCTCGTTCTCATTACCTGCTCATAGTCTTCATCGGCTAGGTGGCAGTTTCCAATCTTACCCGCCACTAAACCATCATAGGAGTGTACTACCGCAGCAAGTAGATCCATGTGCTCCTTCGTAACTTCCACAGTTACTTTTCCCAAATTTTCAGTCATTAACTTTGTAGATTGAGTAACTATTGGACTTTGTAGAACCCTAGATGCACCATGTGACTCACTTGCAGATGATGTGCCTTGATCAGTAGATGGGGATACATTTGACACAAACGTTGTTTACAGAGGCGCTCTAGAAGATTTGGTAGCAGAAGTAGAAGTAGGAGTGACATTGTAGAGTGAAGGGTCTTGTGTATATGCTCCTTTCTTTGTTCTGTACTTGTGACGCACTTCTTCCTCTCTCAGTTTCAGAATGAAATCATTTATGTCCAAAATCTCTAAAACTGAATTATAACGCAAAGTGGAAATAAAAGAGTCCCATTTTTCTGGTAAACCATCAGCCAAGCTCGCAACCTTATCTTCTTTTGACGTCTTAACCCCATGAGTGTGAAGTTCACTCATCAAATGGTAGAAGCGATCAATGATCTCATCCAAGCTTTCATTCCTAAAGGATGAAAAGTTGTCAAACTCTTTCCTCAACGCTTTAGCCTTCAGTGACTTGAGAGTTGAATTCCCATCATATCTCTTCTCTAGAGCTTCCCATAACTTTTTGCTTTGTTTATGCTCTGAGTATTGGTGAAAGATATCCTTGGGAATTGACTGGGTTAACATTGCGTAAGCCTTCTTTTCTGTATTATAGGCAACCTTCTGTGTATCACTAAGTCCACTTAAAGTCAAAGGTATACCATCAGCACCAACGGGCATATTATATCCAGTCTCAATCGAGTTCCATAAATTGGTATCCACACCATTAAGATGAATTTCAAATCTTTGTTTCCACTAAGGAAATTCATCTATAGATAGTAGTTTCGGTGGTTTATTATGGTTTCCAATTTCATTCTCCAGTAACAGAAGATTCTGGATTCTAGAGTCCTTTTCAGCTGAGAAAGCAGAGTTTTCCGAGTCCATTATCTTTGTTTTAACTTGAATAACAAACTGTCTGTGCGATTGGAGAGTACGATTGAACTATGCGACTGACACTAACAGTATGCGATTGAACTCAATCGGGCGATTGAACAGGCGATTGAGACACTTGGGCGATTGAGACACTTGGGCGACTGAACAGACAGACTGACTCAACTGGGTGATTGAACTTGGCGACTGACTCAATCGGACGATTGAATTTGGCAACTGGACTTCAGTCGTACGATTGAGATAATCGTGCGACTGAGACTGCTGAAATCGTGGTTTTTCGCAAAATTTGACCTAAAACGCAATTTTTGACACCCTAGACGGCTGAAAATCGAAAAATATTGATTTTTCAGAACATGCACATGTAAAGACTTGATTTTTAGCATAAAAATTGGATCGTTTCGCGTAAAAACGTTGACTTTACCAAAATCTTGATTGAATCCACAAAGAATCAAGAGCCTATGCTCTGATACCACTTGTTAGGACCGTGTATGAATAGAGTACTAACTGATTCTTCGTCAAACCGGATCAAATAGTGCGGAATCCTGTTTGATTGGCGATCCAATCAGGGAGAACGTTAACAAGATCAAACCTAACGATTAGAAAACGTTGAGAACGAACTAGGAATGATCTAAGACGTTCTATGAACTTGGAATGGACGAACAGGACACTCTGGGTCGACTAGGGTTATGAATATGCAAAGTGTTGCGTTTTTCCACGAATTAGGTGGTATTTATAGGTTACAGCTCTCATTCGTATGACTGAGCCAAGCGACTGGCTCAGTCGTGAAACTGAGTCATGCAAATGATTCATTCGTACAACTGAGTCAGTCTTATGACTCAATCGTGCGATGGACTCAATCACCTGGTTCAGTCGTTCGAGAGGACCATTCGCATGGTCCAGTCGTGCGACTGAATCAAAACACTTAGTTAAACACATTCTTAAACCTTTAATGGTCTAGAACTATGTCTAACGACCGTAACATATTTAACATTGTCATATACGTGTGTTACAATACGTAATATAAATAGATATAACATTAACAACCAATAACCCTATATAGAAGAGTTTCTCATTTGTATTAATCAAACATTACATAAGTGTAACAAGAAAAGAAAGTCTATTACATTTAAGCTCACTAGACTAGAACTGGGAACATGTGTACCAACAGATATTAGTCTACGTATAAGAAATTTATTGATCCAACGTCTTAGAAATCTTTACAAGACTCGTTGAAGTAAAATTCTTACAAGTACAATCGTGCATATATATATATATGAATATTTAGGTTAACCGGCATCTACACTTCTCATTTAAGGTGAACGACCTAAAATGTGATAATGATCCATCATCTTGTTGTTATTAATAGTGAGTCATCTCATTGTAATTGAAACAAATATTATTTGTAACACCCTTTTTTATTAAAAATATCGATAACTATTATCAATAATTGGATTACTTTAGTGTCAATCAAGTTAACAGATACGATATAAACATGAACATTATAACCATCGCTTGAAACATTATATATTACTTACATCATCAATTCAAGTTACCTATAAAGATTTGGAATCCATGATATAAATTGATTATTTCTACATTCTTCATGCTAAGACTCAATTCTTGATTAAAGGCATTAATTAACCTAATGTACACGAGTTAATTCATGACAAATAATAAATACATAAGAAGCTAAGATACAATAAGGATACTAATCACCAACATTAATCTAACTAAAGAGCTCAACCGCACGCATGTAAAAACATCGTGCTAATTCTAAACGTGAATCTTATATGTTCTAATTAGGATCGGTTTGTTGGTGATCATCACTTTTCTTTACCGAGCTCAGAATTTATATAAGGATACCAGGTGAGTTCTAGCGTCTCCTTTTTACTACTATTTTGGGGATGAAGCATGCTCTGTTTGAACTGAAACTATTAAGTGTGCTATTTTATGATGCTTGTTTATTGTGGTTATTGTTGATACCCGCTAATACTTAAATCATGTTGGTCCATAATGATCGATTCAACAGTGCAAATGATCATAAACACACACAAATCCCATTGATATTCATTGAACCATGAGAGAATATTACTTAACAATCAAAGTAAAGATCAAACAAATATCACTAGAGGATATAAAGCTACAATAATGAACAAATCAGCCCCTAGCACCTCTAGCCGGCACACAAAGATAGGTTTTCAATAAGAGAATGTGCAAAAGTCACATTAACAAAGATCAAACATACAATATATAGTAGCAGACCTAGGTTCGTTGACAGATTCGCTGCAAGCGAATCTGATCAGCCAAAACTAACTAAGTTCGCCAGGCGACCCAAAAACAGGTTCACCCGGTAACATACAAACATAAACATAATCCATGCTAGTCTGTACTAATGGGCGAACCTATAGGTTCGCCCTTAGGTTCGCTACAAAGAGAAACAACAAAAATACAAAAGATAATAACACCGACATGCCGGTGAGTCCAACCTACACAAGTCATCAATACTCCCCCTAGGTTGAACCTCACCTAAGGGGGACTTAAATCAGCTCCAGCCTTTCATCTTCTATGCTTGATTAGCTCCGGCTTGTTCATTTTCTTCAGGCTCTAAATTCTCCAAGTAAGCTCCGCCTCTCAACCAAATACCTGCCAATGGATTTGTGACATCTTCAGATCCGGCTTCATCATCATACTCAAACACAAATTGTTCTGCCAGTTTAGCTTCAGTGACTTCTGTCTCAGGCGCATCTAGAACAATAATCTCTCCTGAGTTTTTGAACTGCTTGTATCTCCGATCACCAGCTTCTTGAATCGCTTTTGAATTGTTTGATCCATTTGTCTTGCTAGATCATCCATCTCCATGTTATGATTATCAGTTCTTTTTACCTTTTCATTCAGAGATTTAATTTCAGCTCTAACTCCTCTTGCTTTATTAGTAACCCTCATAAAGAGGTTAGCTTCTACTTCAGTCTCCCCTCGTGCCCTGTGTTTAATTGGATTTTCACATAACACTTTCAGATCATCATCACGAAATGAGAACACTTCCATGGGGTCAAACAATCTGATTTCTGGTCTATTGCTTCCCTTCAATCTGATAACAGCTTCACCTGTGTTATTATCATAAAACCACTTTTCAAACTTTTGTAATCTTGGTGGCTGAGTATTAGGAACTCTGACTCTGTTCATTATCTTGGGAGCTGCAACCTTCAACACTATCTTTCCTTTCCATGAGACCCAGTGTTTGTCTTTCTTTGATCTTTGTCTCTGTGGTTTTTGATAACCAAAGTTGACAAAATTATCATCGGTTGCTCTTTTGATGACCACTTCAAAGGCTTTTGCTCTTGGATTATCTTTCTTGCACAGGAGAGGAAGTTCAGCCAGTCGTCTTAAATCCCAACGAGGGAGTGTATTGAAGTGCTTTCGATGCTTAATGTAGGTAATATCACCCCCACGCCTTTTTATCATGTAAGCATCGACCAAGGCATTGTACTTCCAAGATATTATCCTTCGTTGCATTTGTTGTGTGTTTGGTTCAGAGACATGTTGAAAGATGGGAACTTCAGTCACAACCTCGTCTTCCTTCTTGAACCAATCAGATTTATCAAGATCAACATATTCAGTGCTTTCTTGTTTGCTAAAACACAAGTATGTGACTTCTTTATCCTCAATAGTGTATGTATCAGCTCATTTTCTGGATCTACTTCTTCTTCATCACCTTGCACAATAAGATTTTATTCAGGTTCATCAATTAAGTTGAAATTTATCTTTGAGCCTCCTGTCACTTCAGGACCAGTAAAAGAATCAAGATCAATCCCCATATCAAAATCTGGTTCACCAACAGTTTCTTTCTCTTTTCTTTTGGATCTGGTTAAGTCAACTACTTTAGTATCATGTATATCCCCAGATTCCTCAGTTGTATGTGTGTCCCCAGCAATCCCAGTCAAACCCCCATATTTCATCAGAGGACAGGAAGTGGAATCTAACAGATTTTTGAGTTCTGTTACATTTATGGTAGGTTCCAATCCAGATTTCTCTTTTAACCCATTCAACTCTCTTAAGATTCTCAACAACAGATACTGTTGGTCTTTTACCATCCTTGCCATTCCTTTGATCACATCACCTTTTTCTTTATCTTATTTCTCAAGCTCAGCGTATTTGACTTTCAATGTTTCCAGCTCATTATTGGCAGTAGATTCAGGTTCTTTTGTAGTTTGAGGAGCAGCTTCATGTCTTAGTTTTGTTCTCTTCTCCGCTTCATACCGAGAACTTGCACCTACTTCTGCTCTTTTCTTTGTTCTTTTCTCCGCTTCATACTGAGAGCTTGAACCTACTTCTGCTCTTTTCTTTGTTCTTTTCTCTCTTTGTATGTCTAATTCAGCTTGAACCTCATCTACCTCGTCTTCAAGATTATACTCTTTATCTCTAACATACCTTTTCCTCTTCTTTAATTCTTTCTCAGCTTCTTTAATTTTATCCATGACTGGAATGGTTCTTGAGTTTCCAGAGTTAACAGGTTCGATGACAATGGGAGAGGGACACTCTCTTTTGAAATGACCGAGCTTCTTACAGTTGAAACACCTCAGCTTAGACTTGTCATATCCTAGAGCGTTATTGTGACTCTGGTTTCCAAAATTTTTTCTTCCGGTTCTCTCCATAAACCTCCTGGCACGAAGAGTAAGCATGGCCATTTGCCACTGAATGTCGGTTTCTTCAAGATCATCCGGATCAACCTGATACATGTCTTCCACTGTCATACCACGTCCCTTCAATTCTCCAGCAACCAAAGCCTCATAACTATGCACAAATAAACCAAACAGTGGCATAATATCATGTGGAATTTGATTAGAAACTAAGGCATTTGAACTTGACCCAGCATCCTTAGAACCATTACCAGAGTTGACATTTTTACCATACCCAGAGTTAACAAAACCACCATTACCAGATGAACTCCCACAAGCTGCACCATAATAGTAAGAGTTTGCAGCGGATGAAATCAATGCAGCATTTTGAGGAGGTACATTGGGAGACATCATGGTTTAATTATACTCTCTTCTCTTCACATCAAGATCAAACGATTTTAACTTGTTGATAACATCCATTATTTTGTAATCAGCAAAATTCCTTTTGTTTAAGCAATTTGATTTGCAGACTCCACTGAGCCGGAAGAGAGTCTAACAATTTACTCACTTGCTCATGATTGCCAAGCTGTTCATCATACTTTTTCAGGTTGCTCAAAACTGACAGAAAGCGGTTTGTTATATTAGTAAGTATGTCATGCTTATATCCCACGAATGAGTTAAACTCCTTCTGAGCTTGAGCTTTTTTGTCTTTCTTCAGGTCTTCGTTCCTATCATAAAACTCACATAAGGCATCATACAATGCCTTAGCAGTAGTGTGTTCAGCAAACCTGTTATAAATATCTTGATGCAGACACAGAATCAAAGCTCCAAGAGCTTTCTTTTCCCGATCAAGCAGCTTAATGTCAATCTCAGTATAAGTGCTAGAATCAGTGTTTGGTGAAGTAACAGATCTGACAGTGGTTGTTGGTACGTGAGGTCCATTTGTAATAGATTCCCACTGACCGTGATCTGTGTAAATGAAGAAAGCCTTCAAGCACCGTTTCCAATCCTCAAAATTCTCACCGTTGACAAGCCTCGGTGGCCTGTTGGGTTGAACACACTCCATATCAGTCACATTCACGATTGAAGAAGACATGATAAAATCAGAAATTAGATTCGCTGATAGATATGTAAATTCGCCCGTAAGTTCGCTGGTAAATTCGCTTGACAAACCAACAACAGATTCGCTTGACAGTGTGTGCAAGAGAACAGGTTCGCTGAGCAAGTTCACTCGGCATAACAAGAACTTTCGTTCAAAATTAAATTCAGCAGCTACTTCACTTGATTGCCAACCAAGAGTCTTGACCTTTCGTTCAAAAGTGCTAGATTCGCTGACCAAAAATCAGCAAATACCAAAACTCAAATTTCTATAGGTTCGCTGGATGAGTCAGATAGATTCGCTGGATGAATAATCTAGATTCGCTGGATTAGGAGACAGACTTAGTCAGCAAGAAATCAACCAAAACTAGCTCAAAACACAACCAATTGATGAACGGTTTGTTTCAATAGCTTCCTAAAACCAAAAACTACAATCCCCAAGCAGTTTCCATATCAAAAACACGATGAACAAGTGCGAAATGAATCAAAAGAAAATTTTACCTCAAAAGCCCCAAAAACAACCCAAAAATCAAACTATCAAGAGCACTAAGGCTCTGATACCATATTGTTGGTCCATAATGATCGATTCAACAGTGCAAATGATCATAAACACACACAAATCCCACTGATATTCATTGAACCATGAGAGAATATTACTTAACAATCAAAGTGAAGATCAAACAAATATCAGTAGAGGATATATAGCTACAATAATGAACAAATCAGCTCCTAGCACCTCTAGCCGTCACACAAAGATAGGTTTTCAATAAGAGAATGTGCAAAAGTCACATTAACACAGATCAAACATACAATATATAGTAGCAGACCTAGGTTCGCTGACAGATTCGCTGTAAGTGAATCTGATCAGCCAAAACTAACTAAGTTCGCCAGGCGACCCAAAAACAGGTTCGCCTGGTAACATACAAACATAAACATAATCCACGCTAGTCTGTACTAATGGGCGAACCTATAGGTTCGCCCTTAGGTTCGCTACAAAGAGAAACAACAAAAATACAAAAGATAATAACACCGACATGCCGGTGAGTCCAACCTACACAAGTCATCAAATCACAATCATTAATTCTTTTGTGAACCGCTTGTTTTATATGGATAGATCTATTTGGGGAATCCCCTACACACAGTGGCTTCTATTTTGGAAGGGTACCCCACTGGGATCCTGAGGGATCATTTATGGCATGTACCAGGTTTTGATAAGATACTATGGTGAACCATGCGGGCAGGTATGGTTCGTTGTTTTTGAGGCTCAGTTCTCCTTTCAGGGTTAACCGGTGCAACTTAACTTTAGAAGAGGCTAGCGAGACTGAGTGCAGGGTTGATTGTGACCCCACAACAGTGATAACGGATACTAAACATTAAATTATGGACTTCCAGAGTCCCTTTTGTTTTAAGACTTAAAGCACTTATGTTTTGAAAGCCAACTAATGGATTCTAAAGAGGATTTTTGTTTTTAAACGTTAAGCACTTGAACTCACCAACTTTATGTTGACACAATTTCTTTTGTGCATGTCTTCAGGTACAGCTAAGGAGAATAGTTGAGCTATAGAAGATATCTAAATCCGAAACAAGAAGTAAGGGTAGATGTTGAAGACAAAAGTTTAGCCTAGAAGCCTTAGTTACTGAAGCCTCAAGAAATATTGACCAAGAGATTGATCATGACACCTATAGATTGTAGATTGAGGGACCTTGTGAAATGAAACAAAGCCAATATTCTAAAGTAAATGTTGTGAGTTGTATTGTAATAAACCATTTAGTTTTCGCTGCATTTTGGTTGTTGTTTACCAACTGTTACGTCCTGCCTCTCTGGGCCAGGGGTGTGACAGATTGGTATCAGAGCCAAAGGTTGTAGAGAAGTAGGTCTGCTTCGCGAGACCTAAACTACAATCATATGAAACCCATAGGACCACCTTAGTAAGATGACTATTTCGAGCTTTGTTGACCCAAGGATGTAGAAAGGTGGGTTGGCTTTGCGATACCTAAGCTACGACCATAAATAGGACTAGCCTGGTAGGTCATTTCCATGATCTAGTGATCCAAGGTTTGCACCAAAATAGGTTCCCTTAAGGACACCCATCTTTAATGTGTATACTTTATGGTTTATATATATATATATATATATATATATATATACCATTAAGAAATCCCTACCCTATAAGAAACCTTGTTTCATTAGGGTATTACCTATGATAGGTGCACCCGAGTAAACCAGGAAAGTATGGAACCTTCTGGAGTTGACTATTAGGACCACTGGACATCAAGTACTAGGAATGTTAGAAACCAAATCTGTGCATTTATATTGGGACTTAAATTCTAGAGAGACACTTATCTGATTGGATGGCTGACTTTTGTTACTATATGAAACAACTACTGTTAGCTATACACTTGATACAACTTGTGTCGTTACATGAGACAACTACTATAATGATACTTGCTGGAATGATGATACTTGCTTATATGCTTCATTCGTATGGTGATGCTTGTTGGAATGTAGTGATAGGATAGTAACCATGATGCCTTTTTGTTTGATCTGCTCCCTAGTATAGCATGTACCTGACTACTCATTTACTAGGTTTGTTGAAACTATACTTTGACATAATTGTTAGGTTAATAAGATTGTTGACATTATTAGATTATAAGTGTGCTTAATTACACAAAACTTGGAACTTATGATGGGAATAACTAGAATGATAGTGTAAGGTAAATTGACGATTACGGGTGCACACGTAATGGTGAATTTATAGGTACACTTGAATTCTGGTGGGCCCTGTCATGTAAACTAATATCAAGGTATAACACTTAAAGAACCAATAAATGCAAGATTAAACACAAATTATCAGAATATACTCGATGATTTCAAGTTCAAAACTTTCATGCTGGGCGAAACCATTTGACACTTGAAGAGCTACCAAGGACGATGTTGTAGTAACTATCTCTTTTCTTCCTTTCTTCTCTTTTGTTTTGCTCTCCTATCAGAATTATAATGATACGACCATCAGAATCTGAAGATCATCAAATGTGGTTCTCAAACTCAACCGGTCCCGTGCTGAATGAAGAGCGCTTCACCTCATTGTGCGTGTACTTTTGCCATACTATTTTTGGCGACATCTGAAAATTCCTTCCTACCTAACATTATATTCGTCAAAAGCTTCCTCGACATAGTAGGAGACTCTCTAACAAGACTTGTGCAATGGAGAACAGACCGGAGTAATAGATTTCCGAGGAGCACACTGGTGATCGATGACATAGAAGACTTGTCGCTTCTTTCTTTCTTAGTAGTTCACACTTCATAGGACCATCCGAAGTCTAGAATTCCATTGATCACTTTCTCAAAGTCCTTGAGGAATATGACTTCTTTATACCTATTCATTGTAATGGAGCCACTTAACTCAAAAGAATATCCTGGATATCAGCTCTGATTATGATTGATAATCACTTTTCTTAATACTATGCTCGTGAAATCTTTCATCATTTTCAACCGTTAGTCACCTAATGACAATCTTCACTCGAAACTTAAGTTGAGTTATCTTAACCATGCTTTTAACCGACCGTGTTGTTGGTAAATTTTTTAGCGCCATACTACGTAGGAAATGAAACCTTGTTCTAAAATCCAGATTCTCCGGAGATAAAGATTCAAGTGCCAGGGATATTTGCGGAGGAGAACTAACCTCCGGGATTCAAGACAAATCCGAACTTACAACTTCTTCGGGTCCTCGATTTTCACTCCCCACTATTCAAGATTTAATTCCTAGAAAATTCAGGGTCTAGCGAGAAGTGCTACTCACCCTAAACCCACTATCATGACCCTCATCATTGAAAACACGTGATAGTCGATGCGGAAAACTTTAAAACCTTGCAAGATTATCTCTACTCGGAGAGCTCTACTAGCTGAGTGATAAGTTCGTGATTCGGAAGTTAAGGTCATGAAGTTGGAATACGATCTCGAAGCTATATGATAGGTTATTAGAGTGGTAGTTAACCTCCTTATGCTAGCGAACACGTTGATAAAGTCCTAAACTTGTTCGAATCGATATGGTCAATGATAATGAAGAATTCATGGGGAAGACTCATGGTTGAACCTAAAGGATGGTATTGCTCCAAAGATGTATTAAGAAGCATAGAAGATCAGCTACAAGAAATCTCATGTGTTAAATCACTTGAGATACAACTACAACGAAGTGATAAACATGCACCAGATTATAGAAAAAGAAAGTCTGCATAATCATCCCCGATCATAAGCGTTGGTGTTATTCCTCTTTAAATTTTAAACCTCTCCTAAAGTGATTCTCTAATACCTTACCATGGAACGCTCCGTACCGTCGGAAATTCGAGCAAAAGTCCTACTCCCATATCCCGTTGAAACAATCGATATGCTTATAAGGAAATAGAATCTAAATAGAGTTACTTGCTTGACGGATGGACCCTCTACAGGGCATAGTTACCTTGAAGAATATGGACCGAGGAAGAGGTCATCTAGAAGGTTGACCTTTAATGGGAAGCACTATGAAGGAATTAGTGGGAACGTTTGCAGCAATTCTGTAGCTTAAGACAACAGTTGAGGTTGCTCTTAAGGAAATTGAGTCGGAAAATATAAATAATATACGTATGGAGGTACTGGACTTGAAACTTATATTAAGGAGCTAGTGGAAGGAAAGCAGATTCGATACCTGGTATGTCACCTTGAGGAAACTTATTACTCTTTGTGGAAGGAAAATAGAATGCTCCAAGTATTGATAGACTATTGAGAGCTAAATAAAGTCACCAAGGATAAGTGATACCCTTTTCCTAGAGATGTTAACCTGCATAATCAATTACAAGATGCTACCTACATCTTAATTATTATTAGCCGTGAATATAAGGAAAACGCAATTACAAACGTAGAAGTTAAAACAAGATATGGCAAGTACGAAGGTTATTGTCAAGCCCGCGTAGGAGGACCTACACAATTCCCAGAATTCATGAATCTCATGGATAGGAATTGTAAGACATACATAGACATGTTTGTCATCTTGTCACCTACTAATAAGCATGAAATACGAGACAATTCACAAAAATTTGGGGCTATAAAATTCTGGGAAGAAGTAAAAACCCATTGAGATGCCTCAATGCTTAGGGTTAGGCGAAAATTATGGAAGGAATAATAAAAACTTCACTCGTTTAGCTATACGACTGGTATCGTTATCCTTGGGAAAATGCGGAATTCGTTTGGGCGTGAATAAGAAAGTTTCAGATGTGTGTTGATGCAACAGTACAAGACAATTTTCTAGTCACCTGATGAAGCTAAGAAAATATATGGAGAGCTACATTAAGCATGAACTGGAACTTCCATAAAATAAAAGGATGCATCTGGATACATTATTGGTACGACACTACCAACTACACATCAGAATACTAGATCAAGTACAATAGGGTGATCACCGATCGGTAATGTCAACCGCATTGACAAGTGCGGATAGGAGGCCATCATCCGCATTGTCCTAAGACATCTGTATTTCCTAATGCGAGAGAACAAGTCTTGACCGCATTTGTCTCAGCTTAACCGCATTGATGGATGTGGATAGCCTACAGTTAGGCTTTTCTTCTTTTTCCTTCACCCATCTTACGTTTCGAACTTGTGATTCTACCAGGTCAGTTCACATGAATATATATATATAGCACTTCCCATATCGGGAAACTCTTGTCATGCGTTAGATAAGATAAATGGATCTACTCGAAGACTGAGGTTCTGATATACAGAACCGTTCCGGAAATGGAAGCATGCTAGAAGAAGCACATAGTGGAAGAAAGGACTTAACCCCTTAAGATGAAATCATAGATGGAAGAGATCGAAGACATCTTTTGGAAGAAAGTCAATAACTAAAAAGGAGGCTTTGAAAGATGAAGACCTTCATATGTGACCTAACCTCTTTATTCTTAGCAATCGTGACAACTTATTAGTTTTAGCTTTGTAGGAGTAATCGTGCGATTCCTAGATATTAATCTGCACTCGTTGGGAAAACCCAAATCCTTCTTGATTTGAAACTTTTTAGTCTATTGTATCCTGATTATCCTGTCTAATTAAAGGCATTCATGCTATTATACTCTTCTTTTCAATCATTCTTAAGATTCTTAGTAAGGACTGTAACACCGTCGGGATTTTGGGAATCGTCTCCTTGCTAGATCTACCTTGTAGGTCGGTGCATTGAACCATTCCTGTTATATCTGTACAAATGTTAAAATGATCTGATTACTAATTCTGTCAAGCATGATTCTAACATTCAGATTGTTACTTGAATATAGATCAAACCCGATTATTTGATACATGATTGTCAACATTTGTCCTGGAATGCTCAGCTAAACAACTTCAAACCCTCAAGATTCATGCTATGAGTGTATCACACTCGGAAACAATGTTAGCGATACAAAAATTTCGAGGACAAATTTTCTAAAAGGAGGGGAGAACATAACACCTTTGAAATATGCCCAATTGGAAACCTCAAAATATTATAAAACTCAATTCAGGTCCGAATTAAGTTGGGCTTATGAAAGAAATCTTAGAAAATGAAACTAGCCTTTTTGGGCCCAATAAGCCCAATAAGGGCCCGAACATACGAACAAGGTCCATTTAAGGCCCAAATGGATGTTTACAAACTAATTAAATGTGAAACCATGAAACAATAAATTATTATGTGATTTGAAATAACTATGGAAAGATCCAAACTAAAAACAGATTCAGAACCCTTACCGGGTAAAATCCGGCAATTTAACGCGTACTAACGTCTGAATTCCATCAGAAATTCTTATAATGGCTTGTCATCCAATCTAAATCATTATTAATCTTAACTAATATCATAAATAATGCTTGCTAAAATATTTTTCATCAAACATGTGTAAGCAACGGAAATACGTAAGTGAAACGCAAATACCGGTTTTCACCGGCATTTAACTTACGTTTGTTATGACAACCGAGCCTCGTAACTCCGTAAATATTCATCTAATCATTTTTTATTATCATAAAATATTAAATTGGTGAGTGATACATTGTCCGGAATAAACGCGTTCCGAAACGCAACCGTGACGTGCATCGATATGGAATTAGGTCAAAACCCAAGAATTGGACAGACAAGGTTATAACGCGACTCGCATGGGAAGTTAACGTACACAATATCATTTTAATACTTAATTGCATATATTTTGATACCAAAATGATTATATTAACGCTCATTCGAGGAAAATGCGTAAAACCGTTGAACGTGTTAAATACGCGTTAATTTACAACCCCGTTTAATTATTCGGTATGTTTTTAATACGATAAAATTTATAATCTTGGAATATTTATAACGTATTGTATAAACGAATCTAATAGGAAATGAAATTTATTATGTTACGCAAAAATTAAATTGAACGTGTACGAACCGAACTCTTTTACGCACCCGTTTCATTTAACCCTAGTATATAAACAACATAATCTCAATTTTAGGTTTTCAAAAATTAAAATGAGAGGCTGAGAAGAGAGGGCGGTTGTAGCCCCTTTCCCTTCCCCATTTCTTTGCCGATCTCCGACTGCCGGCGACCAGCGACGGCGGTTCCCGGCGAGTGGCAGCAAGTGCCACACCTTGCCGGAATCCCCTCGACGCCCCGGTCACAAGAGAATCCTTGATTTCTCCCGAAACGTAACACAACAATAGGAATTGAAGGAGGAGGTGACGGTTGCAGGTTGGTCCGATAGTGATGACAAAAGTTCAAGGTCGGCCGTGGGTGTGGTCGTGATGTTGGCGGTGGGTTCAGGTGATGATTTCCGTAGGGGAGCTGGAGATCGGATTTAGAGACAGTGAGTTTGAAAGTGGCTGCCGATTTGGTGATGGTGTCGGTCACAACTGCTGTCGAGTGGCGGCGGTTCTGGACCTAGAAACTGGTGGTGGTGGCTGTGATGGCAGAGGTAGGGCGATGGTGGTGGAACTGGTAGATATCGGTGATTAAGGCTGCTGTGTGGGCTATGGTTGTCGGGTTACCGGCGGTAGAAGGCTACGGTTGGCAGTTGTGACTGTTGGTTTGTGATTGTGGCTGTGATAGTGGCTGTGGATGCTTCCGGTCGCGGTGGTGGTGTCATTTAGTGGCTGCCGAAAGGGGGCTGCTACAGCAGGTGACGGGCCGATGGTGATGGTGATTGTGGCTATGCTCGTCGGGTGTTAATGGTGGATGTCGTGGTTGTGCTTGTCGGCTACGGTAGGCGATGGGGATAGAGGTGGTGGTTCTGGATCTGGAAAATGGTTCAAGCCGATGTTGGTGGTGGCAGTTAGGCTGTCGCGATGGTGGACCGTGGCTGCATGTGGTGGATGGTGATGGTAAAAGTTATAACCGAGGGATATGGTGACGTATGTTACGGTATTCATTGCGTTCAATTATGAGTTAGCAATATAGAAGGGTTGCATATAATTTTTAGTGTGTTTTAGGTAGGTTAAACCTTGGTCACAGCTGGTCAAACTTGTCAATGGGCAGTCAACACGTTGCGGGTCGGAACAAGCGAGTTCTAGGATGGGATATGGAAACGTTAGGTATAACCATGCGCTAAACATTCTTACACGTATAAATATGGAGATTATATATTAACTTGTGTGTGCGTTGAGCTACAAATATATTTAAAATGTTAACTAGTTTATAAAGCATCAAGAATGAATATTTAATTTGAAACGACGTGACCATCGCATAATGAAAAACAAGTTGGTAATGTTAACATATATATATATATATATAAGATATTAGTCTACATATAAGAAATTGATTGATCCAACGTCTTACAAATCTTTACAAGACTCGGTGAAGTAAAATGCTTACAAGTACAATCGTACATATATATATGAATATTTAGGTTAACCGGCATCTACACTTCTCATTTAAGGTGAAAGACCTAAAATGCGATAATGATCCATCATCTTGTTGTTATTAATAGTCAGTCATCTCATTGTAATTGAAACAAATATTATTTATTACTTACATCATCAATGCAAGTTACCTATAAAGATTTGGAATCCATGATATAAATAGATTATTTCTACATTCTTCATGCTAAGACTCAATTCTTGATTAAAGGCACTAATTAACCTAATGTACACGAGTTAATCCATGACAAATAATAAATACATAAGAAGCTAAGATACAATAAGGATAATAATCAACAGCATTAATTTAACTAAAGAGCTCAACCGTACGCATGTAATAACATCGTGCTATTTGAAAACATGAATCTTATATGTTCTAATTAGGATCGCTTTGTTGGTGATCATCACTTTTCTTTACCGAGCTCAGAATTTATATAAGGATACCAGGTGAGTTCTAGTGTCCCCTTTTTACTACTGTTTTGGGGATGAAGCATGCTCTGTTTGAACTGAAACTATTATCCATGCTATTTTATGATGCTTGTTTATTGTGGTAATTGTTGATACCTGCTGATACTTAAATCACAATCATTAATTCTTTTGTGAACCGCTTGTTTTGTATGGAGATCTATTTGGGGAATCCCCCACACACAGTGGCTTCCGTTTAGTAAAGGTACGCCACTGAGATCCTGAGGGATCGTTTGTGGCATGTAACAGGTTTTGATAAGATACTATGGTGAACCATCCGGGCAGGTATGGTTCGCTGTTTTTGAGGCTCAGTTCTCCTTTCGGGGTTAACCGGTGCAACTTAACTTTAGAAGAGGCTAGCTGGGACTGAGTGCAGGGTTGATTGTGACCCCACAACAGTGATAACGGATACTAAACTTTAAATTATGGACTTCCAGAGTCCCTTTTGTTTTAAGACTTAAAGCACTTATGTTTTGAAAGCCAACTAATGGATTCTAAAGAGCCTTTTTGTTTTTAAACTTTAAGCACTTGAACTCACCAACTTTATGTTGACACAATTTCTTTTGAGCATGTCTTCAGGTACAACTAGGGAGAATAGTTGAGCAATAGAAGATATCTAAATCCAAAACAAGAAGTAAGGGTAGATGTTGAAGACAAAAGTTGAACCTAGAAGCCTTAGTTACTGAAGCCTCAAGAAATATTGACCAAGAGATTGATCATGATCCCTATAGATTGTAGATTGAGGGACCTTGTGAATTGAAACAAATCCAATATTCTAAAGTAAATATTGTGAGTTGTATTGTAATAAACCATTTAGTTTCCGCTGCATTTTGGTTGTTGTTTACCAACCGTTACGTCCCACCTCTCTAGGCCCGGGATGTGACACAAAGTTAACTTACATCACCCCCGGGAACATCCCCCGTCAAAGCCAACACTTTACAATTTTTCCAAAAACTAGAAAATAATTCTAAGTCATAGGCGCATGGACACTATGCAGGCGCATGGCCTTCTGGGCGCATGGGAACCCTTAGGCGCATGGGAGAATTCTGGGCGCATGGGAAATATTGGGCGCATGGCCCAACACTTAGTCATTCTGGGCAAATCTAGGCGAATGGGCACTATGCAAGCGCATGAGTGTCTGGGCACATGGGCAATCTAGGCGCAAGGAACACTTAGTCAAATTAGCCTAATTCTAGGCACATTGATACTTATTTGGGCGCATGAGGTTTCAGGCGCATGAACAACTACTTATAACTAACATCACCATAATTCAAGCCCAAATTCAATTCTAACATGTTCTATGCTTAGTTTTAACATTCTAAACATTAGGAACACATACAAAACATCATCATAACCATAAATCACCTAAGATATACACCCACCCACATACACATTCGTACATACGTACGAGTATACACACCCATTTTATAAAAACATTTAAAAATGCATTTCTAGCCCCAAAATCATATAAAATCTGCAAATAGGGGGTTCTAGAACTCACCTTTTCTTCAGGGAATATTTCTTCAATCCCGATTGCACTATGAGTTCACACCTAAAACCCACCAAAACACACACTCAAACGTACAAACACATACATAAGAATAAACTCGAACTGAAATCTGTCAAGAACACCTAAAAAAACATTGAATTCTTACCTTGAATTCGACTTCTCCTTCTTCTTTAAAAACCCTAACTCTCTGCTCTTTCTCTCTCTAAAAACCGGTTGAAATGAGATGTGCAGACAACATGGGCGGCCATACGATCTTTTGTACCCACTTTTGATACTTTATGTCCTTTTAACACTTTTAACCCCTCAACTTGGGTTAAATTGCATTTCCTCCTTTTATTCACGTTTATTCTTTCTTTCTCGTCTATTAAAAATATCCGGGTGTTACAACTTGGGCACAAGCCCCTTATGCAACAAGTGCAAATTGCACCATCAGAGAGTGCAACCCAATGCCCTGTTTTAGGTGTAAGCAAACTAGTCATTTAATCAAAGATTGCATGTATGCGCCGGGGAAACAAAGTTACGAGTGTTGAGATCCAGGTTACATGAGGAATAAGTGTCCCAAGCTGGCAAAAGACAAAGATACTAGACTGAACAAACCCAAGGGAAGAGCGAACGGATTATCCAAACGGTGCACGCAAAGGACCCGATGTGGTGAACGGTACGTTCCTCATAAACAACCATCCTGCAACTGTTCTATTTGATATTAGAGCAACAACTAGTTTTGTTTCCAATACCTTTAGGCCTTTGATTGATTTGGCAAATTGCACCTTAAATGATACGTTTACTATCAGATTGGCTGACGGTAATATAATAGAAACTAACGAAATCATCAAAGATTGCAAATTGGTCCTAGAGGGTACTTCATTCGGGATAGACTTAATGCCTATTAAATTAGGAGGTTTTGACATGGTTGTAGGAATGGATTGGTTGGCTAGAAATAGGGCTGAAAGCGTGTGTGACGAGCGTTTGCTTAAGATTCCTTTAACCAAAGGGGAGATGTTAGTAGTCCATGGAGAAAGAAACCACCCACTGTGCCATATGATATCCCACCTAAAGGCCACCAAGAGCCTCAAGAAAAGGCACACGGCTTTCGTAGTCTATATGATGAGTGACAAAAGAGAACGGAAGGTTAAAGACATACCTGTGGTGTCTGAGTACTTGTAGGTATTTCTTGAAGACCTACCAGGCCTCCCTCCGACCCGTCAAGTGGAATTCTAGATAGATTTAGTACCTGGCACCGTGCCTGTGGCCAAAGCACCTTATCGACTCGCTCCGCCTGAAATGAAAGAGCTGATGCTCCAAATCCAGGAATTACTTGACAAGGGGTTTATATAACCCAGCGTTTTGCCATAGGGGTGCTCCAGTGGTTTTTATCAAAAAGAAATATAGAACCTTAAGAATGTGCATCAACTATCGGGAGTTGAATAATCTTACCATAAAGAATCGATATCCACTTCCCAGAATCAATGACTTATTCGACCAATTGCAAGGAGCTAGCTATTTTTCTAAGATAGACTTGTGATCGGGGTACCACCAGCTGAAGATAAAGGAAGAAGACATCCCCAAGATAGGTTTCAGAACCAGATATGGGCACTGTGAGTACCTAGTCATGCCTTTCGGATTGACTAACACGCCAGCAGGATTCATGGACCTCATGAACCGCGTGTGTTGCCCATACCTAGATAAGTTGGTAATTGTGTTTATTGATGATATATTGATCTACTCTCGATGCAAAGAAGATCATGAGAAGCATCTTCGGTTAATCCTTGAACTACTCAAGAACGAGCAACTATACGCAAAATTCTCCAAATGCGAGTTTTGGATGCGTGAAATCTAGTTCCTTGGACACAAAGTGAATAAAGATGGAATCCAGCTAGATCCAGCAAAAATAGAGGCTATCAAGGACTAGAAGATCCTAGAAACTCCTATCAAGATCAGACAATTCCTTGGTTTGGCTGGTTACTACAAGAGGTTTATCAAGGACTTCTCTTGAAGAGTACAACCACTAACTACTTTAACCAAGAAGGATACAACTTATGAGTGGGGAAAGGAACAAGATGAAGCCTTCAATCAGCTAAAGGAAAAACTATGTAGTGCACCAATCCTTACCCTACCTGAGGGAACTGAGGACTTTGTAATCTATTGTGATGCCTCGCGTCAAGGTTTTGGATGCGTGCTAATGCAGCGGGAAAAGGTAATCGCGTATGCGTCCAGATTATTGAACGAGCATGAAAGGAATTATACATCACATGATCTGGAGTTGGGTGCTATAGTGTTTGCTCTCAAAATATGGAGACACTACCTTTATAGCACTAAGTGTGTTATTTACACCGATCATAAAAGCCTACAGCATATCCTAGATCAGAAAATGTTGACCATGCACAAGAGAAGATGGGTAGAACTGCTGAGCGATTATGAATGTGAGATCCGCTATCATCCAGGAAAAGCAAATGTAGTGGCAGATGCCCTGAGCAGAAAGAAAAGGGAAAAGCCCCTTCGTGTTCGTGCCTTGAGGATAAGTGTGTACACTAGCCTTGTCGCTAGATTGAAAGAAGCGTAAGACGAAGCCTTCAAGGAGAATAAGCTGTCTGGTGAGATGTTAACAAGGATGGAGAAGCGTTTGGAAGTAGACAATGATGGATTGTACAAATATGAAGGAAGGACATGGGTGCCTAACCATGGTGGAATTAGGGATATGATTTTGGACGAGGCCTATAAATCTATATATTCGGTTCACCCAGGAAGCGATAAGATGTATCAAGACTTGAAAACACTTTTC
The DNA here is from genome assembly GCA_024085815.1 of Flaveria linearis. Lineage (NCBI taxonomy): Eukaryota > Viridiplantae > Streptophyta > Magnoliopsida > Asterales > Asteraceae > Flaveria > Flaveria linearis. The sequence goes on along the minus strand of CM044012.1, from coordinate 10,235,557 downwards.
TGGTGGCCCGGATTAAAGAAATCTATTGCCACCTATGTGGGGAAATGTTTGACATGTGCAATGGTAAAGGCTGAAAACCAAAAACCATTGGGAGCGCTACAGCAACCTAAAATCCCGGAATGGAAATAGGATAACACCAAAATGGATTTTATCATGAAACTACCTAGAACATCTCCCAGTCATGATGCCATTTGGGTAATCATGGATAGGCTTGCCAAATCAGCTTATTTCTTACCAATTCGAGAGGACTATGAGATGTCAAAGTTAGCCCGAATATACATTGACGAAATAGTGACTTGGCATGGAGCGCCGCTCTCGATTATCTCAGATCACGACAGTCACTTCACATCATGATTTTGGAGATCTCTCCAATAGTCTCTGGGGACCAGTCTCGACATAGGCACCGCGTATTACTATCAAACCGACAGAAAAAGTAAGAGAAACATTCAAACTTTAGAAGACATGCTGAGAGAAACATTCAAACTTTAGAAGACATGCTGAGAGCTTGTGTAATTGACTTCGGTGGGAGTTGGGATAACCACCTTCTCCTAGTGGAGTTCTCCTACGATAATAGTTACCACGTAAGTATTAAAGCAACCCCTTTCGAAGCCCTTTGTGGTAGGAAGTGTCGGTCACCATTGAGTTGGAACAAGATTCGTGATAGCCAAGTGATGGGACCTGACATCATGATGGAAACCACGGACAATATAGTCAAGATAAAGGAACGACTAAGAATGCCAGAGACCACCAAAAGGAGTATGCCGACAGAAGGCGAAAGCCCCTAGAGTTCCAAGTAGGTGATAAAGTAATTTTAAAAGTCGCACCATGGAAATGAGCTGTGAGATTCAGAAAGAAGGGCAAACTAAGCCCATGATATATTGGTCCTTTTGACATACTGGCAATAATTGCCCGATAGCATACCAACTCAGGTTACCTCAGGAGCTAAGCTACATACAAGACACTTTTGATGTGTCAAATCTGAAGAAGTGCTTGGTAGACAAAACTTTAAAGTTGCCCATGAAGGAAGCCAAAATCAATAAAAAGTTAAACTTTGTTGAGGAGCCCATAGAGATCACCGATCGACTAGTCACAAAGCTTAGGCTAAGTCGTATACCCAAAGTGCAGGTAAGGTGGAACTCCAAACGAGGACCTGAGTTTACTAAGGAGAGTGAAGATGAAATGAGAAGGGATTATCCGCACCTGTTCAAACCCGCCCGTTTGGAAGCCTAATTGAAGCTAAACTTTCGGGATGAAGTTTTCTAAACGGTGGGAGAATGTAACAACTGACCCCAAGGTCGACATTCTAAACTTTGATCCCCAACGATTATTGCTACTATTATTAATATCTGTTATATATTTATTATTACTATTTGATTTCCTTCTATAACTATTATTATGCGTTTAAATTCCTAGATGCTATATTAGGTCTTGCCTGGAATAAGATAAGTTAACGTTCTGAAATTAAACGTAACATGACAAATTGTTAGAATTAAATTAAAAACAATTAATTTTGTGTAAACGCACATGATTCATGAATTAATTATATTCATATATGTTCAAAAACTTAAAAACGTTTAACTAGAAACTATCATAAAAAATACTACACTACATCAAAAATACTATACTACACAACAAAAACACTATCAGATTTGTCCTATAGTTATAAACTAGATAGGCTTTTGAAATAGATGAATATCAAATGAAAAATCCACTATCAGATTTTGCATCAAATTTTCCTAAATGATCATTTGAGTTTAAAATTATAACTGGACAACCAAAAGATTTAAGAAAATCTATGTTTGGTTACCTGCCAAACATCAACTCATAAGGAGTTTTCAGTTTGTCTTTCACAATCAAAGTATGATTCTGAACGAAACATGAAGCCGATATGGCTTCATCCCAGAAAGTAATAGGAATTTTTGCATCTGCTAACATGGATCATGCAGCCTCAATCAATGTTTTGTTCTTCCTTTCAACAACTCTATTTTGTTGAGCTGTTCTAGGAGCACTGAACTGACGAGCAATTCCTTTTTCTACAGAGAACGTGTCAATATTAGCATTTTTAAAATCCGTACCATTATCATTTCTTATTATTTTGAGTTTTTGATCTAATTGATTTTCAACTTTTATGATGAATTCTTTTATTAATTCAGCTGTTTTAGATTTAGCAATAAAAAAACGCATGAAAATCTTGTAAAGTCATCAATGATAACTAAATAATAAGATTTTCTTCCAATACTCTTGATGTTGGTTGGTCCAAAAAGGTCCATATATAACATCTGAAGAGGTTTGGAACTTGAGTTTATCTGCTTCGACTTATAAGACGTTTTGTGTTGCATTCTCTTTAAACATACTGCGCAGTGATTAGTAGTTGCAAACTGCTTTGATGAAAGTCCAATAACATGATTTCCCGCTACAAGTTTGTTCATATTATTGAAGTTGGAATGCCCGAGACGTCTATGCCAAAGCTGACTTTCGTCATTTGAAGCTTTAGCAATGAGGTAAGTTGTTTTTGTAGATGGATCAACTTCAGACATATCCAGTTTGTATACATCTCGATCCCTAATAGCTTTAACAATCACCCACTCTTTGATCTGAAAACCTGGCTTCAAAACATAACAAAAAGAATCATCAAACGGAACAGAGTAGGATTTATCGTAAATTTAGGAAACACTAAGCAAATTAAAATTCAATTATGCGCAATAGTTGACTTTATCCAAGCTTATTATCCCATTGGATATTGTTCCCTCTCCTGTGATTTTTCCTCCTGCATCATAACCAAAAGCAACATGTGTACCATCTTTTAACTTAAAGTCTTATAGTAAGGCATGATTGCCTGTCACGTGCTGGCTACACCCACTATCCACATACCATGTGTTGATAGGCCTTCTTGGGCATACCTACACAACAAAGAACTTAGAGTTATCTACCCAAGCCAAGATGGTCTTGGGTTTTCCAAATTTATCAACGATGGTAATGTTGGATTCTTTATGCCCAATATACATAGAATATTGATGTGGTTAGTACGTCATGATCCAAGTCGGGTCATACCCAATAACAAGTTTAGCAAACACCAATATGTATTTAATTAATGATATGATCATGCAATTAAATTGTTACACCAATTTAGAAAATGGGTTTTCTAAATAAATTGTATGTGAGAAAGAACAACTTATAAGGATATTTTGTTCATGGACATTATTTGTAATGTTATTTAAGTTTGTTAAGTAACATCAAATAATAAAAGTGTGTTTAAGTTATATATTTAAAAGGTTAAATATACAACTAATAAAAGGTTGATTTATAAAAAAATTGGAGAATGGTTTTGGGGGGAAAACCCCATCTCTTCACACATTTCGGCCGCCCCTCCTTAGGGGTTGGTTCTTTTATGTGTCTTGAGAACACAATACATATTAACTTGAAAAACACACTCCACTTTTCTCTCTCTCACATGCAAGAACCAAAAGAACAAAGCCTCTCCAATTTGAAGAGATACATGGCTGGAACTCGATTTTCAGCAGCATTCTTGGTGGTCTTGGTGTACAAATCCTAGCAAGAAAGGTCTTTGCTTGATGCTTGTGGGTATGGTAGCTTGAGGACACCTCTACTTGGTGTTTTGGTCATTCAAGAGCAGCCCCATCTTCATCAAAATCGTTTTTCTTGCAGCTCTACAAAAGTTGTATGTTTTGCATCTTTATGGTTGTTTTATACTTCTTGATAGCTAGTCCATTCACATATATTTGATCCTATGGTTTTGGGTTTGTTTAAACAAAGTTATGAACTTTTTTTTCAGATTACAAACATAATATAAAGCTATTATTCCGCTGCGTTTTCATATTTAAATGTTTAAACATATTTGATAATGGTCTAACAAACCCATCGTTAGCATCTAGAGCCGGATATGTGGATGACTAGTTTCATTTGTCCTTGTAAAATTGGTTTTATGGGGCTTTAACTGTGACAACCGGTCCCAAGGTCACTATTCTAAACCCTGATTTAATTGCATCATATCCCATCTTATGAGTACTAATAATATAAACAATCTAATTATATCAATAATATTAGAATCGCCATTTGTTATTTGATCTATTTTTATGATTCTATGTGATTTTGTGAATTTAGTCATTTTAGGTCTTGCCTTTATAGAAAATTAGTGCCCGGGAATATTAATTAGTCACCCTAAGTAGAAATCACTTAGTCTTAATTGAAACATATAAAATGTGCGCGCACACACACACATACTTGTAAGTTTCGGTTCATGCATGCATGGACATGCACAAGACAATTAATCAACTAAAAAAAATTAATCACCTAAAATACTACATTATACCACACTTTACACTACATAATATCAATTTCTAATTAAAAATTTAAAGTCAAAACCCTCACTACTAGCCAAAATTGACCGCTCCTTGGACCACCAATCACCACCTTTGCTTGCCACAACACTCCACCCTTCCTATCAACCATACAACTCTCATGCATTTTCATTTCTTGCAAGACCACTCCACCCTCACTCTCTCTACTATCTCTCTTAGTTTTCTCCTAAAACACACACACAACTCTCTCATTTCAGCCCCATTCCAACACCTAAACCGCAAGAAGGTGTCTCTTTATGAAGCCTTGGGTGCTTGAACCTTGCAAAACCATGAGTTCCAGCCTTTGTTCGAGATTCTCCAGCCTTATCCATGGAGTTCCAGACCATCCATCACCATCCACACCTTCCAAACCATGAGATACATCAAGTGTAAGCTCCATATGTTCGGTTTTGGTCATTTCTCAAGTTTGTCTTCATTTTTCACCTAAAAACCCTACTTTTCTTGTAGTAGCAGAAATTCTCACTACTACCTTGTTCTTGGAGAGCTTTCCATGTTCTTGAAGGTATCCTACAAGTATAACACATCAATCTATAGGTGTAACAAGGGTTACACCTAGAAAACCCTCTTTTGGGTGATTCTCACCATCTAACTTGTGCATCTTGTAACCTTTGAGAACTAACCTTGTAACCTTCTTTCTAATGGCTCATTAAACTCCTAATAATCTGTTTTTAATGTCACAAATGGTTGTACACCATTAATGGAAGGTATTAGCACAAGAACACCATGAAAAACCCCTATTTCTACAAGTTACAACACAACTTAAACACTTTCTTGAAAACCCTCTCAAACAAGGGTCATAACGTGCTGAAAAATAAGTTTTAGACACCCCAACAATCTGATTTTTAAGTTAGATGAGGTTTTGGTAATGGTTAAACTCAAGTTACAATGATTTACACATGTGTAATGGTCGATTATGACACTTTCTATATATTTTAAAGTTTATGGATGTGTAATGGTCGATTATGACACTTTCTATATATTTTTGGTAATGGTAAAACTCAAGTATGTTTTGATGAATATTATGAGTGATAATAATGATTAATCTCTGGAATAAAGGACATGTTGTGTTTAGACCCATTCTAGTCACTTTCGGGACCCGAAAACATGTTAAAATTACTTAAAAACAAGAAAAATTGGGATATAAACTTTTTAAAGAGAATTACAGGTTCATTAAGGATTAATAAAGTGTTCTGGAGTCAATGGGAACTTTTAGTGGTCTAAAGGTAATTTAAATGGATTTTTAAGTGAAAACGGGTGCTAACCGAAAGACGTTTTGAGGAAAATCTAAGAAAAATGGGTATAAGGTTAGAAATTATAAAAATCATGTTATTCTAGTAGGATAAATAATAAAATAACTTATAAAGTAGAAAGGTTGGTCAAACAAGCTTTTAAAATGGGCAAACCCGGTTAAAAATTCGTTTTAACGGTTTAAACGTAAAAACGAGACTTTCCACTACTAGAAGCAAATTTTGGGATTTAAAAGGTTGGAAAATTATAAAAATGACTTAAAAATTTATCTACTGGTCCTAGACTCAAAAACATGAAAACTCATAGGTAATCATATTAAACCCTTTGGTTTTACCGTAACCGGCAACGTTAAACGCGTAATTTATAAACCGAGTCCGTAAGCTAAAAATTTGAGTATATGTTCTTAAAAATAAGTTATATTAAGGTCTTGAACCTGATTTTTGGTTATAGAGGTCATCTAATACAAGAAACCAAACTTAAGGGTAGAAACTGTCAATTTTGAAACTTCAGGGGCTAAACTGTAAAATTTTGTTAAACTTCATAATCGACTCCAATAAGCACTTTAGTCACTTTAATAGCATATTTACATATATTCTTGACTTAGTAATGTAGAAATCCTTGATTGTATGAGGAACCTTGACTTTCCATAAAAGGAAACTTTTTATACAAACCCTAATCGAATCAAAGCCGAATCCGACCAACTAAGACTTAGACACTCTTGTTGCACCTTAAATAGGTTTAGAGAAGTATCTAATCACTTAATATATTCATGTTAGGGTGCTATACTTGAGATATTCTCGGCACACGAAGGATTTCTTTGCTTAATATCTAAGGTGAGTTCAAGTGATCCCTTTTTACTTACTGTTTTTGGGATGAAACATGCTCTTTTGTTTTATGAACTATGATTGTGCTTTAATTGATGCTTTATGTGTGACTTTTGGATATCTACTGTTACTTATATCATGATCATTAATTCTTTTGTGAACCGCTTGCTTTATATGGATAGATCTATTTGGGGAATCCCCCACACACAGTGGCTCCCGCTACAGGGAGGTACCCCACTGAGATCCTGAGTGGTCGTATGTGGCATGTAACAAGTTTTGATTAAGAAACTATGGTGAACCATCCTAGAAGGTATGGTTCACTGATTTGAGGCTTGGTTCCTTCCTCCGGGAATATCCGGTTAAACACAAGTTAAGAAGAGGCCAACCGGAGACCAAGTGCAGGGTTGATTGTGATACCCCACGATGACTGATACTAAAAATGATGCTTTCAAAATCAAATGAGATTTTTTATAAGCTTTCACACTTGATTCTAAAACCTTTACTGTGGACTTTAAGAGTTCCTTTTATTATTTTGAAACTTTAAGCACTTGAATTCACCAACTTTTTAGTTGACACTATTTTCTTTTGAGCATGTTTCACGTAACCCATGAAGACTCTTAGCTATTATAGAAGACTTAGATTCAACCCCGAGACCATCGCATTTGCTAGTGTGACAAAATCATGACTTGAACAATTTGATTCAATGACTATTTTTATTTTGTTGAACTATGTAAACATTTGGGACTGGATCTGTTTCCAGCCCGGTGTCTTTTAAAACTTTAAATACCATGTATTGTTCTCTCCCTTTGAGCTCCTATATTGGTTTGTTTCCGCTGCCATGTACGTTGTTGCTAATCTGTGACGTCCCACCCTACCTGGGCCCGGGGGTGTGACAGATTGGTATTAGAGCCAAAGGTTGTAGAGAAGTCGGGAATACCATAGTAGACCCTAGGCTACAACCCTGATACCCCAGGACAGTCCTTGTGGGGAAAGTGTTGGAATGATCGGGTTGGGTAAATTGATGATTACACTTGATCAACGTAATCATGAATTTACCGGACGCGTAATTTCCATCACGAACCTCTAAGTTATGTTTGGACTTTTCTGTTTAACGCTGATTAACTTTGAGACTTATTTTGACTGGATATTTGAAATGTATTTTTTTAGATGAACAGTTTTGCCTGACATTATTTTGAGAAACAATTGATTCTAATATCATTGATGAGGAATACATAGAGATTCCTGATACTAATGCCATCACTAGTACTATGAGTATATTATTATTAGTAAGACTATCATGAGCTATGTGAAACCAAATTACTCATCATGTCTTTTTACAGGAAACAAACTATGGATGACAAGGGAAAGGCACCTGCTTACCCTACTAAGAGTAGTGCACCAACGGGGGACACCAAGAAGGCAAAACCGCGCACTGAGTATGAAGAATACCTTAGGAGGTGTGGACACCCGGGTTGGATATCCGTCACGTCAGAGGACACTGAAGCTTCCGAGGACTCTTCTTTGACGACACCTTCCAGGAGCCGGACGCACTCCCACTCGCCGCATGTTACCGCTCCATCCCACTCACCTATCCCACTTATTGGGAATAGGGGAGCACGTACCATCACTTGTCCATGTAAGAGTGCTATACATGGACCTTCGGTCTCATTTAGGATGCCACCACCTCCTCCACCACCGGTTAGGACTCCTATACCCGCACCACCGCTGTTCGAGCCATACCGAAGCCACCCACAGGAAGAGCCCTGGATGCCTCCGAGGCACAGCATGTACGATGGCCCTAGCGTACTGGCAGGGGATAGGTACTCCCAATCCAGCCCCCGGGCAAGTGACGTAGGACCCACTGATGCAGCATTGGAGGAGCTTTTAAGGACCGTCCATCACCACGAGCTGACTCTTCAGTATGCTACCCGGACCTCCCAGTCTGCTCAATTCCAAGCTATGATGGCGTCACACGGGGTGCAGAGGTTGGAGCAGGAGCAGAGGAAGAAGAGCTCTGGATGGATGGGATGACTAAAGAAAAAGTGGATGTGAAGGTGACATGTGGAAGGAGGAAGGATATCTGTCTTTGAACAGTTGAAGGAAACAATCTTATCATTATCTGATTATTATTATTATTATTATTATTATTATTATTATTATTATTATTATTATTATTATTCATGGGGGTGATGACCCTTCCACTTTGTAAGAGCTAGACTCTGATACTATCGACTTTGTCTTTTTTTGAACTGGTCTCTACGATACAATGCTGTTGAAACATTTATGATTATCTGTCATGTGTTGTGTATTTCTTGGTTTGGGCCATGCCATTCTTGATGACTGTTTAAATTGTTTATATTAGTAATCTATGGGATATTGGAAGGTTGTGTACAATTATACACCATATTCTCTCCTCATACAGAGGAAGCCTTGTAGGGAAGTGATGCATAGATTGTTTGAAACAAATTATGAGACGCTAAAACGACTTTATCTGTGATACTATCAGAATGCCTACCAGAAGAGGAACACGTACCGGAAGACAAGGAGCCTACCGAGGTCGTCATGAAGGAACAGGGCGAACCAGAAATCAACCTCCTACTCCTCTAGAGACTCCCATCGGGGGGAATGCTAACCCAGGAATGACGAGAGGATAGCAAATCTCGTAGCACAACAAATTGCTCACGCGATACCAACCATCATCGCTCAGATCAATGCTGACCGGAACGATGCCGGAGGAAGTAATGGGACTGAAAACAACAGGAATCTGAGGCGTTAAGGAATGGATGCTCCTATAAGACCTTTATGGCATGCAAACCTATGGACTTCTATGGCACTGAGGGTGCTATAGAGAATTACAGATGGATTGACGAGATGGAGGCTGTACTGGACATCAGCGAATGCAAACTGGACGACATGGTGAGATTTGCTTCTCAATCACTGAAGGGATCGGCATTGGAGTGGTGGAAGACGATCACACAAGCTCGGGGAAGGAATACTGCAATGCAAATGAGCTGGACCGAATTCAAAGAGCTGATAACCAACAAGTATTGCCCCGTCAGTTTACTTGAGAAGCTAGAATCGGAGTTCCTGAGCCTGGAGATGAAAGGTGCCAATTACACGAAGTACATCAATCGTTTCTTAGCCCTATCCCGGCTGGTGCCACACCTGGTCACACCCGAATCCAAAGGCGTAGCACGATTCATCTGGGGGCTACATCCCAGAGTTAGAGGAATGGTCCGATCCTCCAAGCCCTTGACACTACAATCCGCAGTTGACCTCACCAGCAGTTTGACTGATGACCTAGTTAGGGCTGGATGGACTGAGCAAGCTAGGAGTGATGAGAAGAAGAAGTTTGTTGGAGAGAAAAGAAGGTGGTTTGAAGCAAAGAAAGCAGTTGGAAGTAGTAGCGGCTCAGGAAGGAAAAGTTTCGAAGGTGCGAGGCGTGATGATCAGGGAAGCAAGGCCCGAAGACTGTATACGGGAACAAGCCCATTATGCAACAAGTGCAAGCTACACCATCAAGGGGAATGCAACCCAATGCCCTGCTTTAGGTGCAAAAGGACTGGACACCTGATCAAGGATTGTACTTTCATACCAAGGAAGCAATGCTATGAATGCGGGGATCCAGGGCACATGAGGAGCAAGTGTCCTAAGCTGGGTAGAGATAAGGATGCCAAGCCCAATAAGCCTAAGGGAAGAGCTTTTGTGATGGACCCAGCGGGAGCCCGAAAGGAACCTGATGTGGTTAACGGTACGTTTCTTGTAAATATTCATCCTGCTACCGTTTTGTTTGATACTGGAGCGACTGCTAGTTTTATCTCTAGTGCTTTTAGATCCTTGATTGACCTAGCTACGTGTACCTTAACCAATACGTTTACCATCAAATTAGCTGATGGAAACATTTTAGAAACTAATGAAATTGTCAAGGATTGTTCAATAAATCTAAATGGAAATACGTTTAAAATAGATCTGATGCCCATTTAGTTAGGAGGATTCGATGTGGTTGTTGGTATGGACTGGTTAGCTAAGAACAGAGTCGAAATTGTTTGTGATGAACGCCTACTTAAGATACCGTTAAACGACAAGGAAGTGTTGGTGGTGCAAGGAGAAATGAGTAACACCTTATGCCCCATGATATCCCATTTAAAAGCTACCAAGAGCTTACAGAAGGGATGTTCAGCTTTCATAGTCTACGTGATGAAGACCAAAGAGGAGAAGAAGATTTCAGATATCCCAGTAGTTTCTGAATACCCTGAAGTGTTTCCGGAAGATCTATCGGGACTTCCCCCGAATCGACAAGTTGAGTTCCAAATAGATTTGCTGCCTGGCGCTGCACCGGTAGCCAAAGCGCCGTATCGACTCGCCCCTCCTGAAATGAAGAAACTGATGATGCAAATTCACACGTCTGAGTGTCTCTCCATGGGGTGCCCCGGTGATATTTGTGAAAAAGAAGGATGGAACCTTACGCATGTGCATTGACTACCGGGAGTTAAATAAATTGACCATAAAGAACCGCTACCCTCTTCCGAGGATAGACGACCTATTAGATCAACTTCAAGGAGCAAGCTACTTTTCCAAGATAGATTTGAGATCCGGCTACCACCAACTGAAGATAAGAGAACAAGACATACCCAAGATGGCTTTCCGAACTAGGTATGGACACTATGAGTACTTAGTCATGCCTTTTGGACTGACTAATGCACCAGCAACATTCATGGATCTCATGAACCGTGTATGCCACCCATATCTCAATAAGTTTGTGATTGTGTTCATCGATGACATTCTGATCTACTCCAGTAATAAGGAAGAGCATGAAAAACATCTCAGACTAATTCTTGAGTTACTCAAGAAGAACAACTATATGCCAAATTTTCAAAATGTGAATTTTGGATGCGAGAGATCCAATTTCTAGGGCATGTAGTGAATGAGAATGGAATTCAAGTTGACCCTTCCAAGATTGAAGCCATAAAGAATTGGAAGATTCCTGAAACTCCCACTGAGATTAGGCAATTCCTAGGATTGGCCGGATACTACCGACGATTCATAAAAGACTTCTCACGCATTGTGCAACCCTTGACCGCACTGCTAAGAAGAACAAAACCTTTGTGTGGGAACCAGAGCAAGATAAAGCCTTTGAGACGCTCAAGGAAAAGTTATGCAGTGCACCTGTTCTGGCCCTCCCAGAAGGAGTCGAAGACTTCATAGTCTATTGTGATGCCTCGCGTCAGGGGTTAGGATGTGTGCTAATGCAACACAACAAGGTCATTGCCTATGCATCTAGACTTCTAAACGATCACGAGAAAAACTATACTACGCACGATCTGGAATTAGGTGCCGTGGTGTTTGCCCTCAAAATGTGGAGGCACTATCTCTATGGCACGAAGTGCATCATTTACACTGACCATCAAAGTTTGCAACACATTCTCGACCAGAAGATGCTAAACATGCGTCAGAGAAGATGGGTTGAGTTGTTAAACGACTACGAGTGTGAAATCCGTAATCATCCTTGTAAGGCCAATGTGGTGGCAGATGCTTTGAGCAGAAAGGTGAGAGAAAAACCTCTTCGTGTACGAGCTTTAAGGATAAGTGTGTACACTGACCTAATTGCAAGGCTGAAAGAAGCTCAAAGTGAAGTGTTAAAGGAGGAAAATTTAGCGGGAGAAGGATTAACTAGAATGGAAAAGTGATTTGAAACAGGAAATGATGGTACATATAAATGCGAAGGGAGAACTTGGGTGCCAAAGCATGGGGGAATTCGAGAGGTAATTCTCAACAAAGCTCACAAATCTAGGTATTCAGTTCACCCTGGAAGTGATAAAATGTACCAGGATTTGAAGGCACTTTTCTGGTGGCCTGGAATCAAGAAATCAATCGCTATTTATGTCGGAAAATGTCTAACTTGTGCCATGGTAAAAGCTGAAAAACAAAAACCATCGGGGACATTGCAGCAGCCAGAAATCCCAGAATGGAAATGGGATAACATCACGATGGATTTTGTTACTAAGTTACCCAGAACGTCTAAAGGTCATGATGCTATTTGGATAATAGTGGATAGACTTACCAAATTAGCTCACTTCTTACCAATTCGGGAAGACTATGACATGTTAAGACTGGCTCAACTGTATATCAATGAAATAGTGGCTAGGCATGGTGTGCCACTATCAATAATCTTCGACCGTGATTGTCGTTACACTTCGCATTTCTGGAAATCACTCCAACGAACTTTAGGAACCCGGCTGGACTTAAGCACGGCTTACCACCCGCAAACTGACGGTCAAAGCGAAAGGACTATTCAAACTTTAAAAGATATGTTGAGAGCTTGCGTGATTGATTTCGGTGGGAACTGGGATAACCATCTTCCATTGGTGGAGTTCTCCTCTAATAACAGCTACCATACAAGCATCAATGCAGCACCGTATGAGCTCTCTATGGTAGGAAATATCGGTCACCCTTGAGTTAGAACAAAATTGGTGATAGCCATGTACTGGGACCTGATATCGTATTGGAAACCACCGATAAGATTTTCAAAATCAAGGAGCATCTACAGGCAGCAAGGGACCGTCAGAAGAAATACGCTGACAGGAGACGCAAACCATTAGAGTTTCAGATAGGTGATAGAGTAATGTTGAAGGTAGCACCATGGAAAAGAACCATGAGATTCAGGAAAAAGAGGCAAGTTAAGCCCAAGATACATTGGACCATTTGAAATACTTGCAAGAATTGGTCCTGTGGCTTACAAGTTGAAACTACCTCAGAAATTGAGTTATATACACGACACCTTCCATGTGTCAAACTTGAAGAAGTGTCTGGTAGACAAAACCTTGGAGCTACCATTGAAGGAGACAAGAATCAATGATAAGATGAACTTCGTGGAAGAACCCATAGAGATCATGGACCGCTTGGTTAAGCAACTCAGGCGAAGCCGCATACCCAAGGTTAAGGTTAGATGGAACTCGAGACGAGGGCCGGAATTCACTTGGGAACGTGAAGACGAGATGAGGAAGAACTACTCACATCTCTTTAAACCCACCCGTACAAATTCTAATCGAAGCTAAAATTTCGAGACGAAATTTCCTAAACGGTGGGAGAATATGACAAACGGTCCCAAGGTCACTATTCTAACCCTAATTTAATTGCATCATATCCCATCTTATGAGTACTAATAATAGAAACAATTTAATTATATCAATAATATTAGAATCACCATTTGTTATTTGATCTATTTTTATGATTCTATGTGATTTTGTGAATTTAGTCATTTTAGGTCTTGCCTTTTTAGAAAATTAGTGCCCGGGAATATTCATTAGTCACCCTAAGTAGAAATCACTTAGTCTTAATTGAAACATATAAAATGTGCACACACACACACATACTTGTAATTTTCGATTCATGCATGCATGGACATGCACAAGACACTCAATCAACGAACAAAAATTAATCACCTAAAATACCACATTATACCACACTTTACACTACATAATATCAATTTCTAATTAAAAATTAAAAGTCAAAACCCACACTACTAGCCAAAATCAGCCGCCCCTTGGACCACCAATCACCACCTTTGCTTGCCACAACACTCCACCCTTCCTATCAACCATACAACTCTCATGCATTTTCATTTCTTGCAAGACCACTCCACCCTCATTCTCTCTACTCTCTCTCTCAGTTTTCTCCTGAAACACACACACAACTCTCTCATTTCAGTACTATTCCAGCAGAAAAATCACGAACAACAAGCTTGCATGCATCGGCCAACACCTAAACCGCAAGAAGGTGTCTCTTTATGAAGCCTTGGGTGCTTAAACCTTGCAAAACCGCGAGTTCCAGCCTTTGTTCGAGATTCTCCAGCCTTATCCAAGGAGTTCCAGACCATCCACGACCATCCACACCTTCCAACCATGAGATACATCAAGTGTAAGCTCCATATGTTCGATTTTGGTCATTTCTCAAGTTTGTCTTCATTTTTCACCTAAAAACCCTACTTTTCTTGTTGTAGCAGAAACTTCTCACTACTACCTTGTTCTTGGAGAGCTTTCTACGTTCTTGAAGGTATCCTACTGTTGATGCATGTGTACCTAGATTCTGATCTTAATGTAATATTTCTCTATTGTCTTACATATATGTAATAGAAAGATATCTAATGAAATGCAAATGTTTGATTGTGCTTATAATGTTTAATATTTCATTAATGGGTTGTGTAACGTGTATTTGTTGATTATATTGGTCGGTGATTGTTTGAATTAGTATATATAATGTAATGATAACTAACATATTCAAACTTAGAATTATGAAGTTATCATGTGAATGGCCCATGCGAATGGACCATACGCATGAACAACTTCATGCGCTTGACTCAGTCGCATGACTGAACCGGGAGACTGGACCGGTCGCACGACTGTAACATGAGATTGAACCAATCGCACAACTGAATACTCAGTCGTACGTATGGATCAAGCGCATGGCTCAATTGCACGACTGAACCATGCTTATGGTTCAGTCGCACGAATGAGAAACACTTACCTATAAATATCACCTAATTCGTGGTAAAACGGAACACTTCGAATACTCATAACCCTAGTCGACCCAGAGTGCCCTGTTCGTCCCTTCCATGTTCATAAAACGTTTCAGATCATTCCTAGTTCATTCTTAACGTTTTCTAATCGTTAGGTTTGATCTTGTTAACGTTTTCCCTGATTGGATCACCAATCGAATAGGATTCCACACTATTTGATCTGGTTTCACATTTGAATAAGTTAGTACTCCGTCCGTACCCGGTCCTAACAAGTGGTATCAGAGCGTTGGCTCTTGATTCTTCGTGGATTCAATCTTGTTTTTGAAAAAGTCAACGTTTTTAAGCGAAAATATCCATTTTTTCTGCTCAAAATCATGTTTTTACATGTGCATGTTCTGAAAATTCAATCTTTTTCGAGTTTCAGCCATCTAGGGTGTAAAAACTTGCGTTTTAGGTCAAAGTGTGTGAAAAACCTTGATTTCAGCAGTCTCAGTCGCACGATTATCTCAATCGTACGACTGAAGTCCAGTCACCTAGTTCAATCGTACGATTGAACTCAGTCGCTTGTTCAATCGCCCGGTTGAGTCAGTCGGTCTGTCCAGTCGCTCAAGTGTCATAATTTCCTATCCAGTCGTACGATTGAGTTCAATCGCACACTGTTTGTGTCAGTCGCCTCTCAGTCATACTCTCCAGTCGCCCAAACAGTTCAGACTTCACATTTAAACTAAGACAAAATGGACTCCGAAAATTTTGCCTTCTCAGCTGGAAAGGGCTCTAGGATCCAGAACCTTCTGTTATTGGAAAATGAAATTGGAAACCATAATAAACCACCTAAACTACTGTCTATTGATGAATTTCCTCAGTGGAAACAAAGATTTGAAATTCATCTAAATGGTGTTGATACCAATTAGTGGAACTCGATTGAGACTGGATATAACATGCCAGTTGGTGCTGATGGAATACCGTTGACTTTAAGTGGACTAAGTGATGCACAAAAGGTTGCCTATAATGCTGAAAAGAAAGCTTATGCAATGTTGACACAGTCGATTCCCAAAGAATTCTTCCATCAATACTCAGAGCACAAACAGAGCAAAAAGTTATGGGAAGCTCTTGAGAAGAGATACGATAGCAATTTAACACTTAAGTCACTGAAGACTAAAGCGTTGATGAAAGAGTTTTATAACTTCTCGTCTATTGGGAATGAAAGCTTGGATGAGATTATTGATCGCTTCTACCATCTGATGAGTGAACTTCACACTCATGGGGTTAAGATGTCTAAAGAAGATAAAGTTGCAAGCTTGGCTGAGGGTCTACCAGAAAAGTAGGATTCCTTTATTTCCACTTTACGCTATAACTTAGTTTTGGAGACTTTGGATATTAATGAGTTCATCCTGAAACTGAGAGAGGAAGAGGTGCGACACAAGTACAGAACGAAGAAAGGAGCTTACACTCAAGATCCATCACTCTACAATGTTACCCTACTTCTACTTCTACTTCAAAAACCTCCAGCGCTCCTTCGCAAACTGCTTTTGTGTCAAATGCATCACCATCTACTGATCAAGGCTCATCATCTGCTAGTGAGTCACATGGTGCATCTGGGGTTCTACAAAGTCCTATAGTTACTCAATCAACGAAGTTAATGACTGAAAATTTGGGAAAAGTAACTGTGGAATTAGCACATGGATCAACTTACTGCTGTAGTTCATTCCTATGATGGTTTAGTGGCCGGGAAGATTGGAAACTACCACCTGGCTGATGAAGACTACGAGCAGGTAGATAAGAATGAGCTGGAATGGATGGATATAATGTGGGCTCTAGCAAGTGCTGTGCGACAAGCTAAGAAGTTTATGAAAAAGACGGGACAGAATCTAGTGGCTACCAAAGATACTACATTTGGGTTTGACAAGTCCAAAGTCACTTGCTTCAACTATGGCGAAAAAGGCCACTTCAAGAGGGAATGTGTCAAACCAAAGAAGACTGGAAACGGGAATCCATTCTCATCTTTCAACTAACAAGATAAGGAGAAAAAGACAGCTCCAACAAGCAGTGACTCCAAAGCTATGGTTTCTCAAGGTGATGAAGGACAGGATTGGTCCTTCCGATTCTTATCTGACAGTGAAGCCAACATAGCATCAGTTGAAGATTTGAATGAAGACTCAGCGAGTGAGGGAGAGAGCTCAGCTGAGATTGATACTGCTGAAATGGATGAGACTTTAGCTGCCGTTAACCAAATTGTTGAGAATGAGCTGAATGCTGAATCTGAAGCACAACCACAGTCTCAAAATGCTTTCATGGCCGGAACGTCCACATCTGCACAGGTAGAATCAAAAGATAAACTGTTTGCTAAACATGCTTGTGTTGAATGTGAAAAATTTAGGGAAAGCATTGACTTAAAATTTGCTAGGTTATTAGATCATAATGATAACTTAGTAAAGGATTTAAAATTGTGCATAGAGGCTAACAAAGTTTTAAAACAAAATGAAAGCAATTACAAAGAAAAGGTTGAGGCATTAAAGAAACAATTAAAAGAGACTGAAATTGCACTCAACCAAGAGAATGATATTAAATTCTATTTAAAGACCATTAAAGAAACTAAAAAGGATAAAGTAGTTTTACAAGTTGAAAATGAGTCTTTAAAACAAAAACTTCATAGTCTTGCGAGCTCCTCGCATATTTTGAAAAACTTGGTTAAGGAACGCAACAACAGGGAGGGTTTGGGTTATAAAGTTGTGCCCCCACCACATGAGATTCTATTCAACACCAAACAACATCCAATCAATAATAATCCAATTAAAGATCATGTGGTGACAACTCCTCTGGTCAGTGACCCGGACACAACAGTTAAAACTGTTTCTTCGGGTGCTGATCAGAAAACCTCAACATCAGGCACAACTAATGAAATTACTGAAACATGGGTGGAAGAGAATGTTCAAGCATCTCTTGCGTTGGGTTCAAAGTCTACTAACACACAATCCAAGATTTCCAAAACCACTCAAACTAAACCGGTTAAGAAAGATAACACTCATCTTCGAAGGCATATAAATCATAATGTTAAACAAGTCAAGTTTGTCAAGGAAGGTGAACATCAAAAGACCGAGACCAAAGAGCCCATACTAGAGGTCTACTCCCCACCCCACAAGAGATCTCCTAGTCCCTTTGAAAGGAGATCCTGTTACGCTTGTGGTAAACGAGGTCACATATCTTCTAGTTGTCCCCGCTATCAGACACCTAGGGTTAAGATTAAACTGAACAAAGAAGTTACTCAGTTCCCAAAACAGAGATCTAAGACTCCTGTTAGGTCTAACACACCTGTTAGGTCTTACACCTTTCCTCAACACCACAGATAACACAGACAAGTCATTGGCAAGTCTGTGATGCCTGAGGTGAAACCAGTTTGGAAACTAAACAAAAGGTTCAAACTGTTAATCAATCAACTGTCTATCACAAACAATCTTTTCATAAAGATGGTATGTGGAAAGCTAAGATGTCTGATGTGTTTGATAGCAGTGACAAACTGAAGGTTGAGGTCCCACCAACTGACAAAGGACAGTGGGTAGAGTTCATAATGTGTGATGCCTCTGGGAAACCCAAACCAGTTAAGGCTTGGGTCCCCCTCCTTAACTAATTGTTTTCAATTATGTGCAGGTTGTCCGCTACAGTGCTTCTACCAATACATGGATTGTAGATAGCGGGGCTTCCAGGCACATGACAGGAAATAAGTCTCTCCTTTTCAATGTCAAACAAATTAAAGGGGGACACGTTTCCTTTGCTGGTAACAAAGGAGGATATATTACCGCTCCAGGTGAAGTAGGTAATGCAAAGGTAAGATTCGACAAAGTCAAATTTGTTCAACAATTAGAAAACAATCTGCTTTCAGTGTCTCAGATATGTGACAAGGGCTTCAAAGTGATGTTTGACAATCGCAAGTGTTACATACTGAAGAAAGAGATGGAGATTCCAGAGGAGCATGACTTAATATCAGCATCCGGGTATAATGATTTATATCTATTGGATATGTCTAATGCTTCTACCTCTGAGTCTATAGTTCAGTGTTTCTTATCCAAAGCAACAAAGAAGGAATCCATCTCATGGCATAGAAGAATGGGACACATTAATCACTGGAAGATGAATCATCTGATTCATAACAACTTAGTTGAAGGAGTTACTGTCAAGAACTTCAAACTTCCTGATTTTTGTGTCTCATGCAAGAAGGGAAAGCAGACCACGAAATCTCACAAGACAAGCATGTCAATTCTATTGAGATGCCCCTGGAGCTCCTGCACATGGATCTATTTGGTCCTGTAAGCACGAAGAGTATAGCAGGAGACTGGTACTGCTTTGTAGTTACAGATGACTACTCATATTTTACTTGGGTGATGTTTCTGAAAGCTAAGTCAGAAATGTTTGAATCATTCAAGGTGCTAGTCACGACGCTGGAGTCACTCTACAACCTGAAAGTTAGGAAGATTCATTCAGACAATGGAACAGAGTTCAAGAATCAGTGGATGGATGCTTTCTGCAAGGAGAAGGGAATTGTTCATCAGTTCACCTCCGCATACAGCCACAGATGAATGGAGTTGCAGAACGAAAGAATTGGAGCTTGATCGAGACTGCGAGGACAATGTTGGCCGATTCTAAGCTTCCAGTACTATTTTGGAATGAAGCAGTTGCAAATGCTTGGTACACTCTTAACCGGGTGTTAGTAGTCAAAAGGCATGGCAAGACTTGCTATGAGTTGCTTGAGAAGCGAAAACCTAACTTGGAGTATTTGGAACCATTTGGAGCTCCATGTACCCCTGTTGAAGAAGTCTCAGGAAGGCAAGTTTAGCGAGAAAGCCGATCAAGGGATTTTTCTAGGATACATCATACCAGACAAACGAGTTTACAATAACTCGACAGGTCAGGTTGAAGTGTGGTGCAACGAAGATGTGCAAAGATACACCACCCCCTACTGGACCATCGTCATTCTTCGATTACGATGGCTTTTTCAAATCCTTTAATCTTCCTCAGCTTGATTCAGATGATGAGATTGCTACTCGGATGATGTACGATGTTCTAAATACATCAAATCTGGATTCAAGCAACACGACACCTACAGATGGTGCTTTAGGTTCCTCAACTCCTGCTCAGGATGAGAGTGATGATTCATCAGATGATGAAGAGGCAGCTGAACCAGACATTGAGCATAATGTAAATCAAGAAGTTGGCTCGTCAGCTGCTGAACCAGTATTGGGAAATCCGGATACTGAACCAGTAGTCACAAACCTGGATTCTGAAGTTGTTGTTCCTACAACACCAGTGACTAGGATCAGTATGAATCATCCCCCATGTCTATCATTGGGGATATTCAATCTGGTGTGCAGACACGAAATCAGCTGTATTCTGCTGATTATGTTGCAGTCATGGAAAAGGGATACGTTAATGACGGGGCTTTCTCATGTTTTGTTTCACAAATCGAGCCTAAGTACGTCAGCCACGCCCTCAAAGATGAGGCCTGGGTCAATGCTATGCAAGAAGAGCTGCTACAGTTCAAGAAACTTGGAGTATGGACACTCGTTGACAGGCCAAAAGGCATGAAAGTGATTGGTACCAAATGGGTACTAAAGTGCAAGAAGGATGACCAAGGTGTTGTTATCAGAAACATGGCACGATTGGTTGTTCAAGGATTCAGACAAGTCGAGGGAGTCGACTACAATGAAGTGTTTGCACCAGTGGCATTAATGGAAGCAATTCGGATATTCCTTGCCTACGCATCATACATGAAGTTCAAAGTTTATCAATTGGATGTGAAGAGTGCCTTCCTTCATGGGGAAATCCATGAGGAAGTGTACGTCAGTCAACCCGAGGGATTCGAGGATCCTTATCATTGGGACAAAGTCTACAAGTTAGACAAGGCTCTATATGGGTTACATCAGGCTCCTCGAGCCTGGTATGAGAAGCTCTCCACCCATCTACTGAAACACGGCTTTCGCAGGGGTGTGATTGACTGCATGTTGTTCATTAAAAAAAAGGATGGTGATTTGCTTATGGTGCAGATCTATATGGATGACATCATCTTCGGTTCCAAAAACGAAGGTTTGTGCAAAGAATTCAAATCTGTGATGAAGGCGGAGTTTGAAATGAGTGCCATGGGAGAAATGAAGTTCTTCTTAGGATTACAGGTGGATCAAACACCAACCGATATTTTTCTACATCAGACTAAGTATGTCGTAGACATTCTGAGTCGGTTTGATATGGAAAACGTCACTGTTGCCGGTAACCCTCTCGCAACAAATCATGATGTGGCTCCTGATGAGAATGGGGATTTGGTGGATGCCACCATGTATCGTGGGATGATCGGATCTCTCATGTATCTCACTGCCTCGCATCCAGATATCATGTATGCCACATGTTTATGTTCCTTATATCAAGCGAAACCCAAAGTAAATCATCTGATTGGGGTGAAGAGGATTTTTCATTATCTGAAGGGTACTCCAACACTGGGGTTGTGGTATTTTCATGATGATAACTTTGAGCTAACGGCGTATAGTGACTCGGATTATGGAGGCTGCAAAATGAATTATAAGTCTACGTCAGCAGGATGTCAATTTTTTGGGAGGAGATTGGTGACTTGGCAGTGTAAGAAGTAGACATCAGTTGCTCTATCTACCTGTGAAGCCGAATATGTTGCCACCGCGGCTGCTGCTCTCAAATATATGGATACAACAGCAAATGCAGGACTACGGTTTGCATTTCTCTTCTACTCCTATATTTGTTGATAATTCTACTGCAATTACAGTAACTAAAAATCCGGTCCAACATCCTAACACCAAACACATCGGAATTAAAAATCACTTTATACGTGACTGTTTTGAAAAAAATTTAATCGATGTTATAAAAAATAATATAGATTTTCAACGCGCTGACCTCTATACAAAAGCCTTTGATAAACCCAGATTTTTCTATCTATTAGAGGTCAACAGTGTTAACAAGAAAGGTGACGTTATCTCAGAAGACACAGACGCGTAGTCCAACACATGTTTAATATTTTTTTCAATTTTCTAGTTTTATTTCATTTAATTTCCTTGTCAAATAAAAATCCAAAAACACAAAATGATTTTCTGTTAGAATTTTAGGGGGAGATTAGGTTATGTTTATTAATTATTTACTTAAAAATAAAAAAAGGGGGGAAGGTTAGTTAAGCTGAAAAGGCAAAGACAGACAGACTGGAAATGTGACTCAACAAAATGGAAAGTGATAGTACACAGGCGTCACGTTACTTGGAACACCAAAAAGATTTTATGTTTTGCAAGGTTAATTAAATCATAGAAAATTATAAATCAGGGAAGTCTAGGTCTAACATATTAGGAAAATGATAGTGCGCTTGGTTGGTACTGTACTACCCCAAGAAAGTAGATCTAGGGTGGTGCCAGTGCATTAGACGATGTGTCGGTGGATTCAACACAATAGATTAGTAGACGCTATCAGTGATTTGGCTTAAACTTAAATAATTCAACGACTTGTGGGTTTTCATGGTATCCCTGGTTTGCACAATCAATCAATTTCCAATAAGAGGTGAGGAGCAAGCAAATGCCACAAATGTGAGCAAAGACCTGAAAAACAGAGCAAAAGATGACAACAGTCACTGAAAAAAATGTATATTAAGAAATATATTACTCTAAGAAGAAGATAGGTATTCCGCCTCTCTGCTGTGCGATGGCACTGACCTGAGGCTTGGCATAACCTATCCGCTCTAAGAATTCATTGTTGTTTGCGCCTCTCTGCTGTGCGATGGCACTGACCTGAGGCTTAGCATCTCTTTGAAAATTCTTAGACCCAATTCTTCTAATTCCCCAGACCTCTTAAAAATCTCCCGAGGAAGATTGATTAACATATACCTGTGAAACAAACAAATACTGGTTGACCAAATTCATCTAATTAATCAATCATGTGTGTTAAAAGTCTGTGTATGGATATAAGTGGACAAGTATACTGACAATCATCATGTCTGCTTCATCTGATGCTCAAAATCAATGGATGTTATGTATCATATCAAGCATGATTCCCAGTTAGAACTTAGAAGTCTTAGATGAGTGAAAAACTGTGAGATGTAATTTATGAAAGTGTTTAAAGTTAAATACAGATAAAAGGTTCCAAGAAATGGTGTTTATGCCTGTCTGATTCCATATGAGTCTGTCCTTGATATAATGTCAGTGCTAATAGGCTACACTAACCTGCCCTAACAAAAATCACAAAAAGACGTTTATTTTGTTCGTAGTTTAAAATTGTCAAGTTTTATGTATAGCGTGTCAGTGTCGGACTGTGCATATTGTTCTCTGTTAATGTCATCAAATAAGCTTAACGTTTATTTAAACAAATTTTTTCTGAAAGGTTAAAAGGATCACGTCTGAGGTGATCGGGTGGATAAATGGATCACGTCTGAGGTGATCAACAAGTTTTAATCTAAAAGTGATCATTTCGGAGATGACAAATTGCTCATAATGTCTTGGTTATTGTTTAGTAAAACTAAGTATCGGTTGGTAAAATGGTGAAAATGTCACAAGTATAGCCCAGTCGCACGACTGAATGATAAGTATAATCTAGTCGTACGAATGGAGCATACGAATGAGTGCAGTCGTACAATTGGACCATGCGATTGAGCCCAATCGTCCGATTGAAAAAGACCGACTATGTTTGACATCCGAATGAATCTCAATCGTACGATTGGAGATGGACGATTAGGTGAATCGTACGACTCAAGCATAGTCGTACGACTCAACCATGTGACTAGGCACAGTCGTATGATTAATTCATGCGACTAAGCTCAACCGCACGACTGGAGGTTGCCCTAGTATAAATACTAGAGGAATCACCCTCAGTCGTTCATTCACCCAAATCGCCCCCCTTTATTCGTACGATATAGACGAACCTCGGCCAAAATTTCCCAAAATCACTTGAACCTTCGATTACATAGTTCTGACGTTTGCTTTCGATCATATAGGTACTGCACAAGAGAAATAATCGAAAAAACTATGTCAAATCATCAAAATGGGCACAAATTATGACCTAACAGTACCAGTAACCTTAATAGGATTAACAGACCTTAAAACCTGAACTTAATGATCAAATTAAGGTTACAATATGCTTAATCGGTTGGTTCTGAGTGTAATGAGCATAATTTTGATGTTTAACACTTAGTATTGCTCAAAACAAGAATTTGAATGGACAAACAGTCGAATGAACGACTGGTCATGCTGATAAACTTCAATCGTATGACTGAACTGTCCGATTGATCCAATCGTATGACTAAGATGAACGAATGACTCAATCGTACGACTGAACCATGCGAATGAGTTCAGGCACACGACTGAGTTACACGTGTGAGAAGACATGTGAGTAAGAGCCAATCGTATGACTCAGTCGTACGAATGAACTCAATCGTAGACTAGATCTCAGTCGCGCAGTTCAATCGTTCGACTGAAACTCAGTCATTTGTTCAGTCGCACGATTAAGTCAAATGTTTAAAGTCCATTAATTGAAATTCGTTATCTTCAACATGTGCTAACGGTTATTTGTTATGTGTGAACAGATGGTTAATAGATGGTCCATCAATCTAAAGTACAATATCTGTGCTCATCTGGATTCCACCTCTAGGAATGGTGGTGAATTCGAGGGAATCATTGCTTTCCTTAAGAGGTCACGGATCTTCAATGCCATCTCTACTCCGTGCACTCCCTACCAGTCGATTCAGCAAGCCTTTTGGGAGGGGGCCACGGTTGATCGCTCTCAAGAACCCAACCGCATCAGAAGTACTATTTTTGGTAGGGAGATTGAGATCACTGCTGCAGATATCCGCCGGGTACTAAGCTTGGGAGAAGATGCAGACCACCCACTCAAGCTACATCCGCTCACAGTGCGAGGATGTTTTATGAGGATTGGATACTGTGGGGACATAAACTCAGAGGTGCTCAACAAGAGCAACCTGAGCCCCCAGTATAAGTATCTTGCACACGTCATCCTCAAGTGCGTCGCTTCTCGGAGGGGTGGATTCGATGACCTATCAGACCAGATCCAAATGCTTATGTTGCTCTGGTACTAAACCACCCCTTCAGCATCTCCAACATGATTTTCATGTACCTGATAGAGAACTTGGAGTCCAAGGGGAAAGAATGATTTTGCATGTACCCCCGGTTCCTTCAGATGATATTTGATGAGAAGCTGCCTGATCTACCTAAGGAGAGAGGTGATGTTGTAGCTTTAGAGATAATGGATCACACTACACTTGGCAGGATGAAGGTGTATAGGGGAAAGCAGGTAAAGCCCCTGATGACGAGATTAATAGGGCATCTGGCACAAGAAGACTACGAGGCACCCGGAAGGCGCAAATGGAGTCATGACGAGAGTGATTCAGATATTGAGCACATTGCTTTTCCGTCTGATGAATCAGATGATGATAGTAGTGAGGACGGAGACACAAGGCCAGCTTCTTCAAGGGGCCCCACTACACATACAGCTCATTCTCCTCCACCACACACCGACACGGCCACGGCCGGTTTTGTTCAAGACTTCTGTCCTCCTGACGAGGAGGAAGAAAGCGATGATGAGGGTTTGACGAGGACGGTAGGCAATAAGGTGGTTGCCACCGAAAGGGGATTGAGGGCAGTCGGTGGATGCCAGGGAACATCAGGGGATACTCTTACTGATCCATCCTATGCCCCTGATCAGCCCAGTAGCAAAGGGGGAGCCTCTGTATGCACTGGTAAAAGGAGGAAAACTATGGCTCTCCCTCATGGTAAGAAAGGTAAAAGATTGAGATTTAATACTTCCATCACCACCACTGCTACTACCTCTATACCACCCCAATCTTCACAAGCCACCGCTGCTGTCACTACAACTCATGCACCCACCTCCCTACCACCACCTCTACCATTCCATCCACCACCATTACCCCTCCTACTACCTCATCCACACCAGCAACTACACATATTCCATCACCATCCACACATACACCATCTCCAATATTCACTACAGCCACCACTACTACCGCTACTCACCAAACTGGACCTTCCTCATTCCCCACCGGAGCATATCTTCCTCCTATTTCTGTGGAGGAGTAGCTAGCAGCGCTAAACAGGATGGTGCAAAAGCTACTAGCTGCTGATAAGGAGAAGTCAGCACAGATACGTTAGCTGAGGGAGCTAAACACTTCCCAAGCTCAGCTAATCTCCCAGCAAACTGATCAGATCACCAAACTCCTAGAGCACCGAGATGAGTCCACTAAGAAGCTAGAGGACTTAGAGACTGCTAATAAAAAGATCATGCTGAAATTCAAGGGATCACAAAATGAGCCTCTAAAGATTGGAGAAGGTCAAGATGATGACGATGAGGAAGATGATGATGAAGATGACAGTAATGAGGGTGACAATGGAACTGACAGGCAAGATGATAGTGATAGTGATGGAGAAGATGATTCAGGTGCTGAGGGTGCTGAAGCAGCTAGTGAGAGGCGTACCAAGCGAAGTCAAGATCAAAGAGCCTCCACTTCTGCTCCACCTTATGATACTCCATCAATTCAAGACAAAAGTACAGATAGATGTTTATGCCTTTGTATTTAAAGCTTTTGTACTTGAATGTTGTGTAAAACTTATGTAATTGATGTTTATTTCTACTCAATGTTAAATGTGCTTGACCACTTACTAATGAATACTGTGTTGCATGTTCAAATCAAGCAGATCCAAACTATCAAAGGGACGAATATAACGTCGAACCCCTTCAGCAGGTCAAGTCTCAGTTAACTATGATTCTTGATCTGCAAAGGATTGTAAAGAGATCAGTTAGCTACACCCCAGAAGGGGGGAGATAGTTCACAGCTTCACTAATGAGCAGTTGGCCGAGATTTTCAAACTAAATGCCGACGAGATAGAAAGACACTCCAACAGTCCAAGGAGATAGTGACGAAGAACTAAATGATGTTGATGAGATTGAGATAGAAGATGTCACAGATCAACATTATCCAGAGTATACCGATATCGAAGGTAATGTCATTCCCAATCTGGATGACAAATTGGTTAGTGAAACCTTCGAGACTCTGGATAAAATGGAAGAAGAGTCAGAGAAGCAAGAGGCGATAGCTCGAGCCACAGATGACGACGTCAACATTAAAAAGGCTGAATGGGCTGCATGCTTTGACGATCTAAGAGCCCAACGAAGTGCTTCAACGTCAACTGTCTACACCAAATTGTATAGAGTGAAGAAACACCAAAAGGTGTCGGGCAAAATTATATCGTGGGCGTATTTTGATGATCTTAACGTGTATGCTGTTAAGAGAGAGAAAGGTATGGAGTATGTTAGATTCCCACATGATCTAAAATCTCTACCTGGTTTTGAGCTAAACCAACTGGCTAAGCTAAAGCTGCTTTATGCTGACCCAAGGAAGATGTCAGGATGGTTTAAAGCTGCATTGAAGAGAGAGTACCACACTCGGTGGGTAAACTTCAGACCTCAGCAACCTACGAGGTACATCAAAAGGTCTGAAGTTGATCCCAGAACTGGGAAACCTAAGATAGTGTTGAAGTGGAGTCCACCATGTACAATGTCTAAAATCCCTCTTAGGGAAATGCCCCAGGACTTCACTCCACACTTTAAGTGGTGGTACTACGATTGGCGAACGGGAGAAGCAGTCATTGTTCTCAATAAAGAAGGACAAATGGATGTTATCAGGGTATTCGACCCGATGTGGCTGACAAACTTGTCTGCGAATGATGTATACACTCTCTACAAGTGGCCACTGTTCTATGACTCGCGAGGTATGGTACAAGCTCTCCAATTCCAAAACGTGATACGACTCTGCTTCGTATTTGAAATATATGCAGGTGTCACAAGAGAGGAGAAATACAAGAAGTACGAGGATGTTATGAGTCAAGTAAGACATTAGATGAATCTAGGCCCAAGGGGGAGTTAGTTGATGCATGTGTACCTAGATTCTGATCTTAATGTAATATTTCTCTATTGTCTTACATATATGTAATCGAAAGATAGCTAATGAAATACAAATGTTTGATTGTGTTTATAATGTTTAATGTTTCATTAGTGGGTTGTGTAAAGCGTATTTGATTGATTATATAGAGTCGGTGATTGTTTGAATTAGTATATATAATGTAATGATAACAAATATATTCAAACTTAGTATTATGAAGTTATCATGCGAATGGCCCATGCGAATGGACCATACGCATGAACAACTTCATGCGCTTGACTCAGTCGCACGACTGAACCTGGAGACTGGACCAGTCGCACAACTGTAACATGAGATTGAACTAATCGCACGATTGAATACTCAGTCGTACGTATGGATCAAGCGCATGGCTCAATCACACGACTGAACCATGCTTATGGTTTAGTAGCACGAATGAGAAACACTTACCTATAAATATCACTTAATTCGTGGTAAAACGGAACACTTCGAATACTCATAACCCTAGTCGACCCAGAGCGCCATCTTCGTCCCTTCCAAGTTCATAAAACGTTTCAGATCATTCCTAGTTCGTTCTTAACATTTTCTAATCGTTAGGTTTGATCTTGTTAACGTTTTCCCTGATTGGATCACCAATCAAATAGGATTCCGCACGATTTGATCCGGTTTCACGTTTGAATCAGTTAGTACTCTGTCCATACCCAGTCCTAACACCTACAAGTATAACTCGTCAATCTATAGGTGTAACAAGGGTTACACCTAGAAAACCCTCTTTTTGGGTGATTCCCACCATCTAACTTGTGCATGTTGTAACCTTTGAGAACTAACCTTGTAACCTGCTTTATAATGGCTCATTAAAATCTTAATAATCTGTTTTGAATGTCAGAAATGGTTGTACACCATGAATGGAAGGTATTAGCACAAGAACACCATGAAAAAGCCCTCTTTCTACAAGTTACAACACACCTTAAACACTTTCTTGAAAACCCTCTCAAACAAGGATCATAACCTGCTCAAAAATAAGGTTTAGACCCCCCAAAAATCTTATTTTTAAGTTATATGAAGTTTTGGTAATGGTTAAACACAAGTTACTATGATTTACACATGTGTAATGGTCGATTATGACACTTTCTATATACTTTAAAGTCTATGGATGTGTAGAACAAGTAGGCCACGATTTGGGACTGTTCTTTCAGTAAGTTTTGATGAATATTAAGAGTGTTAATAATGATTAATCTATGGAATAAAGGACATGTTGTGTTTAGACCCATTCTAGTCACTTTCGGGACCCGAAAACATGTTAAAATTACTTAAAAACAAGAAAACTTGGGCTATAAACTTTTTAAAGATAATTCCAGGTTCATTAAGGATTTATAATGTGTTCTGGAGTCAATGGGAATTTTTAGTTGTCAAAAGGTATTTTAAATGGATTTTTAAGTGAAAACGGGTGCTAACCGGGAGACGTTTTGAGGAAAATCTAAGAAAAATGGGTATAAGGTTAGAAATTATAAAAATCATGTTATTCCAGTAGGATAAATAATAAAATAACTTATAATGTAGAAAGGTTGGTCAAACAAGCTTTTAAAATGGGCAAACCCGGTTAAAAACGCGTTTTAACGGTTTAAACGTAAAAACGAGACTTTCCACTACTAGAAGCAAATTTTGTGATTTAAAAGGTTGGAAAATTATAAAAACGACTTTAAAAAGTTAGCTACTGGTCCTATACTCAAAAACATGAAAACTCATAGGTAATCATCTTAAACCCTTCGGTTTTACCGTAACCGGCAATGTTAAACGCGCAATTTATAAACCGAGTCAATAAACTAAACATTTCAGTATATGTTCTTAAAATTAAGTTAGATTAAGGTCTTAAACCAGATTTTAGGTTATAGAGGTCATCTAATACAAGAAACCAAACTTAAGGGTAGAAA
The DNA here is from genome assembly GCA_024085815.1 of Flaveria linearis. Lineage (NCBI taxonomy): Eukaryota > Viridiplantae > Streptophyta > Magnoliopsida > Asterales > Asteraceae > Flaveria > Flaveria linearis. Next base: position 10,205,708 of record CM044012.1, on the reverse strand, counting down.
CTGTCAATTTTGAAACTTTAGGGGCTAAACTGTAAAATTTTGTTAAACTTCATAATCGACTCCAATAAGCACTTTAGTCACTTGAATAGCATATTTACCATATATTCTTGACTTAGTAATGCAGAAACCCTTGATTGTATGAGGAACCTTGACTTTCCATAAAAAGAAACTTTTTATACAAACCCTAATCGAATCAAAGCCAAATCCGACCAACTAAGACTTAGAAACTCTTGTTGCACCTTAAATAGGTTTAGATCAGTAGCTAATTACTTAATATATCCATGTTAGGGTGCTAGACTTGAGATATTCTCGGCACACGAAGGATTTCTTCGCTTAATATCTAAGGTGAGTTCTAGTGATCTCTTTTTACTTACTGTTTTTGGGATGAAACATGCTCTTTTGTTTTATGAACTATGATTGTGCTTTACTTGATGCTTGTATGTGGGACTTTTGGATACTTGTTGATACTTATGTCATGATCATTAATTCTTTTGTGAACCTCTTGCTTTATATGGATAGATCTATTTGGGGAATCCCCCACACACAGTGGCTCCCGTTACAGGGAGGTACCCCACTGAGATCCTGAGTGATCGTATGTGGCATGTAACAAGTTTTGATTAAGAAACTATGGTGAACCATCCTAGCAGGTATGGTTCACTGATTTGAGGCTTGGGTCCTTCCTCCGGGAATATCCGGTTAAACACAAGTTTAGAAGAGGCCAACCGGGGACCATGTGCAGGGTTGATTGTGATACCCCATGATGACTGATACTAAAAATGATGCTTTCAAAATCAAATAAGATTTTTCATAAGCTTTCACACTTGATTCTAAAACCTTTACTGTGGACTTTAAGAGTTCCTTTTATTGTTTTGAAACTTTAAGCATTTGAATTCACCAACTTTTTAGTTGACACTATTTTCTTTTGAGCATGTTTCAGGTAACCCGTGAAGACTCTTAGCTATTATGGAAGACTGAGATTCAACCCCGAGACCATGGCATTTGCTAGTGTGACCAAAATCATGACTTGAACAATTTGATTCAATGACTATTTTTATTTTGTTGAACTATGTAAACATTTGGGGCTGGATCTGTCTCCAGCCCGGTGTCTTTTAAAACTTTAAATGCCATGTGATGTTCTCTCCCTTTGAGCTCCTATATTGGTTTGTTTCCGCTGCCATTTATGTTTTTGCTAACCTGTGACGTCCCACCCTACCTGGGCCCGGGGTGTGACATAACAACCTTATAGGGCAGTTTTGTGGTAATGATTATAAATCCCCAACCTTTCAAGGTTATATCTAACATGCTTGTGATTAAACCTTGAAAGAAAGATATCAAGTGGTTGATTATATTTTTTGTTTGGACTAAAGACCCTAAATTCTTGGTTTATGTTGGCTGAAAATTTAGGCTCATATGGGGATTTATTTGGTTCTTGAATGTTGTATATGATGTTTCATATTGTTGCATAACCTAGCCTTGACCTTGGTTTGGTTTGGTTTTGAATGGATGTTTGTTTTGGTTGATTTCTTTCATAAAGGGTTGTAATATTATTCTTTTGTGTTTTGTATTTGGATGTAATTTATTTATTCATTCAATGGCAATGTAATAGATAGATTAAGTGTGCTTTCTTTTATTAGAAAATTTGTATTAGGATATAAATTTTGTAAAAGAAGATGCACAAGATGGAAGCACAAAAGGAAGACACAAGAGAAGGACCTGAAGCATTTGGATGCAAGTTCAAGTAGGGGTCTTTGGAGATATCATCTTTTGTGTTGTGTTAAACCCTTAGGAATGACCTTATGACAACACTTGTGATGGCAAACAAGTGTGGTAAACTTAGTGGCTATGGTTATGCACTTGTGATTGTTTGGTTGTGCTTGTTTGATTTGTTTAAATTTGGTTGATTGTTGGATATTTGGATATGTATAACAAACTAATTAACAAACAAAACAAGCTGAAAATTTATGGTTCCTAATCATTAAGTGATTAATAAGAGGTTATTAAAAGGATTAATGATTCTAATAAATGGGTTTTTATTAAAAAGGAGAACCATAGGGTACCATGTTTTTGAAAGCATGCAAATACAAGGTACATAGAGTTTTCAAAACTAGAATTAATGAAAACTAAAATCCCTTTGGAAACAAGTTTAACACCATCCTTTTACACGACACTCGAATCACTTGAGAACTATTTGTGGGATAAAGGTCACCTAACCACTTTTAGGGAGCTTATGTTTTGAGGTGGGCTTAACATATTTGTGGGATAAAGGTCACCTAACCACTTGTATGTTTAAACTCACACGAGTGTGTAAGTAGGACGACTTGAATTGGAAACCATGTGCATAGGGTCACCGAAGCATGGCGTACAATGGTGTTGATGGGATTAAACATGCCAGCCAAACATGAGATGTTTAACCGATCCCATAAAGGCTAGAAGTTGCAAAAGGTTGCAATTGTCAGATGTTAACTACCTTGTTAATTTAAATAATGGGATAAAGGTCACCTAACCATTATTTGAATGTAACGTTGGATTCTAGATTTTAATTATTAATTGTCTATGAGACATAAAAGGGTATTAATGATTAAAATATAATTTTTCAGAAATACTTATAAGAAATTTTTAAATTTTGTAGAATGGGTGCAAACAATAATGCTACCACCCCGACCATCCATACCCTATCACTGAGAACTATTTTAGAGAGGGATTGTCTGAACCATAACACCTTATGGACTGGTTTCGAAGCTTGAGAATTGTTCTCAAGCAAGAGAAAATGGCCTATGTCCTTGACGATCCTATTCCTGACCAACCCGACCCTGAGGATGTTGAGGACTATAATGATTGGCTTCAATATATTGAGGATTCCATGCAGGTATCCTGCCTCATGTAGGGAACTATGATTCCCGAACTCCAAAAGGACTTGGAGCATCATGGGGCATATGACATGATTACCCAATTGAAGGAAATGTTCCTTCAACAACCTAGGGTAGAGCGCTTCGAAACGGTTCGAGCACTTCATGCGTGTCACATGGAAGAAACCCAATCGGTATCATCTTATGTACTTAAGATGAAAAGCCACATTGATCAACTTGAGAGGCTTAACTGTCCTGTCTCAAAGGAGTTGGCCATGGATTTGATCCTTAATGGCCTAACTAAAAGGTTTGAGACATTCATAATGAATTACAATATGAACGGATGGGACAAGGGCATTGGTGAGCTTCACGCAATGCTCAAAACAGCTAAGGCGGGGATGGGTAGAAAGGTTCTACCTGTTCTCTAGATCAATAAGGGAGGCAATGGGAAAAAGCCATTCCCAATCCCAAGGCAAATGTTGCCAAAGGAAAGGGGCACATCAAAGGCAAAGGGAAAGAGAAGGATAAAATGGAACCTCCAAAAACTAAGCTTAGGAAGCCTAAGGTAATGGGAAACGATCCACGCTTTGAGAGTGGTGCGATAGGACATTGGAAAAGGAATTATCCAACCTATCTCATAGAGTTGAGAAACGAGAGGGATGCTGGGCAGACCTCGGGTACAACTTTCATAATCCATATTGACTTAAATGTTATTTCTTCAAACACATGGGTATTGGATGCCGGGTGTGGAACTCACATTTGCAATCTATTGCAGGGGTTCAAAAGAAATAAGCACTTTAAGAAGGGAGACACAAGTCTCTACATGGGCAACGTAAGATAAGTTGATGTTGAAGCCCAAGGAGACTATGTTTTGAAACTTTCAAATGGTTTGGAAGTTGTTCTTAAGAACATTTTGTATGCTCCTAGTTTGACTAGGAACATAATTTCAGTTTCCCTTTTAAAACAATATGGCTATGATTTAAAGTTTGTAAACAATGGTATTTATGCCTTTTAATGGTATTTATGAATTGGTTCATGATGATTCATCCTATAATAACACTTTATACCAATCAAGCACCAAGAAACTTAAAATGAGTTTAAGTGATTCTTATCTTTGGCATTGTCGTCTTGGTCACATAAACAAGAATCGGATTCAAACACTTCAAAAAATTGGTCTTTTGAAAACAAATGAAAATGGTTCATTTGATAAGTATGAATCTTGTTTACAAGGTAAGATGACCAAGTCGCCCTTTAGTGGTACTAACGAGAAGGCAAAAGACTTATCAGGAATCATACATTTGGATGTATGTGGTCCTTTTAAGATAATGACAAGGAATGGTGAAAGATACTTCATTACCTTTACCGACGATTACAGTCGCTGTGGTTATGTGTACTTGATGACACATAAACATGAAGCTTTTGAAATGTTCAAAATCTTCAAGAATGAGGTAGAAAATCAACTCGATAGAACTATCAAAGTTCTCCGTTCAGATAGAGGAGGTGAATACCTCAGTGAGGCTTTTCAGGATCATCTAAGAAGTTGTAGGATTGTCTCACAACTTACTCCTCCTGGAACACCACAACATAATGGTGTGTCTGAAAGGAGAAACCAAACCCTATTGGATATGGTTCGATCTATGATTGCTATATGCTCACTACCTCCATCATTTTAGGGTTTCTCACTACTCTACGCGGCTCCTATTTTGAATATGGCCCCAACCAAGAAAGTGGATTCGACACCTTTTGAAATATGGCATGGAAGAGTTCCATCGCTATTATATTTAAAAGTATGGGATTGTGAAGCTTATGTTAAGCTTAACACCCAAGTCAAACTGGAAAGTCGATCCACTAAGTGTATACTTGTTGGATATCTAAAATACTATATAGGATACTACTTCTTTGATCCAACATAGCAAAAGGCATTTATTGCTCAAAAGGCAGAGTTCTTGGAAGCCAAGTTCCTTGGAAGGAATGACGTATAGAACAGTGGAATTTGATGAGGATCAACATACACAAGCCGATACACATTTGGTTGACACTAGCAATCAACAGGAGGTTGTTGATCATGATCAAGAGGTTGATCAATACACATAAAACATTAGCAAATCTAGTAGAGTTAGCATTCCACCTGAAAGATATGGATTTTTCGTGGAGGGATGCTATGTGGTTGACTCTGATGAGCCAACTACATACCATGATGCAATGTCCAATTTGGACTGTGACAAATGGCTGGAAGCCATGAACGTAGAGATGCAATCCATGTATGACAACCAAGTTTGGGAATTGGTTGACCCTCCGCTTAAGTCCAAACCGGTTGGATGCAAGTGGGTTTTTAAGAAGAAAACAGCTATGCATGTAAACTTGGATACTTAGAAAGCAAGAATTGTAGCAAAAGGTTTCACTCAAACTCAAGGGGTTGATTATGATGAAACTTCTTGCCTGTGACAATGCTAAAGTCTATTTGGATATTATTTGCCATAGCTTCTTATTATGACTATGAGATTTGGCAAATGGATGTCAAAACCGCTTTACTTAATGGATATCTTGAAGAAGATGTCCATATGGAACAGCCTGAAGGTTTTGTCAATCCAAAACATCCTAACAAGGTATGCAAGTTAAAGAAGTCAATTTACAGATTGAAACAAGCATCGAGGAGTTAGAATCACCGTTTTCATGATGAAGCAAAGAAATTTGGCTTCATCAAAAACGCTGATTAAGCTTATGTGTATAAAAGGCTAGTGGGAGTGCAATTACATTCTTAGTATTGTATGTTGATGGCATACCGCTATTTGGAAATGATATTCTAACCATGGAAGGTGTTAAAACCTGGCTTGGGAGCTGTTAATTAAGATTTGTAGGGATAGATCATGGCGGTTGATAGGTCTAAACCAAAGTGCATACATTGATAAAATCTTGAAAAGGTTCAAGATGGAAAACTCTAAGAAAGGTATGGTACCTATTCAAAGAGGGACAATATTGAGTGCATCTTAATGTCCAAGCTCAAAGGATGAGCAAGATCATATGAAGGACATCTCATATGTGTCTACTATAGGGTCCATCATGTATACGATGATATGCACTAGACCGGACATCTCATGCGCGTTAAGCATGACAAGAAGATATCAGCAGAATCCAGGTAATAGCCATTGGATGGCTGTTAAAGAGGAACTCGTTATAAAGGGTTACATGGACGCGAGTTTCCAAACTGATCGAGATGATCCTCGATCACAATCGGGGTATGTCTCCATTATGAATGGGGTAGCATTGTCCACTACAGAATACGAATACATAGCCGCCTCATTAGCAGCTTGGGAAGCTGTAGGGATAAAAATGTTTATCGCTGATCTAAGGGTGGTCTCTACCATTCAAGACCCCATAGAAATCTTTTGTGATAACGAGGGTGCGATTGCTCAAATCAAGGAACCCCGTGCATATCAAAAGATTAGGCACAATGAGCAGAGATTCAAGTACATAAGGGATGAAGTTGAAAAGGGAAAGATATGTATTCGCAAAGTTCACTTTGATCAAAACATTATGTATCCACTCACGAAGCTCCTTGAAAGGGCAAAGCATGAAAGTCATACTTGTGCCTTAGGACTTCGATATTCTAGTGATTGGAATTGATCTGTTTAGTATAAATATGGAACAACTGTAATATTTAACTCATCCTTATATTTACGATATTTTGAGTTATGTTCCTTTTAGCATGTTTACATCCATGAATATATTTATTATTCTAAATGTCCGTAGTCGGTCATATTTATGGGAACAAATATGAATGTAAGACTATTATGTGTTGAGTTTGTTAGAACACTAAAACATCGTTTAACCTTTTAAACTTTCAGAAAAACGCAGCGGATGTTAAAGATTATAACAAGTTTATAATCTGAAAATTTTGTGTTCTAAATGTAGTTTTAAGATGAAAACAAAAACCCAAAACAATAGGATCTTAAATATGTGAATGGACAAGCTATGAACATACACAAATGTACATAAAATCACAGCCATATGAAGCTGTGATTTGATACCTTTCTCCAACAGAAAATCGACCAAGATGAAAGAGATTTGAGATGCTTCAAATGGCTAAGAACCCAAGTGTAGGGATCCTCAAGTGTCTATACCCCAAGCTTGTATGCTAACACCTTCTTGTTAGGAAGATTCACCACCAAAAGAAGCTTCAAAACCCTTCAAATCAAGCTGCTGGAACCGTAGCTCAGCTTCAAAAACCCTTCAAATTGAGCTGCTGGAACCGTAGCTCTTTTAGAGAGAATAGAAAGCTTTCTTTGTTGCATGTAAAGTGTGTATGTTGAAAGGAAAGAGAGAACCTCTCTTTTATCTAGTTAGTGGGTAGACCACCTTGCATGTGTGTGTGCATCAAGGGAATAACCCTTGCATGCTTGTCTCCCACTCAAAGGGGACGGTCACATGTAAAAAAAAGAAGTCTTTTACAAATTAAACTTAAACACACACATATAACTAGCCTTTATTAGATATATATACAACTAACCTTTTAATTGTATAATTCATACACTCCTATTATTAATTTGTAATGTTATTTAACTTACTTAGATAACATTACAAATAATATTATAGAACAAAATATCCCAATAAATTGTTTCATCTCATATGCAACTTATTTAGAAAACCCATTTTCTAAATTGGTGTAAATATTTAAATGCGTGATCATATCACCAATTAAATATTAATTGGTGTAAATATTTAATTGCATGATCATATCATCAATTAAATATTAATTGGTGTTTGCTAAGCTTGTTATTGGGTATAACCCGACTTGGATCATAACGTACTAACCACATCAATATTTTATGTGTCTTGGGCACATAGAATCCTACAATCTCCCACTTGCCCAAGATTCATAGAATATTGATGCAAGCAGTAAATGACGCCTAACAACGGTTTACTACCCTTAATACGCATGACTTATAGCCATTCAATAACATCATCTCATTCAAGTACCCTACTTGAAATGATTTAGGAGAATCAATCATCTATCCTTTTGTTACAGATGTCATGTTAAATCCAAGAACATAGAATGATCATTCCTTGTTGATTTAACTTAATCAGGCCTTAGACATCTAACTCTCAACGAATAAGAGGAACAAATTCCATCTTGACTACATACGTTTCTCACAAACACCTCGTGTTATACCTGAACATACCCTTATGTACTGTCCACTATTTCAGGACAGTGAAGAATTAGCTCAAGGTATAATACTTAGTGAATATCAAAATCTAATATGTATCTCAGGTCGGAGGATACCAATGATATTCGCCTTTACTCAAATTTACTTATGACCAATCGATTAGATTCCATGTAGTAAAATTTGAGATGCGGGTTAGTCCAATATTTGTATCCCACAAATATCTATGAACCTTGGTAGCAACCCATTGCTGTATATTCATCCTTATGAATATCAACCAATCCAAGTTCATAATAGTCTTACCCTCACACTTGTTCCCACAAGTTTGAACGACTACGGACATTTAGAGTAATTAATTTACTCATCGATTAAACATGCTAAATTGGAACATTAATTGAAACATTATAACCAAATAATCTTATTCAAATAATAAAAGTTCCACATATCCAAATACAAAATATACAGATCAAATCCAGTCACTAGAATATCGAAGTCCCATGGCACAAGTATGACCTTCATGCTTTGCCTTTTCAAGGAGCTTCGTGAGAGGATCCGCAATGTTTTGATCCGTGTGAACTTTGCGAATACATATCTTTCCTTTTCAACTTCATCTCGTATATAGTTGAATCTCCGCTCAATGTGCCTAGTCTTTTGATGAGCACGGGGTTCCTTGATTTGAGCAATTGCACCCTCGTTATCACAAAAGATCTCTAGGGGGTCCTGAATGGAAGGGACAACCCCTAGATCGGCAATGAATTTCTTCAACCATGCAGCTTCTTGAGCTGCCAATGAGGCGGCGACGTATTCTGATTCTGTAGTTGATAGAGCCACTACATCCTGCTTGGAGCTCTTCCAAGAGACCGCTCCTCCATTTAGAATGAAGATGTATCCCGATTGTGACCGAGAATCATCACGATCGGTTTGGAAACTCGCATCCGTGTAACCTTTTATAACGAGTTCCTCGTCACCAGATCCATAGATTAGGAACATATCTCTTGTCCTCCTTAGGTATTTAAGTATGTTCTTAACAGCCTTCCAATGACTGTTTCCAGGATTTTGCTGGTAACGGCTTGTCATGCTTAAGGCGCATGACACGTCCGGTCGAGTGCATATCATTGCATACATGATGGATCCAATAGCAGATGCGTATGGGATTCCCTTCATTTTATCTTGCTCATCCTTTGAGCTTGGACATTGAGACGTACTCAACATCGTTCCTCTTTGAATAGGTACGGTGCCTTTCTTAGAGTTTTCCATCTTGAACCTTTTCAAGATCTTATCAATGTATGCACTTTGATTCAAACCAATCAACCGCCTTGATCTATCCCTATAGATCTTTATTCCCAGAATATAGGCGGCTTCACCAAGATCCTTAATGGAAAAACAACTTCCAAGCCAGGTTTTTACACCTTCCAAGGTTGGAATGTCATTTCCAAATAGTAGTATGTCATCAACATACAATACTAGGAAGGTTATTGTGCTCCCACTAGCCTTCTTATACACACAGCTTCATCAGCGTTTTTGATGAAGCCAAATTTCTTCACTTCCTCATCAAAACGATGATTCTAGCTTCTTGATGCTTGTTTCAATCCATAGATTGATTTCTTTAACTTGCATACCTTATTAGGATGTTTTGGATCAACAAAACCTTCAGGCTGAACCATATAGACATCTTCCTCAAGATATCCATTTAGGAAAGCGGTTTTGACATCCATTTGCCAAATCTCATAATCATAATGAGCAGCTATGGCAAACAATATCCTTATAGACTTTAGCATTGCAACAGGTGAGAAGGTTTCATCATAATCAACCCCTTGAGTTTGAGTGAAACCCTTTGCTACAAGTCTAGCTTTATAAGTATCCAAGTTTCCATGCATATCAGTCTTCTTCTTGAAAACCCACTTACTTCCAACTACCTTGGAGTTAAGAGGTGGTACAACCAAGTCCCATACTTGATTGTCATACATGGATTGCATCTCAACGTTCATGGCTTCAAGCCATTTGTCACAATCCGTATTGGACACTGCATCATGGTATGTGGTTGGTTCATCAGAATCTACCACATAGCATCCATCCATAAAAAATCCATATCTTTCAGGTGGGTTACTAGTTCTACCACTTCTGCGAACGTCTTGTGTGTATTGATCAACCCCTTGATCTTCCTCAACATCCTCATGTTGAGTGCTAGTTTCAACCAAACGTGTATAGGGTTGTGGTTCTTGATCCTCTTCAAGATCCACTGTTCTACTGCCAGCTCCTTCAATAAGGAACTTTGCTTCTAAGAACTCACCCTTTCTGGCAACAAACACCTTTTGTTCCAGTGGATCATAGAAATAATATCCCATAGAATCTCTAGGATATCCAACAAAGATACACTTGGTAGATCGGACTTCCAATTTGTTTGGGGTGGGAGTCTTAACATAAGCCTCACATCCCCAAACCTTTAAGTATGATAGGGATGGAACTCTTCCATGCCATATCTCAAAAGGTGTCCTTTCCACCTTTTTGGTTGGGGCCATATTTAGAATACGAGCCGTGGAGAGCAAAGCGAAACCCCAAAATGATAGAGGTAATGTGCTTTTAGCCATCATAGATCGAACCATATCCAATAGGGTTCGATTCCTCCTCTCAGACACACCATTATGTTGTGGTGTTCCAGGTGGAGTGAGTTGTGAGATAATCCCACAACTCCTAAGATGATCTTGAAAAACATCACTTAGGTATTCACCGCCTCTATCGGTACGGAGAACTTTAATTGATTTGTTGAGTTGATTTTCTACTTCATTCTTGAAGATTTTGAACATTTCAAAAGCTTCATCCTTGTGCCTTAATAAGTACACATACCCATAGCGACTATAATCGTCGGTAAAGGTAATGAAGTATCTCTCACCATTCCTAGTTATTGGCTTAAAAGGACCACATACATCCGAATGTATGATGCCTAATAAATCTTTTGCCCTTTCGTTAGTTCCACTAAAGGGTGCCTTAGTCATTTTTCCTTGTAAACAAGATTCACATACATCAAATGAATCACATTCATTTGTTTTTAAAAGACCATTCTTTTGAAGCGTTTGTATACGTTTCTTGTTTATATGACCAAGACGGCAATGCCAAAGGTAGGTATCACTCAAATCTAATTTGAGTCTTTTGGTGGTTGCTTGGTATATAGAGCTATCATATGTTGCGTTTTCATGAACTAATTCATAAATACCATTACAAGGTATAGCCTTAAAATAAAATACATGATTTAAAGAAACATGAATATCATTGTCAACAAACTTGAAATCATAATCATATTGTCTTAAACGGGAAACATAAATTATGTTCCTAGTCAAGCTAGGAGCATATAATACATTACTTAAAATAACTTCCAAACCACTTGGAAGCTTCAAAATGTAGTCTCCTTGGGCTTCCACATGAACCTTTGCACCATTGCCCATGAAGAGACTTATTTCCCCTTTAGCATAATGCTCATTTCTTCTGAACCCCTGCAACAAATTACAAATGTGAGTTCCACATCTGGTATCTAATACCCATGTGTTAGAAGAAATAACATTTAGCTCAACATGTATCATGTAAATTATACCTGAGGTTTGCCCCGCATCCCTCTTTTCTCTCAACTCTTTGAGATAGACTGGACAATTTCTCATCCAATGCCCTATCTCACCACATTTGAAGCATGGGTCGTTGACGGCAACCTTTTGCTTCTTCTCCTTAGGCTTTGGAGGTTGCGCCCTAACAGCCTTCTTCCCCTTTCCCCAAACTTGCCCCTTTCCTTTGGCACCAGTCGCCTTAGGAGGGGGTAGAGACTTTCTCTTTTTCCCACCTTCATTTATGGTGAGAACGGGTAAAACTCTCTTACCCATTCCCGCCTCAGCTGATTTGAGCATAGAATGAAGTTCATTTATGCTCTTGTCCCATCCGTTCATGTTGTAGTTCATGACGAATGCCTCAAACCTCTTAGTTAGGCCATTAAGGATCAAATCCGTGGCCAACTCTTTTGAGACGGGACAGTTCAGCCTTTCAAGGCGGTCGATGTGGCTTTTCATCTTAAGAACATAAGATGAAACTGATTGGGATTCCTCCATCCGACATGCATTAAGCGCTTGAACCGTTTCGTAGCGCTCCACTCTAGCTTGTTGCTGGAACGTTTCCCGCAACTGAGTGATCATGTCATAAGCTCCATGGAGCTCATACTCCTTTTGGAGTTCGGGTGTCATACTTGCTAACATTAGGCAAGAGACTTGGACGGAGTCTTCTACATATCTAACCCAATCATTATATGCTTCCACATCTTCCTCGTTAGGTTCATCGGGGATGGGGTCATCAAGGATGTAGGCCCGCTTTTCTTGTTTGAGAACAATTCTCAAGTTGCGGTACTAATCCATGAAATTGTTAGGTGTTAGACGATCCCTTTGAAGGATCGCCCTTAGGGATTGGTTGTTTTGGTTTGGTACATCATTATTAGCGTTGTTGTTGTCGGCCATCTACAAGATTTTACAAAGTTCTATTAGTAATCGTTGATATAATTATATTTCATTTATTAATACCCTTTATGTCTCATAGACCATTAATAAATAAAATTTTAGAATCCAACGTTATATTTAAATATTGGTTAGGTGACCTTTATCCCATTATTTAAATAAACAAGGTAGTCATAAATGACAATTACAACATATTGTAACTTCTAGTGGTATGGGATCGTTTGAACATCTCATGTTTATAACGGCATGTTTATCCCATCAACACCTTTTATAAAATATATTTTAGGTGATCCATTCAATATATTTTACAAATTAAGTCGTCCTACTTACACACACGTGTGAGTTTACTATATAAGTGGTTAGGTGACCTTTATCCCACAAGTATGGTATTCTCACCTCAAGTTACAAGTTCCCTCAAAGTGGTTAGGTGACCTTTATCCCACTAGGAGTTTGCAAGTAACCTAAGTGTTGTGTAAAAGGATGGTGTTTAACTTGTTTGTTAATGTTTAGAGGTTTCATAATTCTAGTTTAGAAAACTCTATGTACTTGTATTTGCATGCTTTCAAATACAAGGTACCCTATGGTTCTTTGATTAAAACCTATTTTAATCTTTTAAAATCATTAAACCATTTTAATAACCTTATATAAACTTTTAGAACCATCAATTTTCAGCTTGTTAAGATGTTAATGAGTTTGTTATTCATGTCAAAACATCAACCATTCAAACAAACAACAAACATTTAAACAAGCATAAACATTAACAATCATATGTGAATAACCATAGCCCTTATGTTGACAACACTTGTTTGCCATCACAAGTGTTGTCATTTGGTCTTTCTAAGGATCAAACACATCAAAAGGTCCAAGAACCTCCCACTAGAAATCGCATCCAAATGCTCCATGTTTCTTGTGTCTTCTCTTTGTGCTTTTGTCACGTCCTTCTTCATATTACAAGAAATAATGTCCTAATACAAGATTTCTAGAAGTATGAAAATAACTAATCTATTTATTACATCCCAATAACAAATAAATTACACTTGGAACAACCAAATAATAGATTATACAACCAAATTGAATGAATGAATACAACCATCATAAACATCCAAACAATCACAAGGTCAATGGCTAGGTTATGCACTAAAACATCCAATGATCAAATCATCAAAATATATAATGAAACCCCACTTAAAACCTTTAAATTTCAGCCAACATAAACTGAAATTTTTGGTTTTAAATATTGTCCAAACAATCAACATATCAACATACATATCTTTCAAGGTTTAATCACAAGCATGTGTAATATAACCTTGAAAGTTGGGGTTTCAACAAGACATAATATTCCAGCCCAAAAAACAGCCTATAACATGTCTAATAACATCTTTTAAAACCAATTTCAAAAGATAAAACAAGCAAGTCATCCACATAACCGGCTCTTGATGCCATTGTTTAGTTTGTTAGAACACTAAAACATCGTTTAACCTTTTAAACTTTCAGAAAAACGCAGCGGATGTTAAGGATTATAACAAGTTTATAATCTGAAAATTTTGTGTTCTAAATGTAGTTTTAAGATGAAACAAAAACCCAAAACAATAGGATCTTAAATATGTGAATGGACAAGCTATGAACATACACAAATGTACATAAAATCACAGCCATATGAAGCTGTGATTTGATACCTTTCTCCAGCAGAAAATCGACCAAGATGAAAGAGATTTGAGATGCTTCAAATGGCTAAGAACCCAAGTGTAGGGATCCTCAAGTGTCTATACCCCAAGCTTGTATGCTAACACCTTCTTGTTAGGAAGATTCACCACCAAAAGAAGCTTCAAAACCCTTCAAATCAAGCTGCTGGAACCGTAGCTCAGCTTCAAAAAACCTTCAAATTGAGCTGCTGGAACCGTAGCTCTTTTAGAGAGAATAGAAAGCTTTCTTTGTTGCATGTAAAGTGTGTATGTTGAAAGGAAAGAGAGAACCTCTCTTTTATCTAGTTAGTGGGTAGACCACCTTGCATGTGTGTGTGCATCAAGGGAATAACCCTTGCATGCTTGTCTCCCACTCAAAGGGGACGGTCACATGTAAAAAAAAGAAGTCTTTTACAAATTAAACTTAAACACACACATATAACTAGCCTTTATTAGATATATATACAACTAACCTTTTAATTGTATAATTCATACACTCCTATTATTAATTTGTAATGTTATTTAACTTACTTAGATAACATTACAAATAATATTATAGAACAAAATATCCCAATAAATTGTTTCATCTCATATGCAACTTATTTAGAAAACCCATTTTCTAAATTGGTGTAAATATTTAAATGCGTGATCATATCACCAATTAAATATTAATTGGTGTAAATATTTAATTGCATGATCATATCATCAATTAAATATTAATTGGCGTTTGCTAAGCTTGTTATTGGGTATAACCCGACTTGGATCATAACGTACTAACCACATCAATATTTTATGTGTCTTGGGCACATAGAATCCTACATTATGAACTTGGATTGGCGGATATTCATAAGGCATGAATATAGAGCAATTGGTTGCTGCCAAGGTTCATAGATATTCGTGGGATACAAATATTGGACTGACCCGCGTGTCAAATCTTACTACATGGAATCATATTGATTGATCATAAGTAAATTTGAGTAAATGAGAATATCATTTGGTATCCTCCGACCTGAGATACATATTGGGTTTTGATATTCACCAAGTGTTATACCTTGAGGTAGTTCTTTGCTGATCTGAAATAATGGTCAGTACATAAGACTATGTTCAGGTATGACATAAGGTGATTGTGAGAAACGTATGTAGTCAAGATGGGATTTGTTCCCCTTATTCGCTGAGAGTATGATGTCTAAGGCCTGATTAAGTTAAATCAACAAGGAATGATCATTCTGTGTCCTTGGATTTAACATGACATCTGTAACAAAAGGATAAATGATTGATTCACCTAAAACATTTCAAGTTGGATACTTGAAGGGGATAATGTTATTGAATGGCTTCTAAGTCATGCGTATTAAGGGAAGTAAACCGTTGTTAGGCGGTATTTACTGCTTGCATCAATCTTGTATGAATCTTGTGAAAGTGGGAGATTATTGGATTCTTTATGCCTAAGACACATAGAATATTGATGTGGTTAGTACGTCATGATCCAAGTCGGGTCATACCCAATAACAAGTTTAGCAAACACCAATATGTATTTAATTGATGATATGATCATGCAATTAAATCATTGCACCAATTTTAGAAAAATGGGTTTTTCTAAATAAATTGTATGTGAGAAAGAACAACATACAATTATATTTTATTCATGGACATTATTTGTAATGTTATTTAAGTTTGTTAAATAACGTCAAATAATAAGAGTGTGTTTAAGTTATATATTTAAAAGGTTAAATTATATGACTAATAATAATAAAACTAGTAACAATTTAGTGGATGTTTAAAATGGGAAACCCATTTTAAAGACAAAAAGTGACCGCCTTTTCAAGGGTACACTTGGTCATTTTGTTGTCTTGAGAACACACACTAATTAACACTAAACACTCTCCCCAAGTTCAGCTCTCTCTCTCTCACATGCAAGGGCCAAGAACACACATACATTTCTCTCAAACTTCTTGAAGAAAACATGATGAAAATCGGATTTTCAGCATTCATGGTCCGATTTTGGTGCACAAATTGGAAAACATGCTGAAATAATGGTCAGTACATAAGACTATGTTCAGGTATGACATAAGGTGATTGTGAGAAACGTATGTAGTCAAGATGGAATTTGTTCCTCTTATTCGTTGAGAGCAAGATGTCTAAGGCCTGATTAAGTTAAATCAACAAGGAATGATCATTCCGTGTCCTTGGATTTAACATGACATCTGTAACGAAAGGATAAATGATTAATTCACCTAAATCATTTCAAGTTGGATACTTGAAGGGGATGATGTTATTGAATGGCTTTTAAGTCATGCGTATTAAGGGTAGTAAACCGTTCTTAGGCGGTATTTACTGCTTGCGTCAATCTTCTATGAATCTTGTGCAAGTGAGAGGTTGTTGGATTCTTTATGCCCAAGATACATAGAATATTGATGTGGTTAGTACGTCATGATCCAAGTCGGGTCATACCCAATAACAAGTTTAGCAAACACCAATATGTATTTATTTGATGATATGATCATGCAATTAAATCATTACACCAATTTAGAAAATGGGTTTTCTAAATAAATTGTGTGTGAGAAAGAACAACTTATAAGGATATTTTGTTCATCGACATTATTTGTAATGTTATTTAAGTTTGTTAAGTAACATCAAATAATTAAAGTGTGTTTAAGTTATATATTTAAAAGGTTAAATATACAACTAATAAAAGGCTGATTAATAAAAATAATTGGAGAATGGTTTTGGGGGGAAAACCTCATCTCTTCACACATTTCGGCCGCCCCTCTTTAGGGGTTGGTTTTGTTTTGTGTCTTGAGAACATAATACATATTAACTTGAAAAACACACTCCACTTTTCTCTCTCTCACATGCAAGAACCACAAGAACAAAACCTCTCCAATTTGAAGAGATACATGGCTGGAACTCGATTTTCAGCAGCATTCTTGGTGGTTTTGGTGTACAAATCTGAGCAAAAAAGGTCTTTGCTTGATGCTTGTGGGTATGGTATCTTGAGGACACCTCTACTTGGTGTTTTGGTCATTCAAGAGCAGCCCCATCTTCATCAAAATCGTTTTTCTTGCAGCTCTACAAAGGTTGTATGTTTTGCATCTTTATGGTTGTTTTATACTTCTTGATTGCTAGTCCATTCACATATATTTGATCCTATGATTTTGGGTTTGTTTAAACAAAGTTATGAACTTTTGTTTTCAGATTATAAACATAATATAAAGCTATTATTCCGCTGCGTTTTCATGTTTAAATGGTTAAACATCTTTGATAATGGTCTAACAAACCCATTAGGTAAATTGCTTGAAATGGAGTTTATTCATATTAGGCTTAATTTTAATGAATTTACCAATTCTGTTATGCACAAATTTTTTATCATTATTAAAAAATTCATATCATATGAATAACCAACTTTTGAAAAATGTTGATTTTCAACATTTTTATTATACTTCTCACAGACCTTGAAATGAAATGATCTTGAATGTATTGTTTTGGTCTTACAGAATCATTTCTCTTGAAAGATCTCAAACCTAAGGAAGGTTTGTTAGTTAATCTTTGAAACCTAACAGTTTGATTTCCTCGAAACTGAGGATTAACATAACGTTTGCTGAATTGAGTATTGGCAAATCCTGTCCTTGGTGAACTCTTTATAAAGTAAGGATTTTCTGTGTTGTGAGTTCTTTCATCACAGAAAGTACAGTACTTATTGAAATAGCACGCTGCTGTTGAGTGATTTCTCATGTCACATATGTGACAGTATTTGTTGATATAGCAATTAGCAATGTTATGATTGTACATGTCACAGATTTCACAGTACCTCTGTGGTGTTTTAAACAACTGTTTGTTAACTTTTGATGTTGACACAATGTATGATCCTAGTTTAGATTGAGGCGTCAAAAAGTTAATTTATTGTTTTTGGTTTAATTTTTTTTTTGATTTGACAATTTATTCTTTGTCATATTAATATTTGACTTTTGTACTTGAACTTCATTCTTGGATTCCTTAGAAACAAATCTTTTAACGACAGCGAAAGACTTTGAATCTGAACCTGTTTTCAGATCAGAGTTTGATTTGTTCTTAGGAGTTTGTTTCACTTCTTGAATTGAGTTCGTGTTTAACATATCTGCAGACACAAATTTAATTGGTTTAAATTTTGTTGCTTGATTTGTGTGAATTTCTTGACTTTTAGTTTGATCATTTTTAGCTTTAGTCAATTTTCTTCTTCTTCTTTGGTTCCTTGATTTTGAAAAACTTGATTTTATTTGAGATTGAACATATTCAGGTGAATATTCTTTTTCATTTTCTTTTTCTTTTAGATCACAAGAGTTTGAATCCTCTAATTCTCCTTCTTCTTGTTTTGCTTTATCTTTGTTTTTGATCATCACTTCTTCAATCACAAATCTTTTTTGAACAATTTTTTTTTACTTTTCTGTTTTGGTTCATATGATTTAACTTTTATCGGATGACCAGTTTTTATCTTTTCATTATCTTTTTCTTCAAAGATTGCGACATTAGTTTTCTCTTCTTCACTTTCAGAAATCCTGATTTTGTTTTGGTAAGCTTTAAGTTTAGCCTTATTTCTAGGAGAGTGATCATGCGTATTAAAGTTATTTGGTAAGGTGTAAGTTATAGATTCAGGCATTGGTTCATGCGTGAAACCTAAGCCTGCTTTTTGCTTATCCTTTCGTTCATTTACCAGTTGTTCCACAATTTTTTTGGAACTTTTCACTTTTGCAAGATCAATTTGAGTAGCAGCATGAGCTATTTTCTCTTGTTCCAAATTCTTAGTCATTTCTTCAATTTGTTTGGAAACAATTTCTAATTCTTTCAAAGTTTTGTTCCAAGATGTTTGTAGAGAAATGATCTTCTCATATGATATTTTGTGGTCAGATTTTAGTATTATTGCATTAATTCCTCTTGCCTAAGCATTTAACAAATATTGTATGAATAAGTTCGATAGTATTCGACATGTTCAAAGCAAGATTTGTTGCTTAGTTTTTCTCTTAATTCAACTGGTATTTTAGGATATTTAGGTGAAGAAGTTTCAGAATTAGAAAATCAAGTTTCAAGCTTTGGTTGATGTGACGGTGCCATTAAAGCAACTTCATCTGAATCCTCTTTCGGATCAGATTTATCGCTCCAGTCATATTCTTCTTCTTCATTCTCCATATCGCCTTCAAATTTAGGATCACAATTCTCTAACCAATCTTCTCCTTGAACTTTTGCAATAAGAGATAAACTAGAGGTTAGATCAATAGTAAATTGCT
The DNA here is from genome assembly GCA_024085815.1 of Flaveria linearis. Classification (NCBI taxonomy): domain Eukaryota; kingdom Viridiplantae; phylum Streptophyta; class Magnoliopsida; order Asterales; family Asteraceae; genus Flaveria; species Flaveria linearis. The sequence continues at coordinate 10,186,279 of CM044012.1, read as the reverse complement.
CAGCATACGCACTCCAGTCATATTTGTTCTTAATGCTAACAACAAGAGCTTTATTTTGTTCTTCAGTAGACTTAGATTCATCTTTAAGTTCAGGCATTGGAAGACTTTGATATGGCTTTTGGAATGCCTTCTGAGATGATTGTTGAAACCTCTGATTGCTTGAACTAGCTTGGCCATTTCCTCTATTGTTTCTGGGAACTTTGTATTATCGTGAGAAATGTCCATAAATATTACAGTTGAAACACCTTGACTTAGATTTGTCAAATCCAACAGTCTTATTAGCACTTGGCTTATATTTCCTGTTGACATAAGAGTGTTTCTGACTCCTATATGCAATCATCACCATCTGCCAGTTCAGATCCATTTCCTTCACATCTTCTGGATCCATCTCAAATAAGTATTGTAAAACAAGATCTAGTTATGTTAAATGACTACCCTGATAAGCTTGAAAGCTAGCCATGAAAGCAGTAAAGGCAGTTTTAGACTCTTCACCCTCTAATAGGATGTTTATAACATCTTTAACTTTGCTAGATTTAGCAAAGTTAACAGATGGAGTCTCAGTTTGAGGCTTAGACTTTGAGAATTAGGAGGAGACTCAGGTTGAGATTGAGTTGCATAAGCAGGAGCACTTGTAAATGAAGAGTCTGTAAAGAACCCAGCTCCAATAAACAGATCTCCCTCTTCTTCAGGTGAATTTTCTTCTTTGACATAAAGGCATTCTCAACTGTATTTGCAGGAGATTCAACAAATTGGTACTGAGACATTGATGCTATTCTGTCATTTTTTCTTGAACTTTCATCAATCTCAATAGTCTCAATCTTGGCAATAAACAAATCAAGATCCATAGGAAAATTCTCAGTATGCTTTAATAGCGTTACTGTTTGTTTCCAAGATGATGGTAAAGCATTGAGAAATCTAAGATTTAGATCTTGAAGATCATGTTTAATGCCAGCTGTTGACAACTCAGTTATGAGTTGCACTAATCTGTTCATCATTTGATTTATAGATTCACCAGATAAATGCTAAAACAACTCTAACTGCCTCTTAAGTTTTTCCTTCTTAAGATTTTGAATCTCCTTACCACCTTCACAGATTGTCATTAAAGATTTATACATGGCATATCCAGTTTGATATCCATCAAGTCTAGCTAGGACTTCAAGTGGTAGTCCTTTACACATCAAAGAATATGCTTTAATATCATTCGTAACTTTCTTAAGATCATCACCTTGTAAACCATCTTCAGGATATGGTTTTGAAGAGTCTTTAGTATAGACAAAACCTCTATCAGGCCCATCTGAAGTAATAGGAATGTGGGGTCCTTTTTTATTGATTTCCAAAGATCTGTATCAACAGAATTAAGATGATGTTTTAACCTAAGTGACTAGTTTTTAAAATCACCTCTATTTTTCAACTTAGGAACTTTGTTTTCTGAATCCTAACATTTCACCATTTTTATATTTTGATTTTAAGAAAAAGAAATATTTTTGTTGTTTTTTAAGTTTTTGAATTAAAACAATGAATTGAAAATATATTTGGTTTTTTTAAATTTTAAAAAATTCTATGTGTTGAGATGAAACGCCTAAACAGTGTTGAAACGCCGCAACAATTGTGATACTTCTTACTTTGAATTAGAAACGCCTAAGGGATTGCCTTAGTATAACTCTCCAAAATCCCAACTTGAGATGCGCCTGAACAGTTGTAAAACGTCCAAACAGTTGTCATACGTATGGGTGTAAAAACACCCAAACAGTTCAAATGCGCCTAAACAGTTGAAATGCGCCTAAACATTTGAAATGCGCATAGAATTACTTGGTTTCTGAAAGTTCCAAAGTGCCTAAATTGTTGAAATACACCTCAACAGTGGTAAAACGCCTGGACCAAAAACGCCCAAGCAGTGCAAAAGTGCCTAAACAGTTGTCAAGCGCCTAAACACTTCGGCAATTTTCAACAGTGTTTTAACCCTAAAGCGCAAAATTCAGTAGATTCTTATGAACTTAACGAAAACAAATGATAGGATCAAATGTATAGATCTGTGATGATTTTAGCTAACAATTCAATGAAAACACAAGCAAAGTAATCAAATCAAAGCACAATATCAACAAAATTCAAGGAGTTTATTGATATAAAGCAAATACAAATACAATGTGTGTAAGTAGCAGATCCGTCTCTCTAACCTACATATGTCTAAGCTATATATACTACCAATAAACAGAAAAAGGAACTAACCAATTACAAGACTAGTCCCTATACTATTAAAAAAAGATAAAAAGACACATAAAGACAAATGTTAATCTTTAAAGAAGTACTAACAATACTCCCCCTAAGATTGACATTGTCTTCGGTCATCAAAATCGTCTTCAGTCTTTTTCTTCTTTATCTTCTTATCTTCATCAGATCTTCATTCTATATCTGCTCCATTCTTCTAAGCTTTATTCTTCTATCTTCTCTTGTCTTGCACTGTCATCTTTAATCTTCAAAGAAGTCTTCTGGTTCTTATTTGATTTTGAACATCGGCTTCTTTTTGAATAACTCTTGTTCCTTCAAAGCATTTTCAATTCCTGACTTGAATTTACCTGCAAGAATTCCATGTTCAGGTCGTGAATCATTAGTTTTTATCTCCATTTGGCTCATTCTTTCTAAAGTCTTTTTTGATAGTCCAGTGATGTTGATATTGGTGTATAACTCGATAGGTTTTAGGCTTTCTTTTGAGTATACTTCCAATACTACATTTCTTGAGATACGCATGAACTCTATATCATTTATGTCTTTGTTTACAATGTTGGCACACGCAAGAGCTTTTCATAGAGATATTCTTTCCGTAGCAGCATTAATCAAGTTGATGATGGAAAGAAAATATTTCTTATCTTGCTCAGCGACTTCTGGAGACACCTTCTCCAATTTTGAACTGATAGAAATGAAATACAACTTGGATGAAGTAATTTGAGCTCAATAGCACCAAATAGTGTAATCATGTTCTCTTCCCAGTGTTTGAGATTACGGACCAGTTTAAGCTCAAAAGTCTCTGTGTTATAGAACCATCTAAGAATCGGTTTGGACTTTTGGGTGCCATCTATTACTTTTAATCCTGGGGCAGTAACCTTTTGAAAATATTGGTCACAAAATTCAATCATAAAGTGTTCTTCTTCAGACTGTAACCCCCTTATCTTTTTATTCTTCTTTAGCATAGAAAAGTATTCCTTATCTTCTTGATCACATCGAGTTTGAAGGAAATTACTTGTTCTGGATAATCCTCTCCTCAAAAGTTCTACAAACATATCTCCTCATTTGGATCCAGACGGATTAGTCAGAGGTAGTTTGTTTAATTCTTTCAAATCTTGCACAGAAAGTTTAATGATGCTAGAGTAAAAGTGACAGGCATCATAAACAACATTTGCTCTTTTAATAAAAAATGCATCAAAAATATCATCATACTTCCATGCAATGATCTTGACTTGGTTTGTAAAGTCAGGAGCAATCATTGCATTCAACAATTCAGCAACTGATTGTCTTTTTTGTAAGACATTTCTTACCAAGTTACCTATAGATCTAGCACTATCAAAAATTTGTTTCTGTTCAGTGGAAGCTTTATAAACTGCTTTTCTGAACTAGAGAACATCTTAATCAGCTCTTGTCTACTCAAATGAGCACTAGACTTTGGTGCCGTTTGTCTGATCTCTTGAGGTTTAAAATTCTTGTCCTCTTTGTGATATCTAAACACTAAGGATGGTCAGTACCTAGAATAATCATTTTGTTAGATTGCTTCTCAGTTTGCTGGAAGCTTTTGACAAGATTTCTCAATGATACAGATTGAAGCCGTTTTAATCTCTTCCATGGATAATTTCGAGCCTGCAACCAAGATCTTAAAGCTAGAATACTCATTTCTTCTGGGTCTGGATGGTGCAACTATAATCTGGGTACTACTTCAATATTTATGCTCTGCTGAGCTTGATTCCTTTCTCCATGTTCCATGACAATCTCACTTGGATGAATTGGGGCAACTGACTCCGCAGCTATACACTTCTCATATTCATTATTAATTTGAGAAACTGTCAGCCCATCTAAAAATACCCTATTATATTTCATCCTCATAAGATAATTATATCTATCTTCAAAATCTTGAGGAATTTCCTCATGTTCTTGAACTGGCTCAAATGTAGAGAGAGTTGTTTCAAATTGAGCTTCGTCTATGTCTTCATCATCTAGTACCTCATCGTACTAGTCATCACCATATTCTTCTTTAATGTCTTCTAAAGCACCAATTTTCTCTTGAATAAATTGCTCTTATTCTCCTTGCATCTCTTCCTCACCAACCTTTTCAATCCTTTGCAATTTGGTAGAAGACTCAGTTAGAACTGTATCTTCTATGTCTTCTACTTTTCTCTTACCTTTCTCTATTTTAGAAATCTTTTCGACATCAATTGGAATCATTTCAGAAATAATCATGATTTCTGGAGAGTTTGGTTTTTGAGATTACTTTGACTTACTCAACTCTTCTTTCAATATTTCATTCTCTTCGAATAGTTTCTTATATTTCTCTTCAAGAAGATCATAATCTCTTATCATCACTTCAAAATTCTTGATGACATCTTCTTTATCTTTAGCAAAAACCACAAGCTTTTCATCCCTGTTTTGATTTTCTTCCTTCAACTTTTCATTTTCGTCTTACAATTTATTCACTTCATTTTCAAGAGATATGTTCATCTCTTTCAGCTTTTCATTTTCAGCTTTCAAATCATTAAATATTCTCTCTTGAGCAAGATTTTCATCTTTTAGTTTTTCAAGTTCATTCACAACTAAGATGTCTTCAGTTTGTACAGACACGTTTTGTGCTATTATAACTGGTATATCTTCAGTTTCTTCTTGAGCTGTACCTTGAAAAATAGGCTCTAAAAGCATTGATTCCATAAAATCAAAGTCAAATGTTTGATTTTGAGAATCTGCATCATGCACAGTAGTTTCAGATTGCACATTTACATCAACTTCTTCATCTTGTGCTTCATTCATAGTTTCCTCATGCATGACACCAGCAGATGTTCCTTCACCCAAGTCATGGGTCTCAGAAACATGACCAGAAGCAGTTCTCTCACTGCTAACTGAGTGATGTGCTTCAACAGCACCATCAGCACCATTATTATCATCAGTATCATCATCTTCTTCTGATGAGCTCTCAGTAGCATCATCATCCTCATTATCATCATCTTCTTTATCAGTATCATTAGCCATCTCATCCATAATATCTTCAATTAGATCATTTGGATCTATAGGCTCATATTCAGTCAAGTGAAAGTGTTGTTGATTCATGTCCACATTATCCATTACAACATTCCTTATGTAGTCAAAAAGTTGAATGTTTGGGGCACCTGTGATAATTACAAGTCTTTTGTAAACTACTTCAAACATGTGCTCCAATTGCAATTTATCACCTTCCACACCATCAACATATAGATCAGGATTATCTTCATTAATCAGCAGTTGAAGCAACCTAGGATACATCAAGTAATTATGTCTCCTTCCTCTTTCTAAGTTAAAGATGAATCCATTCATGATCCATTTAGCCATATTAAATATCCTATTGGTGGCTAAAGCAATGATTGGAGATGCAATGTCCATGGGGAATGAATCCCAACCAGCACTCCTCTTGGACATGCACTGCTGAAAGATATAACATACTAATTTCCAGTGGTTATACACCCTTGCCCTATAGAATTGCTTCTTTGGGAAATGCTCAGGGTGACCCATCTGTAAGAATACATCCCTATATTCATTGAATGTATACTCAGCTAAATCTTCAGCTTCATTCTCTCCAAGTCTAAGAGCTACCCTTATGGCTTGCTCTGAAACTTTACTCATTCTATCATGAGTGATAAATGCTCTCACCACTTTATTCCCAGCCTCATCTCTTCCAACTTTGGCTGTTCTGCAGAATCTTTTAAGTAGTCTTGCATGAATCATAGGCCTTGCACACATTGCATAGACCATATTTAGTTCTCAACAAGAATCTAATCATTTCTTCATATCCAGTGGCTGTTCTACTATTTTCATCAAAGAAAGCAACCACATTATGCTTTGGCTCAAACTTTAATTCTGCCATCTGCACAAACAAACACACAAATTTAGATATGATGATGAATTTGAAATGATTTGATTATGTTAAACTTTGAATTAATATACATGAATTATTATGTTTCAAAGCACTTAGATTTTGTTTAACATCAAGTGTAAGTAATCATTTTCTAGAATTAATTAAAATTCTGTCAAAATCATATTAATTACACTTTGTTGTATTATTGTCTTAAAACATATTAATTCATTTAACATTGATCAAAGTTAATTTTCAATTAAGATCTGATGAATTAATTAATTATTTTTTTCTTTTTTTATTAAAAAATATTTTCAAATTTTAACTGTTCATCTTCTTCATTTGAACGAAGATGAACACCCTGAACTCGATGTTCATGAAAACACCAGTTCCATATGTCAGACCGTTCGAAATTCAGTGTACATCAATAATATGTTATAAATTCAGTTCTTTTATTCAGTTTGATTCCTCATTTTTGAAACTTTTCAAATTTTAGGGTTTAAACTTCTGAATAGACTAGAACCGTCTGACCTAGTTTGAGTCTAAAACTTGAAATTTAATGATTATTCACTGAACATACACTTGCAAATCAGTGATATACACTTTCGAATAAGAATGTTCCAAGAACAATTGACAATTTTGAGTGAAATGGATGAAAATGAATCGACAGAGTTTAAGTGTTTGAGACAGTGGGTTGTGAATGAATGGAAAAATGAGAAGTGTTCTTTATATACTAAGTGCAAAATTTAAGACAGATGAGCACTGTTTAGATATTTGGGGTTAGACGCATGACAACTGTTCAGCCGCTTGGAAACTGTTCAGATAGTTCTGAACTGTCCAGCCAGATGAGAACTATTCAGCCGGTTGAGCACTGTTCAGCCGCATGTATCTATATAAATGTCCAATACTTGGTCATTTTACATAAACCGTCTGGTACTGTGTAGACGCATGGGAATGATGAGCCATCTAACACTTAACCAATTTGACTGATATCTCAGAGGGTTGACAAGTGTTCAGACGCATGGGTTATGAGAACCATCTAAACACTTGTACAAATTCTGAAACTCTTCATACACCTAAAAAGGACTTATGGTCACTGTTTAGACGCATGATGTTCAAAACACTTGCATTTTTCACACCTTCCATCCGAACACTGTTTAGACTTATTAGCACTATTCATGTGCTAATATTCAAACAATTTTCAGGATTTTGAATTTTTTTTCACAAAAATACATTCGACCCTCAATTTTCACTTATATCACTTTAACCTCTTTTATTTTATTTTAAATTTTCAAAATTAATTTTCCCTTCATTTAGTCTCAAAATAAACAAATTGTCTTGTTTTCAACATTTGTAAGAAGCTTTTCCACATGCACATTTATATAGGTTCATTTTATCATCATCAAAATTTTACATTATCAACCACGCACATACTTTGAACATACAGCATCATCCTTTCAATTCAACATTTTTATATTGATTTTCTGAGAAAAACTATTATATTTATTACTCCCCCTAAACTTTTAAGTTTTAAAAACTTAGAAGTTTCCCAAGGTAACACAATAAGATCACACTTATCATTGTTAAATTGCTTGCACACATGCATAAAATCAAATTTAAAGCAGAATCAAAATCTACTATTTACAATTGAAGCATTTCCAGCAATGAGATCATATCAATGAAGATCAGCACATTAAAATAAATAAATATGAATAGTCTTTGACAATGAATAAATACTGATCAAGTGTGTTCCAGGTCAGTGATATCACAGCAAAGGAGACTCAAGATCTAAGGACAGAAAATGAGTGTTTTTGACAAAAAGATCAGCTCACTTACCCTTTCAATTTTTGGATTGATTAGGGTAGAGTTAGATATGACATGATGTGACACATACAAAGATTTAGAGAGATCAACTATCATCAAGACATGCAAATAAGCACACATTCTCAACTTATTACCTGACAAATATGCATAACTAGAGCTCATGTTACTTAATGTAAGAGAGAATAATCATGGACAACCATTTCATCAACTCTAACCATCCATTTGAATGGGTTGTGTACATTGGCATCTTTTGCATCAAAGGAGAATATCTAGGTCTGTAATGACTTACAACAGAGGATATCTCAGCACTTCAGGTCTATGATGACTTATAATAGAGAAGTGCAATGATGCTTGTAACAGATCTCATGATTAGTCACATCACCATCAGGTGTGAGTGTTGTAACTTAACAAGCAATCAATCTGAGAAGCTAATACATCTCAAAAGTACTCAGATGAATACACATACAAGCATAGAGATTTATTTTAATCACAACAATTTACTTTTTCAGTACACTAGCATGATATTATCTACACATCATATCTGATCATGTTAGACTTTATTAGCGAGCGAAGTATGCAACTGATCTCACTAATGTACTATCATTTCTCACATGTTGCAAAAACAGATTCATTCATAAAAATGAAATGACAAATAAAGCAAGACTTTATTTTTGGAGTTTTGTTTTATATTGTTTTTATGGGTAATTTTTTTAATTTTTCTACTTTCTTATTTGTTTTGCCATAAAATAGAACATACACACACAAAGGACAATAGGCAAATAACTTTGAAAGGTTTAGTTATGAGGACCTTTTGATTTTGGAAGGTTCTGATCATGATAAGATTCAACGAACTAATTTAAGAACCTAGAAACCAGGTTACACATGGTTAATAAGGCCAATTGACTCCATTAAGTACTCAAACCATCCTCGTAGGAAGGCTTTAGTAAATAGATCTACCAACTGTTTTTCAGTTGCAATTTGAATCAAAATGATTAAACCTTTTCAGAGTTATTTTGAGAAAATGATATCGAATTTCGATATGTTTTGTTTTAGAATGTTGAACTGGATTAGCTGTAATGAACATAGCAGCAATGTTATCAATGTAAATGGGAGTTTTAAGAAAATTGAACCCATAATCCAGCAGTTGGTTTTGCAACCAAAGGATTTGAGAACATCCTGCTGATGCAGCTATGTACTCAGCTTCTGTAGTTGAAATAGAGACATTCGCTTGTTTCCTACATTGCCAAGAGACTAATCGGGGACCAAGAAACTAACAACCACCCGTTGCAGATTTTCTATCTTGGCAGCAACCACCATAATCACTATCTGTATATCCATATAACTCAAAGTTACCCTCGTAAGGATACCAAAGCCCTAAAGCTAGTTTGACTTAGAGATACCTGAATATCCTCTTGACAGCAATTAATTGAAATTCTTTCGGGTCTGATTGATACCTGGCATAGACACAAACATCATAAATTATGTCTAGTCTTGATGCACTAAGATACATCAAAGAACCAATCATAGATCTGTATAGAGTTTGGTCTACTGATTTTGGATCTTATACTGATTTTTCCATTGAGCAATTCCATTTTGTTGAGGAGTTCTGGGAGCACTAAACTGATGAGCTATCCCTTTCTCTGCATAAAAAATTTTAATGTTAGCATTTTTAAATTCCATTCCATTATCACTTCTTATTATTTTTACTTTGTGTTCTAGTTGATTTTCAACATTAATAAGAAATTATTTTAGAAATTCAGTCGTTTCAGATTTAGCATGTAAAAAAGAAAACCCATGAAAATCTTGAATATTCATCAATGGTAACTAGACAATATGATTTTCTTCCAATGATCTTAATGTTTATTGGTCCAAAGAGGTCCATATGTAACATCTGTAGAGGTTTGGAGTTTGAGTTTATCAGCTTGGTCTTATAAGACACTCTATGTTATTTTCCCTTCAAACATGCTAAGCATAGATCAGTCATTGCAAACTTCTTAGATGGAAGTCCAATGACATGATTTCCTGCTTCAAGCTTATTCATGTTATTGAAGTTGGAATGTCCGAGACATCTATGCCAAAGCTGGCTTTCATCATTAGATGCTTTAGCAATTAGGCATGTTGTTTCTGTTGAAGGATCAACTTAAGACATATCCAGCTTGTATACTTCTTTATCTCTTTTAGCTTTAACAATTACCCAATCCATGCTTATCTGAAAACCTGGCTTTAACACGTAACAAAAAGAATCATCAAATAGAACAGAGTATGATTTATCACATATTTGGGATACACTTAAAAGATTAAAGTTCAAACTGTGAACAGAAGTTGACTTTGTCGAAGCTTACTATCCCATTTGACACTGTTCCTTCTCCTGTTATTTTGCAACCAGCATCACCACCAAAAGCGACGTGCATTCCATCCTTTAACAAAATCTTGTAACAAGGCAGGATTTCATGTCATGTGCCGGCTACACCTGCTATCCACATACCATGTATTGAGTGGTCTTCTCGAGCATACCTGCATAACAAGAAAATTAAGTTGAGATATCTGCCCAAGCCGAGATGGTCTTGGGCTTTCCGTATTTGTCAACAATGGTAAACTGTTTAAAATGAAGATTCTTTAAATCAGGTTTATTCTTGATGAATTTACCAATCTTGTTATGAAAATTGTTTGGATTTATTTTGTGAACATTCATACCACTTGAGTGATCAATTGTTGAAGAGTATTGATGATCAACATTTTTATTAGTTATTCTCACAGATCTTGGTATGAATTGTTCTTGCACATTTTGTTTAGACCTCGTAAAATTGTTCTTTTGAAAAGATCTCAGACCTAAAGAGGGTTGGTTAGTTAATTGTTAAAATCCATCAATTTGATTTCTCATATACTGAGGATTAATATAACCTTTGCTCATGTTTGAATTGGCAAATCCCCTAGTAGGTGAGCTCTTTCCTAAATAAAAATTTTCAGTATTATGAGTCTTCTCATCACAATAAGTACAGTATATGTTAAAATAATAATCTACTGTAGAATGATTTCTCATGTCACATATGTGATAGTACTTGTTGAAATAGCACTCAGCAGTATTATGATTTTTCATATCACATATGTCACAGTACCTTTATGGAGTTCTAAACAACCGGTTGTTAACTTTTGAAGTTGACGCTATATTTGATTCATTTTTATATTTTGGCATCAAAAAGTTAATTTGTTGTTTCTGATTTGTCAATTTTGGCTTTTGTGACAAACTACTTTTCATCTTTTTATCATGAACTTCCTTCTTTAACTCCTTAGGAACAAATATTTTTGTAACAGCAGAAGTCTTAGAATCTGAACCTGTTTTCAAATCAGAGTAAGATTTGTTCATAGGGCTTATCTTGGTTTGATGAAGAGAGTTCTTATTTAATAAACCAGCTGACACAAATTTTATTGGTTTGAGTTTACTTGTCTTATTTGTTGGTTTGCTTAGATTTTTTGAACTTTTTTTTGTTTAGTTTTAGTTTTTTGATGATTTCTTTCTTCTTCTTTGATTCTTTGGTTTTGATGAACTTGGTTTGCTACCAGATTGAACATCTTCAAATGAAGATTCTTTTTCATTTTCTGTTTGTTTTAGGTTAACATAGTTTGAATCTTTTGATGTTCCTTCCTGAAGTTTACCTTTATCTTTGCTTTGAACTTTCACTTCTTCTAATACAGAATGAATTTGATCAGAAGTGTTCTATTTTGTCTGTTTAGGTTCATAAGATTTTTTCTCGATTTGATGTCCATTTTTGATCTTTTCTTGATCATTTTCAACAAAAACTTTCACATTATCTTTTTCTTCTTCCGAATTCTTGTTTTTGTTCTGAAAGGCTTGGAGTTTAGCCTTATTCTCAGGAGAATGGTCATGTGTGTTAAAGTTCTCTGGTAAAGTGTTTGCTATTGATTCAGGCATAGGTTCATGAGTGAATCCTAAACCTGCTTTCTGTTTATCTTTTCTTTCGCTCACCAGTTTCGCAACTATCATTTTTGAACCCTTTCACTTTAGCAAGATCCATTTGAGTAGCAGCATGTGCTATTTTTTCCTGTTCAAGATTTTGGTCATTTCTTTTAATTGTTTAGTCATAATTTCTAATTCCTTTATTTTTTTGTTCCATGATGTTTGAAGAGAGATGATCTTTTGATATGCTATTTTATGGTCAGATTTTAATTTGTTGTGCATTGACTCTTCTTGTTTCAATTTCTCACAAATTTTATATGAATAGTTTCGATAGTATTCAACATGTTCGAAGCATGATTTAGTGCACAGTTTCTCTTCACTTCAGATGGTATTTTAGGAAATTTAGGAGATGAGGTTTCAGATTTTGAGGAAGAGGTGTCAACTTTGGATTGATCAGATTGTGCCATTAGAGCTACTTCATCTGTATCCTCCTTAGAATAAGATTTGTCACTCCAATCATATTCATCTTCTTCATTCTCACATTCCATATTTTGATCACTATTCTCTGACCAGTCCTCCTCCTGAATTTCTGCAACAGGAGACAAAATTAAGGTTAGATCATTAGTAAACTGATTAGCATATGCAGTCTAATCATAACCATCTTTAATGCTGACTGCAAGAGCTTTCTTAGGCTCTTTAGCTGACTTTGATTCCTCTTTAAGCTCAGGCATAGGAAGACTTTGATAAGGCTTTTGAAAAGTCTTCTAAGCTTGTTGAAACATTTGATTGCCAGAACTTGATTGAGCACTTCCTACATTGTTCCTTGGAGCTTTGCATTCTCTGGAGAAATGTCCATAACTGTTGCAGTTAAAACACCTTGACTTTGACTTGTCAAAACCAACAGTCTTGTTAACACTAGGCTTGTACTTCCTCTTGATATATGAGTGTTTTTGTGTTCTATATGCAATCATCACCATCTGCCAATTTAAGTTCATCTCTTTAACTTCTTTAGGATCCATCTCGAACAAATCCTGCAAAACAAGATCTAATTGAGTTAAATGGCTACCATGATATGCTTGAAAACTATCCACAAAAGCAGTGAAAGCAGTTTTAGACTTTTCATCCTCTAATAGGATGTTTATAACATCTTTAACTTTGATAGATTTAGCATAGTTAGTTGATGGAATCTCTGTTTGAACATTTGAACTATGAGATTTAGGAGGACATTGAGGATGAAAGTGTGAGGTATAAGCCGGAACACTAGTGAATGATGAGTCAGTGAAGAATCCTGCTCCAACAAATAAGTCTCCCTCTTCTTCTGGAACCTTCTCATTCTTTTCCATGAATGCATTCTCAACTGAGATTGTAGGAGATGCAACAAACTGATATTGTGACATTAATGCTGCTCTGTCATTGTTCCTTGAGCTTTCATCAATTTCAACAGACTCTATCTTGGCAATAAGCAAATATAAATCCATGGGGAACTTCTCAGTATGCTTTAGCAAAGTTAGTGTTTGTTTCCATGAGGAGGGTAAAGCATTGAGTAGTCTAAGATTTAGATCTTCAAGATAAGGCTTGATTCCAGCTGTTGACATCTAAGTAGTAAGCTGAACAAATCTGTTCATTATCTGGTTACTGTTTCACCAGACAAATGTTGAAACAATTCTAACTGCCTTTTCAACTTTTGTTTCTTGAGTTTGGATCTCTTTTTCTCCTTCACTGATGGTCTTTAAGGCTTTGTACATGTATATCCAGTCTGATATCCATCTAGCCTTGCAAGAACTTCCAGAGGTAGTCCTTTACAAATCAAGGAGTATGCTTTGATATCATTCTTGACTCTTTTTCAATCATCTCCTTGCAAATCATCTTCAGGGTAGGGTTCTTGAGAATCTTTAGTATATACAAAACCCCTGTCAGGCCCATCAGTGGTTATTAGAATGTACGGTCCTTTTTCAGTTGATTTCCAAAGATCAGTGTCAATGAAATTCAAATGGTGTTTTAATCTAAGTGACCAATTTTTGAAATTAGCTCTGTTTTTAAGTTTAGGAACTCTATTTTCTGAGTCTTCTGATTTCACCATTTTTATATTTTTGTTGATTTTTAAATTTTCTATTTTTAAAAAAAAATTTAAGTGTTAAGTGAAGATGTGCCTGAACAATATAGAAACGTCTCAAGAGTTGAGAAACCGCCTAAAGTAGAAACGTCTGAACAACTTCAATACGTCTGAACAGTTGTCAGACGTCTGGGAGTTCCAACCGTCCAAATAGTTCTGATGTGTCTCAACAGGTATGATGTGTCTGGAATTGAGCTCAAACAGTAGTAAAACTTCTCAACAATTATAAACCGTCTGTTTGAAAACCGCATATACAGTGGTAAACCGTCTGCACAGTGATCAAACATCTAAACACTTGGGCAATTTTCAGTGATTCTCAATCCTCATGCGTCACATTCATCATGTTCTTATGAACGTAACGAACTCAATATTTCTGAAATCAATCAAAACTTGATGAATTGGATCGAAATCTTCCAATTAAGTAGTTTTAATTCCGATTAACAATCTTCTTTCTTCAATTTCTTTGATTATCAACAACAAATCAGTGAATCTCTCAAATTTCAGTCCGACAAAGATGAACGCTTTTCGAACCAATTTTCGACTAATTCTCTGAAATTTGATGAATTTTACTGCTAATTGTGGTTCAGTTCATGTTTATGATGATTAAACACAACTGACAACCATAATATTTCAATTGAATTGCTAATCAATCACAGAATCAAGTGAATTTTGAGTTTTCAAAGTTCGACAAAAACTCAATTCACTCAACCAATAGCTCTGATACCATTTGATAGGATCAAATGTATAGATCTGTGATGATTTTAGCTAACAATTCAATGAAAACACAAGCAAAGTAATCAAATCAAAGCACAATATCAACAAAATTCAAAGATTTTATTGATATAAAGCAAAGACAATTACATTATGTGTAAGTAGCAGATTCGTCACTCTAACATACACATGTCTAAGCTATATATACTACCAATAAACAGAAAAGGAACTAAAAACTTTAAAGAAGTACTAACAACAAATCCTCTAAGTTCTTCAAAAGGAACTAACTAATTACAAGACTAGTCCCTATACTATTACAAAAGGATAAAAAGACACAAAGACAAAATGTTAATCTTTAAAGAAGTACTAACAACAAATCCTCAAAGTTCTTCAAAACTTGATGAATTGATCTAAAAACTTCCAATTAGGTCATGTTTGGATCAATTAACTATCCTTTATCTTCAATTTCATCAATAATCAACAACAATTCACTCTTTTAATCGATTTTCAGTTCGAATAAAGAACAGGTTCGAACTTTAATTTGAACAAAATCACTGATTTTGAACAAATTGAACTACCAATTGTGATTCAGTTCATGTTTCTAATGATGAAACACAATTGTAATTGACAATTTTTCAATCAAATTGCTTATTAATCACAGATTCAAGTGATTTTAGAGTTTGAAAGTTGGAACAAACTCAATCACTAAACCAACAGCTCTGATATCATTTGATAAGTTGGTTTTTGTTCGCGCGAGAACTCTGATATTCACGCAATAACATTAAGTTTGAAACGTCTTGAAAAGTTTGATTCTAATTTGAAAATGACAAATCTAAAACACTTCACTGCTACTATCAACATCGATAATGAGATTGGAACCAACACAAAACTTCCCAGACTTCTTTGAGAAGAAGACTATCTTGATTGGGTTTATCGCTTTGAAAATCATGTTATTTACGTTGAACCCCAATTGATGTGGTCAATCAAAGAAGGACCATATACTCCTGTGTACAACAATGATAAAGGAGAGCTGGTGCCCAAACTTGAACACCTCTGGATGAAAGAGACATGAGGAAACTTGAACTGGATGACAAACCATATGCTTTCATCATGATGACACTTACTACTAAAATCAAAAGTTCAAGGATTATAGAAATGCTAAAGATTTGTGGGATGCGATGGAGGAGCAAATAATAGGGAATAAGGATATGAGAGAGAGCCGAAAGGACATGTTCAACCAAGAGCTTAATATGTTTAATCACGTACTTGGTGAAACTTTAGAGGCCCAAATGTCAAGGTTTGTCAAGCTGATAACGAAGATGAAGAGTGCTGGAATTACCTTGGAAAATATCTCAGTGCACAACAATCAAAAGAACCAAGGATTTGTTTCCTTTTATCACTAGGTGATCTCATTTCAACCATCAAATCATATGAAATGGATGACAAGAAGGGAGCTGCTAATTACATCAACATAATAGGAGCTGAAGGATCTGCATTATATGATAAAATGGCTAGTAATCCTAATTATTATGTCAGCTATTCCCAGTTGTGTCAACAAAAAGCAGCCAATTCTGGTAATCCAAATGTCAAGCATTCATCCATTCCTCACTTCCAAGCTTCTTATCAAACCCATTATAATTAAGTGCAATCTCAACCACACAATTTCTATATTGGTTTTCTCTTCCTCACTATTAGAAATCTTGATTTTGTTTTGGTAAGCTTTAAGTTTAGCCTTATTTTTAGGAGAGTGATTATGCGTATTAAAGTTCTCTGGTAAGGTGTTAGTTATAGATTCAGGCATTGGTTCATGTGTGAAGCCTAAGCCTATATTTTGCTTATCTTTTTGTTTATTTACCAGTTGTTCCACAATAGTTTTGGAACTTTTCACTTTAGGAAGATCAATTTGAGTAGCAGCATGTGCTATTTTCTCTTGTTCCAAATTCTTAGTCATTTCTTCTAGTTGTTTGGAAACATGTTCTAATTCTTTCAAAGTTTGGTCCAAGATGTTTGTGGAGAAATAATCTTCTCATCTGATATTTTTTGGTCAGATTTAGTTTATTGTGCATTAATTTCTCTTGCTTAAGCTTTTCATAGATTTTGTATGAATAAGTTCGATAGTATTTGACATGTTCAAAGCAAGATTTGGTGCATGATTTTTCTCTTACTTCAGCCGGAATTTCAGGATTTTAGGTGGAGAAGTTTCAGAGTTAAAGGATGAAGTTTCAACCTTTGGTTGATCTGACTGTGCCATTAAAGCAACTTCGTCTGAATCCTCTTTAGGATCAGATTTATCAATCCAGTCATATTCTTCTTCTTCATTCTCAATATTACCTTTCACTTTAGGATCACAATCCTCTGACCAGTCTTCTTGTTGAACTTCTGCAATAAGAACTAGAGGTTAGATCATTAGTAAATTGCTCTGCATAAGCGCTCCAGTCATATCCATCCTTAATGCTGACAACTAGAGCTTTCTTTGGCTCATCAGATGATTTAGATCCATCTTTAAGATCAGGCATTGGAAGACTTTGATATGAGTTTTAGAATGTCTTCTGAGATGATTATTGAAACCTCTTATTGCTTGAACTAGCTTGGCCATTTCCTCCACTGTTTCCGGGAGCTTTGCATTCCCGTGAGAAATGTCCATAACTATTACAGTTGAAACACCTCGACTTAGACTTGTCAAATCCAACAGTCTTCTTAGCACTTGGCTTGTAGTTCCTGTTGACATAAGAGTGTTTCTGAGTTCTGTATGCAATCATCACCATCTACCAGTTCAGATCCATTTCCTCCACATCTTCTGGATCCATCTCAAATAAGTCTTGTAAAACAAGATCTAGTTGTGTTAAATGACTACCCTGATAAGCTTAAAAGCTAGCCATGAAAGCAGTAAGGGAAGTTTTAGACTCTTCATCCTCTAGTAGGATGTTTATAACATCTTTAACTTTGCTAGATTTAGCAGAGTTAATAGATGGAGTATCAGTTTGAGGTTTAGAACTTTGAGAATTAGGAGGAGACTGAGGTTTGGGATTGAGTTGCATAAGCAGGAGCACTTGTGAATGAAGAGTCTATAATGAACCCTTCTCTAACAAACAAATCTCCATATTCTTCAAGTGAATTTTCATTTTTTGCCATAAAGGCATTCTCAATAGTATTTGCTAGAGATGCAACAAAATGGTACTGAGATATTGATGTTGTTCTGTCATTGTTCCTTGAACTTTCATCAATCTTTACTGACTCAATCTTGGTAATTAACAGATCAAGATCCATAGGAAATTTCTTAGTATGCTTTAAAAGTGTTACTATTTGTTTCCAAGATGATGGTAAAGCATTGAGAAGTGTAAGATTTATATCTTCAAGATCATGTTTAATGCCAGTTGTGGACATCTCAGTTGTGCTTTGCACAAATCTGTTCATCATTTGATTTATAGTTTCACCAGATAAATGTTGAAACAACTCTAACTGCCTCTTCAGTTTTTGCTTCTTGGGATTTTGAATCTCCTTACCACCTTCACAAATTGTCTTTAAAGCTTTATAAATGGTATATCCCATTTGATATCCATCAAGTCTACCTAGGACTTCAAGTGGTGGTCCTTTACACATCAAAGAATAAGCTTTAAAAACATTCTTAACTTTCTTAAGATCATCACCTTGTAAACCATCTTTAGGACATGGTGCTGAAGAGTCTTTAGTATATATAAACCCTCTATCAGGCCCATCTGAAGTAATAGGAATGTGGGGTCCTTTTTCTTTTGATTTCCAAAGATCTGTATCAATAGAATTGAGATGATATTTTAACCTATGTGACTAGTTTTTAAAATCAGCTCTGTTTTTCAACTTATGAACTCTTTTTTTTGAATCCTCGGATTTCACCATTTTTATATTTTGATTTTAAGCAAAAAAAGATTTTGTTGTTTTTAAGTTTTTCAATTAAAACTAAATTGAAAATATTTGTTTTGTATTTTTAATGTTTAAAAAAGATTATAAGTGTTTAGATGTGAACGGATCTCAGCATCTAGTTTGATCAATTAGATTTGATTTGCAGCGGAATTAACACACGAATTAACAAATTCAAACAAGAACACAAGAGATTTATCAATGAAACAGTACTATCATAGAATAAGAAAGACATTCTGCACAAAGGATGTATTTCTTTCAATATATGCTTCGGCAACTTACCATTAGGTCATCTTTCCTTTTATAGGGAAAGATGACGTCAGCTGATGTCACTTGATAGTGACATCTAACTGTTTTTATAACAAACTACTGAAAGTTAACATAACTACTGAAGATGTCAAACAGCTGACATCTTCTTACAAAAATACTAACTGTTAACTATCACTACAACTACTGAAAAGAAACTACTGAAACTACAACGATTGAAGAACATGCTCTTCAGTCGTTTTACAAGTACTGAAAGAGAAATGAAACTACTGAAAAGAAAAGAATGAAAGGAAACCATCACAACAACTGAAGAATACTTCTTCAGCTGTAACACCTATGAAATCTAGCCTATTTAGAAAGCTTAATGTATTATAGGAACCAATAAAGGTCCGGATTGATCTGGGCTTACCAAAGAAATCTTGCAAAACGAAACTAGCCTTTTGGGCCCAATAAGCCCAATAAGGGACCGAACTTATAAAAAGGCCCATTTAAGGCCCAAATACACGTTTAGAAACTAATTAAACAAGAAACCATTAAACAATGAATTATTAGTTGATTTGAAATAACTATGGAAAGATCCAAGCTAAAAACAGATTCAGAACCCATACCGGGTAAAATCCAGTAATTTACCGCGTACCAACGTTTGAACTCCATCAGAAATTCATAAAATGGTTTGTCATCCAATTTAAATCATTGTTAACCTTGACTAAAAATCATAAATAATGCTTGCTAAAAGATTTTTCATCAAACATGCATAAGCAATGGAAATACGTAAGCGAAACGCGAATACCGGTTTTCACTGGCATTTAAATGTGATCCGATACGTCGACCAAGCCTCGTAGCTCCGTAAATATTCGTCTAACCATTGTTTATTATCATAACATAGTAGATTTGGTGAGTGATACGTTGTCCGGAATAAATGCGTTCCGAAACGCAACCGTGACGCGAACCGGGTTACGATCAGGTCAAACCCGAGAATTCGTCAGATAAGGCTTTAACGCGACTAACATAGGAACTTAACGCTCAAAATATCATTTAAATACTTAATTACATATATTTTGATAGCAAGATGATAATATCAACGCTCATTCGATAAAAACACGTAAAACCATGGAACGTGTTAAATACGCGATAAGTTACAAACTCGTTTGATTATCCGACATGTTTTAAAACATAATCTTGAAACACTTATAACGTTTTGTATAAATTAAGACTAACGAGAAACGAATTTAAACGTTACGTGAAAAACTCGATTGAGCGTGTGCGAACAGTTTTACGAACCCGTTTCTCTAACCTAGTATATAAACAACCTAAACTCCATTTTAGGGTTTAAAACAAAAGTCAGAGAGAAAGAGAAAGGGGCAACCGCGACCTTCTCCCCCCCTTTCTTCGAATCCGGCCGGTTTTCCCGGCCACCGGCGGCCGATTCCGGCGAGTGCCGGCGAGTGGCACACTCCTCCTTGTTCCCCTTGACACCCTAAACACAAAAACAACCTCGATTTCTCCTAGAACGTGGCGCATCAACGGGAATCGAAGATGAAAGAGGCGGTTGCAGGTTGGTTTCGATGGTGTTCGATTGGTGATGATGGTTGTTGTTGATTGTGGTTGCGGTCTTAGTGTTGGGGTCGTGGAGCTCGACCGATGGTGGGGTCACGATGCTGAGGGCAGTTCAGGTGGAGGTGCTGCGGTGATGAAGCCGTGGTGATGCTTGCTGTGGAGGTCGCGACACCAGGCTGCGTCGGAGGTGGTGTTGGTGGCTGTCGTGTGTTGCTGGCCGAAGGTGGCCTAGACCCGCCCCAATGCCTTCTCTCTCCGTAAGGTTCCCCTAGAACCGATTAGTTCATTCATCCTTGTTTTCTTGGACTACAAACCGCAAATTGCTATGATTTTGGGTTGCATGTGTAGATCTGTACCAATCTCTGGGCTCAAGGCAGTGGTACTGGTGGATGGTGCAGGTCGCGGTTGTGGCTGTTGATTGGTTGTGATGGTGATGGTTGTCGATGGTCGTGGCTGTTGGAGTTGTTAGAAGAGGTCGATCGAAGGTGGTTGGGACGTTGATGGTAGGGCAGATGGTGCTACGGTGGTGATGGTGTCAGCTGTGGGTTAGTGGTCGTTTCCGGTGGTGGATAAGGCGATGGTTATGTTGACCATACTGATTAGCATCAGTTGTGGTCGAGTTGGTGGTGGTTGTTAGCTGTGGTTCATGGTTGTAGCTCGCGATAGTGGTAGTGGTGATAGCATGTGGTGATTATGGTTTAGGCTGTCGGTTGGATTGGCTAATTATGGTGGTGTTGGGCTGTTAGCCATGTTGGTGATGGACTGTCAATGGTGGTAAAATGGGGGCTGTCAAAAGAGTTGTGACTGTGGTGGTTATCGGATGGTAGAATGGTGGCTGCATGTGGTAACAAATGGTGGTAAGGGTTGCGACAGAATTGTTCGGTAACATGTGATGTGAATTTGGTTGGGTTTAGGTGGACTATGCTATTGTGGTGCTTACACACGATTTTTAGTACGATTGTTTAGGTTAAACTTCCGTCATCTGTCGGTCAAAGCTGGTCAAACTTGGGCTACGGACATTCAACGCAATGCGAGTCGATACGAATGTTCAAGAGTGCGAAGCGAATCGATAGGTATAACGTGCATATAAACATGTTTATAATTAAAAGACGTGTGTGTTGAGCTTAGAGCACATAAAAATCAGCTAGTCTATAAATGGTTATGAATGAATACGTAAATTTGAAAGAATGTAACCAATTGCATAAAGTAAAACAACTCTGGTAACGTTATTACATGATTTAAGATGTTAAAAACGTATAACAAGTTAACTAATCTCGTGTCGTATATAATCCTTAAAAGGCGTCAAGATGATTACAAATGTATATATTTATGCAATAGATATTTAGGTTAACTGACATCTACACGTCTTGTTTAAGGTAAAAGATCTAAAATGCGATGATGATCCATTATCTTGTTGGTATTAATAGTCAGTCATCTTATTGTATTTTTGAAATAAATATTAATTGTAACACTCTTTTTATACAAAACATCGGAAACTATCATCAATAATTGGATTATTTTGCGTCAACCAAGTTAACAAATATGATATAAACTTGAACATTATAAACATTGCTTGAAACATTATATATTACTTGCATCGTCAACGCGAGTTATTTTTAAGGATTTGGAATCCATGATATAAACTGATTTTCTACATTCTTCATGCTAAGACTCAATTCTTGATTAAATACATTAACTAACCTAATGTACACGAGTTAATTCATGACAATTAACAAATACACAAGAAGCTAAGGATACTAATCACCAACATTAATTTAACTAAAGAGCTCAACTGCACGGATGTAATAACATTGTGTTAATTCTAAATGGGAATCTTACATGTTCTAGCTAGGAATTGCTCTGTTGGTGATCATCACTTTTCTTTATCAAGCTCTGAAATTATATGAGGATACCAGGTGAGTTCTCGTGTTCCCCTTTTTACTTTGGTATTGGGATGAAGCATGCTCTTTGCTATGAACAATGATTGTGCTTTATTTGATGCTTGTATGTGGGACTTTTTGGATACCTGCTGATACTTTTGTCATGATCATTAATTCTTTTGTGAACCGCTTGTTTGATGTGAATAGATCTATTTGGGGAATCCCCCACACACAGTGGCTCCCGCTACAGGGAGGTACCCCACTGAGATCCTGAGGGGTCATTTGTGGCATGTAACAGGTTTTGAATAAGATACTATGGTGAACCATCCTAGCAGGAATGGTTCACTGTTCTGAGGCTTGGTTCTTTCCTACGGGAATATCCGGTTAAACACAAGTTTAGAAGAGGCCAACTGGGGACCAAGTGCAGGGTTGATTGTGACCCCACAACAGCTATAATAGATACAAAAACTTTAACTTGTGGACTCTAAGAGTCCCATTTGTTTTCTGAAACTTTAACCACTTAAACTCACCAACTTTATGTTGACACAATTTTCTTTTGAGCATGTCTTCAGGTACAGCTAGGGAGAATAGTTGAGCTATAGAAGTTACCCAAATTCGAAGCAAGATACGAGGGTAGAGGTTAAAGACAAAGGTTGAGCCTAGAAGCCTTAGTTACTGAAGCTTCAAGAAATATTTCCTGAGAGATTGATCACGACACCTATAGATTGTAGGTTGAAGCACCTTTTGAATTGGAAGCAAAGCCAATATTTTAATGTAAACATCATGTGACACTTTGTAATAAACCATTTACTTTCCGCTGCATTTTGGTTGGTGTTTACTAATCTTGACGTCCCGCCTCTCTGGGCACGGGGTGTGACATCAGCTGTTGTGAAAAAGTCTGAAGGCTTCAGTACTTGGACTTCAGACTTGAACTTCAGTTGTTATCATCAGCTGATGTCTTCAGTTGTTGTCATCAGCTGATGTCTTCAGTCTTTGTACTTTAGCTGTTGATCTTCAGTATTTCAGTCTTCAGCCGTTGACCTTCAGTACTTTAGTCTTCAGCTGTTGAAGTCTTCAGCACTTTAGTCTTCAGCTATTGATCTTCAGTACTTTAGTCTTCAGCTGTTGAAGTCTTCAGCACTTTAGTTTTCAGCTGTTGATCTTCAGTACTTTAGTCTTTAGCTGTTGAAGTCTTCAGTCTTTGTCAAACAGCTAATGAGGCCTTTAGCAGTTGTTGTGATGTCTTGTCGGACTTAAAGGTTTTTCTGATCTGGCTCATTGGTTCTTTTGGTAGCCAAAACCTTTAACCTTATTGAAGTGTCCCACTTGTTAAGGCAAAAAGATTGGTCTTTTGTCTTCTGGATCAGCTCAGGAGTGACCCTTGTCAGCACAGGCCTGGGAAGAAGTCTTAAGAATCTGATTGGTAAAGGATGGATGGGAACTCTATCTTGGGGAACTGGACATAGAGCAGTTACCCCATCCATGAGATCTACTTCCTAACTATGAGCTTATATGATTCTCTGGTGTAGTGTAAGGCCCCGCTCCCGGGCGCCCTACTGTTGGTGGTTCATCGCACATAAACATACACAATGTATATAATCATAAAATAACGCAGCGGAAATGATAAAATATATATACATTCTCATTCATTAATAATAGTCATTACGTCATTGACTCGATTACAAAATGAAGCTTTCTCTACTTTGTCCCTCCTCCTAAGATCATACAGCGACCTCTAGAGGGGGTATCAAGTGCAAACATTTAAAGTTTATAATTTTTATACTAAAGAATATTCCTTAGGTAATTCCGTACATCGGAACTCTGACGGAATATTCTTGACATACACATGCAACATATTTCGTTGCATGTGCTACGCGCACGCACCTATGCGTGGCGAACTTATCAAAATCTAAAGAAGATTTCTTAAATAATCCCTTCCGGGGGAATACTCAAGAAATCTCATAATGGCATGCAACGTGATGAGTTGCGTGCGTTATAGACCCACAACACATGACGTTGCATCATTATTAAATGGAGAATGCCATCCCAAAAGAACTGAGTAGCCGCCTCGTGCCATCCCCAGCAACGCTACCTGCCAACTGGAAACACATAAAAAGTCAGCGTTGCTGAGTGAGTTCTAGTTTTATAATAAAACATACTTTTACAAGTATCCTTTCGTGCATGCATTCATACATCATACGTACACAGAGATAATATTCGTTATTATCTTCATCATTCGTTATCTTTAACTTCTCGTATGGATTCTGTCAAGCTTTACCCACTTCATAGCACTTGGCCATGATTACGGTGGTCGAATGACAAGAATCCCGTTCGTACTTACTTGCGCACATTGAAAGGTGAATTGTACCAATACCATATGCTACACCCCAATCAGTCTTAGCTACCGGGCCGTAATCAACATATGACGGGAGCGTATGCCCGGTACTAGAGGTAAGCGGTAGAGGTACCATGACCATGGTCAATCACATAGAAGGACCAATCGCGTTATTCAATGCTTGCAAGACATAATTCGTTCGTTCATTAATGCATGTATTCGTCATCATTCGTTCATTCGTTCATTCATTAATACATGCATTCATCATCGTGTTCCTCTTTCGTTATCTTTCACTTTACGTTACATAATACTTCGTTCGTTCGTTAATACGTAAAGTCATGGAAAGATATTCATTTATTATTATATGAACACACACACACCATACATTCATCATCGTACATTCGTCATCATACATTCGTCATACATACATTGTCATCATCGTCATACATACATCGTCATCATCGTCATGCATACATCGTCATACTTAACATCTTACTGGCATCATCATCATCATCATACATAACCTCGTACATACATAGCCTACGTCATCATTCATCACTAGGCACTTGTTATGTGTCATCCTGGTGCAGTAGCACTAACTGTCCTACCAAGACCGTGGGAACTCATACTAAGACCTTACATAACATGTCGAGTCCACAATCATACCTTAGACGTATAACACAACATTATACCCAAACGGGTCATACATACATATATCATTAAACCAGTTTATATGTGTTCCAGCCCCAAAACCATTTAAAACAAGTAAATGAGGGGTCCTAGAACTCACCTGTGCTTGACAAGCAGCTTCTCGATCAAGCCTTTAAGACGCGGGTCACACTACACTGTCTGCAGATAAGTTAACACTTAAAAGAGTTAATTTCTGCCTAATTTCGCCACTAATTTCGCAGGTAGTTTCGCCCGTAATTTCGCCAGGCGAATTAGCAGTTTCGCTGCTAGTTTCGCTGGACAGCAATCCGCCAGTTTCGCTGGACAGATTCGCTAACTCAAGCGCCCAACTTTCGTTGGAATTCCCTAGTTTCGCAATATCTAAGGTCAACCTGGACATTGGCATAGTCATCAGTGAAACCATAGTTTCGCTCGTGCGAACATATAGTTTCGCTGCAGCGAAACTGTAACTTCGCTGTAGGTTCCTCCAGTTTCGCTGGACGAACTTACAGTTTCGCTGGACGAGACCTTAATTTCGCATAACGAGCTGAAATTCACGAATCAGCTCGTTTTAGCCCAAAAATCCAATCCTTTCCACCCAAACCCTTGCATTATCACCCAGGAAGCTATATCTAAGCTTCTTACACGTTTTAATACCCTAAAACGTGTGTTTTGAGCGATTTTTGCCACTAAAAACCTCAAAAACCCCAAACCCGGGTTTTTCACCAAATGTGGCAATTTAGATACGTTTCTTACCTTGATTCTTGTAGTTTTGGAGTCCACAAACACTAGCCTTCGATTCTTGACCACCCGAGCTTCGATCCGGCACTTTCTCTCTCTACACTTTCTCTCTCTAGAATGGCATTTGAGTGAAAATGAGAGTTGCTCGGCTGATCCATCTATTTATATGCCAGGCGTTCCCGGGACCCCAAACTCGTTAAACTCGTGACCCGAAGGGTTAACTCGGTGTAATACCCGCAACCACTCTATATTTGTTAAATGGTTTTCATCTGAGCCCATTGCTATCATCCGGCTTGATCAGAAAATTTTCCGGGCGTTACAAGTCCACCCCCCTTATTTAGGTTTCGTCCCCGAAACCTGTCACTCTTCGAACAAATGTGGGTAATGCTGTCTCATCTCTTCTTCAGTCTCCCACGTAGACTCGGATCCCTTCCTGTGCTTCCACTGTACACGCACAAGAGGAACCACTTTATTCCTCAACCTCTTTTCTTTACGATCAATGATTGCCACTGGTTGCTCCACGTAGTTGAGCCGTTCGTCTACTTCAATATCCTCCAGTGGTACAACCATGTCTTCATCAGCTAAGCACTTCCTCAGATGAGATACATGGAATGTGGGATGAATTCCACTTAACTCATCTGGCAGTTCAAGTCGATAGGCCACCTCTCCTACTCGTGCGATAATTCGGAAGGGTCCTATATACCTCGGGCTTAGCTTACCTCTTTTCCTGAATCTAATGATTCCCTTCCAGGGTGAGACCTTCAACATAACTCGGTCACCAACCTTGAACTCTATCGGCCTCCGCCTCTTGTCAGCATACGACTTCTGCCTATCTTTCGCCGCCTTCATGAAGGCTTTGATCTTTTCTAACTTTTCAGTCGTAGCTTCGACCACCTCAACACCTCCTAACTCTTTCTGCCCAATGTCTCCCCAACATACGGGCGTCCTACACCTCCTCCCGTATAGCATCTCGTAAGGTGGCATGCCAATGCTGGCGTGATAACTATTGTTGTACGAGAATTCTGCTAACGGCAAGTGATTGTCCCAACTTCCTCCAAAGTCAATCACGCACGCCCGAAGCATATCTTCGAGTGTTTGGATCGTCCTCTCAGACTGACCGTCTGTCTGAGGATGATATGCCGTGCTAATATGTAGCCTCGTCCCCATTGCATCATGAAATCTCTTCCAAAACTTGGAGGTAAACCGGGTGTCACGGTCAGACACAATAGACACCGGTACGCCATGACGAGCCACAATTTCTTTAATGAATAGATCCGCCAATCTTTCAGATGAATACGTCTCGCGGATCGGTAGGAAGTGGGCACTCTTCGTCAATCGATCAACTATCACCCATATAGCATCATACCCTTTCGGGGTACGCGGTAACTTCGTGATAAAGTCCATAGTGATGTGTTCCCACTTCCATTCGGGTATATCCAACGGTTGGATCTTCCCGTAGGGCTTCTGGTGTTCCGCCTTTACTTGTAAGCAAGTTAGGCACTTACTTACATACTCCACTACGTCGCGTTTCATACCCGGCCACCAATAGTCTTTCTTCATATCGTGGTACATTTTGGTAGCACCAGGGTGAATGGAGTATCGTGTCTTATGGGCCTCATCCATAATTCTACTACGTAGATCCCCGTATCGAGGAATCCACATTCGCCCAAATCGGGTCTTAACACCTAGAGTGTTCTCACCCAACTCCGTCACTAGACCTCTCATCCTTTCGGAGTTAAGACGATCTTCTTTCAAAGCCTCGTCTTGAAACTCCTTAACCTGTGTCATCACATCGGAGGTCATAATCAACTGATAAGCCTTCACCCGGATCGGCTCAGGCCTTTCTTTTCGGCTAAGGGCATCAACCACCACATTGGCTTTGCCCGGGTGGTAATGGATCTCACAATCATAATCTTTTATCAGTTCCAACCACCGCCTCTGCCTCATGTTTAGATCCTTCTGCTCGAAGAAATACTTCAAGCTTTTGTGGTCTGTGAAGATAGTGCACTTCGTCCCGTATAGATAGTGCCGCCATATCTTCAATGCAAAAACCACCGCAGCTAGTTCTAGATCGTGTGTGGGATAGTTGACTTCGTGGGTTTTCAGTTGTCGGGATGCGTAGGCTATCACCTTTCCACGTTGCATCAACACGCAACCTAGCCCAGAATAGGATGCATCCGAATAGACCACTAAGTCTTCACTTCCCTCAGGCAAAGTCAAGACAGGAGCTTGTGTTAGTCTTGCCTTCAACTCCTCAAAAGCCGTCTCCTGCTCTCGACCCCACACGAATTTCACATCTTTACGAGTCAATTTTGTCAAAGGTGAGGCTATCTTTGAAAAGTCTTGAATAAATCTCCTATAATAACCCGCCAATCCCAAGAAGCTACGAATCTCGGATGGCGTCTTTGGTGACTTCCATTGCATCACAGCCTCAACCTTCGCTGGGTCCACCGTTATTCCCTCTGCATTCACTACGTGACCCAGAAATTGTACCTCGCGTAGCCAAAAGGCGCACTTGGAGAACTTGGCATACAATTTCTCCCTTCTCAACGTTTCCAACACTTCCCGAATGTGGTCGGCATGCTCTGCCTCACTTTTCGAATAAATCAGGATATCATCGATGAACACAATCACTGATTTATCTAACATTGGCCGACACACTCGGTTCATCAAATCCATAAAAGCAGCCGGCGCATTAGTCAACCCAAAAGACATGACAAGAAACTCATAGTGACCGTAGCGCGTACGAAAGGCTGTTTTAGGGATATCCTGCTCCCTCACCTTCAGTTGATGGTAGCCCGATCGAAGATCTATCCTGGAAAACCAACTGGCACCCTGAAGTTGGTCAAACAAGTCATCGATCCTTGGTAAGGGGTATCTGTTCTTCACCGTCAGCTTATTCAGCTCGCGGTAGTCAATGCACATTCTCATACTACCATCCTTCTTCTTCACGAACAGGACCGGAGCACCCCAAGGTGAGATACTCGGTCTGATAAACCCCTTATCCAGCAGCTCCTGCAACTGCTCCATCAACTCTTTCATTTCCGTCGGAGCCAAGCGATACGGTGCTTTTGCGACAGGTTGGGCACCCGGTATCAGGTCGATCTGGAACTCGGTCTCTCGGTCTGGTGGCAAACCCGATAAGTCTTCGGGAAACACATCTGGAAAGTCACACACCACTGGCACATCGCATAGCTGTGGTGTTAGCGTCTCTACATTCTTTACATAACATAAGTAGGCGCTACATCCGCGCCTCATACACTTTCCCGCCACCGCCATCGAGATCACCTTCAGAATCGTCGTAACTCGATCGCCATAAATTGTCACCGGACTCCCGTCGGTCGCCGTCATCCTAATCATCTTCTTTCGGCACACGATATTCGCTTCGTAGGTTGCTAACCAGTCCATTCCTAACACTACATCGAATCCTCCTAGAGGCATCACATGTAACATGGCAGCAAACCTATGGCCCTCTAATTCTATAGTACAGTCCTCTATCACATCCGTAACCCTAGTGGATTTACCAATAGCGGTTTCTACGTCAAAGGACTTATCAAGGCATTTTCTCATAACAGGCAGTTTAGCACAGAAGGTAGTAGAAATAAAACTTCTACTGGCACCCGAATCAAATAATACAGAGGCTAAAATTTGGTTTATCAGGAACGTACCGGACACAACGTCAGGGTCCGTTCTAGCCTCCTCTTGCGTCATCGTGAACGCCCTAGCCTTTGCCCTCGGTGCTTCTCCTCCCGTCTTCTTCTCCCCAGAGCCCTCAGCCCTCGGCTTCTTGCAATCTCGGCTCATATGACCACTTTCCCCACAGTTAAAACACTTGCCCATCCGGCAGTCCTTTGATATATGTCCCGTCTTCCCACACTTAAAGCAGAGGTTGGATCCCCACTTGCACTCCCCCGAGTGCTCTTTTCCACACTTACCACACTTCCTCACCCCAGCTCCAGACACGACCACTCGGCGGTCGTCTACCCTTGCCTTCTTATTACTTGTCGAGGTATCACCTCGACCAAACCTCTTTCCCTGCCAACCCTTCTCTCCCCCTGCCTTCTTTCCACCCTCAGCTTTCACCAACGCAGCTCTCTCATCGTACAACCTTCCCGCCAAATCCACCGCCGACCTGAAAGTACTCGGTCGAGCGGAAATCAGATGCCACCGAATTTCGGCTGGCAACCCTTGAATATACCGGTTAATCTTTCGGGACACCGGCGTCACCTGCTCTGGCACCAACAGCGCCAACTCGTTAAACTTAGTGGTATATTGTTGGTGGGTCATCGTCCCCGCCTCCAACTGCAGAAACTCTCTCTCTATCCTATCCATTTCCCGTCGAGGACTGAATTCCTCGATCACCAACCTTTTCAACTCAGCCCACTTCATCTTCCCTATAGCCCTGCTACCCTCAGCTTGGACTATATTTTTCCACCAGCATAAAGCCGACCCCGTAAAAGAGTGGGTGGCAAACTTCACCTTCTTGTCCTCCTGGCAATCACTGATATCGAGGACAGCTTCCATCTCCATCACCCATTGGTGAGCATCAGTAGCAGTACCAGACCCATCGAAAGTTGGGGGCTTACACCTCATGAACTTCCCGTAATCACAGCCCCGGGCTGTCTCCCGTACCTGTTCTTCCTCCTCATCATCGGACAATACTGTTTCTGCCCCTGTCTGTTGTTGTCCACCGGAGGACTGATTTCTTCCCCGTCTCCCATCCTCACGTACTGCCTTTAACACTTCTGTCATTACAGACGGTAAGATCGTCTGCATAACCTGGTGCACCTCCTCGACAACTGCCTCTTTCACCGAGGCCCTAAAATCATCACTCTCATTCGTCCCCCCGAGGGAGTAGTATTAGGTCCTTCGGGAACCTTTTTCTCTTGTCTAGGCCTTCCTCTTGTGGCTCGTGGTTCCACACCACTTCCGCCACTGCCTCCACCAAGTGGGGCTTTAGATGATCTACCACCGACCATCTTCTATCTCACACTGAAAGGTTCAAATACCAACACGGTCATTCAAGGAAATAGCTCAGTTTATGTCAAGTACAGTAAGTTACTAATTACAGTGGCCAGTTGTGATTAGTCACTTACTCTACTTTTCGCACCCCAAGCATTACCCTTCCTGACTACACCGGTATCTAAATCTAACAGCACACATAACCACATTTCACACGCACATACTTTAAATAACTTTAAGAAAATACCTGATGGCACGCAGCTACTCAGATGGCATTCTCATTCTCCCTGTCCCATTCTCAGTTTAAGCTTAGGTTTATTATGAAAATTTTACCCATTTTACTTAAACTTTTGCTCTGATACCAACTTGTAAGGCCCCGCTCCCGGGCGCCCTACTGTTGGTGGTTCATCGCACATAAAACATACACAATGTATATAATCATAAAATAACGCAGCGGAAATGATAAAATATATATACATTCTCATTCATTAATAATAGTCATTACATCATTGACTCGATTACAAAATGAAGCTTTCTCTACTTTGTCCCTCCTCCTAAGATCATACAGCGACCTCTAGAGGGGTATCAAGTGCAAACATTTAAAGTTTATAATTTTTATACTAAAGAATATTCCTTAGGTAATTCCGTACATCGGAACTCTGACGGAATATTCTTGACATACACATGCAACATATTTCGTTGCATGTGCTACGCGCACGCACCTATGCGTGGCGAACTTATCAAAATCTAAAGAAGATTTCTTAAATAATCCCTTCCGGGGGAATACTCAAGAAATCTCATAATGGCATGCAACGTGATGAGTTGCGTGCGTTATAGACCCACAACACATGACGTTGCATCATTATTAAATGGAGAATGCCATCCCAAAAGAACTGAGTAGCCGCCTCGTGCCATCCCCAGCAACGCTACCTGCCAACTGGAAACACATAAAAAGTCAGCGTTGCTGAGTGAGTTCTAGTTTTATAATAAAACATACTTTTACAAGTATCCTTTCGTGCATGCATTCATACATCATACGTACACAGAGATAATATTCGTTATTATCTTCATCATTCGTTATCTTTAACTTCTCGTATGGATTCTGTCAAGCTTTACCCACTTCATAGCACTTGGCCATGATTACGGTGGTCGAATGACAAGAATCCCGTTCGTACTTACTTGCGCACATTGAAAGGTGAATTGTACCAATACCATATGCTACACCCCAATCAGTCTTAGCTACCGGGCCGTAATCAACATATGACGGGAGCGTATGCCCGGTACTAGAGGTAAGCGGTAGAGGTACCATGACCATGGTCAATCACATAGAAGGACCAATCGCGTTATTCAATGCTTGCAAGACATAATTCGTTCGTTCATTAATGCATGTATTCGTCATCATTCGTTCATTCGTTCATTCATTAATACATGCATCCATCATCGTGTTCCTCTTTCGTTATCTTTCACTTTACGTTACATAATACTTCGTTCGTTCGTTAATACGTAAAGTCATGGAAAGATATTCATTTATTATTATAGGAACACACACACACCATACATTCATCATCGTACATTCGTCATCATACATTCGTCATACATACATTGTCATCATCGTCATACATACATCGTCATCATCGTCATGCATACATCGTCATACTTAACATCTTACTGGCATCATCATCATCATCATACATAACCTCGTACATACATAGCCTACGTCATCATTCATCACTAGGCACTTGTTATGTGTCATCCTGGTGCAGTAGCACTAACTGTCCTACCAAGACCGTGGGAACTCATACTAAGACCTTACATAACATGTCGAGTCCACAATCATACCTTAGACGTATAACACAACATTATACCCAAACGGGTCATACATACATATATCATTAAACCAGTTTATATGTGTTCCAGCCCCAAAACCATTTAAAACAAGTAAATGAGGGGTCCTAGAACTCACCTGTGCTTGACAAGCAGCTTCTCGATCAAGCCTTTAAGACGCGGGTCACACTACACTGTCTGCAGATAAGTTAACACTTAAAAGAGTTAATTTCTGCCTAATTTCGCCACTAATTTCGCAGGTAGTTTCGCCCGTAATTTCGCCAGGCGAATTAGCAGTTTCGCTGCTAGTTTCGCTGGACAGCAATCCGCCAGTTTCGCTGGACAGATTCGCTAACTCAAGCGCCCAACTTTCGTTGGAATTCCCTAGTTTCGCAATATCTAAGGTCAACCTGGACATTGGCATAGTCATCAGTGAAACCATAGTTTCGCTCGTGCGAACATATAGTTTCGCTGCAGCGAAACTGTAACTTCGCTGTAGGTTCCTCCAGTTTCGCTGGACGAACTTACAGTTTCGCTGGACAAGACCTTAATTTCGCATAACGAGCTGAAATTCACGAATCAGCTCGTTTTAGCCCAAAAATCCAATCCTTTCCACCCAAACCCTTGCATTATCACCCAGGAAGCTATATCTAAGCTTCTTACACGTTTTAATACCCTAAAACGTGTGTTTTGAGCGATTTTTGCCACTAAAAACCTCAAAAACCCCAAACCCGGGTTTTTCACCAAATGTGGCAATTTAGATACGTTTCTTACCTTGATTCTTGTAGTTTTGGAGTCCACAAACACTAGCCTTCGATTCTTGACCACCCGAGCTTCGATCCGGCACTTTCTCTCTCTACACTTTCTCTCTCTAGAATGGCGTTTGAGTGAAAATGAGAGTTGCTCGGCTGATCCATCTATTTATATGCCAGGCGTTCCCGGGACCCCAAACTCGTTAAACTCGTGACCCGAAGGGTTAACTCGGTGTAATACCCGCAACCACTCTATATTTGTTAAATGGTTTTCATCTGAGCCCATTGCTATCATCCGGCTTGATCAGAAAATTTTCCGGGCGTTACATGTAGGCTTCTAAAAATAAATTTGTTCCTCCATGGTTAGCTCTTCAGCCTCACCTTCAAAGAATTCTTCTGGCCCATAGAACTCAGATAGGTATTTGACCTGTTTTCCATTTTTGAGCTCCACTGTTGTGATCTCTCTATAAGCAAACTCATCCGGGTGATTACCCTCAAGTAACAGTTGGAGCTCATCCTTCCTGATTTCATCAAGCCTCTTATACACCAGCCCCTTTTTCACCATTCTATTTTCTATTATCTTTTGTGGGGGCATATTAGATGTATAAGCCTTCTTCAAATCTTCAAGGATCTCCCAGGGTGATACTACAATGGCAAGTGTGATCACTGCTTCTACAATCTTTTTCACTTGCCCATCGTATCTCTGAGGAATGTTTCTCTTTTGAATCCTGTGAGACACCCTGGGATCAGGCCAAATCCTCACTCTCTCTTTATGATATTGAAATGTATGCTTGAGAGTGTATAATCTTTGAGCTTGCTTCCTCATGCTTATGATTGATGATGAGGCTGCATATGCTTTGTCTACCCACTTTAACAACTCCTCATCATGTAGTTTGTGATGCTCTTCTTCTTCTAGCTTCACTTTAACTGTTTGTCTTGGGAGCTCAGGAGTAATTGTCAGATGGAGACTTTTGGCCTTAGGCAACTGAATGACAGCTGAGATAGGCAACCTATCTTCTTCCTCATCATCATCTTTTTCTTCATCTTCAAGCCTCAACACCCTTCTCTTCCTCTTCAAGGGTGCATCATCGGCTATTGGTTTTGTGGGAGAGGGAGTTGGTTTAGTGGGTTGTGGTAGTGGTTGTTTTGGTGTGGGAATTTTGGTAGGTTGTTCTAGCAGTTTGGATGTGAGTGAAGATTTGGTTTGTTAAGCTAGAGCAGTCCTGTTCCCAGCACCTGCTTCACTCAGGACTTCTATGACCAGCCTCTTGGTAAATACCTCAGACGAACAGATCTTGGTGGTT
Organism: Flaveria linearis; assembly: GCA_024085815.1. Classification (NCBI taxonomy): domain Eukaryota; kingdom Viridiplantae; phylum Streptophyta; class Magnoliopsida; order Asterales; family Asteraceae; genus Flaveria; species Flaveria linearis. Next base: position 10,151,451 of record CM044012.1, on the reverse strand, counting down.
ATTACCAAGATGTTGTCCCTGGTCCATGACTTGATCTCTAGGACTGATCTCCCCAGATACTTCGAAATGAACCTTGCCATAGCCTCAAGTCTCACCTTCTCTTCTTGGTTATAGCAAGTCCATCGGTTTTCTATCTCTTGCACCTCTAACTTTCTGATCTCTGAGTCAAGTTGGGCAGTATCAAAACCTTGCCTAAACAACTTATCAATGATGTTATCCATTGATCGGCTGTGTTCGGCATCAGCCTTCTTTATCAGCTCATCCAACTTTTTCTCAGACTCCTTTTCTTTCTTGTTCTTCTTGTATGTGACATGTAAGTCTTTTTCACTTTCAGTCACTTTCTCCATGTCAGTTCCCATCTCAACCTCCTTTACCTTCTCAGTCTCCACAACCAACTCCATCTCTGTTTCCCCCTCTTTCTCAACTTCTTTCTTTTTCACCTCCTCAATCCTCTTTCTCTTGATGGCTTTCACTGACTGAGTCTCCCCCTTTTTGGTTGCATTGGTTGCAAGGGTTTGACTGTCAGAAAGCTTCTTTGCCACAACATCCTCCACCAAGGGTTGGATAACAGAGGGAAGCCTCTCATCAAGGGTTTTGATCACTATATCAGTGATAATGGGTGTGATGAGAGGCAGGGAGTTTTGAAAGATAGCAGCTATTTGCTAAGGGGGGTTCCATCCCTGAGAAATAGTGCCAGAAGGAGAAGCTGGTGGTCGAGATTTTAGGAGTGGCTCGGTGTTTGTGAGACCTTCAGATGAAGGTGCCATCTGCTGGGTTATTTTGGTGGCAGATAGACTTGATTCTTGAGAGAGTTGGGCAACTAGCTCTTTTAATATACTTACTTCATCCTCAAGAATAGCGTTCTGGGCAAGAACATCATAAAAGAAGCCCAGGTCATCATCAGCTGTTGCTGAATCACCTGACCTCCTGATTGGATCAGGATGTACATGTGCTGACTATGGCTCAGTATACACATGTGCCCCTTGTTCTTGGTACAGGGGACTTCTTGCCTCAAGATTAGAACCTTCATCGGCAGTTGCCTCTGGTGAGGACTTAGCTATAGTACCAGCTTCATCCTGCTCATGTGTTGAATCAGGGGAAGTGGCAGCCTCACCAGATGTTCTGATCTCCTCTTCCACACTGGGAGATTGAACATGATAATCCCTATGCTGTGGGCTCTCAGCAACACTTTGTTCCTCCCTCTCATTGGTTAGGGTTTGCCCAGTTGTTATAGGTTCCTGGGGAGAGGGTGGAGTGTTGAGCTGAGTCAGCATTTTTGCAATAATAAGGGTTGGACTTTGAGGGGCGGTTGCAGTGGGAGATGGGGTAGAAGCAGTGTGCACCTGGGGAGATTGGTGCTTTTCAATGGCAACCTCCTCAAGTGAGAAAGGTTCCAGATGTGTAGGTGCCCCTGATGTGGTTGCTTCAGGCTCCTGATGAGAGGATGCCTGAATGGTTGAGGTTGGTGGAGTCCTTGTATCTACTGGGGGATTAATGCAAGTAGATATATCCTGCCTTTGTGTTGCAGGGGCATCCTCAGGGACTCATCTCCCTGAGTAGCTTTTTTGGGCTTTTTTGATTTGGGTTTGGTGGGGACTCTGGATTTGGAGGTGGAGGCTGTGGGTTCCAGCTGCATGGGTTTTCGCAGCTTGGCAGCCTTTTTGAGTGTCTGGTCAGAGTTGTGCCTGGAGTATACATAAGGCAATACAGCCATGGCAGGGACTCCAAGGCCAACAAGTCCCTTAGCTTTCAGCTGGTTCTTTATAATGGCCATTATGAACCGTGGATATAATATCCATCGGTTAGCAATAGGTTTTGAGGCCATATCCTTAAGTTCTAAAAATATTATTTCAGAAAAATTTAAGTTTTGTTGATCAAGGATAGAGAATAATACCTTCTGCCACCTGGAGGACATTTGGCCCCATGAAGAGGTTTTTGGGGCTAAGCAGACATTCACCATGTGGAATATAAGGCGTTCCGCGTCATGGAAATGCTTCTTTAGGATGGTAGAAGCACTGAGGTTACCCTGGTATCCATGGTGGGCAAAGGATAGATCAGTGGTGCCCTTTGGATATCCAGTGGGGAAGGTGGCATCATCCAGTTTTAGGGTTTGGCGAAGGATTGCCGGAGTGATGACCATCTTCTGGTTGTTGACGAATAACTGAAGAGAGACCTCGGTGTCATTCTCCCCAGTGACGGTGACGTTCGTCCAAAACTGGTTTAAGGATTCGGCATGGATGGTGGGATTGATGAGAAAGGCCGTTTGGTATTGGGAGTCGACCATAAGATGTATGGCATTGTCGAACTTGGTCCAGAATGGTGATTTGGTAAGGTAGGCAACACAGTTGTGTCTGGGTTTGAGCTGCATGGTCACCATTAATGTTAGGAGAGAGGTTTTAGAGTTTTTGAATGTTAGGTTATGAGAGAATGAAAAACTCTGAAGTTAGGGTTAGGTATTTATAATGGTTATGAAACAGCTGAAAGGAAACGACTGAAGGTTTTGGTGTTAGTCATCAGTTTTTTGAAACGACTGATGACATGGTTTTAACCTTCAGAGGTTGCAAACGACTAAAAGCTTGGTGTTAGTCATCAGTAGTTGTAAACTACTGAAGATAAGGTTTTGCTTTCAGAGGTTGTAAACGACTGAAGACTTGATGTTAATCATCAGTAGTTGAGAACTACTGAAGATATGGTTTTCATCTTCAGACGTTGTAAACAACTGAAGACTTGGTGTTAGGCATCAGTAGTTGTAAACTACTGAAAACATGGTTTTGCTTCAATTGTTGTAAACAACTGAGAATTTGGTCTTAGTCATCAGTAGTTGTAAAACTACTGAAGACATGGTTTTGTCCTTCAGTTGTTTGGATATGAATCAGCAGATATTGAAATCAGCTTAAGAGTAAAATTTACACATCAGCTGTTGTCATCAATTCAGTTGTTTCATTCTGACCTCCACATTTACTCCTCAGACTTTGTCTGAATTTTAGATGTTTCATTAGCCTTCAGCTCTTGTGAATAGTTATTCTTCAGAGCTTGTGAACAAATATTGCCTTCAGTACTTATGTGTAAAATTACTCATCAGTACTTGTGGACAAAATTTGTTCTTCAGTACTTATTTGGAAAAACTAGACATCAATAGTTATAACCACATCAGTAGTTGTAACTACATAAGTTGTTTTCAACAAATAATGCACTTCAGTACTTTGAAGTATTTTAGTCTTCAGTAGTTATAAAACATGCTGAAGACTAAATAATTCATCAGTACTTATATTTGACTTTTGTATACTAATGCTCATCAGTACTTGGCTGATCAGCACTAGTATTAGTCAATTATTCTAGCTGCAGCTTACCAAGCGTCGGTACAAGATTTTGAAAAGTTGTACTGTCTAAAGGCTTAGTAAATATATCTGCAAGCTCATCATCACTAGGCATAAACTTTGGATCAATCAGACCTTTTTTATTGCAATCCCTAATAAAATGTTGTCTGATCTCAATATGTTTGGTCCTAGAATGCTGGACTAGGTTCTTAACAATACAAAGAGCTGAAGCACTATCCATTAGTAATGGAGTCTTAGTCTCTGTAACGTCATAATCCAATAATTGATTCTGAAGCCAGAGTACCTGGGATGTACAACTTGCAGCAGCAATGTACTCAGCTTCAGCAGTGGATGTAGCAATTGATGTTTGTTTCTTACTCTGCCAAGAAACTAAACAATTGCCTAGGAATTGGCAACCTCCAGAAGTTGATTTTCTGGTCACTTTGCATCCTGCATAGTCACTATCAGAGAAAGCAACTAATTTGCAAGAATGCCCAGTGGAATACCAAAGTCCTAGTGATTGAGTACCTTGCAAATATCTAAAGATCCTTTTGACTGCAATCAAATGGGATTCTTTAGTTGCAGCCTGAAATCTAGCACAGACAAATGCTGCAAACATAATGTCTGGTCTAGAAGCTGTAAGGTACATCAAGGACCCAATCATATATCTGTAAAGGGTTTCATCAACCGCTTTACCTTTTTGATCAACATCCAGTTGTGTGGTGCTGCTTATGGGAGTAGAACAGGGCTTACAGTATTGTAAATCAAACTTATTCAAAAGATCTTTTGTATTTTTGGACTGATGAATGAAGATTCCATCAGTCCTTTGTTTGATTTGCAGACCCAGAAGGAACTGTAATTCTCCTATGGCACTCATTTCAAACTTCTTTTGCATTAAGTTTGTAAATTCATCACACAACTGTGGATCAGAGGATGCAAAAATAATATCATCAACATAAATCTGAGCAAGTAGCTTATGCTGCCCTACTTTCTTAATGAATAAAGTTTTATCTATGGAGCCTCTAGTGAAATTATTTTGAAGAAGAAAGTTAGACAGTGTTTCATACCAGGCTCTAGGGGTTTGTTTCAACCCATAAAGAGTCTTATCAAGTTTATACACCCAATCAGGATGTTTATTGTCCTCAAAGCCTGGTGGTTGACACACATAAACTTCCTCTTTTATTTTACCATATAAAAATGCACTTTTGACATCCATTTAAAAAACTCTAAGATTATGAAAAGCAGCATAAGCTAAAAACAATCGAATTGCCTCCAGTCTGGCTACAGGGGCAAATGTTTCATCATAATCAATACCTTCTTCTTATGCAAACCCCTGTACAACCAGTCTGGCCTTGTTCTTAACAATTTGGCCCTTTTCATCTGTTTTATTCCTAAACACCTATTTAGTGCCTATTGCCCACTTATCTTGGGGTAAAGGAACAAGCTCCCACACTTGCTGCTTTTTGAACTGAAGAGGCTCAAGCTGCATTGCTTCAACCCATCCATTGTCTCTTAGTGCAACATGGTAGTTCTTTAGCTCTTGCTGACTGATGAAGAAAGCATAGAAGCAGAAATTAGACAATTACTTCTGGTTGAGACTCCAGCATTGATATCCCAATGATTTGAGACATTGGATGATCCTTCAGTTCTTGATACACAATGAGATCTGTGCAAGTTTTTGTAGAACTTCCAGCAGCAACAGATGTTGATGAAGATTCTTGAAACCAAGTAGGTGATGGGAACTCAAATGAAGTTGAAGATGTAGAAATCTCATCAGCATTTGTTATGGATGGAGCTGCTGAAGCTACAGGAGCATCAGGTTTAGATGACTCAGGCAAATGGTCACTAAACCTGAAAAGGTGAGTACTGGCTACATCATCATCAGTACCACCAGGTGGAGAACTGTTGACAGGAGCAACATCTGAAGCCTGATAAGGAACATATTATAGTATGTCCAAATCAAATAACTCCACAGGGTTTTGTGGAATCTTGTCCTTTGGAGATTCATTAAACTTCACATGCAAAGTCTCTTCAACTATCTTTGTTCTGCAGTTGAATACTCTGTATGCCTTGCAAGTAGATGAATAACCAACAAAATACCCTGCATCCACCTTTGATTCAAACTTCTGGAGTGGATTGCTTGTGTTGAGAATGTAACATGGACACATAAATGCTCTAAAGAATGAAATCAAAGGGGCCAAATGATATAGTACTTCATAAGGAGTCTTCATCAACCTTTGATTCACTAACACTCTGTTATGCACATAGCAAGCTGTGTTGACAGCTTCAGCCCAAAAGGTCAGTGGCAATCCTGAGTCAGCCAACATTGACCTTGCAGCTTCAATAAGGTTCCAGTTCTTACTCTCCACCATTGTATTTTGTTCAGGAGTTCTGGGAATGCTGAACTGCCTCTTAATTCCCTTTGACAAGTAAAAGTCATCAAGTGTGTGATTTCTAAATTCTGTGACATTATCACTCCTCACACACTTGACTGGAAGGGAATACTGCTTCTCCACATATAACACAAAGTTCATAATAGCTTTTGCAGCTTCATCTTTGGAATGGAAAAAGAAAGTCCATTCAAATCTGGAGTAATCATCCACAATTACCAGACGGTATTTCTTCTTTGCCATGCTCATCACTCTGACAGGACCAAAAAGATCCATATGCAGTAATTGCAAGCAGGTAGTGGACTTTGGCTCTTCTATTGGAGGGAATGAAACTTTGTGTTGCTTTCCCTTTAAACAAGCAGTGCAGTTGTCTTCACGTTTGAACTCCTTCATAGGAAACCCTCTTACTAAACCATGGTGTATTAACTGGTTCATGTTTTTAAGATTCACATGACCCAGCCTTCTATGCCATAGAGTAGATTCTTGAGGAGAAGCCTTGGAGAATAGGCAAGGATGGCCTTTTAGATCTATTTTCTTGGAAAGATCTAAGGCATATACTCTTCCTGTCCTGTTGTCCTTCAGGAGAGTATGATCATCCAACACCTTGTCAATCAAACTCAGAACTTTGGATGACAGAATCCTGCAGTTCTGACTGGTGAAAAGAGCAACATGGCCTTTATCACACATTTGACCGACACTCAAGAGGCTGTACTTGAGATTCTCCACATGGTTAACATCATCAAACCTTATTTACCCAATAGAAACAAAGCCTTTGCCGATGATGTAACCCTTAGCATCATTGCCAAAGAGACAAACCCCTTCTTTCTTTGAAAGTAGTCATTAAGAACAGAGCCACTCCCTGTCATCTGCATGGATCCTCCACTGTCTACATACTAGATGCTTCTTTGGCATGCTGAAGAACCTCGCAATCATCACAACAAATTAGTTAGGTTTTGAGACCCAAACCTCTTTGGTTTTGGGTCTGTTCTCATCAACAGATGGTAAACTAACTAGTTTGTTATGAATAACAGCCTGAGGTGATGGAGATGGTGTAGAAGAGGAATCCTTTAGCTTGGATTTCCTTTTCTGTGGTTTCAGTACAGGAGCATCTAATTGGTTAACACTCCCCAATAGATGTTGAACCATCATAACAAGTTATGTCTGATTTTGTGATAAAGTTTTCAGCTCATCAGACACATTAGTACTTGAGTTTGATGGATTCCTGTGTTGTACCATCTACATTTGAGCAACCTCAGCTGTTGCCTAATTAACCCCTTCCTTTTTAGATTTCTTTTTGGACTTTGGGGTTGCAGGTTTTGAAGTTGCTGGTACAAACTTGGTCTCAAACTTAGTTTTCATTTTGTCCATTTTCTTTTTAATGTTCTCATTGTGTTTGAGTTTATAGCCATTTTTATACCAGCAATCATCAATAAAATAATTGAATAAGTCACATATTTCACATGGCTTTTTCTTCATCTTATGTTTATCATCTGCTGAAGAAGATGAAACTACTGAAGACTTGTTCTTCAGCAGTTTTCTATCAGTACTTGCATTCCTGATATCTTCTTCAGTAGTTTTCCCACCCTTTCTACTTGCAGTTTTCTTCCCTTTAGTACTTGCAGTAGTTTGGGTTTGTTCTTCAAGTGTTATAACTTGCTCTTCAGTAGTTTCAGTACTTTGTGAGATAACACCTGAAGCGATCAACTTTTTGATCATGTGATTGTCAGCATTTGAACTATCAATATCAGCTGATTGGTTCTGTGAGGAATTAATGCTGACTTCAACCTCTGATGGTGCTGTATCAGATAGTAAATCACATGATGAGAAGGATTGGTTATTGCTTTCTCCTTCAGATTCTACTTCTGCTCTGGGAGTAAAATCTGTAGGAGGAGCAGTGTGATTATAACCAATACCAAACTTCACATTGGAAGCTGATTGCTTGCTAAGAAGCATTTCAAAACCCTTGCAGGATTGTACCCAGCGATCACACTCTACCTGGGTATCTGCAAGTGTTTCTTTGAGGTCTCTATACTTCTCTAGAAGTACCCTTCCCTAGCCTTATCTTCAGTGATTTGGCATTTAAGTTTATAAATCTCATCATTCTTATCATTATGCACAGACTCAAATTCAGCTTTTCTTTTGGAAATTGTTTGCTCTAGCTCAAGGTTTTTGGTAATTAAAGCTACGTTTGCTTTTCTAATAGATGCAAATGTGGCTATGCATGATTCAGAACATAACTTGGCTTTGGCCTCAGAGGATACCTGTGATACCTGTGATATGGAGTCATTGGAGGATGAGCTATCAGCAGACTCCAGGGCCATGAGAGCAAGGTTTCCAAAAGGATTGTCACCACCATGTTGACCAGCACCAGGAAACAGTTGTTCATGACCAGACATATCATCTGGTAAACTGCTCCAGTCAACAACTCCTGTGGTGGAAAAGCTGTGTTGTTGAGGTTAAGATTGTTGATGAGATTGGGATGGTTGAGGCTCAGGAAGAGCATGTGGTTGTTGAGCAATGGGTGCTTGAACTTGACTGGTCTGTGGCATATAGAAGCAGGGGTAAGGATATGGCATATGACCTTGAGGGATAAAATATGCAGGTGATGACTGAGCTTGTGATGGATGATCAGAACTGGTAGAATGTTGCCCTTTGTTCTGTGAGCTATTGCTTGGGAAAGTCACAAAGGGTGCAGATGAGTTAGATCCAGATGATCTACACTCTCTAGCAAAGTGTCCAAGCCTATGGCACTTGTGACACCTCAACTTGGTCTTGTCAAAACCAACTTTGGTTTTGCCAGAGAGTCCAGGGAATTTCCTACCAGTTCTTTTGTAGAACATTTGAGATCTCATATTGATCATTGCTATTTGGCTCAAAATATCCATCTTTTGAGATCTCATATTGCTCTCTCTTTCAAATGTAAGCAGTTTCCCATGAAGTTGGGTGAGAGAGAGTGCTCAGATTTGCACTAGAGCGTAGGACAATAGTGTATGTGTCCCATCTCTCAGGCAGGGATCTGAGGAATCAGTTGTTCATCTGGCTATTTGAATATTCTTTTTTAACCATTTTCAGCTTAGAAATCAAACATGAGAATCGCTCAAACTGTTGAGTCAGAGTCTCACCCTTCCTATGAGAGAATGTCTCATATTGTTGGGCGAGGATTTCCCTAGTGTTTGCTAAGACCTCATCAGTTCCTCCGAATTGTTCCTTCAGAGCAACCCAGAGATCATGAGTAGTTTCATGATGCATAAGCCCTGAATAGATTTCATTAGGCAGTGCCATGGCTAGAATTCCATGGGCTTTAGCATCATTTTCGAACAGCTTTAGATCTTCGTCCGAATATTGATCAGGTTTCTTCGGAACCTTCTCATTTGATTCAGGAACGCTCACCATAGGCTTGTATGGTCCATGCACCACTGATTTCCAACAACCAGCGCTGTTGATAGACAGATGATGGAGCATACGTCGTTGCCATATGTTATACTCACTCCTAACAAGCATCGGAGGCTTTGTTGAGGAGCCAGTATTGTGAGGATCATTTGTTGATGTCGCCATTTCAGAATTCAGACAAATTCAAGGTAAACTAAACAAATCTAGCTCAAAACCACTTAGAACCTCAAATTAAATGGCTAGAAGCAGCAGAAACTCAATCTATATAACCAATTCTTGCAAATTTGCTAATTCAATCAAACATAGATAGCAAAAGAGCAGTTTCAATGATCAATTGTTAAATCGATCAATGATTAACCTACTCTGATACCAATTGAAAGGATCTCAGCATCTTGTTTGATCAATTAGATTAGATTTGCAGTGGAATTAACACATGAATTAACAAATTCAAACAAGAACACAAGAGATTTATCAATGAAACAGTATTGTCAGAGAATAAGAAAGAGTTTCTGCACAAAGGATGTATTTCATTCAATATATGCTTCGGCAACTTACAATTAGGTCATCTTTCCTTTTATAGGGAAAGATGACATCAGCTGATGTCACTTGATAGTGACATCTAACTGTTATTATATCAAACTACTGAAAGTTAACACAACTACTGAAGATGTCAAATAGCTGACATCTTCTTACAAAAATACTAAGTGTTAACTATCACTACAACTACTGAAAAGAAACTACTGAAACTACAATGACTGAAGAACATGCTCTTCAGTCATTTTACAAGCACTGAAAGAGAAATGAAACTACTGAAAAGAAAAGACTGAAAGGAAACCATCACAACAACTGAAGAATACTTCTTCAGCTGTTGTGACAAAGTCTGAAGGCTTCAGTACTTGGACTTCAGACTTGAACTTCAGTTGTTATCATCAGCTGATGTCTTCAGTTGTTGTCATCCGCTTATGTCTTCAGTCTTTGTCTTTAGTCTTTGTACTTCAGCTGTTGATCTTCAGTACTTCAGTCTTCAGCTGTTGATCTTCAGTACTTTAGTCTTCAGCTGTTGAAGTCTTCAGCTGTTGAAGTCTTCAGCACTTTAGTCTTTAGCTGTTGATCTTTAGTACTTTAGTCTTCAGCTGTTGAAGTCTTCAGCACTTTAGTCTTCAGCTATTGATCTTCAGTACTTTAGTCTTCAGCTGTTGAAGTCTTCAGTCTTTGTCAAACAGCTGATGAGGCCTTCAGCAGTTGTTGTGATATCTTGTGTGACTTAAAGGTTTTTCTGATCTGGCTCATAGGATTCTTTTGGTACAACAAGATGAAACGCCTAAATAGTGTTGAAACTCCCCAACAGTTGTAATACTTCTGACTTTGACTTAGAAAAACCTAAGGGATTGCCTTAGTAGAATTGTCAAAACACCCAACTTGAGATGCACCTGAACAGTTGTAAAACGTCCAAACAGTTGTTAGACATCTGGGTGTAAAAACGCCCAAATAGTTCAAATGTGCCTAAACAGTTGAAATGCGGCTAGAATTACTTGGTTTCTGAAAGTTCCAAAGTTCCCAAGTAGTTGAAATACGCCTCAACAGTGGTAAAATGCCTGGACCAAAAACACTTGAACAGTGCAAAAGGGCCTAAACAGTTGTCAAGCGCCTAAACATTTAGGCATTTTCAGCAGTGTTTTAACCTTAATGCGCCAAGTTCAACAGATTCTTATGAAATTAATGAACACAAATCTTCTAAATTCTTCAAAACTTGATGAATTGATCTAAAAACTTCTAATTAGGTAGTATTTGGATCAATTAACTATCCTTTATCTTCAATTTTATCAATCAACAACAATTCACACTTTTAATTTGATAGGAACAAATGAATCAATCTGTGATGATATGAGAACACAATTCAATCAAAAACACACAAATGCCATCAAATCTAAGCAAATAATCAAGAAAATTCATAGTTGTTCATTGATAGAAAGCAAAGACAATTACAAGTGTAGTAGCAGATACATGTCTAATCTCTAGTCTACTACTGCCTACACACATCTAAGCTATTTATACTACCAATAAACAAAGGAACTACTATTTACAAAACTAGTCCCTATACTATGACAAAACTTATACAAAAGTCAAATAAAGACAATATGTTAATCTTTAGGATGTTCTAACAATACTCCCCCTAAGATTTACATGCTCTTCAATCTTTAAAATCTTCTGTCTTATTAGCTTTATCTCATCTTTTTCTTCAACGTGTATTCTTCTCTTTTCCTTTGTCTTCTTTTTTCTTTCATCTTCTGTCTTCTATTTCTATCATCTTCTGTCTTCTTGTCTCTTTCATCTTCTATCTTCTTATCTCTTTCATCTTTAAACTAGAAGTCTTCAGGTTATTCTTTGATTTTGAACATGGGCTTGTCTTGGTACAATTCTTATTCCTTCAAGGCCTTAGCAATTACAAACTTGAACTTGCTTGCTAAGATACCTTGTTCAGGCTTTGCCTCATTAGTCTTTATCTCCATTCTGTTAATAACCTCCTGTGTATCCTTCCATAAGCCTGTAATATCAATATTTGCATATAACTCAATAGGTTTTGAACTTCCTCTTGAGTATACCTGCAGAACTCCCTTACTAGATATTCTCATGAACTCAATCTCCTTTATATCCTTCTTTACAATGTTAGCATACGCTAAAGCTTTTCTTAAGGAGATTCTCTCCATAGCCGCATTCATAACTTTGATAATTGAGAGAAAATATTTTTTTATCATTTTTAGCAATTTTTGGAGATACTCTTTCAAACCTTTGTACTGACAAGAATGAAATATAGCTTGGATGTAGCAATTTAAGCTCTAAAAAGAGTTATCATGTCCGCATCCCAATTCTTGAGATTTCGGACTAGTTTAAGCTCAAATGTATCTGAATTATAGAACCATCTCAGGATTGGTTTAGACTTTTAAGTCCCTTCAATTAATTTCAATCCTGGAGTGGTCACCTTGTCAAAATATTGATCACAAAATTCTATCAAAAAGCTTTCATCTTCTGCCTGCTTTCCTTGAAACTTCTTGTTCTTTTTCAGCGTACTAAAGTATTCCTTATCTTCTTATGTACATCTGATTTGTAGAAAGGAACTAGCTCTTGTGATTCCACTATTTAGTAGCTCAACAAACATTTCACTTCTTTTTTCTCCCATTGGGTTGATCAAAGGCAGTTTATTCAACTCCTTTAAGTCTTGAACTGGGAGCTTGACTATGCTTGAAAAGATGTGATAGACATCAGAAATAGCATTTACTCGTTTAATCAAGAATGCGTCAAAAAATTCATCATACTTCCGTGCTACAATCTTTACTTGGAATGTAGTGTCAAGAGAAATCATGGTATTCAGCAACTCAGAAATTGATTATCCTTTCTGTAATACATTCCTTACCAAGTCACCAACCGATCGAGCTTTGTTAAACAATTTTTTCTGATCGAGAGAGACTTTATAAGCTTGCTGCTCCGATTCAGGAAACATTTTCATTAACTCATTTCTCTTCGCTTAAACTGAGCTTTTCATAGCCATTGACTTAATCTCTTGTGGTTTAAGTATTCTTCTTCTTTTGGGGATCTCTAAATATTAAGGATTGTCAGTGTCAAGAACAACCATTTTGTTTGTTTGCTTCTCCATCACTTGAAAGCTTTTGACAAGATTCCTTAAAGATTCAGCTTGTAATCTTTTAAGTCTTTTCCAAGGATAATTTCTCGCTTGCAACCGTGATCTTAAAGAAAAAATGTTCATGTCTTTCGGATCTGGATGGCGTAATTCTGATGATGGCATCTCCTCAACATTGATGCTTTCTTGTAGAGGATTCCATTCACCATGTTCAACAGCTATCTCATTTGGTTCAACTAGGGTGACTGACTCAGTTGTTATGTATTTCTCATATTCTTCATTGATTTGAGTAACAGTCAAGCCATCTAGAAAGACTATTATATTTCATCTTCACCAGATAGTTATACCTGTCTTCAAAATCTACATGTATATCTTCATGAGTAGTCTCTATCAGTGAGAATGTAGATTCAATATTTGCTTCTTCAATATCTTCATCTTCGAGAACTTCATTATACACTCATCATCAAATTCATCTTCAACATCGTCTGGAGCTTATATTGTCTCTTAAACAAACTTGTCACCTTCTTATTGACTTTTAGAAATCCTTTGAACTTTAGATGATGGCTCTGGTAAAAGTGACACATCTACTTCATCTATCTTTCTTTTACCTTTATCAGCTTCAAAGTTTTTCTCAATGTCAATTGGACTTATCTCAGATACAGTCATTAACTCCAGAGATTCAGACTTTTTATCTTCTTTTAGTTTTACTAACTCCTCTTTCATAGCCTCATGCTATTCAGTTAAGTTCTTGTATGTTTCCTCCATCAAGTCATAGTCTCTAATCATCAATTCAAAGGTTTTCACAGTCTCATCTTTATCTCTATGAGGAGCTTCAATCTCAGCATCTTTCTTTTGAATAATATCTTTTAGCTTCAATTCTCTTCTTTCAAATCATCAATAATCTTTCCTTGAGCACTGTTTGATTATTTCAAAGTTTGAAGTTCGTCCACATCCGGAATATCTTTAGTTTGTACAGACACGTTTTATACTGTAATAATTGGAGCTTCTTCAGCTTCTATTGGAGTGGAGCTTTGAAATACAGGCTCAGAAACTATAGTTTGTATAAAATCAAAATCATAGGTTTGATTTTAAATATCTTCTTTATTAACATTAACATCTATCTCCTCATCAACTTGAGCTTTAGTCATTTCTACATCATGAGCAATTCCACCAGATGTTCCTTCATCAATATCATGTGTCTCAGCACCATGATCAAAAGTAGTTATTTCACTGCTCTCTGTTTGATGAACTTCAGCAGCATCACCAGCATCATCATCATCACTGCTTGAACTATCATCATCTACATCATCTTCAGTATCATCATCACCATCTTCATCATCATCATCATCGTCTTCATCATCATCATCAGAGATTACTTGAGGAACTTCATCAACAAGATCAGCATGATCCACTTGTTCACCTTCTACTAGGTGGAAGTGATCTATGTTGATATCAACATCATCATTAGCAACATTCCTCATGTATTGAAACATAGGTACATTTCGAGCACCAGTGATCATTGCTAATCTCTTATAAGAAATCTCTAACATATGCTCAAACTCAAGAATGCTTCCACCAAGTCCATAAGGATGAAAGTCTGGGTGTTCTTAATTAATGATCATTTGCAAAAACCTAGGATACATTAGGTATCTGTTCGTAATGCCCTTAAAAGGTTGAACATAAATCCATTCATTATCCACTTGGCCATGTTAGCCAATGCCACTATTGGAGATGCAATGTCTATAGGAAAGGAATTCCATCTAGCACTTCTCTTAGACATACAGTGTTGAAATATATAGAACAAGAGCTTCTAGTGATTGAAGACTCTGGCTCTGAAGAATTGCTTTTTGGGAAAATGGTCTGATGACCCATTTCAATGAATATTTGATTGCATTCATTGAATGTTAACTCAGAAGGATCCGCTGGATCATTGTGACCTAATCTTAATGAGGATCTGATAGAATCTTCAGAGACTTCTATCATCCTATCATTTGTTACAAATCCTTTAAGCACTTATCTTCCTTCATCATTAAGCTCAACTGAAGCAGTGTGCCAAATCTTCATGATCAGTCTTGCATACACAACTGGCTGATAGCACATGGCATATACATATCTGGTCCTCAGAAGAAATCTAATCATTTCTTCATAGCTGACTGCATCTTGAATGTCTTCATTTAGTAAGGCAGCCATATTATGCTTAGGCTCAAACTTTAAATCATTCATCTTCACAAGTGAAAACAAAGATTTTAGACAATTTGATTTAAACTTGTTGAATTTAATAAACGTTGATTGAATTTTTAATGAATTATTATGTTTTAAACAATTTTATTCTAACTTTTACTTAGAAAATGTTGGTACACATGTCCCCAGTTCTAGTCTAGTGAGCTGAAATGTAATAAACTTCTATCTTGTTACACTTATGTAATGTTAAATCAATCTAATGAGAATCTCTTCATAATATGGTTGTTGATTATTTAATGTTATATCTATATTATTAGTTGTTACACGCATAATATGACCATGTTATATAGGTTTACAGTTATGAGACACAGTTCTGAATCATTACAGGTTCATGAATGTGTTTGTCTAAACATCTCTTTCAGTCGCCCGACTGGACCATGCGAATGGTCCAATCGCACGGTTGAACTAAGAGGCTGAGTCAATCGGACGGTTGAGCCATCAGTCTGACTCAAGCGTACGAATGAATCAGTCGTATTACTCAATCGCACGACTGAGTCAGTCGCAAGACTCAGTCGCACGAATGAGGTCTGTAACCTATAAATACCACTTAATTCGTGGAAAAACAGGACACTTCGAATACTAGAAACCCTAATCGCCCCAGAACGTGCTGTTCGACCATTCCAACTTCATAGAGCGTTTCAGATCATTCCGAGTCAATTCATAACGTTTTCTAATCGTTAGGATTGATCTTGAATTCGTTCTCACTGATTGGATCGCCAATCAAATAGGATTCCGCACTATTTGATTCGGTACAACGAAGAATCAGTTAGTACTCCGTACGTACACGGTCCTAACAGAAAATTTCTAAGTGCTCATACATTATGTTTAAAAACATAACATACTCAAGTTAGGGTTAATTGTTTTAAACATATCAGTTCATTAAAAGATTATCAAGCACATATTAACAATTTGAATTTTTTTTGAATTTTATTTTTAATTAAAAATTCAAAATTTTAATTTACTGTTCATCTTCATCAGTCGACTGATGATTCATCATCATCGAACAATGTTGATTAAATTTGAAGTTTAATATGTTAATGTGCTCGAAATCAGTCCTATATCAACATTATTAACTCAATTTTAGTTTTTGTTTAACAATCAAGTCACAAAGTTCAAATTTCAGATGATTTTTAGGGTTCATACGCCCGAACAACCTAAAAACGCTCTAATCAATTGAACTTTAAATCTTGATATTATGTTGATTAGATGATGAAACTTACGTTTATAGTCTTAGAATCAAACTTTCTATAACAAGTATTGCACACAATAATCAAATTTTGGTGATATATGAGAAACTGAGAGTCGAGAGTGAGTTCTGTGAGTTCAGGGGATTTTGTGAATGAATGATTGAAAACACAAAGTGTTGTTTTTATACTAAGTGTTAGATTTTAGGCGCACGAGCACTGTTTGTGCGCATGAGACTGAAATTAACACAAAAATTTAGGCGCATTAGCACTGTTTGTACGCATGATGTTGAAAATTTCACCAAAGGCGCATGAGCACTGTTTGTGCACATGAGCTTAGGCGCATGAGCACTGTTCAATCGCATAAGAACTATTTAGGCACTTTTGTACTGTTTAGGCACATGAGCTAGGTGAAACGCCCAACACTTGGAAATTTTACTTGAAACGCCCAATTCTAGAAAAGTCTGGTACTGTTTAGGCGCATGAATGTTGTTGAAACACCCAACTCTTGACCAAAATTTTCATGCGTATGAACACTGTTTAGGTGCATGAGAATGTCTGAAACCCCTAAAACACTTGTGAATTCTCTGAAATTCAACATGCTCCTGTTTTTGACTTCTGACCACTGTTTAGGCGCATGTATTTTCTTACACTTGTATATTTTTCACATCTTCCACCTAGACACTGTTTAGACATATTAATACTGTTCACATACTAATATTCAAACAATATGTCAAATTTTTTGACATTGACTCAAAATTTTCATAAATGACCCTTACTTTTTTAATTTTTGACATTTCATTTTTATTTAAATTTTTCAATAAACAAAATTAATTTCCCTTCATTTTAGCCTTAGAATTTAAACAAATAATCTCATTTAAATGTTGCAAGAAGCTTTTCCACTTGAAAATTTTTATAGGCTAATTTTTACATTTTCAAACACAACCAAGCTTTGAACTTTAAGCTTCATCCTTTTCATTGAAACATTTTAATTTTGATTTTCTTAGAAACTATTACTTTTTATTACTCCCTCTAAACTTTTATGTTTTACAAAACTTAGAAGTTTCCTAAGGTGTCACAAGAAGATCACACAGATCATTGTTAAAGTGCCTGCACACATAAAACATGCATAAAATCAAAATTAAAGCAGAATAAAAATCTAATATATGCAATGGAATCAATGTCTGCAGTGAAATCATATAAGTTAAGATCAGCACATTAAAAGAAAATAAATGTGAATAGTATACAAAATGAATAAATCATGATCAAGTGTGTTCCAGGTCAATGATTTCACAGCAAAGGAGACACAAGATCCAAGGACAGCCAATGAGTATTTTTGACACAAGAACAACTCACTTACTTTTTCAATTCTTGGATTGATTAGGGTAGAATTAGATATGACATGATGTGACTCACACAAAGACTTAGAGAGATCAACTATTATCAAGACATGCAAGACAGCATAAATTCTCAACTTATTACCTGACATATATTCATAACCAGAGTTCATGTTGATAATTTAGCAGAGAATTATCATGGATAAACCATTTGATAAAGTCTAACCATCCATTTGAATGGGTTGTGGACATTGGCATCTTTTACATCAAAGGAGAATATCCAGGTCTGTAATCACTTACAACAAAGGATATATCATCACTTCAAGTCTATGATGACTCATAACAGAGAAGTGAGATGATGCTTGTAACAGATCTCATGGTTAGTCATATCACCACCAGGTTTGAGTGTTGTAACTTTACAAAAATCAATCTGATAAGCTAATACTACTCATTAGTACTAAGATGAACACACATTCATGCATAGATGATTTAGTTTAATAACAAGAATTTACTTTTTTATTATAGTAGCATGAGTTTGTCTACACATCATATCTGATCATGTCAGACTTTATTGTCGAGTAAAATATGCCACTGATCTCACTAATGTACTATCATTTCTCACATATTGTAAAAACAGATTCATTCCTAAAACATGGATTTACAAAGAAAGACTATTTTTGTAGTTTTTGTTTTATATTTTTATATTTGATTTTGGATTTTATATTTTTGTATTTGTTTTTCTTTAAAAAGAAAGCAAGCACACACAAACTACAATCAGGCAATTAACTTTGACAGTTTCTATTGCTATGACCTTTTGGATAAGGGAGGGTTCTGATCATGTTATGATTCAAAGAACTAAACATCTTAAAAACCAGTTTTACACATGGTTAATAAGACCAATTGACTCCACTAAATACTCAAACCGTCCTAGTAAGAAGGCTTTAGTAAATAGGTCTACCAACTGGCTTTCAGTTGCAATCTGAATCAAAATGATTAAACATTTTCTAGAGTTATCTCTAAGAAAATGATATCAAATTTTGATATGTTTTATTTTTGAATGTTGGACAAGATTAGCTGTAATGAACACAGCAGCAGTGTTATCAATGTAAATTAGGGTTTTAAGAAAATTGAACCCATAATCCAACAGTTGGTTTTGTAACCAAAGGATTTGAGAACATCCTGCTGAAGCAGCTATGTACTCAACTTCTGTTGTTGAAACAGAGACATTTGTTTATTTCTTGCATTGCCACGAGACTAATTTGGGATCTAAAAACTGACAACCACCCATAGTAGATTTTCTATCTTGACAACATCCTCCATAATCACTATCAGTATATCCATGCAACTCAAAGTTTCCCTCGTAAGGATACATAGCCCTAAAGCCGGTTTACCTTTGAGATACCTGAATATCCTTTTGACAACAATTAAGTGGGATTCCTTAGGGTCTGATTGATACCTGGCACAGACACAAAAAACATACATTGTGTTTGGTCTAGATGCAGTAAGATACATCAATGAACAAATCATAGATCTGTATAAGGTTTGGTCAATTGATTTTCCTTTAGGATCAGGCTCAATCCCGGAGTTTACGTAAGCTGGATTCTAATGGATTGACAATCTTGTAGTTTAAATTTCTCCAAGAGCTTGTCAACAAAGTTCCCTTGATTAATGAAAATACCATCTACAGATTGTTGAACTTGTAGTCCAAGAAAGAAATTGATTTCTCCCATAGAACTCAGTTGAAATCGAGACTCCATGATTTCTTCAAATTCATTGCATAATTTTGGACTGGTGGAACCAAATATGATATCATCAACATACACTTGTACACATAAAAGATCCACAGCATCCTTCTTTATGAATAAAGTTGGATTGATTTTCCCGCACGTGTATCTATGTTAGATTAAGTGTTGTGACA
Source organism: Flaveria linearis (assembly GCA_024085815.1). Taxonomy (NCBI): domain Eukaryota; kingdom Viridiplantae; phylum Streptophyta; class Magnoliopsida; order Asterales; family Asteraceae; genus Flaveria; species Flaveria linearis. The sequence goes on along the minus strand of CM044012.1, from coordinate 10,132,037 downwards.
ATGTTTCATACCAGATTCTTGCTGCTTGATGAAGTCCATACAAAGCTTTACTATGCTTGTACAAACGATATGAAAATTCTGAATCTTCAAAACCCGGAGGTTGCTTCATATACACATCATCGGTGATTGGACCATACAAGAATGCACCTTTAACGTCCATTTGATACACTTTGAATTTCATGAACGATGCATAAGCCTGGAAGACACGAATGGATTCAAGTCTTGCAACTGGAGCAAATACTTCATCATAATCAATACCCTCTTCTTGAGTGTATCCATGTACAACAAGTCTTGATTTATTTCAAATGACGATTCCTTGATCATCTATTTTGTTTCTAAACAATCATTTTATGCCTATAGCATTTTCTCCTTCAGGTAAATCCACAAGATTCCATACTTCTTGTTTGCGGAATTGCAATAATTCTTCTTGCATAGGTTTAATACAACCATTGTCCTTTAACGCTTTGGTAACGTTTTTAGGAACAACTTGAGAAAGAAAACACGAGTACAAGCAAAGATTTGCTTGTTCTGATTTGCTTCTCATCATTCTCTCATTCAATGGACCAATAATCTGAGATGTTTGATGGTTCTTGTGAATACGAGATATCAAAATCTCATTTCCTTGAACATTAACATCCAGATATATTTGATTCAAGTTGGAGAGCTGATGTAGTAGGCTAGAAGAATGTGGACTGAAATTTGGAACTTGAGTTGGTGAGTTGATAAAGTAATAAAGATTACCAGAATCAACTGCATCACCAAAGACGGATGATGTTCCAGACTCAGGTTGCACAAATTCAATACCATCATTAAGAAGTGGTTAAGAAACATCATGCCCTTCTGAAACTGAATGATCTGAATCTTGATGAGATTGATAATTTTCATTGAATTGAATAGTTGAATCCTTAACAAAAGAGAAGAATGGGTAATCTAGGCTTTAATCATATGGGTTGTCTGAATCAGAGTCATCACTGAAAGAACCAAGATCCCCTTGAGCTTTCGTCTTACCTGTAGAATCAAGCAAGTAAGATTGACGAAATAAGTTAGATTGAAAAGAGTTTGACAATGAATCTAAATAAATAACCAAGCAGGACCATTTGAAACTGATGGAAAATAATTTTCCAAGAATTTAATGTTGGATTTTTAAATTATAACATTAGTCCTAGAGGTATTAACTCGATAGGCTTTTGAAACAGCTGAATATCCAACGAAAAATCCATTATCAGATTTTGCTTCAAATTTTCCAGATGATCACTTGAATTTAGAATGATGACTGGACAACCAAAAGATTTAAGAAAATCAATATTCAGTTTCCTACCAAACATCAACTCATATGGAGTTTTAATTTTTCTTTCACGATTAACGTTAGATTCTAGACAAAACACGCAGTTGAGATAGCTTCATCCCAGAAAATGATCAGAATTTTAGCATCTGCAAACATAGATCGTGCAGCCTCAATCAGTATTCTGTTATTCCTTTCAGCAACTATATTTTTTTAGGAGTTCTAGGAGCACTGAACTGATGAGCGATTCCATTCTCTGCACAAAATGATGTCAATATTAGCATTTTTGAATTCCGTACCATTATCACTTCTTATTATCTTCACTTTTTGATCTAATTGATTTTCAACTTTTATGATATTTTCTTTTAATAATTCTGCCGTTTCAGATTTATCATTCAAAAAGAAAACCCATGAAAATCTTGTATAGTCATCAATGGTAACTAAACAATATGATTTTCTTCTAATACTCTTGACATTGGTTGGTCCAAAAAGGTCCATGTGCAACATGTGGAGTGGTTTGAAATTTGAGTTTATGTAACACCCGGATAATATAAAGAGTGGTAAAATGAAGAATAAAAGGGGAAATTTGCCATTTAAGCCAAGTGAAGGGGCTAAATATTGTTAGGACCGTATACGTACGGAGTACTAACTGATTTTGCGTGTATACCAACTCAAATAGTACGGAATCCTATTTGATTGGCGATCCAATCAGTGAGAATGATAATCTAATCAATCCTACGATGAAACAAACATTAAGAACAAACAAGAATTGATCAGAAACGAACTATGAAGTTGGAATAATGAACAGGAACGCTTTGGGCGGCTAGGGTATGTAGATATTCGAATTGTTACGTTTTTCCACGAATTAAGTGGTATTTATAGGTTAGGATTTGTCCATCGTGCGATTGAACCATTAGCATGGTTCAGTCGTCTGACTGAATCATACGATTGGGTCATATGCATGACTGAAAGTTCAGTCGTGCGACTGAGCCAGCGACTGAGCCAATCTTACGTCTCAATTTCAGTCGTGCGACTGAGCCAGCGACTGAGCCAATCTTACGTCTCAATCGTGCGACTGATCCAGTCTCCTGGTTCAGTCGTGCGATTGATCCATTAGCATGAAGTATTCATGCGTACGGTCCATTCGCATGGTCCATTCGCATGAGAACTTCACATGATTAAGTTTAAACATGTTTCTCAACCATATTTGATGAAGAATTATGCAAACAACCACAAACCTATATAGTTAGTTCAATATGTGTTATCACACATTAAGCAATGAAATATTAACATTATAAGCATCAACCACACATTGTATTTCATTCATACCCATTCAATTACATATATGTAAGACATGTAAGACATTTTACATTGAGCTCCTAAACTAGGTACACATGTATCAACAAATGTGTCAAAAGTACAAAATTTAACATTCTTTTTGTACAAAAGCAACATGGTCGTCCATTCCATGTTCTTTTCACCCTTTCATTCGGATTATAGAGAGAGAAATAGCAGAAAGCTTCGGGTTCTAGAGAGAAAAGAAGCAAAGTTTGAAGGTAAGTATTTTGTGCTAATTGGTTAGGTTCTTGGAGGTTCTATACCTTAGCTAACCGATTTCTAAGTGCTATTTGTGTTTTGGTGATGTGTTATGCTTGTTTTACGAGTTTAAAACTCTTGTGAACACCAGTTTGGAAGAAGAAACACTTGTGGGTTGCAAAGGTGAGTTTCTAGACCCTGTATTTTTACTTGTTTTAATTCTTTGGGGCTGAAAATGTATGTAAAACCATTTTTACATAGCTTATTTAAATACCCGTATGTATCTATGTGTGTATGATGGTATTTTATGGTTGTTATGTGTTAGTCATACTTAGAATGGTGTTATTAAGCTTAGCATATGTAATGAAAATGATTGGGACTGATAATATGTTAAGAATATGCTAAACGGGTTGCCTAATTGTCTGAACAGTACCCCAACCGTCTAAAATTGTCTTAGAAAGTTCAAAGTAAGCCCGTACGTCTAAACAGGGCCCAACCGCCCAAACAGTGCCCCAACCATCTAGAAAATACCTTAGACAATCTAAGTGTAAGCCCATGCATCTGAACAGTAGCCCATGCGTCTAGGATTTTGACTCAGACGCCTAAGTGTGGACCAAACATCCAATGAGTGCCCATGCGTCTGAGATGCCCCAAACGTCTAAGTGTTAAACCGCCCAAATAGTGCCCATGCGCCTAAACAGGCCTCATACGCCTGCATAGTGCTCATCAGCCTAGAACACTTGGAACATTTTCAGAAATTTTAAGAAAAACAGAATCATTAGAGTTTGACCTAAGTTTAACTTTGGGGTTTTTAATTGCTATTATATTTGCATTATTATAAGTTGTTCCTATGGTCATAGTGATTATTATTGTTTTAGTTATATGGTGTGCCTATGATCATAAGTGCAAGTATTATCCTTAACAAAGTGAAAGAATAATGATAAAGAGAAGTGGAACTTAATTAGAATGATAAAAAGTCTTGCAAGCATATAGGAGGTGCATGACCATGTTGTCGTTAGCTCAACTATGATGCGGGTTAGCTACCCCAAAGGATACACACACGACCAATCAATTGAGATTGGCGGACCTTTGCAGCATACCCTAGGTGACTGGGACAGCCTTGTGTACAGAGATCATAGCCCATTGAGAGACCAATGGCCCAGCACCAGTTTCCCCACGCATATAGTTTAGGGTATTGCTCATTGGTCCACATAGACAGTGAAAGATAAAGTTAAAAGAGTATGAAATGAACAAAGGCATACAGTAAAGAAAGAAAGCATTACCTTGTTGTATAGTTAATACGTGCTCACGTACAAGAATAAGAGATGTACTTTTATAAAAAGAGTATTTTCATGTATATACACTACACAAGGTATTTTAATACTCTTAAAACTAGAACTCACTCAGTAACACTGACTTTCATACATTTTTAGTTGGCAGGTAATTTTTGCTTAGGACGGCACGAGGGTAAAGCTGCTCGGCAGGGAAAAGACTGACATCCATTCCTGTGTTATGATATTGTTGATTAGTAATACAATTAAACAATCTTTTGTAACTTGAACATTATTGTATTGCTTAACAACAGTATCTTTTAATAATAGAGAATGGCTTTTGCTAACGTAATTCCGCTGTTTATTTTATGTAGAGTATATTAATATGTTTCATGTGCAATGAATGACCAACTATGAGGTGCCCGGGAACGGGGCCTTACAAGTTGGTATCAGAGCCAAAGTTTAAGTGAATTGGGTAAAACATTTTCAAAACCTAAACTTAAACTGAAAAATGGGACAGGTAGAGGGATGTCAGCCCGAGTAGCTACGTGCCATCAGGTATGTCTTTTATAAATGTTAACTGGTATTATATGCGTGTGCTATTTGACTTAGGTGTTCTTAGTAGATTTAGATACTGATGTAGTCAGGACAGGAAATGCTTGGGTAGTGAAGAGTAAAGTAAGTGGCTAATCATAACTGTCCACTTTAATTAGGAACTTACTATACTTAACATAAACTGAGTCATTACCTTTAATGACCGTGTTAGTGTTTGAATCATATAGCTTTTACGAAATGGCTAGACAAAAATCTTCCAAGGCTTCTAGAGGCAAAGGTCGGCCATGTGTGACTAGGAGTAGTGCTAAGGCTCCTGAGATGACTCATGAGAACCCTAAGGTTCATGGCCAGAGTGAGGAGAATGAGAATGCTAGCTTGAATGCCTCAGCTAGAGAGGCGATTGCTAACGAGGTACACCAGGTCATCAGGGCCACAGTTTTACCGTCTGTGGTGACTGAAGTCATCAGGGCGGTGAGGAGCGAGGAGAGAAAGGAGAAGGAGAATAGGAAAGGGTCAACAGGCAAGGAAGTAAGGAGGAGGAGGAATGACCAGAGCCTGAGATCATGTTGTCCGATGAAAAGGAGGATGATTTAGTGGGGGTGACGACCAAGGGGTGTAGTTATAGGGCATTCTAAAGGTGCAAGCCCCCGACCTTCGATTGTAATGGCAATGCTGTTGCCGCTCACCGATGGGTGAGGGAGATGAACGCGGTGTTGGAAATCAGCGAGTGTTATGAAGATTAGAAGGTGAAGTTCGCAACTCACTCTTTTGTCGACTCAGCATTGTGTTAGTGGGACAATATTGTCTAAGCTGAGGGTGCTAGAGCCATCGGGAAGATGTGATGGAAGGAGTTGAAGAAGTTAGTAATCGAGGAATTCTTCCTCACAGGGAGCTCGACAAGATCGAGAGGGATTTCCTACAACTTGAGGTGGGAACCATGACCCACCAGCAATACACCACAAAATTTAATGAAATGACAAGGTTAGTGCCGGACCAAGTGACGCCGGTGTCAAGGAAGATAAAGACGTATATCCAACGATTACCGGTTGATATTCATACGCATTTGATCGCTGCTCAGCCAGGTACCTTTTGATCGGTGGTGGACTTGGCAGGCAGGTTGTACAATGAGCGAGAGGAGATTGTGGTGGAGGTGAAGAAGACGAGAAGTGGTGATAAAAGCTGGAATGGGGAAAGGTTTGGACGTGGTGGTTTCACTTGAAATCACAAGAGGATGAAGGTGGATGACCGTAGGGTGTCGTCAAGCTCGGGGTTGAAGAAGTGTGGCAAATGTGGAAGGGAGCATACCGGCGAGTGTAGGTTGGGATTGAAGGTATGCTTCAGGTGTGGCAAGTCTGGCCATATTGCTAGAGACTGTAGGGTGCTGAAGTGCTATAACTGTGGCGAGGAGGGCCATGCGAGCAAGGACTGCAAGGACTGTAGGGTGCTGAAGTGCTATAACTGTCACACCCCACTGATAGCGGAAACACGGGGATGCGAGCTAGACGGGATTGTCATAACACATGGTTAACAATAGAGATGCAATATATATATGATGACAAGCGTGCCATGACGACACCCATACACAAATGGAGACTTGTGTCGTGTTCAGTCAGTGTTCACGACAGCATAGTCATAAGTACAATATAAAATGATCACATAAACATTGTTGATAACTTGTAATGTAAATTCCCACAACCAGGGAACAAGTGTTCAAAAGAATGTTAATTGTTTAGAGGACTGCAACAATGTATAAAAGAATTGTTCATCATGTATGTTCAGTCTCAAAAATATGCTTCCTAGGGTCTCCACTAAAAGGCAGCACTCCTAGAACTTCAATTACCCTGATCACCTGAAAAGAAATGCTCAAAAGGGTCAACATAATTGTTGGTGAGCTTCGCAGGTTTTAAGTATAAAAAGATGATAAGATGAAAACATTGAGTAGGTTTATTAAGAGCTACCACAACTACACTTATGCATAGGCGGTTTTACCAGTTGTAAATAGCTACAGCTAAGCCTATTCATCGGTTCCTCACAGGAATTGATGGCTGTAAAAAATATTTCCAAGTTGTAAATAGTTTAAAAATGATGTAGCCAGATCCACAAAGCGCATATGTTTAGTTTACAACCAAACCAATCCTTAGGTCCCATTACCGAACTAATGGTTGTATGATAGTTTTTCCATTGTTTAATAAGTTTAAAATGACGTAGCAAGATCCACAAAGCGCATACGTTTAGTTTATATGACGTAGCAAGATCCACAAAGCGCATACGTATAAGTTACAACCAAACCAATCCTTAGGTCCCATTACCGGGATTAATGGTTGTAATGAATGCTCGACAAAGAAGAACCACGAAGTAGACCCACAAAGAAGAACCACACCGTCGAGAGCATCCAAGGTCAATAGCATTCACAAGTAACATCACACAACACATAGCATCAAGTAATAGCACATAGTAATGTAAGGCCACCAAGTAACCTACAAGGGGTAACATAGCATAGAGTCAAGTTCCAACAATCCATGCCTCAGTCAATCGGGATCATGACGTAGCCCAGTTTAAGCACATTCTTAGTATACCAAGGATGCTTATATATAGGGTTCCCCGTAGCGTTCCCACCACATCTGTGATACACCTAGAACGATGCCTAAACCAGTTACGTGACATCCGTTTATCCTTAGCATCAATCAACATGTTAAGCAAGATAAGATACTCATCAAGTAGTGGCAGTCTTTCACTAGGGAAGATGCTTGAAATCAAGTTAAGTATGCGAGCATTCTTTTCCCCCAAGTTAGAAAATGTTTAAAAGTTATATAAGCGTAAGAAGGGGCCACGAAAATCACTGAATAGATGATAAGCACGAAGGAATATTCCCAATAGCGGAATGCTATGAACAGTCAACACCTATTGACGGTTACTGACAAGCATTAATTATGAGCAATAAGCATAAGGTGATGTTCAATAGGTTCGGGCAGTTTCGCTTTGGTCGTGGGTAACACCTGCACGCAACACACTCAACACACAGGAAAACTTCACACACAATTATTTATTCGCACGACAAGACCAGACGCACGAATGGACACTCCATTCGCACGAATCAGCTTTCAGTCAAGCGAATCAGCTTCATTCGTACGACTGAACTCTCATTCGTGCGACTATGCACTCAGTCGTACCACACAGCACCCAATCGCACGACTCAACCTTCCATTCACACGATTCAGCCTTCAGTCATGCGAATCAGCTTCATTCGTATGACTGAACTCTCATTCGTGCGACTGGATCTTCAGTCATGTGATACACACAGTCGCACACAATCATCCGTATTGACTCAGTCGCACACACTCTCAATCGCATGCATTCAATCGCATGGCACACACATACGAATGGACTCAGTCGCACGACTCACCCTTGTCGCACCACACAGTCGCACAATAGACTCAGACGCATGGACTCAGTCGCACGACTCACTCGGTCGCACGACCCAGTCGCCTGGAAGACCCAGTCGCCTGAACAGTAAGTTCGCGACTGCTGAAGTGCAGAGCAGCGTCCAGCTGCTCCGAGCACTCGTTTTACACCCCAAGAACTTCCAGAAACAGAAATCTAACATGTCTAGACAAGAAACACACCCTGGAACGCAGCAGTAAAATCGAGCAAGAAACGAGACAACCAAGGTTTTCTACCTGCTAAAAACGGGTCGTCTAGGCTGTAGTCGAGATTCAACCGATGAAAACGAGACGAAAGCGGGGTGGTTTGGTGCCAAGGTGAAGAAGAACGATGAAGATGAAGATCAGGAAGAAGAAGAAGCAAAGTGTGAAGGCTAGGGCTGGTGTGGGGTATTTATACCCATCCCTCGTTTGGCAAATGTCAAGTTTAGTCCCTACACATAGCCCCCAAATCGCCAAACTTGTTTCGGTTGAAAACGACGTAGTTACGCGCGTTATACTAATTATAAGGATGCGTTTAATGTTGTTCATATCTTGAATATGTCGTTGTTAATGAGGTTTATATTATATAACATAATATAATTAGTTATATCGGTTGTGATATTCGTGAGCATTTTGGATGATATGATCGCAAATATTGATAACACCAATGAAACGGAAAACAAATCAAAGATGATGTCCTCACGAATAATCTATGAAGATGAAAATGAACGCTCTAATGATAGTTAACGAAGTTTCACATTAAATGACGGACCTTGAGGTGCGGATGTCACAGTATCCCCCAGTTGAGAGAATTTCATCCCGAAATTCAACTGGTGCTAGGTCCAAGTGCGTCATTCTCGAATAGATGTGGATATTTGAGCTTCATCTGATCTTCTCGTTCCCACGTGAATACTGGTCCTCGCTTGGAGTTCCATCTCACGCGAGCAATCGGTATCTTGCTGCGCCTTAAGCGTTTGACCTTTCGGTCCATGATCTTGATAGGTTCCTCGATAAAATGAAGCTTTTCGTCGATCTTGATTTCCTCAATTGGTACGTGTAAGGACTCGTCGGCCAAACACTTCTTGAGGTTCGACACGTGAAAAGTATCATGTACACCGCTGAGTTCTTGTGGCAACCTCAATCGGTAAGCCACCGGACCGATTCTTTCTGTAATCTCGAATGGTCCTACGTATAGAGGGGCTAACTTCCCTTTCTTTCCAAATTGTACAATCCCTTTCCAGGGAGAGACTTTGAGTAAAACGTGATCTCCAACATTGAATTCTAGAGGCTTCCGACGGTTGTCGGCATAGCTCTTTTGGCGATCCCTTGTAGCCTTAAGTCTGTCTTTGATTTGGAAGATCTTATCGATTGTTTCTTGAATGATTTCTGGGCCTGTTAACTGACTTTCACCAATCTCAGCCCAACATACTGGCGATCTATATTTCCGTCCATACAACGCTTCGAACGGAGCACACCCCATACTAGTGTGGTAGCTGTTATTGTAGGAAAACTCAATCAACGGTAGGTGAGTATCCCAACTGCCACCAAAATCAATAACATATGCCCTCAGCATGTCCTCAAGCATCTGTATTGTTCTTTCACTTTGGCCGTCTGTCTAGGGGTGATAGGCGGTACTCATGTCTAATCGAGTGCCCATCGCTTTCTGCAACGTCTGCCAAAATCGTGAAGTAAATCGACTGTCGCCGTCGAATATGATTGACACTGGTACACCGTGCCGTGTCACGACCTCTTTAATGTACAACCTCACCAACCTTTTCATCTTGTAATCCTCCCGGATCGGTAAGAAATGAGCGGACTTCGTCATCCGATCCACTACGACCCATACCGAGTCGTGCCCGCTACCTGTTCTAGGGAGTTTGGTAATGAAATCCATAGTTATGTTCTCCCATTTCCACTCGGGAATTTCAGGTTGCTGTAATAATCCCGATGGTTTTTGATGTTCAGCCTTAACTTTCGAGCACGTCAGCATCGGCTTACATACATAGCAATGTCTCTCTTCATGCCTGGCCACCGGTATAGATCCTTAAGATCGTGATACATCTTGTCTGCGCCACGATGAACAGAATATCGTGTCTTGTGCGCTTCCTCCATGATCGGGTACGAACGTCTCCCCATTTGGGTACCCATATGCGATCCATGAAGTACTATATGCCATCATCCTTGCAAATCATCTGTTTATCTAGCCCTCGGAATTCTTCTCCCGCAAGGTTTTCTTCTTTTAATGCTTCCCTTTGTGCAAGTTGGATCTAAGCCTTCATGTTCGGTTGAATAGTCAACCCTAAAGCTCGAGCACGTAGTGGTTTCACATGCTCTTTACGACTTAGAGCGTCCGCCACCACATTTCTTTCCCCAGATGATACCGGATTTCACAATCGTTGCCACTAAGTAGCTCTACCCAACGTCGTTGTCGCATGTTGAGTTCTTTCTGATTCAGGATGTGTTGAAGGCTTTTATGATCTGTGTAGATGATACGTTTGGTTCCATACAGATAGTGCCTCTATATCTTGAGTGCAAATACTACCGCGCCCAACTCCAGATCTTGAGTTGTATAATTCTTCTCATGCACCTTAAGTTGTCGCGAGGCATAGGCAATCACCTTGTCTTTTTGCATTAGCACACAACCCAATCCTTGATGTGAAGCATTGCAGTACACCACAAAGTCATCCGTCCAGTCTGGGAGGGACAGTATCGGTGCGTTGCATAACTTTTCTTTCAACGTTTGGAACGCTTGTTCTTGTGCTTTCCCCAAATCAAACTTCTTGTCTTTCTGAGTCAACAATGTTAACGGTTGAGCAACCTTTGAAAAATTTGCAATGAAGCGACGATAATATCCGGCCAATCCTAAGAATTGCCATATCTCTGAGGGTGTCTGGGGCGTATCCCATTTCTTCACTGCTTCAATTTTGCCAGGATCTACATGAATCCCATTTTCGTTAACTACATGCCCGAAAAATTTCATTTCTCGAAGCCAAAACTCGCACTTCGAGAGTCTAGCGAAAAGTTTCTCTTCTTGTAATAGGCTCAGTATAGCCCGAAGGTGTTCCTCGTGGTCTTCTTTCGATCGAGAATAGATAAGTATATCGTCAATGAATACGATCACGAACTTATCCAAGTATGGTTTACATACCCGATTCATCAGATCCATGAATACAGCCGGTGCGTTAGTCAGTCAGAACGGCATGACTAAGAACTCATAATGACCATAACGAGTCCTAAACGTTGTTTTCGGTATGTCATCCTCGAGAACCCTCAATTGATGATATCCAGAACGAAAATCAATATTGGAGAAATATGAAGCTCCTTGCAGCTGATCAAACAAGTCATCAATTCTGGGAAGAGGGTATCGGTTCTTCACAGTCAGCTTGTTCAACTCACGACAATCGATACACATGCGGAACGACCCGTCTTTCTTTTTGACAAATAAGACCGGTGCTCCCCATGGCGAATGACTCGGCCGAATGAAACCCTTCTCCAATAACTCTTGTAATTGGCTAGATAACTCTTGCATTTCGGATGGCGCTAACCGGTATGGTGCTTTTGCTACCGGTGTAGCTCCAGTAACCAACTCTATATGAAATTCCACCTTTCGTGGAGGAGGTAAACCCGACAAGTCATCAGGGAATACTTTCGAATAATCTCGTACTACAGGAATATCCACCAACTTGTTGCATTCCTCTTTCTTTTCCACTACATGGGCCAGAAATGCATAACACTGCTTCTGTAAACATCGTCGCGTCTTCATGCAAGAAATAAGCTTTAGTGTTCTTCCTGGTCGTTCTCCTTGAATCTTGAGTACCTCCCCGTTTGGCATGGGGATTCGTACTACTTTCTCCTACAAACAATCTCGGCTCCATGTTTTGATAACCAATCCATTCCCACAATCACTTCGAAGCTTCCCAACTCGAAAGGTTTTAAGTCTATGTCGAAGGCATGGTCCTCCAATATCATGGAGCACTGTCTAATAATCTCATCTGCTTGTATAACTCTACCGTTGGCCATTTCTATAGAGAAGCTAGTTTCTAGTCTACTAGGGTTCAAGGCAAGTATGTGTGCAAAATTAGAAGATATGAAACTATTGTCTGCCCCAGTATCAAATAGTATGGATGCGAAGTGGTGATTGAGCAAGTACGTACCCGTAACAACATTCGGGTCCTGACTAGCATCGTTAGCTCCAATGACAAATGCACGTCCTCTGGCAGCATTTCCTTGATTCCCTTGGTCCGGATTACCAGCTATGGCCATCACTTGCTGCTGGTTATTCCCTTGTTGACCCGGTGCCCTATTCAGTCTGGGGCACATGTTTCGGTAGTGGCCAAGACCTCCGCACTCATAACAAGCCCTGGCATTCCCGGCGGGTTTAACCGCGTTGACGAGCGCTACCAGATTCGGCGCAGTTCTACAATCCTTCGCTAGGTGCCCCGAGCGCCTACAATTCGCATACATCCGACACAGCGTTGCTGGGGGAAGATGAAGAGTGCACCTGTTACATTTCGGGTGCGGCCCAGTATATCCTTTCCTTTCTTGAGTCATAGCCACAAAGTTTCGGGTCGTCTTGGCCTTCTTATCCAATCTTCCAGCGTTAGACCGGCTCATTTCCCCAGCCTCCTTTCTTTTCTCTGCTCCCCTACCCAACATCCCTGTTCTTACCATCTCATCAGTTAGAGCGCCGGCCTTCAGAATTGCGCTTTGAATCGTAGGGGGAGCAGCTTCCGTTACCAAATCTCGGATTTGAGGCGCGAGTCCCCAAATATACCTCTCAATCCTCTTTGATTCCGGTGTTACCAGATGTGGAACCAATCTTGCCAACTCATGAAAACGATCGGTGTAAGCTGCATGCCCAGCTCCAACCATAGAATGGTTCCAGAATTCCTGCTCAAGTTTCTGCATCTCATTGAGAGGACAGTACTCCTCAGTAATCAGGGCTCTGAACTCATCCTAAGTCATTTGCATCGCTGACTCTCTTCCTCTAGCTTGAACCTGGGTGTTCCACCAGGTTAATGCCTTGCCCTGCAGTGAACATGTGCCATATTTGATTCTTTGACTATCGAGGCACTCACTGATGTTAATCACTACCTCCATCTTCTCAAGCCACCTAGTTAGGGCTACTGCCCCACCTTTCCCATCAAATTCACGGGGTTTGTAGGCCACAAATTCTTTGTAGGAACATCGCCGTCTTGTATTATCAACCCCAGTGTCAGTACCAGTTGTTCCGCCGATTCGAGTGTCCTCACCTATTCCTTGGTTATGCTGATTATTAGTATCATGATCCCCATGGAGATGATGATTCAGAAGAGTGTCGCTCACTTGAGTCACAATAGTTGGAATCAGTGCGGCTAGCTGCTGAGCAATCATAGCAGCTATGTCAGGGTTGTCAGTTCCCTGATTGTTGCCAGCTGGAGCACCACCTGTTCTTGGTGGTCTACCCCTACCTCTGCCTTGTAGGGTCTCACCTTTTTGATTAGTACTACGTGTGACTCTTCGAGGCGGCATCTTCTGATCATAGAAAGGTGTAAACATGTAAACTTTAGTAAACATGTAAACCTTAGTCATTAGAAGATATATGTACGGTTCCACTCATCAAGTTCCATAACACATGCTTCGGTCCATCAAGATCGTCGCATAGCCCAGTTTAAGCACATTTTTAGTATACCGGTGATGCTTATATATAGGGTCCCCCACAGCGTTCCCACCGCATCCACGATATACCTTGAATGACACTTAAACCGGTTACATGACATCCTAATTTCCCTTAGCATAATCCCAATGAATAACATAATGTAATGTGTAGAGATTATCATCACTCCTCTACATTTCTTGAAGTCCACTTTTATTCTAAGCATTCAATCAGTTCCTTAGTTACTGAAATGCTAAGTGGAGGAATGTTTCGCGAAAGATAGGATCAATGTCATGATTAGGAATACACGAAGGCTCTAAGTAGGACAGGTCTTAAGTAATAGCAAGTATTAGTAATGTTTGTTACCCTTAACGAGGTCTTACTAGAATTATGATCCTAGCACACTCTAGGGTATAGAATAGAGAACTTGTGATACTCCTGATCATTACCTCACGGTAAGATTTGCCAGACTTCTCATGCACGGCGAATTACAATTACGTGTGCACCCGTAATGGTAATTTGCCTTGCATGGTCACCCTAGCTCCACTTACCCCAAGTTAACATCATATTATTGTCAACACTCATCAAGCATAGTCTGTGTAATGTCCTCATGCCATGAGTCATTAGTATTCCAATAGTAGTATGTGGTAACAAGTAAACTCCAAGCACGTAAGCACAATATGTCTAATGATAGTTGCCTATCCTTCATACTTTCAGGATTTCAGGCATAACCATGTTAGGGTCGGATTTAGTATCCGAGATCAACGCTACGCGTGATCACCGAGGTTCCCTTCTGTTTAGGTATCTCGACCTAATGATATGATGTTGTGCGCATACAAACGTAAAGTTCTAGTATGAAGGTATCCCGTGGAGAAAGATAAGAGTAATAGTGTCTTCCTCAGGATGATCAGATAACAAGCACATATGCATAGAATCATGTATAGAGTCAAGTAACAAGTATAGAGGAACACACATGTAATATTAAATGCAAGCCAGTCCTAGCATGCATTCTACATGAAGGTCCGTAGGTTATAGTCAAGGACAAGTGTATTGCCTAATTCTTTATAACCAATGGCTCTGATACCAGTATGTCACACCCCCGCTGATAGCAGAAACACGGGGATGCGAGCTAGACGGGATCGTCATAACACATGGTTAACAATATATATGCAATATAGATATGATGACAAGCGTGCCATGACGACACCCATACACAAATGGAGACTTGTGTCTTGTTCAGTCAATGTTCACGACAGCATAGTCATAAGTACAATATAAAATGATCACATGAACATTGCTCATAACTTGTAATGTAAATTCCCACAACCCAGGAACAAGTGTTCAAAAGAATGTTAATTGTTTAGAGGACTGCAGCAATGTACAAAAGAATTGTTCATCATGTATGTTCAGTCTCAAAAATATGCTTCCTAGGGTCTCCACTAAAAGACAGCACTCCTAGAACTTCAATTACCCTGATCACCTGAAAAGAAATGCTCAAAACGGTCAACATAATTGTTGGTGAGCTTCGTAGGTTTTAAGTATTAAAAGATGATAAGATGAAAACAGTGAGTAGGTTTATTAAGAGCTACCGCAACTACACTTATGCATAGGCGGTTTTACCAGTTGTAAATAGCTACAGCTAAGCCTATTCATTAGTTCCTCACGGGAATTGATGGCTGTAAAGAAAACATTTCCAAGTTGTAAATAGTTTAAAAATGATGTAGCAAGATCCACAAAGCGCATCCGTTTAGTTTACAACCAAACCAATCCTTTGGTCCCATTACCGGAACTAATGGTTGTATTGATAGATTTTCCATTGTTTAACAAGTTTAAAATGACATAGCAAGATCCACAAAGTGCATACGTTTAGTTTATATGATGTAGCAAGATCCACAAAGCGCATACGTATAAGTTACAACCAAACCAATCCTTAGGTCCCATTACCGGGATTAATGGTTGTAATGGATGCTTGGCAAAGAAGAACCACGAAGTAGACCCACAAAGAAGAACCACACCACCGAGAGCATCCAAGGTCAATAGCATTCACAAGTAACATCACACAACACATAGCATCAAGTAATATCACATAGTAATGTAAGGCCACCAAGTAACCTACAAGGGGTAACATAGCATAGAGTCAAGTTCTAACAATCCATGCCTCAGTCAATTGGGATCATCACGTAGCCCAGTTTAAGCACATTCTTAGTATACCAAGGATGCTTATATATAGGGTTCCCCGCAGCGTTCCCACCACATCTGTGATACACCGAGAACGATGCCTAAACCAGTTACGTGACATTCGTTTATCCTTAGCATCAATCAACATGTTAAGCAAGATAAGATACTCATCAAGTAAAGGCAGTCTTCCACTAGGGAAGATGCTTGAAATCAAGTTAAGTACGCGAGCATTCTTTTCCCCCAAGTTAGAAAATGTTTAAAAGTTATATAAGCGTAAGAAGGGGCCACGAAACTCACTGAATAGATGATAAGCTCCAAGGACTATTCCCAACAGCAGAATGCTATGAACAGTCAACACCTATTGACAGTTACTGAAAAGCATTAATAATGAGCAATAAGCATAAGGTGATGTTCAATAGGTTTGGGCAGTTTCTTTTCGGTCATGGGTAACACTTGCACGCAACACACTCAACACACAGGAAAACTTCACAAACAATGATTCCATTCACACGACAAGGCCAGACGCACGACTGGACACTCCATTCGCACAAATCAGCTTTCAGTCATGCGAATCAGCTTCATTCGTACGACTGAACTCTCATTCGTGCGACTAAGCACTCAGTCGTACCACACAACACCCAATCGCACGACTCAACCTTCCATTCACACGATTCAGCCTTCAGTCGTGCGAATCAGCTTTATTCGTATGACTAAACTCTCATTCGTACGACTGGATCTTCAGTCGTGCGATACACACAGTCGCACACAATCATCCGTATTGAGTCAGTCGCACACACTCTCAATCACATGCATTCAATCGCACGGCACACACATACGAACGGACTCAGTCGCACGACTCACCCCAGTCGCACCACTTAGTAGCACGATAGACTCAGACGCATGGACTCAGTCGCACGACTCACTCAGTCGCACGACCCAGTCGCCTGGAAGACCCAGTCGCCTGAACAGTAAGTTCGTGACTGCTGAAGTGCAGAGTAGCGTCCAGCTGTTCCGAGCACTCGTTTTACACCCTAAGAACTTCCAGAAACACACATCTAACATGTCTAGACAAGAAACACACACTGGAACGCAACACACAAGCCCACACGACCACATGTGCTCGGATGAACCCGAGCACCCGAAACCCTAGAAAACGCAGCAGTAAAATCGAGCAAGAAACGAGACAACCAAGGTTTTCTACCTGCTAGAAACGGGTTGTCTAGGTTGTAGTCGAGATTCAACCGATGAAAACAAGACGAAAGCGGGGTGGTTTGGTGCCAAGGTGAAGAAGAACGATGAAGATGAAGATCAGGAAGAAGAAGAAGCAAAGTGTGAAGGATAGGGCTGGTGCGGGGTATTTATACCCAGCCCTAGTTTGGCAAATGTCAAGTTTAGTCCGTCCACTTAGCCCCCGAATCGCCAAACTTGTTTCGGTTGAAAACGACGTAGTTACGCGCGTTATACTAGTTATAAGGATGCGTTTAATGTTGTTCATATCTTGAATATGTCGTTGTTAATGAGGTTTATATTATATAACATAATATAATTAGTGATATCGGTTGTGATATTTATGAGCATTTTGGATGATATGATCGCAAATATTGATAACACCAATGAAACGGAAAACAAATCAAACATGATGTCCTCACGAATAATCTATGAAGATGAAAAATGAACGCTCTAATGATAGTTAAAGAAGTTTCACGTTAAATGACGGACCTTGAGGTGACGGATGTCACATCGTGTCAGGTATGTTTCTAGTAAATGAAACTTATGCCTCTATATTATTTGATTCTGGTGCTAGTAGGAGTTTTATTTCTACTACTTTTTTTGCTAAGTTGTCAGCTATTAGTAGAAGTATTAGTGAGCCATTCGATGTAGAAACTGTTATTAGTAAGTCCACTAGAATTACTGACATGATAGAGGACTATGCTATAGAACCTGAAGGTCATAGGTTTGCTGCTAAGTTACATGTATTGCCCCTAGGTGGATTCGATGTAGTACTAGCGATGGATTGGTTAGCAACTTATGAAGCAAACATTGTGTGTTGAAAGAAGATGATTAGACTTATAGCACCTGATGGGTGTTCAGTGACGATTTATGGAGTCCGTGTTACTACGATCCCGAAGGTAATTTCAATGGCGGTGGCGGGAAAATGCATAAGACGTGGATGTGGTGCCTATCTGACCTGCGTAAAGGATATGGACACGTCAACACCACAACTGTCCAATGTGCCAGTGGTGTGTGACTTTCCAGATGTATTCCCGGAAGACTTACCTGACATGCCACCGGATGGCAAAATTGAGTTCCAAATTGATTTGATACCCGGTGTTCAACCTGTTGCCAAAGCACCATATCGATTAGCTCCAATGGAGATGAAGGAACTCATGGAACAATTGCAGGAGTTAATGGATAAGGGATTCATTCGATCGAGTATCTCTCCATGGGGTGCCTTGGTCTTGTTTGTAAAGAAAAAGGATGGTAGTATGCGGATGTGCATCGACTACCGAGAGCTGAACAAGTTGACGGTGTAGAATCGGTATCCGTTACCAAGGATTGATGACTTGTTCGATCAGCTCCAAGGTGCATGTTGGTTCTCGAGGGTAGATCTTAGATCTGGCTACCATCAATTGAAGGTGAAGGAGCAGGACATTCCTAAGATAGCTTTTCCTACGCGTTATGGACACTAAGAGTTTCTCGTTATGTCTTTTGGGTTAACTAACGCGCCAGCTGCCTTTATGGACTTGATGAACCGAGTGTGTTGGCCAATGTTAGACAAATCAGTGATAGTGTTTATCGATGATATCCTGATTTATTCTAAGAGTGAGGAAGAACATGTCGGCCATAGTCGCGAGGTATTAAAGACACTTAGGAGAGAAAAGTTGTATGCTAAATTCTCTAAGTGTGCTTTTTGGTTATGCGAGGTTCAAGTTTTGGGTCATGTCGTTAATGCTGAAGGAATTATGGTGGACCCGGCAAAAGTTGAGTCGGTGATGCAATGGAAGTCTCCAAAGACGCCATCCGAGATCCGTAGTTTCCTGGGTTTGGCGGGCTACTATAGAAGGTTCATTCAAGATTTCTCCAAGATAGCCTCACCTTTGACCAAATTGACTCATAAGTATGTGAAGTTTGTGTGGGGTCGAGAGCAAGAGCGTGCTTTTAAGGAGTTGAAGACAAGATTAACTCGAGCTCCTGTCTTGACATTACCTGAAGGGAGTGATGACTTAGTGGTATACTTGGATGCCTCTTATTCTAGGCTAGGTTACGTGTTGATGCAACGTGGAAGGGTGATAGCCTATGCGTCCCGATAGTTGAAAACCCACGAAGTCAACTACCCTACACATGATTTGAAGTTAGCAGCTGTGGTTTTTGCGTTGAAGATTTGGAGGCACTACCTATACGGGACGAAGTGCACCATCTTCACCGACCATAAGAGCTTGAAGTACTTCTTCGAGCAAAAGGATCTCAACATGAGACAAAGGTGATGGTTAGAGCTCATCAAAGATTATGAATGTGAGATCCACTACCATCTGGGCAAGGCCAACGTGTTGGCTAATGCCCTTAGTCAGAAAGAGAGACCCGAGCTGATTCGGGTGAAGGCGTATCAGTTAGTGATAACCTCGGACGTGATGACTCAAGTGAAAGAATTTCAGAATGAGGCGTTGAAAGAAGATCGCCTCAACTCTGAACGGATGAGGGGTCTAGTTGCGGAACTGGGGGAAACACCCACGGGGTTAAAATCCGCTTTAGGCGAATTTGGATCCCTAGTTATGGAGATTTACGAGGGTGAATCATGGATAAAGCTCACAAGACTCGATACTCCGTTCATCCTGGTGCCACCAAGATGTATCAGGACATGAAGAAGGACTTCTGGTGGCCGGGTATGGAACGTGACGTGGTGGAGTATGTGAGTAAGTGCCTTACTTGCTTGCAAGTGAAGGAAAAGCATCAGAAACCTTATGGGAGGATCCAACCGTTGGAATTACCCGAGTAGAAGTGTGAGAACATCACCATGGATTTTTTTACAAAGTTACCCCGTATGGCAAGGGTGTACAATGCCATCTGGGTGATTGTTGATCGTCTTACCAAGAGTGCTCACTTCCTACCAATCCGCGAGACGTAGTCATCTGAAAGACTGGCGGATCTGTTCATTAAAGAGATTGTAACCCGTCATGGTGTACCGGTGTTGATTGTGTCAGATCGTGACACCCGATTCACATCAAAGTTTTGGAAGAGATTCCATGACATGATGGGGACAAGGTTACATAATAGCACGGCTTATCATGCTCAGATAGATGGTCAGTCTCAGAGAACGATTTAGAGGCTTGAGGACATGCTTCAAGCATATGTAATCGATTTTGGAGGAAGTTGAGACGATCACCTACCGTTAGTGGAATTCTCATTCATCAATAGTTATCATGCCAGTATTGGCTTTCCATCATACGAGATGCTATACGGTAGAAGGTGTAGGACGCCCGTATGTTGGGGAGATATTAGGCCGAAAGAGTCGGGTGGTGTCACGGTGATCGAGGCTATGACTGAGAAGTTAGAAAATATAAAGGTCTTTATGAAGGCGGCGAAAGATAGACAAAAGTCTTATGCTGACAAAAGGCATAGACCGATAGAATTCAAGGTTGGTGACCAAGTTATATTGAAGGTCTCACCTTAGAAGGGGATCATTCGATTCAGGAAGCGCGGTAAGCTAAGCCGGAGATACGTAGGTGTTGATACACATGTCCCTAGTTCTATTCTAGTAAGCTTCAATGTAATAGACTTTCATCTTGTAACACATATGTAATGTTTTATCAATGAAATGAAAAACACTTCTATGAATGTTTATTGGTTGTTTAGTTTCACATCTATTAATATTATTCATTGTTACACACATATATGAACATGTTATATAGGTTTACAGATGTTAGACATAGTTCTGAATCATTAAGGGTTCACGAATGTGTTTAATTAAGTATTCTGATTCAGTCGCACGACTGGACCATGCGAATGGGCCAATCGCATGACTGAACCAGGTGATTGAATCAATCGCACGATTGAGTCATAAGACTGACTCAGTCGTACGAATGAATCAATCGTATGACTCAGTTGCACGACTGAGCCAGACGCTTGGCTCAGTCGTACGAATGAAAGTTGTAACCTATAAATACCACTTAATTCGTGGAAAACAAAACACTTCGATAATTTACAACCCTAGCCGTCCCAGTTCGTCCAGAACGTCTCTTCCAAGTTCATAGAGCATTTCAGATCATTCCTACTTCATTCTTAACGTCTTCTAATTGTTAGGTTTGATCCGGATAACGCTCTCCCTGATTGGATCGCCAATCAAATAGAATTCCGCACTATTTGATTAGGTTTCATGTAGAATCAGTTAGTACTTCGTCTGTACACGGTCCTAACAAGTGGTATCAGAGCTTTGGCTCTTGATTCTTCGTGGATTCAATCATTTTGTTGAAAAAGTCAACGTTTTTAAGTTTAAAGATCCGTTCTTTCTGCTCAAAATCCTGTTTTTACATGTGCATGCTTTGAAAATTGAGTCTTTTTCGAGTTGCAGCCGTCTAGGGTATTCAAAATTGTGTTTTTAGGTCGAATTGTGTGAAAAAGGTTGAAAAATTCGAAGTCAGCAGTCTCAGTCGCACGATTGACTCAATCGCATGACTGAACTCCAATCGCTTATTCAATCGCACGATTGGACCAATCGCCTGTTCAATCGCACGATTGTCCCAGTCGTTCCGCTCATTCGCACCACTGCCCTAATTGCCTGCCCAGTCATACGACTCAGCTCAATCGTACATTAATTGCCTCAGTCGTCCTTCAGTCGCCTCTCTCAGTAGCATACGCAGTGTGTTTTTCACATTAAAGACTAGTTCATTATGGACTCCGAGAACTTTGCATTCTCAGCAGGGAAGGACTCTATGTCACACGCTCAATTTCCACAAACGGGGTTTTACCGCTAGGCGTGTGACATAACCAGGATCTCAGATAAGCATCAGTTACACCAAACGACTCGACAATTACAAATCATATAAGTTGCTTAGTATTAATGAAATAACCAACTTGTATTTAAGTATTGCGGAAGCGAAAACAGGAAAACATTTAACAATAGTTTGAAACACGCAAACACGTGCCCAATCCAATTTATGTAAAGTAAATGAAATTAGATGTTGAAAACAGTTTGGGATGAATGCGGAATGACATGCAGTGGATGCTGTGCTCCTAAATGTGCCATTTCAATGTCCTGAGAGAAAACATGCAAAAGTCAGTACAAGACTGGTAAGTTCACAGGTTTATCAGAAAACAGTAAGTATCAGTAATGTATTTCCCGGATTTAGTAATCAAAGTATATAATGGGTAGCTAGCCCATAGCAATCACTATGTGTATGAAGTCGTGACCGAGCTGACATGTAATCAATAGTAATAATGTAGGCCCGGCTGTGGTTTCCCCACCACACTGTAAAACAGGCTGACCGTTCACTCGTTTGACCTCCAGTCAAGCTAGCGCGACTAGCCCGGATGGGGTATGTCAATCCCAGTAGATCTACTAACAATCACCTCGCTATTTGCATATTAACGGTCCGAATGGCAAAGTATAACACCATAGTATCTGGTATATGCAGTTTTACAAATACTCAATGTAATGTAACGTTTATGAAAGCAGCATGTTTCTCTCCCCCAAAAAGGGTATAAAGTAAAAGTGGGGCTGTAAACTCACCTGGTATGCGTAACAACTATTTAAAGTTTACATGGAGAATAAGTGAACTGACAACCTTCAGAGGTTACCTAGATCATGTAAGTACATAAGTACGTGCAAACAGGGAACATGTGAAACTCTAAGCACACACAACCAAAGACTCAAGGTTTTAGAAAAATAGACATGTTTGACCCTGTTGACCCGTTTGTCCCGTTGGTGACGTTATGAGTTGTAATTGCTTTATGTAACATAATCATTCCTCAAGCATGGTTAACATACATCATAAAAATTAATTTCTAGTCCCAAACATGATGTCCTAATTAGTAATCATCATTCAACATCATACATGATCATCAAGTTCCATACAAGCCAATTAACACATTTCATCACAATAAGCATCCTTAATAAATACTCTAGCATGATCCTAACATCATGAACATGACCAATTCACAACTTATACCATCAAAATAAATTATGGTAGTACTAACATTACATGCAAAAGCCAAGTAAATATGCTACAGGTTGTAAGTATTCGTTCTCCAGAATCTGCATTTTCTGGCAGATTCTAGGTGTTCGGAAGATACGGTCAAACACATAACCAACCAAGGATTTAGGCCAAGGCCAAACTCCAGTAGTCTCTCCTATGAGTCAATTAAGTATGTAAAAAGTTGTTTTAGGTTTTAAGGGCCTGGAGTTACTAGAAAAACTAAAAATGTTACAGCAGCTCTCAACCGGAGGGCTGCTGGAGTTAGCTTGTCAAATTGTGCATAACTCCCATTTGAAAATAGCTATTGAGTTAATTCTTTTTCTGGAGTTCAGGGGATTCCTAGGACAAAAAGTTTACAATAGGGTTTGGTCTCAGTTTTTATGAAATGAAAATGGCACATCGAACAGGTCAACACATACATCCTGTCTAAGAGGACAGAATTGACCCTTCTAGCCAAAACAGGTAAAACACCAACTTAACCACCTCCAATTGGAGTGTGGTTACCCTTTCCGGAAACTAGACTCAGTAACAAACAATTTGGGCACTAGAAACACATCATTTGGACATGTTATGATGTTTTACACCTCCAAATTGGACAAGGTTGGATGTTTTGAAAACTAGACTCCATAAGGAACATGCTAGACTCAAGAAAACCAGTTTTTCGATTCGTCTTCATTTGGTTATGTCATGATGAAAACAGGGTATGCAATCTGCTAGAAATCCGAACGTGTACACATCTCACATTTGTCATACCCCACATATCACATAATGATTTCCCAATACAAGAATCATTTTAGAGCAGGTCATAGCATCTAATTAACATCATACAACCATTAAACAACATCAATTTTATCAATCATGAAGTTTCCCCAAATAAAAGTTTCTAGCTTGACCTAATTTGACTAGAATATCCAAAATCCATAACCAAACATGAAATTGATACCTAATCTAGCATCAATACCATAATACTAACATGGATTAACCATCAATTTCAAGTAATCAATCTCAATTTCGGATTTAGGGTTCATCATGTATCATAGCCTATGAATTATTCATCAAAAACTTATAATTCTTGCATAATCAATATCAAGCAACATGTATACCATCAAACTAAACCCCTAGCATCATGAAACAACAACAATTCGATATCCAAGAACATCAATTCGTCCCTAGGACCTTCGGCCAACATAAGAACTTCACAAAACCTTAAAACTAACCTTTAATTCTTGCAATAGAACACGAATTGATGCTTGTAACTTGTTGTATGGCCTGAAATCAAACCAAAATCGCAGCAACCTACTTGTTCTTGGCTGATTTTGAAGTGGGTATGGATGTAGAAGAAAAGAGGCGGTCGACTATCATGTTTCTAGTGTTGTGTTTGCTTTTAAATCCTTTATTTATCCATAATTACCCTTTCACCCCTTATAATTTGTATTTTATTAAAACTAGACTTTAAACTCTTTGTAAAGTGTTTTTAACTAAATTATATAAAGATATGAACTAATGATAATCATTATATATTTTATCTTTATAAAAACACAAGACATACGAATTAACAGGCATGTTTCCACGTTACACGATTAATTCTCAATTTACATGTAAAACACACAAGCACAAAATCATAACACGATAATCACATGATTAGTTAAATTATCTTTAATTTAACATTATTAATTATCATTAGTCACCAACGTCAAACGACAACCAGTGTGTACTCAAGACACGTGTATGCAAGACTTAACGAGACTAACGATGTTTCGTAACATAAAATTTCTGGGTGTCACATTGTGACAACCGGTCCCAAGGTCACTATTCTAAACCCTAATTTAATTGCATCATATCCCATCTTATGAGTACTAATAATGGAAACAATTCAATTATATCAAGAATGTTAGAATCACTAATTTTTATTTGATCCATTTTCATGATTCTATGTGATTTATGTGAATTTAGTCATTTTAAGCCTTGCCTTTTTACAAAATTTTACCCGGGAATATTAATTAGTCACCCTAGCTAGAATTAAGAATATCAAAGAATCAATTAAGTGTGTGTGCATTAGAAATTTCGGACCTAGCAATGTACCTTGTGCAAGACTAAACCTATTAATTAACAACTTATACCACCAAAAATACTACCCTTTTATTAAAACTACCCTACAATTAATTAATTTGAATTAAAATTTTAATTGTGCACTAGACGACAAGCCAAATCGGCCGCCCCCCCTTGTCCCCAATAGAATTGCTTGCTTTCTTCCACACACTACCCAAACATATCTCCCTATTCAAGACTCATGCAATTCATTTGCATACTTTCAATCTCTCTCCCTCTATTAGAAAATCCCATCTGAAGAACTCTCCTCTCCTTCAAAATTCTCTCAATTCCAATTCGATTTCAGCAGCAAAAATTGTGGATAACAAGCTTGCACCCATCGGCCAGCAACAAATCGCAAGTAAGATGACTTTTGGTGATGTTTTGAAGCTTGGAACGTGTAAAGCTTGAGGTTCCAGCTTTTGTTCGAGCTTCTACAGCCTCATCCAAGAAGATTTCAACCATCCACGATATTCTACACCTTCTAAACCGTGAGATACATCAAGTGTAAGCTCACTATGTCCGGTTTTGGTCATTTCTTAAGCTTGTCTTCATTTTTCACCTAAAAAGCTATCTTTTTCTTGTTGTAGCAGAAACATCTCACCCTCACCTTGTTCTTGAGGAGTTTACACGTTCTTGAAGGTATATCACATGATATAATGCACATTCTAAGGGGTAGAACCCGATTCACCCCTTGAAAACCCTCTTTTTGGTGTTTTTGGCACCATTTACTTGTGTATCTTGTAACCCATCAAAATAAAACATCTAACCTACATATTAATGGGTTTTTAGACTACTAACAACCTGTTTTTAATGTCTCAAATACTAAATACCACCTACATGTGGTAAAAACATGCATTACACCTTGAACAAACCCTCTTTCTACTAGTAATAACCTCTTTTAGACATTTCTTGAAAAACCTCTTGGACAAGGGTTATAACCTGCTCAAAAATGAGTTTTAGACACCCCAACAACCTGATTTTTAAGTTAGATGAAGTTTGGTAACGAATAAACTTGAGTTACAATGATTTACACAAGTGTAATGGTCGGTTATGGCATTTTCTATGAATTTGAAGGCTATGGATGTGTAGAACAACTAGGCAACGTATTGGGACTGTTATTTCAGTAAGTTTTGGTGCATATTAAGTTTAATAACATGGTTTGACCTGTGGAACAAAAGACATAATTTGTTTAGACCCATTTTGGTCACTTTCGGGACCCGAAAACGTGTTAAAATGACTTAAAAATAGGAAAACATGGACTATGAACTTTTTAAAGAAAATTCCAGGTTCATTAAAAATTAATAAAGTGTTCTGGAGCTAATGGGAATTTTTAGTGGTTAAAAGATAATTTAAATGGATTTTAAGTGAAACCGGGTGTAAACCGAGAGGCGTTTTTAAGGAAAATTCTATGATAAATGGGGGTAAATGTTAGAACTTAAAAAATCATGACTTTCCAGAAGGTTAAAAGATAAAATAACCTCAAAAGTAAAATGGTTGGTCAAACATGCCTTTAAAATGGTCAAACCCGACTAAAATCGCGTTTTAACGGTTTAAACGTAAAAACGAACCTTTCCACTTTTTGAGACAAATTTTGTAATCTAAAAGGTTTGAAA
The DNA here is from genome assembly GCA_024085815.1 of Flaveria linearis. Taxonomy (NCBI): domain Eukaryota; kingdom Viridiplantae; phylum Streptophyta; class Magnoliopsida; order Asterales; family Asteraceae; genus Flaveria; species Flaveria linearis. The sequence goes on along the minus strand of CM044012.1, from coordinate 10,105,264 downwards.
CTCATAAAAATGATTTTTAAAAAGTAGCTACTGGTCTTATACTCAAAAAGGTGAAAACACATAGATAATCATTTTAAACCGTTCGGTTTTACCGTGACCGGCAACGGTAAACGCGTAAATTACAAACCGAACCTATAAACTGAAAATTTGAGTATATATTCTTAAAATGAAATTATATTAAGTTCTTGAAACTGATTTTTGGTTATAAAGGCCATTTAATACAAGAAACCAAACTTAAAGGTAGAAACTGTCAATTCTGAAACTTTAGGGGCTAAACTGTAAAATTTGGTTAAACTTCCTAATCGACCCCAATGATCACTTTAGTCACTTTTCTAGCATAATTATCATACATTCTGGACTTAGTAATGTAAAAACCATTAATTGTAGAAGAAACCTTAACTTTCCATAAAAGGAAACTTTTATACAAACCCTAATCGAATCAAAACCGAAACCGTCCATTTAATTCTTCGGCACTATTGTTGCTCCTTAAATAGGCCTAGGGCAGTAGCTAATGACTTAATATATTCATGCTAGGGTGCTAGACTTGAGATATTCCCGGCACGTGAAGAATTTCTTTTTGCTTGATATCTAAGGTGAGTTCTCGTGTTCCCCTTTTTACTTTGGTTTTGGGGATGATGCATGCTCTTTTAAATTGAAACTCTCATATTGTGCTTTATTTGATGCTTGTATGTGGGACTTTTTGGATACCTGCTGATACTTTTTTCATGATCATTAATTCTTTTGTGAACCGCTTGCTTTATGTGAACAGATCTATTTGGGAAATCCCCCACGCACAGTGGCTCCCGCTACAGGGAGGTACCCTACTAAGATCCTGAGGGTTGTTTGTGGCATGTAACAGGCTTTGAATAAGATACTATGGTGAACCATCCTAGCAGGAATGGTTCACTATTCTGAGGCTTGGTTCTTTCCTACGGGAATATCCGGTTAAACACAAGTTTAGAAGAGGCCAACCGGGGACCAAGTGCAGGGTTGATTGTGATACCCCACGATGACCGATACTAAAAATGATGTTTTTGTTAAAATCAAATGAGATTTTCATAAACTTTCGCACTTGATTCTAAAACCTTTATTGCGGACTTTAAGAGTTCCTTTTATTGTTTTGAAACTTTAAGCACTTGAATTCACCAACTTTTTAGTTGACACTCTTTTCTTTTCAGCATGTTTCAGGTAACCCGTGAAGACTCTTAGCTTATGGACGACTTAGACTCAATCCCGAGACCATGGCATTGTTTGTGTGTGACCAATTTGTGACTTAAACAATTTGATACAATGACTACTTAAATTTATGTTGAACATGTAAACATTTGGGGCTGGATCTGTTTCCAGCCCGGTGTCTTTTGAAAACTTGAAATGCCATGTGATGTTCTCTTCCTTTGAGCTCTTATATTGGTTTGTTTCCGCTGCCATGTAAGTTGTTGCTAATCTGTGACGTCCCACCCTACCTGGGCCCGGCGGTGTGACAGATTGGTATCAGAGCCAAAGGTTGTAGAGAAGTCGGGAACACCATAGTAGACCCTAGGCTACAACCCTGATACCCTAGGATTGTCCTTATAGGAAAGTGTTGGAATGATCGGGTTGGGTAAATTGATGATTACACTTGATCAACGTAATCACGAATTTACCGGACGCGTAATTTCCATGACGGACCTCTAAGTTATGTTTAGACCTTTCTGTTTGATGCTGATTAACTTTGAAATTTATTTTGACTAGGGGATTTGAAATTGATTTTTTTTAAAAGATAAACTGTTTTGCCTGAACTATTATGAGAAACAACTGATTCTAACATCTTTGATGAGGAATACGTAGATATTCCTGATACTAATGCCATCACTAGTACTATGAGTATATTATTATTATTAATACTATCATGAGCTATGAGAAACAAATTACTTATGATGTCTTTTTACAGGAAATAACTATGGCTGACAAGGGAAAAGCACCGGCCTACCCTACTGAGAGCAGTGCACCGACAGGGACACCAAGAAGGCAAAACCGCGCATGGAGTATGAGGAATACCTTAGGAGGTGTGGTCACCCGGTTGGATCTCCGTCACATCAGAGGACACTGAATCTTCTGAGGACTCTTCTTCGACGACACCTTCCAGGAGTCGGACGCGCTCCCACTCGTCGCGTGTTGCCGCTCCATCCCTCTCACCTATCCCTCCTATTGGGAATAGGGGAGCATGCACCGTCACTCGTCCATGAAAGAGTGTTAGAACTGGAACTTCGGTCTCATTTAGGATGCCTCCTCCTCCACCACCGATTAGGACTCCCATACCCGCACCACCGCCGTTTGAGCCATACCGACGCCACCCACTGGAGGAGTCATGGATGCCTCTGAGGCACAGCATGTACGACGGCCCGAGCATACTGGCAGGGGATAGGTATTCACAATCCAGCCATCAGGCTAGTGACGTAGGACCTACTGACGCAGCAGTAGAGGAGCTCCTGAAGACTGTCCGTCGCCACGAGCTGACTCTTCAGCACGCTACCCGGACCTCCCAGTCTGCTCAATTCCAAGCTATGATGGCGTCGCACGGGGTGCAGAGAATGGAGCAGGAGCATAGAAAGAAGAGCTCTGGATGGATGGGATGCTGAAAAAGAAATGGATGTGAAGGCGACATGTGGAAGAGGGAAGAAACATCTGTCTTTGAGCAGTTGAAGGAAACAAACTTATCATTATCTGACATTATTATTATTATTATTCATGGGGGTGATGGCACCTTTCACTTTGTAAGAGCTAGACTCTGATACTATGAACTTTGTCTTGTTTTGAACTGATTCCTATGATACAATGTTATTGAAACATTTATGATTGTCTGTCATGTGTTGTTTATTCATGGTGTTGGGCCATGTTATTCTTTATGACTGCTTAAACTGTTTAAAATGGTAATCTATGGAACTTGTTATGTTGTGTGTAATTATACACCGTATTCTCTCTTCGTATAGAGGAAGCCTTGTAGGGAATTGATGCATAGACTGATTGACTTAGCTACGTGTACCTTAGCCGATACGTTCACCGTCGAATTAGCTGATGGTAATATTCTAGAAACTAACGAAATCATCAAGGATTGTTCAATAAACCTAAATGGAAATACATTTAAGATAGATATGATGCCCATTAAGTTAGGAGGATTTGATGTGGTTGTTGGCATGGACTGGTTAGCTAAGAACAGAGTCGAAATCATTTGTGATGAACGCCTACTCAAGATACCATTGAACGACAATGAAGAGTTAGTGGTGCAAGGAGAAAGGAGTAACACCTTATGCCCCATGATATCCCATTTAAAAACTACCAAGAGCTTAAGGAAGGGATGCTCAGCTTTCATCATCTATGTGATGAAGACCAAAGAGGAGAAAAAGATTTCGGACATCCCAGTAGTTTCTGAATATTCAGAAGTGTTTTCGGAAGACCTACCAGGACTTCCCCCGAATCGACAAGTTGAGTTCCAAATAGATTTGCTGCCTGGCGCTGCACCGGTAGCCAAAGCGTCGTATCGACTCGCCCCTCCTGAAATGAAGGAACTGATGACGCAAATTCAAGAACTATTGGACAAAGGATTCATACGTCCGAGTGTCTCTCCATGGGGTGCCCCGGTGTTATTTGTGAAGAAGAAGGATGGCACCTTACGCATGTGCATTGACTACCGGGAGTTAAATAAGTTGACCATAAAGAACCGTTACCCACTTCCAAGGATAGATGACCTATTCGATCAATTCAAGGAGCAAGCTACTTCTCCAAGATAGACTTAAGATCCGGTTACCACCAACTGAAGATAAGAGAAGAAGACATACCCAAGACCGCTTTCCGAACTAGGTATGGGCATTATGAATACTTAGTCATGCCTTCGGGCTGACCAATGCACCAGCAGCATTCATGGATCTCATGAACCGTGTATGCCGCCCATATCATGACAAGTTTGTGATTGTGTTCATCGACGACATCCTGATCCACTCCAGTAATAAGGAAGAACATGAGAAACATCTCAGACTAATTCTTGAATTACTCAAGAATGAGCAACTATATGCCAAATTTTCTAAATGTGAATTTTGGATGCGAGAGATCCAATTTTTAGGGCATGTAATGAATGAGAATGGAATTCAAGTTGACCCTTCCAAGATTGGGGCTATAAAGAATTGGAAGATTCCTGAGACTCCCACTGAGGTTAGACAATTCCTAGGACTGGCCGGATACTACCGACGATTCATAAAGGACTTCTTGCGCATTGTGCAACCATTGACCGCACTGACTAAGAAGGACAAAGCCTTTGTATGGGAACCAGAGCAAGATGAAGCCTTTGAGACACTCAAGGAAAAGTTATGCAGTGCACCTGTTCTAGCCCTTCCAAAAGGAGTCGAAGACTTCGTAGTCTACTGTGACGCCTCGCGTCAAGGGTTAGGATGCGTGCTAATGCAACGTAACAAGGTCATTGCCTATGCATCTAGACTGCAAAACGATCACGAGAAGAACTATACTACGCACGATCTGGAATTAGGTGCCGTGGTGTTTGCTCTCAAAATGTGGAGGCACTACCTCTATGGCATGAAGTGCATCATTTACACTGACCATCGAAGTTTGCAACACATTCTTGACCAGAAGATGCTAAACATGCGTCAAGGAAGATGGGTTGAGCTGTTAAACGACTATGAGTGTGAAATCCGTTATCATCCCTGTAAAGCCAACGTGGTGGCAGATGCTTTGAGTAGAAAGGAGAGAGAAAAACCTCTTCATGTATGAGCTTTAAGGATAAATGTGTACACTGACCTAATTGCAAGGCTGAAAGAAGCTCAAAGTGAAGCGTTAAAGGAGGAAAATTTAGCAGGAGAAGGATTAACTGGAATGGAAAAGAGATTTGAAACAGGAAGTGATGGTACATATAAGTGTGAAGGGAGAACTTGGGTGCCAAAGCATGGGGGAATTCGGGAGGTAATTCTTAATGAAGCTCACAAATCTAGGTATTCAGTTCACCCTGGGAGCGATAAAATGTACCAGGATTTGAAGGCACTTTTCTGGTGGCCTGGAATCAAGAAATCAATCGCTGTTTATGTCGGAAAATGTCTAACTTGTGCCATGGTAAAAGCTGAGAATCAAAAACCATCAGGGACATTACAGCAGCCCGAAATCCCAGAATGGAAATGGGATAACGTCGCGATGGATTTTGTTACCAAGTTACCCAGAACGTCTAGGGGTCATGATGCCATTTGGGTAATAGTGGATAGATTAACCAAATCAGCTCACTTCTTACCAATTCGGGAAGACTATGACATGTCAAGACTGGCTCAACTGTATATCAATGAAATAGTGGCTAGGCATGGTGTGCCACTATCAATAATCTCCGACCGTGATAGTCGTTTTACTTCGCGTTTCTGGAAATCACTCCAACGAGCCTTAGGAACCCGGCTGGACTTAAGCACGGCGTACCACCCGCAAACTGACGGCCAAAACGAAAGGACTATTCAAACCTTAGAAGATATGCTGAGGGCATGCGTAATTGATTTTGGTGGGAACTAGGATAATCATCTTCCATTGGTGGAGTTCTCCTATAATAACAGTTACCATGCAAGTATCAATGCTGCTCCGTATGAGGCTCTCTATGGTAGGAAATGTCGGTCACCCCTGAGTTGGAATGAATTTGGTGATAGTCAAGTGTTGGGACCCGACATCGTATTGGAGACCACTGAGAAGATTTTCAAGATCAAGGAACGTCTACGGGCAGCAAGAGACCGGAAAAGAAGTACGCTGACAGAAGACAGAAACCGTTAGAGTTTTAGATTGGTGATAGGGTAATGCTGAAGTAGCACCATGGAAGGGAACCGTGAGATTCGGAAAAAGAGGCAGGTTAAGCCCAAGATACATTGGACCATTTGAAATACTTGCAAGAATTGGTCCTGTGGCTTACAAGTTGAAACTACCTCAGAAATTGAGTTATATACACGACACCTTCCACGTGTCAAACTTGAAGAAATGCTTGGTAGACAAAACCCTGGAACTACCGCTGGAGGAGACAAGAATCAATGATAAGCTGAACTTCGTGGAAGAGCCTATAGAGATCATGGACCGCTTGGTTAAGCAACTCAGACGAAGCCGCATACCCAAGGTTAAGGTTCGATGGAACTCGAGACGAGGGCCGGAATTCACTTAGGAACGTGAGGACGAGATGAGGAAGAACTACCGGCAACTCTTTAAACCCAGCCATACCAATACTAAGCGAAGTTAAAATTTCAGGACGAAATTTCCTAAACGGTGGGAGAATGTGACAACCGGTCCCAAGGTCACTATTCTAAACCCTAATTTAATTTCATCATATCCCGTCTTATGAGTACTAATAATGGAAACAATTCAATTATATCAAGAATGTTAGAATCACTAATTTTTATTTGATCCATTTTCATGATTCTATGTGATTTATGTGAATTTAGTCATTTTAAGCCTTGCCTTTTTAGAAAATTTGTGCCCGGGAATATTAATTAGTCACCCAAGCTAGAATTAAGAATATCAAATGAATCAAATAAGTGTGTATGCATTAGAAATTTCGGACCTAGCAATGTACCTTGTGCAAGACTAAACCAATTAATTAACAACTTATACCACCAAAAATACTACCCTTTCATAAAATCTACCCTACAATTAAATAATTTGAATTAAAATTTGAATTGTGCACTAGAAGACAAGCCAAATCAGTCGCCCCCCTTGTCCCTAATAGAATTGCTTGCTTTCTTCCACACACTACCCAAACATATCTCCCTATTCAAGACTCATGCAATTCATTTGCATACTTTCAATCTCTCTCCCTCTATTCGAAAATCCCAGAAGAACACTCCTCTCCATCAAAATTATCTCAATTCCAAGTCCATTTCAGCAACAAAAATTGTGGATAACAAGCTTGCACCCATCGGCCAGCAAAAAATCGCAAGTAAGATGACTTTTGGTGATGTTTTGAAGCTTGGAACGTGTAAAGCTTGAGGTTCCAGCTTTTTTTCGAACTTCTCCAGCCTCATCCAAGAATATTTCAACCATCCATGACATTCTACACCTTCTAAACCGTGAGATACATCAAGTGTAAGCTCACTATGTCCGGTTTTGGTCATTTCTTAAGCTTGTCTTCATTTTTCACCTAAAAAGCTATCTTTTTCTTGTTGTAGCAGAAACATCTCACCCTCATCTTGTTCTTGAGGAGTTTCCACGTTCTTGAAGGTATATCACATGATATAATGCACATTCTAAGGGGTAGAACCCGATTCACCCCTTGAAAACCCTCTTTTTGGTGTTTTTGGCACCATTTACTTGTGTATCTTGTAACCCATAAAAATAAAACTTCTAACCTACATATTAATGGGTTTTTAGACTACTAACAACCTGTTTTTAAAGTCTCAAATACTAAATACCACCTACATGTGGTAAAAACATGCATTACACCTTGAACAAACCCTCTTTCTACTAGTAACAACCTCTTTTAGACATTTCTTGAAAAACCTCTTGGAAAAGGGTTATAACCTGCTCAAAAATGAGTTTTAGACACCCCAACAACCTGATTTTTAAGTTAGATGAAGTTTGGTAATGAATAAACTTGAGTTACAATGATTTACACAAGTGTAATGGTCGGTTATGGCATTTTCTATGAATTTGAAGGCTATGGATGTGTAGAACAACTAGGCAATGTATTGGGACTGTTATTTCAGTAATTTTTGGTGCATATTAAGTTTAATAACATGGTTTTACCTCTGGAACAAAAGACATAATGTGTTTAGACCCATTTTGGTCACTTTCGGGACCCGAAAACGTGTTAAAATGACTTAAAAATAGGAAAACATGGACTATGAACTTTTTAAAGAAAATTACAGGTTCATTAAGGATTAATAAAGTGTTCTGGAGCTAATGGGAATTTTTAGTGGTTAAAAGATAATTTAAATGGATTTTAAGTGAAACCGGGTGTAAACCGAGAGGCGTTTTTAAGGAAAATTCTATGATAAATGGGGGTAAATGTTAAAACTTATAAAAATCATGACTTTCCAGTAGGTTAAAAGATAAAATAACCTCAAAAGTAAAATGGTTGGTCAAACAGGCCTTTAAAATGGTCAAACCCGACTAAAAACGCGTTTTAACAGTTTAAACGTAAAAACGAACCTTTCCACTTTTAGAGACAAATTTTGTAATCTAAAAGGTTTGAAACTCATAAAAATGATTTTTAAAAATTAGCTACTGGTCTTAGACTCAAAAAGGTGAAAACTCGTAGATAACCATTTTAAACCGTTCGGTTTTACCTTGACCGGCAACGGTAAACGCGTAAATTACAAACCGAACCTATAAACTGAAAATTTGAGTATATATTCTTAAAATGAAATTATATTAAGTTCTTGAAACTGATTTTTGGTTATAAAGGCCATTTAATACAAGAAACCAAACTTAAGGGTAGAAACTGTCAATTTTGAAACTTTAGGGCTAAACTGTAAAATTTGGTTAAACTTCCTAATCGACTCCAATGAGAACTTAAGTCAATTTTTTAGCATAATTATCATACATTCTGGACTTATTAATGTAAAAACCATTAATTGTACAAGAAACCTTAACTTTCCATAAAAGGAAACTTTTACACAAACCCTAATCGAATCAAAACCGAAACTGTCCATTTAAGTCTTAGGCACTATTGTTGCTCCTTAAATAGGCTTAGGGAAGTAGCTAATGACTTAATATATTCATGTTAGGGTGCTAGACTTGAGATATTCCCGGCACGCGAAGAATTTCTTTTTGCTTGATATCTAAGGTGAGTTCTCGTGTTCCCCTTTTTACTTTGGTTTTGGGGATGATGCATGCTCTTTTAAATTGAAACTCTCATATTGTGCTTTATTTGATTCTTGTATGTGGGACTTTTTGGATACCTGCTGATACTTTGGTCATGATCATTAATTCTTTTGTGAACCGCTTCCTTTATGTGAATAGATCTATTTGGGGAATCCCCCACGCACAGTGGCTCCCGCTACAGGGAGGTACCCCACTTAGATCCTGAGGGGTCGTTTGTGGCATGTAACAGGCTTTGAATAAGATACTATGGTGAACCATCCTAGCAGGAATGGTTCACTATTCTGAGGCTTGGTTCTTTCCTACGGGAATATCCGGTTAAACACAAGTTTAGAAGAGGGCAACCGGGGAACAAGTGCAGGGTTGATTGTGATACCCCATGATGACCGATACTAAAAATGATGTTTTTGTTAAAATCAAATGAGATTTTCATAAACTTTCGCACTTGATTCTAAAACCTTTATTGTGGACTTTAAGAGTTCCTTTTATTGTTTTGAAACTTTAAGCATTTGAATTCACCAACTTTTTAGTTGACACTCTTTTCTTTTGAGCATGTTTCAGGTAACCGTGAAGACTCTTAGCTTATGGACGACTTAGACTCAATCCCGAGACCATGGCATTGTTTGTGTGTGACCAATTCGTGACTTAAACAATTTGATACAATGACTACTTAAATTTATGTTGAACATGTAAACATTTGGGGCTGGATCTGTTTCCAGCCCGGTGTCTTTTGAAAACTTGAAATGCCATGTGATGTTCTCTTCCTTTGAGCTCTTATATTGGTTGTTTCCGCTGCCATGTAAGTTGTTGCTAATCTGTGACGTCCCACCCTACCTAGGCCCGGGGGGGTGTCACACATTATCCCCATGTTGAAAGAATTTTCGTCCTGAAAATTGGAGCACTGAGTCAACGTACGTAGTGAGTAAACTAAGCGTTGTGAGCAAACTATTTAGTTATCCAGTACGTAGACGTGCTAAGGTGTTCGAGAGATTAGGAATAAATCCAAAGTAAAGGAACGTAAGGTTTTTAATGTTTCGTGAGAGTTGTGACATTATCCCCATGTTGAAGGGAATTTCGTCTTGAAATTGAAGGAAAAGATATCTTACAACTGTATCTTAGGAATTGGAAATTTGATCGTTGAATAGTTGCGGGTACTTCTTTTTCATTTGATCTTCATGTTCCCAGGTAAACTCTGGTCCACGCTTAGAGTTCCACCTAACACGCACAATAGGGATCTTGCTACGTTTTAGGGTTTTGACTTCTCGATCCATGATCTCCACTGGTTCTTCGATGAAATGTAATTGGTCATCTATCTTTAGTTCCTCCAATGGCACGATCAATGATTCATGAGATAGACATTTCCTCAGATTGGATACGTGAAACATATCGTGTATCCCCCTGAGTTCTTCAGGTAAATTCAACTGATAGGCTACTGGGCCAATCTGTTTGACAATCTCAAATGGCCCCACGTATCTAGGGCTTAGCTTCCTACGCTTGCCAAAACGTATTACTCCTTTCCACGGCGAGAATTTTAAAAGTACCTTGTCGCCAATCTAGAATTCCAATGGTTTACGACTCTTGTCAGCATAACTTTTCTGTTGATCACGTGCCGCTGCCATCCGATTACGTATTTGTACAATGTTTTCAGTTGTTTCGTGCACCAGTTCCGGACCAGTAAGTTGGCTTTCTCCAACCTCTGCCCAACATACAGGTGACCGACACTTACGTCCATAAAGTGCCTCGAATGGTGCGGCTTTAATTGAGGTGTGATAACTGTTATTGTAGGAGAACTCAACCAATGGTAGATGAGTCTCCCAACTGCTACCAAAATCGATCACACAGGCATGCAACATGTCTTCAAGTGTCTGGATCATACGCTCACTCTGGCCATCGGTTTGCGGGTGATACGCAGTGCTCATATCTAGTCGTGTTCCCAATGATCGTTGTAATGACCGCTAGAAATGAGAAGTGAACCGAGCGTCACGATAAGATATAATAGATACTGGCACGCCATGCCGAGAGACTATTTCTCTTAAGTAAATGCGTGTCAGTTTCTCCATTCGGTCCGTCTCCCCGATTGCCAGAAAATGTGCGAATTTTGTTAAGCGATCTATTATAACCCAAATGGTGTCGCATCCGCTGGGAGTCCTGGTTAACTTCGTAATAAAGTCCATTGAAATCTGCTACCATTTCCATACTGCGATTTCTGGTTGCTGGAGTATGCCGGATGGTCTCTGGTATTCTACCTTAACTTTAGAGCAAGTTAAGCATCTGCTTACATATGCGGCGATCTCCGCTTTCATGTTCGGCCACCAGTAAAACTCCTTTAGGTCTTGATACATCTTATCTGCACCTGGATGAACTGAGTAACGCATCTTATAAGCTTCATCCATTACCAGTTCTCTCAAATTCCCATATAGTGGCACCCAGATCCGTTCCATGAAGTAATGGATTCCATCAGTTTTGATCTCTAACTGTTTCTCCATGTCTCGTATGGATTTTGCTTTCAGGTTCTCAGTCTTTAAGGCCTCACTTTGTGCAGCCTTGATTTGCACAGGTAGATCAGAATGTATGGTCATCTGTAATGCGTGCACCCGACGAGGTCTTAATGTTTCTTTCCGACTAAGGGCGTCGGCTACCACATTAGCTTTACCCGGATGATACTTGATTGGACAATCGTAGTCATTGAGTAATTCCAACCATCGTCGTTGTTGCATATTCAATTCCTTCTAATCGTATATGTGCTGGAGGCTCTTGTGATCCGTATAGATCATAAACTTGGTTCCGTATAGGTAGTGTCTCCAGATCTTCAGGGCAAACACTACAGCTCCTAATTCCAAATCATGCGTTGTGTAGTTTTTCTCATGCACCCTGAGTTGTCTAGACGCATAAGCTATGACTTTGTCACGTTTCATCAGTACGAATCCCAAACCTTGGATGGAAGCATCACAGTAAACAACAAAGTCGACAGTTCCTTCTGGTAGGGCTAAGATTGGTGCGCTACAGAGTTTGTAGTTAAGCATATGGAATGCTATTTCCTCTTTGCTACCCTACTTGTAAACAGTTCCCTTATGGGTCAGGGCAGTCAAAGGTTGGCCACTTTCGAAAACCCTTCAACAAATCGTCTGTAATAGCCTGCCAAACCAAGGAATTGCCACACCTCGATAGGCGTCTTCGGTGCTGGCCAATCCTTGATCGCTTCAATCTTTGATGGATCTACATGTATACCCTTGTCGTTCACCACATGCCCAAGGAAATGCACTTCGCGCATCCAGAAGTCACATTTCGAGAATTTAGCATAAAGTTGTTCATTCATCAACAATTCTAGTATGGTTCTCAAATGTTACTCATGATCTTCCTTATTACAGAGTAGATCAGTATATCATCGATGAATACAATGACAAACTTATCCAAATAAGGCATGCAGACGCGATTCATGAGGTCCATGAAAACTGCTGGGGCATTGGTCAGTCCGAATGGCATTACAGCAAACTTATAATGTCCATAGCGAGTCCGGAATGCCGTCTTCGAAATATCCTCTTCTCGAACCCTTAACTGATGATAACCCGATCTCAAGTCAATCTTGGAATAGTAGCTAGATCCTTGCAATTGGTCGAACAAGTCATCAATACACGGAAGTGGATACTTGTTCTTGATCGTCACCTTATTCAATTCGCAGTAGTCAATACACATCCTGAAGGTTCCATCCTTCTTTTTTAACAAAAAGCACTAGATCTCCCTAGGGTGAAGAGCTGGGACGTATGAATCCCTTGTCTAACAATTCTTGCAATTGCTTAGACAGCTCTTGTAGTTCATTCGGTGCCAGACGGTATGGCGCTCGAGCGATCAGAGTCGCTCCGGGTGCTAATTCAATATGAAATTCTACCTGTCTATGTGGAGGAAGGCCAGGTAGGTCTTCGGGAAATACCTCGGGAAAGTCACTTACCACTGGAATATCTTTGACTCGCCTTTTATTCGTCTTCATTTCAGTAACAAGTGCCAACAAGGCAAAGTGTCCTATCCTGAGACATTTTTGAGCCTTTAGATATGATATGATGCCGACAACCGCACCCACCTTATCACCTTCCACTATAAGAATTTCATCGTCCGAAATGGGTAACTTGATCAGCTTTTCCTTGCAAATGATCTCAGCACCGTTCTTAGATAACCAATCCATTCCGACTACTACATCGAATCTACCGAGTGTGACAGGAACAAGGTCTATGCAGAAAGTGTGTCCAGGTAAGCCTAGCTTACAGTTTCTAAACACTTGGGTTGCTGTTATCATCCTACCATCGGCTATTTCTATGGTGTACTCAGAAGTCAAGTTAGTAGGTACCATTCCTAGTACTTTGCTAAATTTTATGGATACATAACTTTTATCAGCATCGGAGTCAAATAAAATAGAGGCGTAACATTCATTAATAGAGAATCTACCAGATACTACAGTAGGGTCGTTTCGAGCCTCACCTAAGCCGATGATGAAAGCTCTGCCTCTACCACCATTGTTGTTGTCATTAGACTTATTCGTAGCACCGCTATTTTCATTCCTTTTTAGCTTTGGACATTCCCTTTTAAAGTGACCAGGTTGACCGCATTCATAACACCCAGTACGGTTATAGTTTTGCTGCTGCTGAGGTGTTTTTCCCGAGAGGTTTACCCTGCAGTTTTTAGCAACGTGCCCAAACTTTCCACACCTCTCACAAGTGTTCCTTGTGTATTGCCCAGTATGATGGAACTTACATTTGTTGCACTTTGGAAGATTTCCATGATAGCCACCCGAATTCCCTACGTCGTGAGAAGATTGGGACGGTTGAACTTCTTGTGTTGGGGTTGATGAGTAGAGGATGAAGGTTGCTTCCCGCAGGCAGATGGTTCCCATTTCCTCTTGTTATCGTTGGAACCAGATGCAGCACCACGCGGGGGCAGTTTACCCTGAGTGACTGCCTGGTCTGTCAGCTTGTGGGCCAGTTGGACAGCTTCCTGAATGGTAGCTGGTCTAGCAGTGGTGACCATGCTCTGTATTTCCAGTACTAGTCCATCGATGTACCTTTCAACCTGTTTGTAAGCTGGGTTTACCATAGCGGGACATAAGGTAGCCAACTCGTGGGAACGAGTCGTGTAGATTTCAATCTCGGAACCCACCATTTTTAAATTCTAGAATTCAGTTTCTAGTTTCTGCACTTCATCTCTGGAATAGTATTCCTCTTTCAGCAAACTCTTGAATTCTTCCCAAGTCATGGCATTTGCAGCTTCAACACTCCACCAGCTCAGTGCAGCACCATCCATGGTACCAGCAGCATATTTCACCCTACTCTTGGCAGGGCAGTTACAGATTTCAAACACCGACTCCAGCTTTTCGAACCGACGGAGCAGTCCCACTGCTTCCTCAGTTCCCCTAAATGGATTAGGTTTGCAGTCCATAAAGGACTTGTAGGTGCAAGTTGGTTGTCCAATGGGACTCCATTATGGAGGGTGTTGGCTTGCCAACGCTATGGTAACACTCTGATTGATTAGCGTCGCCAATTCTGCAGGCGTCATGGAGATGTTACCTCTCCCGCGTCCACGTCCTCTTCTAGACATTCTTTAAATTACCATATACATAAATAAGTAAATATCCAACTAGATATCAAAATCCAAAGCTATCAGTCGCATGAAAATAACCCTTGGTCTTGGAATGAAAAGGAAGAGAGGTCCAAGAATTTAAAGTAACAAACAAGCTAGAAAGATCAGTTCGAATCCAAGGGATTAGGACACATGCCATGGTTTGAATTTCATCCGAATTCGAGGTAAGAGTGAGCATTCATACAAGTAGAATTAAAGGATAGTTTACACATCAGTAGCTATGTTCTATGAAAACCGAGAATTTCTTGCTCAACGTGTAGAAATGATGACTTATACCGACTACAACGTTACCACCCGACCAAATTCACTGGACTTAGCATGCACGACAAATTACAATTATGTGTGCACCTGTAATGGTAATTTGCTTTGCATGATCACCCTCAGTTCCTCCTATCAGGCTAACATATATTGTCAAGTACAGTGGTCATCAACGATAGGAGTACCAAATGTGTATGTATTATATCGGGGTTGATCAATCAAAGTATACGAAAGGATCAGTAAGGTTCAGGAAATCCATAAGTAACCCCTCCCGTGACTCCCAGCAACTCGGAGCCACCATTCCTGTAGTCGTAATCTCACAGGGATATGTTAAAGAAAAAGTTCTCACGCAACCAAGTTAAGTAAGCACAGCTTAGTAATCTATATGTGTGTAACTAATGCAAATCCAGCTATAGTCTAAAATGCAATGCAAATGAGATGCAAAGTTCATTTTAGTTCGCTATAACTAATGCTCTGATGCCACTCTGTCACACCCTCAATTTCCACAAACGAGGTTTTGTCGCCAGGCGTGTGACATAACCAGGATCTCAGATAAGCATCAGTTATACCAAACGACTCGACAATTACAAATCATATAAGTTGCTTAGTAATAATGAAATAACCAACTTGTATTTAAGTATTACAGAAGCGAAAATAGGAAAACATTTAACAATAGTTTGAAACACGCAAACATGCGCCCAATCCAATTTATGTAAAGTAAATGAAATCAGATCTTGAAAACAGTTTGGGATGAATGCGGAATGACATGCAGTGGATGTTGTGCTCCTAAACGTGCCATTTCAATGTCCTGAGAGAAAACATGCAAAAGTCAGTACAAGACTGGTGAGTTTACAGGTTTATCATAAAACAGTAAGTATCAGTAATGTAATTCCCGGATTTAGTAATCAAAGCATATAATGGGTAGCTAGCCCATAGCAATCACTATGTGTATGAAGTCGCGACCGAGCTGACATGTAATCAATAGTAATAATGTAGGCCCGGCTATGGTTTCCCCACCACAACACTATAAAACAGGCTGACCGTTCACCCGTTTGACCTCCAGTCAAGCTAGCGCGACTAGCTTGGGCGGGGTATGTCAATCCCAGTAGATCTACTAACAATCACCTCGCTATTTGCATATTAACGGTCCGAATGGAAAAGTATAACACCATAGTATCAGGTATATGCAGTATTACAAAAGCTCAATGTAATGTAACGTTTATGAAAGCAGCATGTTTCTCTCCCCCAAAAAGAGTATAAAGTAAAAGTGGGGCTGTAAACTTACCTGGTATGCGTAACAACTATTTAAAGTTTACTTGGAGAATAAGTGAACTGATAGCCTTCAGATGTTACCTAGATCATGTCAGTACATAAGTACGTGCAAACAGAGAAAATGTGAAACTCTAAGCACACACAACCAAAGACTCAAGGTTTCAGAAAAATAGACATCTTTGACCTGGTTGACCCGTTTGACCCCCGTTGGTGACATTATGAGTTGTAATTCATTTAAGTAACATAATCATTCCTCAACCATGGTTAACATACATCATAATAATTAGTTTCCAGTCCCAAACATGATTCCTAATTAGTAATCATCATTCAACATCATACATGATCATCAAGTTCCATACAAGCGAATTAACACATTTCATCACAATAAGCATCCTTAATAAATACTCTAGCATGATCCTAACATCATGAACATGTACAATTCACAACTTATACCATAAAAAAAATAATAGTAGTACTATCATTATACGCAAAAGCCATGTAAATATGCTACAGGTTGTAAGTATACGTTTTCCAGAATCTGCGTTTTCTGGCAGATTCTAGGTGTTCGGAAGATACGGTCAAACACATAACCAACCAAGGATTTAGGCCAAGGCCAAACTCCAGTAGTCTCTCCTATGAGTAAATTAAGTATTTGAAAAGTTGTTTTAGGTTTTAAGGGCCTAGAGTTACTAGAAAAACTAAAAATGTTACAGCAGCTCTCAAACGGAGGGCTGCTGGAGTTAGCTTGTCAAATTGTGCATAACTCCCATTTGAAAATAGCTATTGGGTTAATTCTTTTTCTGGAGTTCAGGGGAATCCTAGGAAAAAAGTTTACCATAGGGTTTGGTCTCAGTTTTTATGAAATGAAAATGGCACATCGAACAAGTCAACACATACATCCTGTCCAAGAGGACAGAATTGACCCTTCTAGCAAAAACAGGTAAAACACCAACTTAACCACCTCCAATTGGAGTGTGGTTACCCTTTCTGGAAACTAGACTCAGTAACAAACAATTTGGGCACTAGAAACACATCATTTGGACATGATATGATGTTTTACAGGTCCAAATTGGACAAGGTTGGATGTTTTGAAAACTAGACTCCATTAGGAACATTCTAGACTCAAGAAAACCAGTTTTTGGATTCGTCTTCATTTGGTTATGTCATGATGAAAACAGGTTATGCAATCTGCCAGAAATTCGAACGTGTACACATTTCATATTTGTCATACCCCACACACCACATAACGATTTCCCAATAAAAGAATCATTTTTAGAGCAGGTCATAGCATCTAAGTAACATCATACAACCATTAAACAACATCAATTTGATCAATCATGAAGTTTCCCTAAATTAAAGTTTCTAGTTTGACCAAATTTGGCTAGAATATCCAAAATCCATAACCAAACATGAAATTGATACCTAATCTGGCATCAATACCATAATACTAACATGGATTAACCATCAATTTCAAGTAATCAATCTCAATTTCAAATTTAGGGTTCATCATGTATCATAGCCTATGAATTATTCATCAAAAACTTATATATCTTGCATAATCAATATCACGCAACATGTATACCATCAAACTAAACCACTAGCATCATCAAACAACAACAATTCGACATCCAAGAACATCAATTCGTCCCTAGGACCTTCGGCCAACATAAGAACTTCACAAAACCTTAAAACTAACCTTTAATTCTTGCAATAGAACACGAATTGATGCTTGTAACTTGTTGTATGGCCTGAAATCGAACCAAAATCGTAGCAAGCCTACTTTTTCTTGGCTGATTTCGAAGTGGGGATGGATGTAGAAGAAAAGAGGCTGTCGACTATCATGGTTCTAGTGTTGTGTTTGCTTTTAAATCCTTTATTTATCCATAATTACCCTTTCACCCCTTATAATTTGTATTTTATTAAAACTAGACTTTAAACTCTTTATAAAGTGTTTTTAAATAAATTATATAAAGATATGAACTAATGATAATCATTATATATTTTATCTTTATAAAAACACAAGACATATGAATTAGCAGGCACGTTTCCACGTTACGCGATTAATTCTCAATTTACATGTAAAACACACAAGCACAAAATCATAACGCGATAATCATATGATTAGTTAAATTATCTTTAATTTAACATTATTAATTATCATTAGGTCACCAATATCAAACGACAACCAGTGTGTGCTCAAGACACGTGTATGCAAGACTTAACGAGACTAATGAAGTTTCGTAACGTAAAATTTCCGGGTGTCACACTCTAGGATCCAGAACCTTTTGCTATTGAAAAATATTATTGGGAACCATAATAAACCACCTAAGTTGTTGTCTCTTGATGATTTTCCTCAATGGAAACAAAGATTTGAGATTCATCTTAATGGAGTGGATACCAATCTTTGGAATGCTATTGAAACTGGCTACACTATGCCTGTTGGTGCTGATGGCATACCCCTAACTTTGAGTGGACTAAGTGTTGCACAAAAGATAGCTTATAATGCAGAGAAGAAGGCCTATGCTATGTTGACCCAGTCAATTCCCAAAGACATCTTCCATCAATATTCAGAACATAAGCAGAGCAAAAAGTTTGGGAGGCTCTTTAGAAGAGATATGAAGGTAATTCAACACTCAAGTCACTGAAGGCGAAAGCTTGAAGAAAGAATTTGGCAACTTCTCTTCTATTGGAAATGAAAGCTTGAATGACATCATAGATCGCTTCTACCATTTGATGAGTGAATTTCACACTCATGGTGTTACTACGTCTAAAGAAGAAAAAGTGGCAAGCTTGGCTGATGGGCTACCAGAGAAGTGGGATTCATTCATTTCCACTCTAAGATACAACTCAGTGCTGGAGACTTTGGATATCAATGATCTCATCCTAAAACTGAGAGAAGAAGAGGTGAGACACAAGTACAAGACAAAGAAGGGGGCATACACTCAGGATCCATCTCTCTACAATGTTACCCCTACTCCAACTGCAAAATCTACGAGTGCCCCTCTGCAGACTGCCTTTGTGTCAAATGCATCATCTGCAAATGGTCAAAGCTCATCGTTTGGTGGTGAGTCACATGTTTCATCAGGGGTTCAACAAAGTCCTACAGTTGCTCAATCAATGAAGTTAGTGACAGAAAATCTGGGAAAAGTAACGGTGGAAGTGGCTAAGGAGCACATGGACCTACTTGCTGTTGTGGTTCATTCTTATGATGGGTTGGTTGCAGGAAAGATTAGGAACTGCCACTAGGCTGATGAAGACTATGAACAGGTGGATGAAAATGAACTGGAAAGAATGACATAATGTGGGCTCTCGCAAGTGTTGTGCGACAAGCAAAGAAGTTTGTGAAGAAGACGGGACAGAATCTGGTGGTTACCAAAGATACTACTTTTGGATTCGACAAGTCTAAAGTCACCTGTTTCAACTGTGGAGAAAAAGGCCACTTCAAGCGGGAATGTGTCAAACCGAAGAAGACTGGTAATGGGAACCTGTTTTTGTCCTTCAACAAACAAGATAAAGAGAAAAAGATAGCTTCGACAAGCAGTGATTCTAAGGCAATGGTTGCTCAAGGTGATGAAGGACAGGATTGGTTCTTCCGATTCTTAACTGATAGTGAAGCCAACATTGCATCTGTTGAAGATCTGAATGAAGACTCAGCGAGTGAGGGAGAGAACTCAGTTGAGCTTGACACTGCTGATGTGGATGAGACCTTAGCTGCTATTAATCAATTTGTTGAAAATGAACTGAATGCTGAATCTGAAGCACAACCGGAACCTCAAAATGCTTTCATGGCTGGAACGTCTACATCTGCACACGTAGAATCAAAGGATGATATGTTTATTAAAGATGCATGTATTGAATGTGATAAATTTAGGGAAAGCATTTATCTGAAGTTTGCTAGGTTATTAGATCATAATGATAACTTAGTAAATGACTTAAAAATGTGCACTGAGGCAAACATAGTGCTAAAACAAAACGAGAGCAGCTATAAGGAGAAATTGAAACTTTAAAGAAACAACTAAAAGAAAATGAGGTTGTGGCATTTAACCAAGAAAACGATATAAAGTTTTATTTAAAGACAATTGAGGAAACTAAAAAGGACAGAGCTGTATTGCAAGTTGAAAATGAGTCTTTAAAACAAAAACTCCACAGTCCAGCTAGTTCTTCTCATATTTTGAAAAACTTGGTTTAGGAACGCAACAACGGGGAAGGGTTGGGCTATAAGGTTGTGCCTCCACCATGTGAGATCCTCCTAAACACCAAACAACGTCCTATTAATAATAATCCAATAAAGGATCATGTGGTGACTACCCCTCTGGTCAGCGATCCAGACACATCAGTTAAACCTGCTCCTCCGGCTGCTGATCAGACAACATCAACATCAGGCACAACTGGTAAAAACATCACTGAAAATAGGGTGGAAGAGAATGTTCAAGCATCTCTTGGGTTGGGTTCAAAATCTACCACCACACAACCTAAGATTTCCAAAACCACTCAAACTAAACCTGTTAAGCAAGATAACAATCATCTTCAAAGACAAAACACTCATAACGTTAAACAAGTAAAATTTGTCAAGGTAGGTGAAAGTCAAAGGAGTGAGACCAAAAAGTCAGTACCTGAAGTTTACTCACCGCCCTACAAGAGATCTCCTGGTCCTGTTGAAAGGAGATCATGCTATACTTGTGGAAAACGTGGTCACATCTCTTCAAACTGTCCACGCTATCAGACACCCAAAATCAAAATTGAACTAGACAATGAAGTTAAATTGCTTTCAAAATAGAGATCTAACACTCCGGTTAGGTCTAAAACACCTGTTAGGTCTAAAACACCTTCTAGGTCTTTTACCTCACCTCAACGCCACAGACAACACAGACAAGCCACTGGCAAGTCTGTGATGCCTGAGGTGAAACCTGTAATTAAAACTAAATCTAAGGTTCAAACTGTAAATCAGTCATTGGTTTACCATAAACAATCCTTTCACAAGGATGGTTTGTGGAAAGCCAAAACACCTGAAGTGTCTGAAAGCTTGGATAAGTTGAAGATTGAGGACCAACCTACTAATAAAGGACAGTGAGTTGAGTTTGAGATGTGTGATGCCTCTGGAAACCCAAGCCAGTCAAGGCTTGGGTCCCCCTCCTTAACTAATTAATTTCTATTATGTGCAGGTTATCCGCTATAGTGCTGCTACCAACACATGGATAGTAGAAGCGGAGCATCCAGGCACATGACAGGAAATAAGTCTCTCCTTTACAATGTCAAACAAATTAAAGGGGGACATGTTTCTTTTGCTAGAAATAAAGAAGGTTGCATTACCGCACAAGGAGAAGTAGGTAATGAAAAGGTAAGGTTCGATAAAGTTAATTTCGTTCAATAATTGGAAAACAATCTGCTTTCAGTGTCTCAGATTTGTGACAAGGGCTTCAAAGTTATGTTTGACAATCGGAAGTGTTACATTCTGAAGAAAGAGATGGAGATTACTGAGGAGCAGGTATTAATGTCAGCATCTAGGTATAATGAACTGTATGTTCTAGATATGTCTAATGCTTCTACTAGTGTGTCTACTGTTCAATGCTTAATATCTAAAGCTACAGAGAATGATTCCATCTCATGGCATAGAAGAATGGGACACATTAATCACAGGAAGATGAATCATCTGATTCATAACAACTTAGTTGATGGAGTTCCTGTTAAGAACTTCAAACTTCCTGATTTTTGTGTCTCATGCAAGAAGGGAAGCAGACCAGGAAATCTCACAAGACCAAGAACGTCAACTCTATCGAGATGCCCCTGGAGCTATTGCATATAGATCTATTCAGTCCTGTCAGCACGAAGAGTATCGCCGGAGACTGGTACTGCTTTGTAGTAATAGATGACTACTCAAAGTTCTCCTGGGTGATGTTTCTGAAAGCAAAGTTAGAAACCTTTGAGTCATTCAAGGTGCTCGTTACTACACTGGAGTCTCTCTATAAGTTGAAGGTTAGGAAGATCTGTTCAGACAACGGAACAAAGTTCAAGAATCAGTGGATGGATGCTTTCTAAAGAAAAGGGAATTGTTCATCCGTTCACCTCTGTATACACACCACAGATGAACGGAGTTGCTGAGCGGAAGAACAGGAGCTTGATCGAGACTGCTAGGACTATGTTGGCGGACTCAAAGTGCCAGTGCAGTTTTAGAATGAAGTTGTGGCCAATGCATGCTACACACTTAATCATGTGTTAGTTGTCAAGAGGCATGAGAAGACTTTCTATGAGTTGCTTCAGAAGCGTAAACCTAACCTGGAGTATCTGGAACCATTTGGAGCTCCATGTACGCTACTGAAGAAAACACCGAAGGGAAAGTTCAGTGAAAAGGCTGATCAGGGGATCTTACTAGGATACAGCATACCAGATAAAAGAGTTTACAACAACTCCACTGGTCAGGTCGAAGTATGGTGCAATGTCGACGTTCAACAATTCACCCTTCCCCCTGCTGGAAAAGGTCCATCGTCGTTCTTCGACTACGATGGCTTTTTCAAATTATTCAACCTTCCTCAGATAGATTTAGACAAAGATATTGCTACTCGGATGATACACGATGTTCTAAACACACCGAATCTGGATACTAGCAATACAACACCTGCGAGTGGTTCATCGGGATCTTCACCAGCTGATCAGGACGAGAGTGATGACTCATCAATAATGGAGAAGCAGCTGAGACATGCATTGAGCATAATGTTGATCAAGAGGAAAGCTCACCAGCTGCTAAACATGCATAGGAAATACTGATACTGAACCTCCAGTCACAAATTTGGAGACTGAAGTTGTCGTCCCTACGGTACCTGTGACTACGATCAGTACGAATCATCCACAGGGGGCTATCATTGGAGACTTACACTCCGGCGTACAGATGGGAAATCAGTTGTACTCTGCTGATTATGCTGCAATTATGGAAAAGGGCTACGTGAATGATGGAGCATTCAAATGCTTTGTATCTCAAGTTGAACCCAAACACGTAAGTGATGCCCTAAAGGATGAGGCCTGGGTCAACGCTATGCAAGAGGAACTACTACAGTTTAAGAAGCTTGGAGTGTGGATACTTGTTGACCGGCCCAAAGGAGTAAAGGTGATAGGCACCAAATGGGTGCTACGTTGCAAGAAGGATGACCAAGGTGTCGTTATCAGAAACAAGGCACAGTTGGTCGTTCAAGGTTTCAGAGAAGTCAAAGGAGTCGACTACAATGAAGTCTTTGCCCCAGTAGCTAGAATGGAAGCAATCCGCATCTTTCTAGCCTGTGCATCTTACATGAAGATCAAAGTCTATCAACTAGATGTAAAGAGTGCATTCTAGCATGGGGAAATCCGTGAAGAGGTCTACGTCAGTCAACCCGAGGGATTCGAAGATCCTTATCATCGGGACAGAGTCTACAAGTTGGACAAGGCTCTGTATGGGCTACATCGGGCTCCTTGAGCCTGGTATGAAAAGCTCTCCACCCACCTGCTGAAACACGGGTTCGGCAGGGGTGTGATTGACTGCATGCTGTTTATTAAAGAAAGAGACGGAGATTTACTGATGGTGCAAATTTATGTGGATGACATAATCTTCGGTTCACGAAACGAAGATCTACATAAAGAATTCGAATCTGTGATGAAGGCAGAATCTGAAATGAGCGCCATGGGAGAAATGAAGTTCTTCCTAGGACTACAGGTGGACCAGACACCAACCGGTATATTTCTGCATCAGACTAAGTACGTCAGAGACATTCTTAGTCGCTTTGATATGGAAAATGTCACTGATGCCGGTACCCCACTCGCAACAAATCATGATGTGGCTTCTGATGAGAATGGGGATCTGGTGGATGCCACTATGTATCGTGGGATGATTGAATCTCTCATGTATCTCACTGCCTCTCGTCCAGATATCTTGTATGCCACATGTCTGTGCTCCAGATATCAAGCAAAACCGAAAGTAAATCATCTGATCGGGGTGAAAGAATCTTTCATTATCTGAAGGGTAGTCCAACACTGGGGTTGTGGTATCCTCATGACGATGACGTCGAGCTAACGGTGTATAGTGATTCAGATTATGGCGGGTGCAAGATGAATTTCAAGTCTATATCAGCAGGGTGTTAGTTTTTTGGAAGGCGTTTAGTCACGTGGCAATGCAAGAAGCAGACCTTAGTTTCCTTATCAACCTACAAAGCTGAATACATTGCTGCTGCCAGCTGCTGCTCTCAGATTATCTGGATCCAACAGCAAATGCGGGACTACGGTTTGCAATTCTCTAACACCCCTATCTATGTTGATAACTATGCTCCCATAGCTGTTACTAAAAATCCGGTTCAACACCCTAAAACTAAACACATCGGCATAAAGTATCACTTCATACGCGACTGCTATGAAAAACAATTAATCGATGTGGTTAAGATAAACACGGATTTTCAACGCGTTGACGTCTACACTAAACCGTTTGATAAAACCATATTTTTCTATCTGTTAGAGGTAAATGGCGTGAAAAAGAAAAGTGACATTATCTCGGAAGAAACAGATTCATAGTCCGACACTAGTTCAGTCATTTTATTTTACTTTATTTTATTTTATTTAATTTCCTTGTCTCAGAAAAATCCAAAAACACAAAAGGATTTTCTGTTTTAGCATTTTAGGGGGAGATTAGTTTACTTTACAGTATATATTTACTCAAAAAAAAGGGAAATGCAGATAAGCTAAAAGGCAAAAACAACAAAGATACGACTGTGATTCTACACAACTGGAACGTGATAGTACACAGGCTTCTAGTTACTTGGAACACCAAAAAGATTTTAAATTTTTGCAAGTTTAGTTTAACTTAAATCACAGGAAATTGTTAGTCAGAGAACTCTAAGTTTAACAAATTGGGAAAATGATAGTACCCTTGGGTGTTACTGTAATTACACGGAGAAAGTTGATAGGGAAGTGCTAGTTCACTATCGATGTGTCGATAGATTCAACACAATAGACTAGTAGACATCATTGGTGAACTCAATTTAAACTAAATGGTTTAGTTGACTGTGGGTTCCTATCTTTTCACTGGTTAACACAACCAATTATTTCCAATAAGAAATGACGAGCAAATAAACGCCACTATATGTGTGCGGATGACCACAAAAGGAGCAAAGCACGAAAAATAAAATGAAAATAAACGCAATCAAGCTGATAACATATGTTGTTGGTGCGTTATGTGCAAAAGAAAATAAGAAATGCTCTAACAAGGAAATAGGTTATGTGCCTCTCTGCTTTGCGATGGCACTGACCTGAGGATAAGCATAACCTAGATATTCTAGAAGTCACTGTTGTTTGCCGGCTCTCTGCTGTGCGGTGGCACTGACCTGAGGCTTGGCTTCTCTTTGAAAACTCTAAGAATAGTCTCTTCTTGTCAAAATACCTGTAGACCGCTCAAAAGTCTCCTGAGGAATGTTGATTACCATATAAGCGTGGGATCCACTAATGTTGGTTGAAATAATGTAACCTAATACATCACCAATATGTGTCAAAAGTCTGTGTATGGATTTAAGTGGACAAGCATACTGACAATCGTCGTGGATGCACCGCCTGATGTTGATAATCAACGCGTGTTACGTATCTGATCAAGCATGATTCCCAGTTAGAATTTAGAAGTCTCAGATGAATAAGATAATGTGATATGTAAATATGCTAGTTTCAATTTCAATAAATGAATAAAAAGTTTCCAAGTAATTGAGAGTATGCCTGTCTGATTCCATAAGAATCTGTCTTGGAAATGGTGTCAAAGCTAATAGGCAGATCTACCCAACCCTAAGAAAATCACAAAAACATGTTTATTTTGTTACTTAACATAGTCTTTTATTTTATTTTTTAAGTGTGTCAGTGTCGGACTATGCTATGTTACTTATTGGAATTAATGTCGCAAAATGAGATTAAAGTTTAATCTAAAACAAATTGTTTCTGAAAAGATAAATGGATCACGCCTGAGGTGATTGGGTGGATAAATGGATCACGTCTGAGGTGATCGGGTGGATAAATGGATCACGTCTGAGGTGATCGGGTGGATAAATGGATCACGTCTGAGGTGATCGGGTGGATAAATGGATCACGTCTGAGGTGATCGGGTGGATAAATGGATCACGTCTGAGGTGATCGGGTGGATAAGTGGATCATGTCTAAGATGATCACAAGTTCTCAAAGCTAATATAATCACGTCTGAGATGATTGAATGCTCACAATGTCTAATCTATAATCAAAGGGTGAAAAATGCTAAGTGGTCATAAAATCAAAATCATGAGTATGACCCATATGCACGTTGGACCATAAGAATGGACCAACCGTGCGAATGGACCATACTCATGCCCATTACAACCGAATGGAGCATGAGTATGAACCATTCACACGAATAGCTTACAAGATTGAACCAGTCGCCCGAATGGAGCTGTGCGAATGAATCAGTCGCCCGACTGAAATCCAGTCAGCCGAATGAATATGATCGACTAAACCAATCGCACGACTGAGGTCCAATTGCCCGAATGAACCGAGCGAGTGGGTCCAGTCGCCCGATTAAAATTAGATTGAGTATAAATTGAGTTCTAGTCGATCGCATTCATCCCATTCACTCAAATCGCCCTTCACTCGTACGATACGTCAAAACTCTGCCAAATATTCTAAGATTCCTATTTACCTGAGATTACTGCCTTCTAACGTTAGATATTGGGTATACAGGTAATGATCAAGGTGCATCATCGTTTAAACGGAGATAAACATCAAGAATCACTCAAATTGTGACCTAACAGTAACCGAGACTTAAACGGACCAATAAACCATCTAAACTGAACTTTAAGATAAAATTAATGGTAAAATATATTTAGTCGGCCCACTCTGAGTTTATTGAGCCTAATTTCAACGTTTAACATCAATTATTGCTCAAAACATGATTTTGAATGGACACACAGTCAATGAGCAACTGGACACCAGGATGAACTCCATTCGCACGACTGAGTGGACGATTGAGCTAATCGGCTGAACGACCGATACGAATGAGGTCAGTCGGTCGAATGAACCAATCGCATGCTTGGTCATCCGATTGAACTTAGTCGCATGATTCAATCACCCGAATGTGTTCAATCGCATGATAGGTCAACCGTCTGAACTCAGTCGCATGGCTCAATCGCATGATTGAACCAGACTGAGTCCTACCAGGTTAATTAGAACTGATTCGTGTTATGTGGGCTCTAATGTCTATACGTCTTGTGTTATAGATTGATGGCTGACATGTGGACCATAAACCCTAAGCATAACATATGTTCATATTTAGATGCTACGACTCGGAATGGTGTCGAGTTTGGGGGGGTCATCGCTTTTTTCCAGCGCTCCAGGATCTACAGGGCTATTTCCACACCATTCACTCCCTACAGGTCTATTTAGCAGGCCTTCTGGGAGGGTGCATTGGTTGACCGCTCACGAGAGCCCTACAACATTAGAAGTTCCATATTTGGTATTGATATAGAGATTACTGCTAAAGACATCAAACGAGTACCTGGTATGGGTGATGATGCAGACCACCCCACCAGACTTCACCCACTGACAGTTAGAGGGTGCTTCTTAAGGATGAAGTACGCTGGGGATATCAACGCAGGTGTACTAAACAAGAGCCACCTTTGTCCCCAGTACAAGTACTTAGCACATGTCATCATCAAGTGCATAGCTTTGAGGAGGGGTGGGTTTGATGACCTATCAGACCAGATTCAAAATGCCTACGTGGCACTGGTTCTGAACCACCCCTTCAGCTTCTCAAACACGATATTCTCATACCTGATAGAGAATCTAGAAGCTAAGGGTATAGAAGGATTTTGCTAGTACCCTAGACTTCTCTAAATAATCTTTAATGAGAAGTTTCCAACACTGCCCAAGGAGAGCCATGACGCGATGCAGTTGGAAATCATGGATGATACGACACTGGGCCGTATGAGAGTATATAGAGGAAAGCAGGTCAAACCCCCAGTGAAGAGGCTGATCGGGCATTTGGCAAATGCTGAGTACGTGGCGCCTGGGAGGCGAATGTGGTGCCACGAGGAGAGTGACTCAGATGTTGAGCAAATTGCTCTTCCATCTGATGACTCTTATGATGATGGTGATACGGGCGGAGACTCAGGGCCTACTACTTCAAGGGGCCCCACTAGACAGTTCACTCATTCACCACCTACACACCCAGATGCCACCACTACCAGTTTTCACCAGGATTTCTGTCCTTCCGATGAGGAGGAAGAAAGTGATGAGGAGCCTCTGACGAGGACTGTGGGCAGCAGGGTGATTGCCACAGAGAGAGGCTTGAGGGCGGTTGGTGGACGCCCAGTGGAGTCCGAGGATGCTGCTACTGAGTCAGATCCCTCATATGCCCTGGACCCGCTTAGTAGTCAAGGGGGAGCCTCTGTATCTTGAGGCAAAAGGAGGAAGACTACGGCACACCCCTACGGCAAGAAGGGGAAGAGGTTGAGATTCACTCTGACATCATCCACCTGCACAGCCACTACGTCAACCATACCATCTACCACTACCATCACCACTGCTACTACACCTCCAGCCACCACCTCTACCACCTCACACACTACTACCATACCTGCTCCACCACCAACTTCATCTATACCACCCCCAATCTTCACCACTACCACCACCACCACTACCAGTCATCCAGCCGGACCATCATTTCTTCCCTCCTTTCCCATCTGGATCGTCTCTACCTCCAAGTGGAGTAGAGGAACAACTTTCAGCACTAAATCGTATGGTGCTGAAGTTGTTAGCTGCAGATGAGGTGAAGGCAGCTCGACTTCGACAGCTTGAGGAGCAAAATGCTTCTCAAGCCCATCTTATTGCTCAACAAGCTGAGCAGATCTCCCAAATCCAAGAGCAAAACATCATGTCTACTCAGAAGATTGAGGAGTTGGAGTCAGCTAATAAGAAGATTCTGATAAAGCTGAAGGGGTCACAAGCTGAGCCTCTAAAGATAGGTGATGGAGAGGATGATGACGATGTTGATAATGATGAGGATGATGATGAAGAGGACGAAAGTAAAGATTATGAGGGGGAGGGTGATGGCAAGGCTCGAGGCAAGGATGGTGATGACGATGAAGGGGATGCTGCTGCATCTACCTCTGCTCCTTGTCACGAGCAAATGATCAAGAAGAAGCAAGACCGGGGAGCATCAGCGTCCACCCCGCCTACCTCTCCATCTGCCGAAGACCCTGCTATGATCAAAGGCAAAGTTCAAGATTAGATGTCTATTTATTATTAAATTTGTTCTTGAAATCATGTATCATCTGTTGGATTAAATAAATGAATGAAAAGTTAAACCAACATGTGTTATGTGCTTAACGTATACTAACTTGTATTGTGTTTGGTTATTTCTTTAACAGGTTCATCTAAACAGGCTGACGAGCATGATGTAGTACCCCTTCGACAAATCGAGACACAATTGACGATTATTCTCGATTTGCAAGGGATAGTACATCGCTCTGTCAGCTACACGCCTGAAGAGGGAGAGATCATACACGATGGACTGACGAACAGATTGCTGAGCTGTTCAGTCTAAATCCAGATGAGCTGCTGAAGGATGCTCCAGAGGTTGACATAGTCAATGATGAGGAGCTACAAGATGTCGACGAGGTGGACATAGAGGATGTAACTACTGATGATTATCCCCAGTATACTAACGCCGAAGGCGAAGTTCTACCGGATCTGGGAGAAACTTTTGACAGCAATGCATTTGACAAAATTGAAGAAATGACAGCTGCAAAAGAAGCTTCAGTAGAAGATCCTCAGGCACATGATGCTGATCTAGTATCCAAAAAGGCTGAGTGGGCAGCCTGCCAGGAGGAGATGAAGAAACAGCACGTGCCTACAAAGTCAAACGCCTACACCAAGCTCTAAAAGGAAAAGAAGCATCAGAAGGTGTCGGGCAAGATTATCAGCTGGGCGTACTTTGAGGACCTCAAAGTATATGCCATCAAAAGGGAGAAGGGAGTAGAGTATTTCAGATTCCCACACGATCTGAAAACTCTCCCTGGATTTGAGCTAAATCGTCTAGCCAACTTGAGCCTCCTGTATGCTGTTCCCGGAAAGATATCGGGATGGTTTGAGAAGGATCTAAAGAAGGAGTATCATACGAGGTGGGTCAATTTTAATCCTCGACAACCCAAAAGGTTGATTCATAAGACAGAGGTTGACCCCACCTCCGGAAGACCAAAGGTTGTCTTGAGATGGCACCCTCCGTGCACAATGTCACGTATTCCACTGAGGGAGATGCCATAATATTTTGCACCCCATTTTAAATGATGGTATTATGACTGGCGCACTAGTGAGGCAGTCATTGTTTTGGATAAAGAAGGGAAAGCAGAGACGATAAGGGTGTTCGACCCTTTGTGGCTAACCAACTTGTCTGCGTCAGATGTCTACATCTTATACAAGTGGCCATTATTTTTTGGCACTCAGGATATCGTGGAAGCACTTCAGTTTCAACATATTATACATCTATGCTTCGCACTTGATATTCATGCTGGGGTTACACGAGAAGAAAGAATGAAGAGATATGAAGAGTTCAAGAAAGAAGTCAAAGTTTAGCTAGATCTAGGTCCAAGGGGGAGTTTGTTGATACACATGTCCCTAGTTCTAGTCTAGTAAGCTTCAATGTAATAGACTTTCATCTTGTAACATATATGTAATGTTTTATCAATGAAATGAAAAACTCTTCTATGAATATTTATTGGTTGTTTAATGTCACATCTATTAATATTATTCATTGTTACACACATATATGAACATGTTATATAGGTTTACAGCTGTTAAACATAGTTCTGAATCATTAAGGGTTCACGAATGTGTTTAACTAAGTATTCTGATTCAGTCGCATGACTGGACCATGCGAATGGGCCAATCGCAATACTAAACCAGGTGATTGAATCAATCGCACGATTGAGTCGTAAGACTGACTCAGTCGTACGAATGAATCAATCGTATGACTCAGTCGCACGACTGAGCCAGTCGCTTGGCTCAGTCGTACGAATGAAAACTGTAACCTATAAATACCACTTAATTCGTGGAAAAATGAAACACTTCGATAATTTACAACCCTAGCCGTCCCAGTTCATCCAGAACGTCTCATCCAAGTTCATAGAGCGTTTCAGATCATTCCTACTTCATTCTTAACATTTTCTAATCGTTAGGTTTGATCCGGAAAACGCTCTCCCTGATTGGATCACCAATCAAATAGAATTCCATGCTATTTGATTAGGTTTCACATAGAATCAGTTAGTACTCCATCCGTACATAGTCCAAACAGTAGGGCCCTTCCGAATCATCGCACGAGTAGGGGAGGTGGCCTATCGACTTGAATTGCCGGATTAGTTAAGCGGAATCCATCCCATATTCCATGTATCTCATTTGAGAAAGTGCTTAGCTGATGAAGAAATGGTTGTACCACTGGAGGATATCGAGGTGGATGAATGGCTCAACTATGCAGAGAAACCAGTGGCGATCATTGATAGTAAGGAGAAGAGGTTGAGGAATAAAGTGGTTCACCTGGTGCATGTATAGTGGAAGCACAGGAAGGGATCCGAGTCTATGTGGGAGACTGAAGAGGAGATGAGGCAACATACCCTCATCTGTTTGAGTAATAACAGATTTTAGGGACAAAACCTAAATAAGGGGGTGGAATTATAACACCCGGATAATGTAAAGAGCGGTAAAATGAAGAATAAAAGTGGAAATTTGCCATTTAGCCAAGTGGAGGGGCTAAATGTGTCAAAAGTACAAAATTTAACAATCTTTTTGTACAAAAGCAACATGGCCGCCCATGCCATGTTACTTTTCTCCTTTTCATTCGGATTATAGAGAGAGAAAGAGCAGAAAGCTTCGTGTTCTAGAGAGAAGATGAAGAAGAAGTTCAAAGGTAAGTATTTTGTACTAATTGGTTCGGTTCTTGGAGGTTCTATACCTTAGATAACCGATTTCTAAGTGCTATTTGTGTTTTGGTGATGTGTTATGCTTGTTTTAGGAGTTTAAAACTCTTGTGAACATAAGTTTGGAAGAAGAAACACTTGTGGGTTACAAAGGTGAGTTTCTAGGCCCCGTATTTTTGCTTGTTTTAATTCTTTGGGGCTGAAAATGTATGTAAAACCATTTTTACAGAGCTTATTTAAATACCCGTATGTATCTATGTGTGTATGATGGTGCTTTTATGGTTGTTATATGTTAGTTATACTTGGAATGGTGTTATTAAGCTTAGAATATGTAAGGAAAATGTTTGGGTCTGATAATATGTTAAGAATATGCTAAACAGGTTACCCAACCATCTAAACAGTACCCCAACCATCTAAAATTGCTTTAGAAAGTTCTAAGTAAGCCCGTACATCTAAAAAGGGCCCAACCGCCCAAACAGTGCCCCAACCGTCTAGAAAATACCTTAGAAAATCTAAGTGTAAGCCCATGCATCTGAATAGTAGCCCATGCATCTGAATAGTAGCCCATGCATCTCGGATTTTGACTCAGACGCCTAAGTGTGCACCAAACGTCCAAATAGTGCCCATGCATCTGAGATGCCCTAAACATCTAAGTGTTAAACCGCCTAAAGCGCTCATGCGCCTAGAACACTTGGAATATTTTCTGAAATTTTGAGAAAAAACAGAATCATTAGAGTTTGACCTAAGTTTGACTTTAGGGTTTTTAATTGCTAATATATTTGCATTATTATAAGTTGTTCCTATGGTCATAGTGATTATTATTGTGTGACTTATGTTGTGTGCCTATGATCATAAATGGAATTATTATCCTTAACAAAGTGAAAGAGTAATGATAAAGACAAGTGGAACTTAATTAAAATGTTAAAAAGTCTTGCAAGCATATAGGAGGTGCACGACCATGTTGTCGTCAGCTCAACTATGATGCGGGTTAGCTACCCCAAAGGATGCACATAGGGCCAATCAATTAAGATTGGCGGACCTTTGTAGCATACCCTAGGTGACTGGGTCAGCCTTGTGTACAGAGATCATAGCCCATTGAAAGACCAGAGGACCAACACCAGTTTCCCCGCGCATATAGTTTAGGGTATTGCTCAATGGTCCACATAGACAGTGAAAGATAAAGTTAAAAGAGTACGAAATGAACAAAGGCATACAGTAAAGAAAGAAAACATTACCTTGTTGTATAGTTAATGCGTGCTCACATACAAGAATAAGAGATGTATTTTTATAAAAAGAGTATTTTCATATATATACGCTACACAAGGTAGTTTAATACTTTTAAAACTAGTACTCACTCAGCAACGCTGACTTTTATACATTTTCAGATGGCATGAAATTGTTGCTGAGGATGGCACGAGGGTGGAGCTACTTGGCAGGGAAAAGACTGACATCCATTCCTTGTGTTATGATATTGTTGTTTTGTAATGCAATTAAACAATCTTTTGTAACTTGAACATTATGTATTGCTTAACAACAGTATCTTTTAATAATAGAGAATGGCTTTTGCTAACGTAATTCCGCTGTTTATTTTATGTAGAGTATATTAATATGTTTATTTTATAAGACGCTCTATGTCGCTTTCCCTTCAAACATGCTGAGCAGTGATCAGTTGTTGCAAACTTCTTGGATGGAAGTCCAATAACATGATTTTTTGCTACAAGCTTGTTCATGTTCTTTAAGTTGGAATGCTCGAGACGCCTATGCAAAAGATGACTTTTATCATTTGATGCTTTAGCAATTAGGCATGTTGTTTCTATTTATAGATCAACTTGAGACATATCCAGTTTGTATACATCTCGATCCCTTTCAGCTTTAACAATCAGCCAATCGTTTCTAATCTGAAATCCTGTCTTCAAAACATAAAAGAAAGAATCATCAAATAGGACATAATATGATTTATCACAGATTTAGGATACGCTTAAAAGATTAAAGTTCAACTAAAAACAGAAGTTGACTTTATCGAAGCTTATTATCCCATTGGATACTATTCCTTCTCCTGTTATCTTTCCACCTGCATCACCACCAAAGGCGACATGCGTTCCATCCTTTAACTTAAAATCTTGCAGTAAGGCATGATTGCCTGTCATGTGCAGGCTACACCCGCTATCCACATGCCAAGTATTGAGTGGTCTTCTCAGGCATACCTGCACAACAAAGAAACTAAGTTAAGGTATCTACCCAAGCCAAAATGGTCTTGGGTTTTCCAAATTTATCAATAATGGTAAATTGCTTGAAATGAAGAGTATTCAATTCTGGCTTGTTCTTAATGAATTTACCAATTTTGTTATGTATATGTTGTTGATCATTTTTATAAACATTCATACCGGTTGATTGACCAACTTTTGAAAAATTTTATCACTAACATTTTTATTAGTCATTCTTAGAATCTTGGTATGAATTGTTCGTTCAGAACTTGTTTTGGTCTGAAATGATTGTTCTTTAGGAAAGACCTCAAACCTAATGAAGGTTGGTTAGTTAATCTTTGAAAACCATCAATTTGATTTCTCTGAATTGGCAAATCCTCTCTTAGCTGGACTCTTCCTAAAGTATCAATTTTTAGCGTTTTGAGTTCTCTCAAAACAGTAGGTATAGTATTTGTTGAAATAACAATATGCTGTGGAATGATTCCTCATGTCATAGATGTGACAGTACTTTTTGAAAAAGCACTCAGCAGTATTATGATTGTACATATCACAAATTTCACATTACCACTGTGGAGATTTAAACAACTGCTTGTTAACTTTTGATGTTGACGTAATGTTGGTCCATAATGATCGATTCAACAGTGCAAATGATCACAAACACACACATATCCCACTGAAATTCATTGAACTATGAGAAATTCTTGCTAAACAATCAATGTAACGATCAATCAAGGATGAATAGAGGATATAAAGCAACAATAATGAACAAATAAGCTCCTAGCACCTCTAGCCGTCACAGACACACTTTAGGGTTTGAACAAAATGGCAAAAACTTCCATTAGAATGAGAAAACATTACAATATATAAGCAGAATATAGATTCGCTGATAGATTCGCTGGATAGCGAATCTATCAGATCAAAAGACTAGCTTCGCCGGGCACCCAACTAGGTTCGCCCGGCGACAACCTACACAAATCTACATACTATTAGTTCCGGGCGAACCTGTAGGTTCGCCCGTAGGTTCGCTAGAACATAATCTAAACAAATACAAATTAAAGACAAAAACACCGACAGGCCGGTGAGTCCAACCTACACTAGTCATCAATACTCCCCCTAGGTTGGACCTCACCCAGGGGGTTTCTAAATCAGCTCCAGCCTTTTACTTGCATACTTGATCATCTCCGGCAGCTTGCTAAACAATCTGAAAAATGTCCTGAGCAATGACTTCAGCAAACGTTTCTTCCTCATTAACCTCTTGAACAAACATGGCTTCTGAAATTTCTGTATCAGGCATGTCAATAACAATAACTTCCTCCTGATTTGTAACAGAACGCTCCTCAGATCTAACTCTAGAATCACTGGTTTCTCGATCAAACCTCTTCTCAATCGTTCTATCCATCTGCCTAGCCAGATCATCCATATCCATCCTGAAATCATCATCTTTCCTTACTTTCTCAGCAACCTCCTCTATCTTATCTCTAATTCCCTGGGCTTTGTTGGCAACCATAACAAACAGATTTGCTTCAGCCTTTGTTTCCTCTTCTGCCCCATGGTGGATCACATTCTCACACAATACCTTCAGATCTTCATCACAGAAAGAAAATACTTCCATTGGATCAAACAATCTGATTTCGGGAACACCTTTCACTCTAATCACTGCTTCCCCTGTGTTGTTATCATAGAACCATTTTTCGAATGCTTACAACCTCGGGGGAAGAGGATCAGGTATCCTAATGCGATCAACAGTCTTTGCTGGTTTCAGTTTAAGCACAATCCTTCCTTTGCCAGTCACCCAATCAATGTCTTTCTTCGACCTCTTTCTATCCATTTTCATGAAGCCAAAAGCCGTGAAGTTATCAGACAAACCCTTTTTAATTTCTAACTCCAGCAACTTTGCCCGTTCACTCTGTTCAGCTCCAAGCAACGGGATCTCTGCCAATCTCCTTAAATCCCACCTTGGGAGAGTTTTGAAAGCTTTTCGTTTGTGAAAATATGAGATCCCTCCTCCTCTTCTCTTAATCATAAATAACTTGAGCTCAGAGTTGTATTTCCAGCTAAAAATCTTCTTATCACTCTCCTTTCTTGTTGGATTTTTTATGTTCTGGAACAGTGGAGTTATATCTTCAGCCTTCTTTTCTTTAACAAACCAGTCAGATTGATTTAACACCACAGTTCCAGCTTTAGATGACCCAGTTTCTGCCACATAAGTCACTGGACGTTCATCTACCTCATAAAACTCTGGTTCTGAGCTGTAATCCACCAGCTGTTCATCAACTTCCCCTTTTTCATCTATCAAATTGAAATTTACTTGTGTTCCACCAGCCATTTCCGAACCAGAAAATGTATCCATATCGAACCCCATCTGTTCATCAAGCCCTGCATCCTCAGCAACCATCTTTTCTTTACTCTTTGACCTTAAAGGATCCTCTGAACCACCATCCTTATCTCCTCCAGATTCACCTTCAGCAGTACCAGTCAATCCTTCATACACATCAAAAGAGTTTCTTGCAGCTTCTTTCAACAATCTCAGCTTGTTTTTAGACATTGCAGACTCCATCCCAGCTTTAGCCTTCATTTCATTCAGTTTGGTGAAGGCTCGAATTAGCAAACTCTGATGATCCTCGAGCATCAGGGCCATACCCTTAATAATATCACCCTTCTGTTTATCCCTCCTTTCTAGCTCAGCATATTTAGCTTTCAGATTGGCCAACTCAACATTCGCATTCGATTCAGGAGTATCAGCAGGATTGACAGGATCCTCGTGCCTCCTTTTTGTTCTTCTTTCTTCTACTTGCTGAGAGCTAGACCCAGTCTCAGCTCTTTTCTTTGTCATTCTCTCCCTTTGAACATCTAACTCCTCCTGTACTTCATCAATCTCTTTATCTATATTGTAATCTTTGTCACGAGCATATGGCTTTCTCTTTTTCAGCCTCACCTCACTTTGATCAACATTTTGTGCCTCATTTTTCTTCTCAATCTCGATCAATTTAATAATATGGCTCCATCTTTCGGGTGGATACATGTTCTCCCATAAGTAAGCAATCTTTCCCAAACAGTTATATCTAACTGACATACAATCACCAAAAATCCTGATATTCATTCTCCATATCTTCAAAGTATCACCAACTATGGGCAAGTCTGGCTTCAAATCATTTAGTATCATCTGGACAAATCTGGGATACAGCAGCCATTTGTCCTTTCTTTGAGCATGAATATTCTTCACCATGTAGTCATAAATCAGCTTAGCTATATTTCCCTTCTTGCCTTGGTAGAATAGAACCATTGCCCTTGCCCATTCCAAGTTCAACCCATCGGTTCCTCCTTTCCTGTGATCCAAACACATGATGAATATGTGCGCAATGTATCTCCATTCTCTGATTAAATAAGACTTGATAAACTCCATCTTCTTTTCACCAGGCATTGGACCTTCATATCCTGCCTTCCTTAGTTCCTTGTATACTTGCTTAGCGTTCATGGGGACCTTATCACCAACATCCACATTCAAATGAAGTATTCTGGCCAGATCATCAGATGAAAAGGAAATTTCTTGATCCAGGACTTTAGAAGCAATCCTTGAGGGAGTCACACCGACATCTACCACTGCGTTTCTCCAAAAGTCACGAACATGCATATCATAGACTTCAGGGGAGTGAGAAATAGCATGGTGGATGTGAGATGACTTCATCCATTTAATGCAATCTTTATAAGCAGCTGCTTTGTCATGGGTTTCATCTAGCAGAGCACACATATTGTGCTTGTCGAAGAACTGAAGAGTCGACATGGTATCTGAAACACAAACGGAAGTTGATTAGATTGATTTCAAAGCTGAAAAGATGTGAAATTTTGAAAAATTAAAAAAAAATGGATAAGTTTGCTGAACAGATTTAGATTCGCTAACAGCGAATCTGATGATGTTAAAGAACCTATAGGTTCGCAGACAGACAGGTGAACTTATAGGTTCGCTGGGAACTTCGCGCGAATCTATTTGCCACGCATGAGCAGCATGCCGGCACAGATTCGCTCAATAAGTAGAACTTTCGTTCAGATTCGCTGATAGAACACTAGGTTCGCTGAAAACCTTGTTTTGAAAATCAGAAAAAAACATTGATGTTAATCCAAATGATGCATAACATGACTTAACAGGACACAATGCGAGCAAAACCTATCATTTATTTTATGCACTATCGGTCTTTAAGAGGGCCTATTTGAATCGAAGAACCGCGATGAACATACGTAATACATTCTTAAAGAAAGACCGATTTTTGATGAAATGAAAGGCTTAAGTAAGGACGACACACTTACAGAAGAACAAAATGTGCAAGAAATCAATGAAGCAAGCAACGAAAATGCAAATGAATCTAAGGGTTTCAGGAAACGCAGTTCACAGTGCAGCGAATGAAGTGCTGCACGAACCTGTGAACTGCTTATATAACCCTTAGATTCGCTGGCCTCGAATCTATAGATTCGCCCGTCAACACAAAGTCAAAAGACTGACAACACCAAGACAAGTGTCGGGCGAACCTATAGGTTCGCTAGCAGATTCGCTGGAACCCTAAATTTTTTTTTAATACAAAAAGAAATAGCACTTTTTGAATACCAAAACATCCCACAATACCTAAACTCTAAAATAAGATAAAACTTAAAACTTAAAGTAAAATAAAATTGAATAAAGTAAAACAAAATTAAAGGATATCTGGAGAGTCATTTATTAGCGAGATCGCAGATATGATTGTCCACTTAAACCCATGCCAAATTCTTTTCAACACGCAATCTGCAGCTTCCTTTTATCATGTTTTTGTAGATTTGAGGAATCTCGGGCAATTCAGTTCCCACAGACATTTGGCAAAGAACATATTCTGTCATCTGGGCTTATTGAGCATGAGTGATCATTTATCTCTGTGCTAGATCCTAGGGTGGGCATACGCAATGATCATTTCTGACACATTGAATGCAAGGGCTTATAATTGAAATGAACATAGACAATGATCATTTGAGAACCATTGTGAATATGAACAATCAAGGCATATTAGGGAGTGGCTTTAGACAATGATCCCAATTTTAAGAAGCGTTGTGAGGGAATAATTGCTTTAGATGCTTGATAGCTTTGACAATCCATATATTTTGATGGATGTATGATGTAGATCTTTGATCTTCTTTTTCTTTTGAGCATTTAGGGTTGCAGATGATGAGCGCTCCAGGTCTATACTCACGTATAACAGAGGAGATGATCATCTGAGCGTGCCGATGAGAGCTCCAGGTCTATACTCACGTATAACAAAGAAGATCATCACTCCAGGTCAGTGCTTCCGCACAGCAGATGAGATAAGCACCAAAGGGATTTTGAAGAGCTAACTAGATTAACTAGAAGCGTCATTCAGGGCTAGGTGAAGGGTGATTTGGGGTTTTACAGAGGATTACAACAGAGATAGTAAACTCTCAACCTGTTTAGACAGAGACTTGTATCTTTGTGCAGGCCAACATGTCATGGAAATAATCCTTATCACCGTGATCCTTTGAGCTTTATGTTTAGCCATATAATTACTGTTTACTTCGATTTGAGGCTGAGCCTATCTTGCACATCCCAAGCATAATACTTCTGAGCTCCTTCTAAGTCTCATTTTCTGCACGGATAGCCTAAAAAGTAGCAAAATTTTGATACTTAGCAAAAGATGAAATCTAATCTTATACTCCCCCAAAATTTCTATTTGATAGCTTATCTAATAGAAAATTTTAACAAGCAAAAGAATAATAAAAAAAGAGTAAAGAAATGTGTGACAGAGGGATTCTCAAGGGCAGAAAATAAAAGAGAATATTTACATATTAAACAGCTGTTTTTCTAAAAAAAGGTTTTTTAGAAGGATATTAATCCTAGCATAGTAATCAATTCATAAAAACGAGGTTTATCAAATGTTTTTGTGAAAAGATCTGCTTTCTGCTTTTTGTTTCAATAGGAATAATATCAATGAACCCCTTTTCCTGAGCGTCACGGATTGCATGAATTCTTGTTTCGATGTGCTTGGTACGAGTATGATGAATTGGATTCTTGGCAATTCCAACAGCTGCTTCATTGTCACAGAAAATCGGAGTGTGAAGGAAATTGATGCCATAATCCATCATTTGGTGTTGAATCCAGAGCACTTGGCAACAGCAGCTTGATACAGCAATATATTCAGCTTCTCCTGTGGATAAGGACACTGTTGTTTGCTTTTTGCTTTGCCACGAAACAAGACAGTCACCTAGATATGACATCCACCGGTGACCGACTTTCTGTTAATCCTGCAACCACCATGATCACTATCAGAAAAAGCATGTAAATCAAAGTTCCCACCTTTTGGGTACCAAAGTCCCAAACGAGAGGAACCCTTAAGATAACAAAAAATGCGTTTAACAGCTAGCTCATGTGATTCTTTGGGATTAGCTTGATAACGAGCACAGTAGCACACGGCAAATGTGATATCTGGACGGCTTGCAGTCAGATACATGAGAGATCTGATCATCGAACGATATCGATGAGCATCCACGGACTTCCCATTATCATCAGGAGACAAGCATGTCTGAGCAGTAAAGGGAGTAAGTTCTGGCTTTGAATCATCCATGCCGAACTTTGTGATGATTTCCTTGATGTACTTGTCCTGGTGAATAAGAATACCTTCCGGTTTCTGTTCCACCTGCAATCCTAAGAAGAAGCACATCTCCCCCATCATGCTCATTTCAAAGCGATCCTTCGTCACTTCTTCAAAATCTTTACACAGCTTTTCATTTGTTGATCCAAAGATAATGTCGTCTACATACACTTGAACAATCAGCATCTCACCATCAACCTCCTTCTTGAAGAGTGTCATATCTATAGTCCCACAAGAGAAACCCTTGCTGAGGAGATACTGCGTCAAGGTCTCATACCAGATTCGGGGGGCTTGATGCAACCCATACAAAGATTTGTCTGGCTTGTATACTTTATCTGGAAAATCTGGATCCTCGAAACCTGGTGGCTACACTCATAGATCTCCTCATCAATGTTTCCATATAGAAATGCACACTTCACATCCATCTGAAAAACTTTAAAGTTCTTGTTGGCTGCATGTGCAAGAAAAATTCTGATGGCTTCGATCCGAGCAACTGGAGCAAACACTTCAGTGTAGTCTATTCCCTCCTCCTGAGCAAATCCTTGAACAACCAATCTGGCTTTGTTTCTGATAACAACACCACGATCATCTGGCTTATCCCGGAATACCCACTTGGTACCAATGGGGCATTTGTTTGGAGGAAGATCAACTAACTCCCAAACTTTTAACTTTCTGAATTGCTGCAACTCAGACTGCATAGAGTCCACCCAGCTTGGGTCTTCGAGTGCCTGTTTGTAATTCTTTGGAACAATCTGAGATAGAAAAGCTGCATAAAGGCACTCATTTATCAATTCACTCTGACTTCGAGTCCGCACTCCGTCTATGATAGATCCAATGATGTAGTCATGAGGGTGATCTTTTAAGGTTTTAAAATTAGTGTTAAGCAATGAAGGGTTATATTGAGATGTCGATGTGGAAGGAGATGGTTGTGCGGGAGGAGATGAATTTGTGGGAATTGGATCGATAGGTGGATTTGGAATGGATGAAGCTGTGGATGGGATGGTAAATGAGATTGTAGGAATAGATGAAGATGGTTGAGATGATGGATTAGATGATGGAGGTGGTGGTGGAGTTGGTGAAGATGGGATATCAAATGAGGTGGGTGGTAATGATATGGCAGACGGTTGCGGTTGTGGTGGAATCAGATTCACAGGCGAGTGAGGAATAGAGTCCACCCAAACTTTTAACTTTCTGAATTGCTACAACTCAGACTGCATAGAGTCCACCCAGCTTGGGTCTTCAAGTGCCTGTTTGTAATTCTTTGGAACAATCTGAGATAGAAAAGCTGCATAAAGGCACTCATTTATCAATCCACTCTGACTTCGAGTCCGCACTCCGTCTGTGATAGATCCAATGATGTAGTCATGAGGTGATCTTTTAAGGTTTTAAAATTAGTGTTAAGCAATGAAGGGTTATATTGAGATGTCGATGTGGAAGGAGATGGTTGTGCGGGAGGAGATGAATTTGTGGGAATTGGATCGATAGGTGGATTTGGAATGGATGAAGCTGTGGATGGGATGGTAAATGAGATTGTAGGAATAGATGAAGATGGTTGAGATGATGGATTAGACGATGGAGGTGGTGGTGGAGTTGGTGAAGATGGGATATCAAATGAGGTGGGTGGTAATGATATGGCAGACGGTTGCGGTTGTGGTGGAATCAGATTCACAGGCGAGTGAGGAATAACGTCATCATCATCGGGAATTGGTAAATTGAATGACTTGAAGACAGTGGTAGAATCATAAAACCACGCAAGCTCATTTCCAATGCTTGTTGAGTTGGATTCTTGCCAGTCGACATAGTAGGACTCTTGCACAATCCGCGACCGTTTATTATACACACGATACGCCTTTTGTGTTTCTGAGTACCCAACAAAGAAACATTCATCAGAGACAACACCAAACTTCATGTTCTGGTCTTGGGTATTTAACAAAGTACAAGAGCAACCAAAAGGGCGCAGAAAATCAATGAGAGGCTTAATTCCTCGGAACAACTGGTATGATGTCTTCATCTTGTTCTTGACAATAATACCTGGTTAAGAACATAAGCTGCACAATTAACTGCTTTAGCCCAAAAGATAATCGGAAGCTTTGACTCAATCAACATCGTTCTAGCTGCTTCAATTAGAGTTCTGTTCTTACGTTCAGCAACACCATTTTGTTGAGGTGTTCGAGCAGCACTGAACTGTCTGAGAATACCCCTTTGTTCATAGAATGAATTGAAGATGTGGTTTCTGAATTCTGTTCCATTGTCGCTCCTGATGGCTTGTATCTTTCTTTTTCCAAGAACCTCTATCAGTGGAATCAGCTTCATCAATTCCTCAGCGGTCTCACTTTTGTTAGACAGAAATCTCACCCAAGAGTACCTGGAGTAATCATCTGTCACAACAAGACAATAAGATTTCTTAGCAATT
Organism: Flaveria linearis; assembly: GCA_024085815.1. Classification (NCBI taxonomy): domain Eukaryota; kingdom Viridiplantae; phylum Streptophyta; class Magnoliopsida; order Asterales; family Asteraceae; genus Flaveria; species Flaveria linearis. The sequence continues at coordinate 10,062,123 of CM044012.1, read as the reverse complement.
GATTTAACACTGATAGGGCCAAATAAGTCAATATGTAACAATTCGAGGGGATGCTCAATCGAGTTTTGAAGTTTAAGTTTATGTGGCTTTTTGTGCTGTTTTCCTTTTGCACAAGCCATACATTTTTCTACCACAGAATAATCTTTCTATGGTAGTCCCCTGACCAAATTGTTCTTAACTAACTTATTTATCAATTTAAAATTGATATGCCCTAATCTTTTATGCCACTGAAAAGATTCATGGGAAGAAGCTTTTGATAAAAGATAGGTCACGGTGGAAGATGATTCTTTCGATCCCATATTTAACAAATAGGTATCATTCCTCCTTGGAGCTCGCATGATCACCATTTCTTCAGGGATTAAGAACTCTGGTTTCAAGAACAGACATTCATTTGCGAGGAACATCACGGGAATATCTTTATCATAGATTTGTGATACACTGAGAAGATTGAATGCCAATTCTGGAACATAGTTCACTTTCTCCAAAGTAAGGAAACCATTTGAAACATCTCCTTGGCCAATCATCTTTCCACCCTTCTTGTCTCCAGCAAAAGCAACATAGCCACCATCAATTATTCTAAAATTTGACAGCAGGTCCTTCAACCCAGTCATATGCCGGGAACATCCATTGTCTACATGCCAATAACTATTTACACCGGCCTCTGAATGTTCCTGACACATAAAAAATTGGTTAGACCTTGGAAATTGGGACCCAAGTCTTAGTGTACTTAGGTCTTGGAGGAACAGATCTTCTGCAAAAGAAACCATTCACAAAAGCTGTCAATCTAGTTGCAAAAGATTTTTTCTGTATATTAAGACCACCTGATTTAGGACATTGCTTTATTAAGTGATCATCCTTTCCACATCTAAAGCAATGGGATCTCAACCTTGTTTTGGAACAATGTGATGAAGGAATTCTATCAATAGATATTTCTTCATCACATTCAGACAATCTTGAATCTGAATCACTGTTCGAGTCATATGACTCGTTTGACTTCCCTATCATAACTTCCACTTTAACTGATTTTTGTTCAATTTTATCTTTGTTATTTTTAGAGGAAGAAGACATTTCTTTATCTTTTAGTTTAGAAATCCTTATTGGTGTAAAAGATGGGATTGGATGAGAGAAGAATTTGTTAAAGCAATTTGTTTTTGTTTTACTTTCAGAGACATGACCTGAAAGTTGAGCTGCATCATTTATACACTCATTAACATCAACTGCAGAATTTAAAATATTCAAGTCATCACAAGTGTTTGAAATAGAACATCCTAAGTTACTATTACATGCCCCAGAGTTTGAATCCAAAATAGTTCCACCAGACACAAAATGATTACTTAAGCTAATGTCTACAAATGACTTCTTGGAATTAAAATCATACTACTAGAGCTCCCAAGACCAACACTGCCACCATAATCATATCCTTCTCGCAACTCCTTAGAATTATCACCTTCTAAACCTGCAACAGAGTTGTTAGTATCATTCTGTATAATCTCTTGTATCAACTCATTTGGTGGATGAGGAATGGGCATAGGAGAATAACAGAAAGTACTAGGTGGTGGATATACCAATGCATCATTTTCATTACCCAAACCGGTCTTGATCCTTGCCCCCTTTGTTTTTTGCATAATTCCTCCCTTTTCATGCTTAAAAGAGACCACTGTTCTAATTTATTTTTATGTTTTCTGACTTCAAATTCAGCAAGTATGACTTGTTCAGTTAAATAGTTAACCTCACAGTTCTTTTCCAAAAGGGTCCTTTTTAAATGTTCATTTTCTTTCAAAGCTTCTCTTAATTTAACAAAATACTTTGACTCATTTTGTTTAAGCTCTTTATTGGTTTTCTTTAATTCATTTTCATTCATTATAAGCAACCTATTAGCTTTATATATACCAACCAAACGGATTTTGCATGCAGAGGAACACATATCTTCAACAATTTCATAAGGGAGACCCATTACCAGTTTTTCTGCTGCGAGAGCACGATCATATTGGCAATATGGAGTGTTCCTCTTGTACTCCTCCACAGCTTCTTTCTTGGCTTCTTCAATCATTGATCTCATTTTCAGCTCCTCGTTTTCATCATCTTCCTTTACAGCAGATTCACAACCCAGTTTAACCTCTTCCTTAACAGCTTCACACACCAAGCCAGTTTGAACAATCTCTTCTTGAACCACAACTTTCTGAACCACACCTACACATTCCTTAACCTTTGAATGGCTTCAGACCCAATAGATTCACCATTGCTATCAACTTCATTATCAGCTTCACCATAGAACTCCTTGAAAGGATCAAAACTGTCAATGTCCCCATCATCAAGAGCATGTTCCTCCACTATCTCAGCAATCAAGGCATGGTTGATTTCCTCCTTTGACTCCTCAATTTCTGCACTCCAATCAAAGTTGGTCAACAGAGCAGTTTCTTTCTTGGGCATAGCTTCTTCAACCTTATCCATGACTGGGATGGTTCTTGAGTTTCCAGAATTAACAGGTTCAGTGACAATAGGAGAAGGACACTCTCTTTTGAAATGACCAAGCTGCTTATAATTGAAACATCTGAGCTTAGACTTGTCTTATCCTAGAGCATTGTTCTGACTCTGGTTTCCAAAATTTTTCTTGCCAGTTCTTTCCATGAACCTCCTGGTCCGAAGAGTAACATGGCCATTTGCCATTGAATGTCGGTTTCTTCAAGATCATCAGGATCAACCTGATACATATCTTCCACTGTCATACCACGTCCCTTCAATTCTCCAGCCACCAAAGCCTCATAACTGTGCACAAATAACCCAAACAGTGCCATAGTATCGTGTGGAATTTGAGTAGAAACTAAGGCATTTGAACTTGAACCCATCCTTAGAACCACTACCTGAGTTAACAATTTTACTATACCCAGAGTTAACAAAGCCACCATTACCAGATGAACTCCCACAGGCTGCACCATAATAGCAAGAGTTTGCAGCGGATGAAATCATGCAACGTTTTGAGGAGGGACATTGGGAGACATCATGGTTTGATTATACTCTCTTCTCTTCACATCAAGATCAAATGATTTTAACTTGTTGATTACATCTATCAACTTGTAATCATCAAAATTTCTTTCTTGTTTGAGTAATTTGATTTGCAGACTCCACTGAGCAGGAAGAGAGTCTAACAATTTACTCACTTGCTCATGATTGCCAAGTTGTTCATCATACTTCTTTAGATTGCTTGAAACTGATAGAAAGCGGTTTGTTATATCAGTAAGTGTCTCATGCTTATATCCCACGAATGAGTTAAATTCCTTCCGAGCCTGAGCTTTCTTGTCTTTCTTCAGATCTTCGTTCCCGTCATAAAACTCGCATAAAGCATCATAAAATGCCTTAGCGGTAGTGTGCTCAGCAAACCTGTTATAAATATCCTCATGCAGACACAGAATCAAAGCTCCAAGAGCCTTCTTGTCTCGATCAAGCAGCTTAATGTCAATCTCAGTATAAGTGCTAGAATCAGTGTTTGGTGAAGTAACAGATCCTACAGTTGTTGTTGGTACGTGAGGTCCGTTTGTAATAGATTCCCACTAACCATGATCTGTGTAGAAGAAGAAAGCCTTCAAGCATCGTTTCCAATCCTCAAAATTCTCACCATTGACAAGCCTCGGTGGCCTGTTTGGTTGAACACACTCCATATCAGTCACGTTCACGATTAAAGAAGACATGATAAAATCAGAAATTAGATTCACTGATGAAGATGTAAATTCGCTTGTAAGTTCACTGCTAAATTCGCTTGACTAACCAACAGTAGATTCGCTTGACAGTGTGCACGAGAAAGCAGGTTCGCTGAGTAGGTTCGCTCGGCAGAACAAGAACTTTCGTTCAAAAATAGGTTCAGCAGCAACTTCGCTTGGTTGTCAACCAGGAGCAGTGAACTTTCGTTCAAAAGGCTAGATTCACTGTCCAAAAGGTCAGCAAAGATTGAAAAGCAACTTTCCTTAGATTCGCTGGATGAAACAGCTAGGTTCTCTGAATGAATCAGCTAGGTTCGCTGGATTACGAGACAAACTTACCCAGCAAGAAATCAACCAAAACTAGCTCAAAACACAACCAATTGATGAACAGTTTGTTTCTATAGCTTTCCAATGCCAAAAACTACGATCCCCAAGCTATTTGTATATCAGAAACACAATGAATAAGCTCGAAATGAATCAAAAGAGTCTTTGCCTCATAAAACCCCAAAAACAACACAAAAATCAAACTATCAAGAGCACTATGGCTCTGATACCATATTGTTAGTCCCAAGCAACACTTGAATCATGAATTTGATGAAGATTCTAGATCAAACACCACAAAATAAGATGAACAATGAAGAACAACTCAAAACCCCTTGTTTGATTCAAAAATGTGATTACAAAATAATCTGAAAGTGGAAACCCTAATCACTAGCTCCTCCAAGCTTCGTTCTTGGCTTCTTCAATCATTGATCTCATTTTCAGCTCCTCCTTTTTATCATCTTCCTTTGCAGCAGATTCACAACTCAGTTTAACCTCTTCCTTAACAGCTTCACACACCAAGCCAGTTTGAACAATCTCTTCTTGAACCACAGCTTTCTGAACCACACCTACACATTCCTTAACCTTTTGAATGGCTTCAGACCCAATAGATTCACCATTGCTATCAACTTCATTATCAGCTTCACCAAAGAACTCCATGAAAGGATCAAAACTGTCAATGTCCCCATCATCAAGAGCATGTTCCTCCACTACCTCAGCAATCAAGGCATGGTTGATTTCCTCCTTTGACTCCTCAATTTCTGCACTCCAATCAAAGTTGGTTAACAGAGCAGTTTCTTTCTTGGGCTTAGCTTCTTCAACCTTATCCATGACTAGGATGGTTCTTGAGTTTCCAGAATTAACAGGTTCAGTGACAATGGGAGAAGGACACTCTCTTTTGAAATGACCAAGCTGCTTACAATTGAAACATCTGAGCTTAGACTTGTCATATCCTAGAGCATTGTTCTGACTCTGGTTTCCAAAATTTTTCTTGCCAGTTCTTTCCATGAACCTCCTGGCACGAAGAGTAAGCATGGCCAATTGCCATTGAATGTCGGTTTCTTCAAGATCATCCGAATCAACCTGATACATATCTTCCACTGTCATACCACGTCCCTTTAATTCTCCAGCCACCAAAGCCTCATAACTATGCACAAATAACCCAAACCGTGCCATAGTATCATGTGGAATTTGAGTAGAAACTAAGGCATTTGAACTTGACCCAGCATCCTTAGAACCACTACCTGAGTTAACAATTTTACTATACCCAGAGTAAACAAAGCCACCATTACCAGATGAACTCCCACAGGCTGCACCATAATAGCAAGAGTTTGCAGCGGATGAAATCACTGCAGCATTTTGAGGAAGGACATTGGGAGACATCATGGTTTGATTATACTCTCTTCTCTTCACATCAAGATCAAATGATTTTAATTTGTTGATTACATCCATCAACTTATAATCAGCAAAATTTCTTTCTTGTTTGAGTAATTTGATTTGCAGACTCCACTGAGCAGGAAGAGAGTCTAACAGTTTACTCACTTGCTCATGATTGCCAAGTTGTTCATCATACTTCTTTAGATTGCTTGAAACTGACGGAAAGCGGTTTGTTATATCAGTAAATGTCTCATTCTAATATCCAACGAATGAGTTAAATTCCTTCTGAGCCTGAGCTTTCTTGTCTTTCTTCACATCTTCGTTCCCGTCATAAAACTCGCATAAAGCATCATACAATGCCTTAGCGGTAGTGTGCTCAGCAAACCTGTTATAAATATCCTGATGCAGACACAGAATCAAATCTCCAAGAGCTTTCTTGTCTCGATCAAGCAGCTTAATGTCAATCTCAGTATAAGTGCTAGAATCAGTGTTGGTGAAGTAACAGATCCTACAGTTGTTGTTGGTACGTGAGGTCCATTTGTAATAGATTCCCACTGACCATGATCTGTGTAGAAGAAGAAAGCCTTCAGCATCGTTTCCAATCCTCAAAATTCTCACCATTGATAAGCCTCGGTGGCCTGTTTGGTTGAACACACTCCATATCAGTCACATTCACGATTGAAGAAGACATGATAAAATCAGAAATTAGATTCGCTGATGAAGATGTAAATTCGATTGTAAGTTCGCTGGTAAATTCGCTTGACTAACAAAAAGTAGATTCGCTTGACAGTGTGCACGAGAGAGCAGGTTCGCTGAGTAGTGTTGGTACAATGTCCCCAGTTCTAGTCTAGTGAGCTGAAATGTAATAAACTTCTATCTTGTTACACATATGTAATGTTAAATCAATCTAATGAGAATCTCTTCTTTATATGGTTGTTGATTATAATGTTATATCTACTTATAGAGCGTTTCCAACTTCATAGAGCGTTTCAGATCATTCGCTTGATTATATAAAGTAGTGTTGGTACACATGTCCCCAGAACGTGCTGTTCGACCATTCCAACTTCATAGAGCGTTTCAGATCATTCCGAGTCAATTCATAACGTTTCTAATCGTTAGGATTGATCTTGAATTCGTTCTCACTGATTGGATCGCCAATCAAATAGGATTCCGCACTATTTGATTCGGTACAACGAAGAATCAGTTAGTACTCCGTACGTAACACGGTCCTAACAAGTGGTATCAGAGCTTTGGCTCTTGATTCTTCGTTGAGTCAATCGTTTTTGTGAAAAAGTCTATGTTTTTACGCAAAAAGATTCATTCTTTTGGCTAAAATTGAGTCTTTACGTTTGCATGTTCTGAAAATTAAGTGTTTTTCGAGTTTCAGCCATCTAGGGTGAAAAGAATTGCGTTCTAGGTCAAAAGTGTTCAAAAATCGCGTTTTCAGCCGACCCAGTCGCACGATTATCTCAATCGTACGACTGAACTCATTCGCCCCGGTCTTTCGCACGTTTGAGTCATTCGCCATTCCATTTGCCCGTTTGAGTCATTCGCCAGTCCATTCGCCCATTTGAGTCATTCGCCAGTCCATTCGCCCGGTTGAGTCAATCGCAGTGTCAATCGCCCGATTGAGTCAATCGCCCTCTCCAGTCGCACATCTGAGTCGTACTGTCTGTTCAGTCGTCTAAGTCTCTCAGTCGTCTGTTTCAATCGTACGTTTGAGTCCAATCGCATACACCCCATTCGTACAGCAGTTTAACTCTCAAGTTAAGTTAATTCAAAGATGGACTCAGAAAATTATGCCATGTCAGCTGGAAAGGATTCACGAATTCAGAATTTGTTGTTACTGGAAAATGAGATAGGGAACCATAACAAGCCACCTAAACTATTGACAATAGAGGACTTTCCACAATGGAGACAACGTTTTGAAATCTATCTTAATGGTGTAGACACTAACTTATGGAACTCTATTGAGGTGGGTTATAAAATACCAGTAGGGGCTGATGGTGTTCCTTTGACTTTGAGTGGACTCTCCGATACACAAAAGGTTGCCTACAATGCAGAGAAGAAGGCTTATGCTATTTTGACTCAGTCCATTCCCAAGCCTATCTTTCATCAATACTCAGAGCACAAACAAAGTAAAAAACTGATGGAAGTCCTTGAAAAGAGGTATGAAGGAAATTCTAACTTAAAGGCACTGAAAGGCAAAGCTTTGAAGAAGGAGTTTGATAACTTCTCGGCAATTGGAAATGAAAGCTTAGATGAGATCATCGATCGTTTCTACCATCTGATGAGTGAACTTAACACTCATGGTGTTAAGACGTCAATGGAAGACAAGGTTTTAAGCTTGGCAGATGGTCTACCTGCAAAGTGGGATTCATTCATTTCTACTCTGCGATACAACTCAGTTTTAGACACCCTGGATATCAATGACTTTATTCTAAAACTGAAAGAGGAGGAAGTGCGACAAAAATACAAGGCTAAGAAGGGTTCTTATGCTCAAGACCCCTCACTCTACAATGTCTCTTCCACGTCCACCCCTGCTGCAAAGTCTTCAGGTGCTCCCCTGCAAACAGCCTTTGTGTCCAATGCATCTCAAACTTCTGACCAAGGCTCATCATCTGCAAATGAGTCTCTTGGTGCATCGTGTGTTAGTCAAAGTCCTATTGTTACTCAGTCTGCTAAGTTGACAACAGAAAATCTGGGAAAGGTAACAGTGGAGGTTGCTAAAGAGCACATGGATCTATTGGCTGCTGTTGTGCACTCGTATGATGGTTTGGTGGCGGGGAAGATTGGTAATTTCCACCTTGCCGATGAAGATTATGAACAAGTAGATGAGAATGAGCTGGAAAGAATGGACATCATGTGGGCTCTTGCAAGCGCTGTCCGAAGAGCAAAGAAATTTGTGAAGAAAACAGGGCAGAATCTCGTGGCTACTAAAGATACAACCTTTGGTTTTGACAAGTCTAAAGTCACGTGCTTCAATTGTGGAGAAAAGGGCCATTTTAAAAGGGAGTGTTCAAAGCCTAAGAAGACTGGGAATGGGAATCCTTTTTCTTCGTTCAACAGGCAAGATAGAGACAAGAAACCAACATCCACGGGAAGTGATTCTAAAGCTATGGTAGCACAAGGAGATGAAGGACAAGACTGGTCCTTTAGATTCGTGTCTGATGAAGCTAACATAGCATCCGTGGAAGACTTGAACGAAGACTCGGCGAGTGAAGGCGAAAGCTCAGCTGAAGTTGATACTGCTGATTTGGAAGAGACGTTTGATGCTGTTGATGAAATCGTCAAGAATGAGTTGACTTCAGAATCTGAAGCTCAATCTACGTCTCAGAATGCTTTCATGGCTGGAACATCGACATCCACACAGGTAAAATCTAAAGATGAACTATTTAATGAACATGTTTGTGTCGAATGTGAGAAATTTAGAGAAAGCATTGATCTAAAGTTTGCTAGGTTATTAGATCACAATGATAACTTAGTAAATGACTTGAAACTGTGCTCAGAAGCTAATCGTCTTAAAACAAAATGAGAGCAGTTATAAAGAGAAGTTAGATGCGTTGCAGAAACAACTAAAGGAAACTGAAGTTGTTGTATTTAACCAAGAAAATGACATTAAATTCTACTTAAAGACCATTGAAGAAACTAAAAAGGAAAAAGCAGTCTTACAGGTAGAAAATGAGTCATTGCAACAAAAACTACATAGTCTCGCGAGTTCTTCGCACATTTTGAAAAACTTGGTTAAAGAACGCAACAATGGGGAGGGATTGGGTTACAAGGTAGTTCCACCACCACATGAAATCCTTTTGAACACAAAACAACGTCCAATTAATAATAATCAAATTAAGGATCATGTGGTGACAACTCCTTTGGTGAGTGATCCGGACACTGCAGTTCAGTCTGCTTCTTCGGATGATAATCAGAAACTCTCAACATCAAGAACGGTCAACGTTGAGAAACGGTGGAAACAAATGTTCAAACAACTCTTGGTTCGAATCAAAGTCAAATATTACACAAACCAAGATTTCTAAAACCACTCAAGTTAAACAACCTAAAAGGGATAATGTTCAGCCTCAAAGACAAATAAATCCAAATATTAAACAAGTTAAATTTGTTAAAGAGGGTAAATATTCAAAGATTGAGACCAAAAGACCCATTCCTGAGGTTTACTCACCGCCCCACAAGAGATCTCCTAGTCCTGATGAATGGAGATCCTGCTATACTTGTGGTCAGCGAGGTCATATTTCAACCAATTGTCCACGCTATCAGACACCAAGAATTAAAGTTGAGTTAACCGACAAAGTCAAAGTAGATTCAAAACAGCGATCTAAGACCCCGGTGAGATCGAAAACACCCATTAGGCATAAACACCTTCTAAGTCGTTTTCGTCCCCCCCACGTGAAAGACAACACAGACAAGTCCCCGACAGGTCTGTGACACCGGCAAGAAAACTGTTTCTGAATCTAAACCATATACTCAAACTGTTAATCAGTCTAAAGTTTATCATAAACAATCCTTTCACAGGGATGGTTTATGGAAAGCAAAGACATCTGGTGAATCTGACAGCCAGGACAATCTGCAAGTTGACATTCCACCTACTGATAAAGGACAGTGGGTCGAATTCATGATGGTTGATTCCTCTGGGAAACCCAAGCCAGTCAAGGCTTGGGTCCCCCTCCTTAACTGATTGTTTTCAATTATGTGCAGGTTCCGCTACAGTGCTTCATCAAATACATGGATTGTGGATAGCGGAGCTTCCAGGCACATGACAGGAAACAAGTCTCTTCTTTTCAATGTCAAACAAATTAAAGGGGGACACGTTTCATTTGCTGGAAATAAAGGAGGATACATTACCGCTCAGGGCGAAGTAGGTAATGAGAAGGTAAAGTTTGATAAAGTAAATTTTGTTCAACAACTGGAAAACAATTTACTTTCAGTGTCTCAGATATGTGACAAGGGCTTCAAAGTTATGTTTGACAACCGAAAATGTTACATACTGAAAAAGGAGATGGAGATTCCAGAGAAGCAGGTTTTGATGTCTGCATCCAGGTACAATGATCTATATGTCTTGGATATGTCTAATGCTTCTACCTCTGAATCTACAGCACAATGTTTCCTCTCAAAAGCTACAGAGAAGGACTCCATCTCATGGCATAGAAGGATGGGACACATAAATCAAAGGAAGATGAATCATCTGATTCACAACAACCTAGTTGAGGGAGTTACAGTCAAGAACTTCCAACTTCCTGATTTTTGTGTCTCTTGCAAGAAGGGAAAGCAGACCAGGAAATCTCACAAGACCAAGCACGTCAACACAATTGAGATGCCCTTGGAGCTGCTACACATGGATCTATTTGGTCCTGTAAGCACGAAGAGTATAGCAGGAGACTGGTACTGCTTTGTAGTCACTGATGACTACTCAAGATTCACCTGGGTGATGTTTCTGAAAGCTAAATCAGAAACGTTTGAATCATTCAAGGTGCTCGTCACGACTTTGGAGTCACTCTACAAACTGAAGGTGAAGAATATTCTGACAATGGCACAGAGTTCAAAATCAGTGGATGGAAGCTTTCTACAAGGACAAGGGAATTGTTCATCAGTTCACTTCAGCATACACCCACAGATGAATGGAGTTGCAGAACGAAAGAATCGGAGCTTAATTGAAACTGCACGAACCATGTTAGCTGATTCAAAGCTCCCAGTTCAGTTCTGGAATGAGGCAGTTGCAAATGCCTGCTACACACTAATCGTGTGTTAGTAGTCAAAAGCATGGCAAAACTTGTTACGAGTACTTCAGAAGAGAAAGCCAAATTTGGAGTACCTGGAACCATTTGGAGCTCCATGTACATTGCTAAAGAAGACTCAGGATGGCAAGTTCAACGAGAAAGCAGATCAAGGAATATTCTTAGGATACAGCATCCCAGACAAGCGCGTTTACAATAATTCGACGGGTCAGGTAGAGGTGTGGTGCAATGTGGATGTTCAGAGATTCACCACACCTCCTGCTGGAAAAGGACCATCATCATTCTTGATTATGATGGCTTTTTCAAATCCTTCAATCTTCCACAGCTTGATTCAGAGGATGATGCTGCTACCCAGATGATGTATGATGTTCTTAACTCACCAAATCTGGATTCAAGCAACATCACACCTACTGCTGGTGCCTCAAGCTCTTCGACTCCTGCTCATGATGAGAGTGATGATTCATCAGATGATGAAGAAGCTCCTGCTTCTAACACTGAGCAAACAGCTAATCAACACAGTGAATCATCAGCTGCTATACCAGCTGCAGGAAATCCGGATACTGAACCAGTAGTCACCAATATGGATACTGAGGTTGTGGTTCCTACCACACCAGTGACTAGGATCAGTGTGAATCATCCCCCCTCGTCTATCATAGGGGACATTCAATCCGGTGTGCAAACAAGAAATCAGCTGTACTCTGCTGATTATGCTGCAGTCATGGAAAAGGGTTATGTCAATGACGGGGCTTTCTCATGTTTTGTCTCACAAATCGAGCCTAAATACATCTGCGACGCCCTGAAAGATGAGTCTGGGTCAATGCTATGCAAGAAGAGCTACTCCAGTTCAAGAAACTTGGAGTCTGGACACTAGTTGACAGGCCAAAAGGAGTCAAGGTCATTGGTACCAAATGGGTACTAAGTGCAAGAAGGATGACCAGGGTGTTGTTATCAGAAACAAGGCACGGTTGGTCGTTCAAGGCTTCAGCAAGTCGAAGGAATCGACTACAATGAAGTCTTTGCTCCCGTAGCTAGAATGGAAGCTATACGTATCTTTCTAGCCTACGCCTCTTACATGAAGATCAAAGTTTATCAACTAGATGTTAAGAGTGCATTCTTGCATGGGAAATCCGTGAAGAAGTATATGTCAGTCAACCTGAAGGATTCAAGATCCTTATCATCAGGACAGAGTCTACAAGTTGGACAAGGCTCTGTATGGGCTACATCAGGCTCCTAGAGCTTGGTATGAAAAGCTCTCTACCCATCTGCTAAAGCATGGTTTTCGCAGGGGTGTGATTGACTGTACATTGTTCATCAAAGAAAAAGATGGTGACTTGCTTCTGGTGCAGATCTATGTGGATGATATCATCTTTGGTTCTAGAAATGAAGCATTATGCAAAGATTTCGAATCTGTGATGAAGGCAGAATTTGAAATGAGTGCAATGGGAGAGATGAAGTTCTTCCTGGGATTACAGGTGGATCAAACACCAACTGGCATTTTCTTACATCAGACCAAGTATGTCGGCGACATTCTCAGTCGGTTTGACATGGAAAATACGTCTGCTGCCGGTACCCCTCTCGCCACAAATCATGATGTGGCTCCTGATGAGAATGGGGATTTGGTGGATGCCACTATGTATCGTGGGATGATTGGATCTCTCATGTATCTCACTGCCTCGCGTCCAGACATCATGTATGCAACATGTTTATGTTCTAGATATCAAGCGAAGCCAAAAGTAAATCATCTGATTGGGGTAAAAAGGATTTTTCGTTATCTGAAGGGTACTCCAACACTGGGTTTGTGGTATCCTCATGATGATGACTTTGAGCTTACTGCGTACAGCGATTCAGACTACGGTGGCTGCAAGATGAATTTCAAATCGACGTCAGCAGGGTGTCAGTTCTTTGGAAGACGGTTAGTCACGTGGCAATGCAAGAAGCAGACCTCGGTTGCCTTATCAACCTGTGAAGCTGAATACGTTGCTGCTGCAAGTTGCTGCTCTCAAATCATCTGGATTCAACAGCAAATGCGCGACTACGGTTTGAAATTTTCTAACACTCCTATTTATGTTGATAATTCTGCTGCCATAGCTGTCACTAAAAATCCTGTTCAACACCCAAAAACTAAACACATCGGGATTAAATATCATTTCATACGCGATTGCTATGAAAAACAATTAATCGATGTGATTAAAATTAACACGGATTTTCAGCGCGCTGACCTCTACACCAAACCGTTTGATAAACCAAGATTTTTATATCTCCTAGAGGTCAACGGCGTTAAAAAGAAAAGTGATGTGATTGCTGAAGAAGCAGATTCATAGTCCGACTTGTGTTTAGGTTTATTTCTTTCTTTCTTTCACTTTTATTTTTATTTTTATTTTTTTTTTTTATTTCCATGTCATATAAAATCCAAAAACACAAAAAGATTTTCTGTTTTAGAATTTTAGGGGGAGATTTATTTCAGTATTCATTTACTTATTAAAAAAAAAAAAAAAAAAAAAAAAAAAAAAAAGGGGGGGGAAGATAAGTTAAGCTGAAAAGGCATAGACAAATAGACTGGAAATGCGACTCGAGAAAACTGGAAAGTGATAGCACACAGGCACCGAGTTACTTGGAATATCAAATTGGTTTTTCGGTTCTAAACATAAAAATCATAAGTCAGAGAAGTCTAAGTCTAACAAAATGGGAATATGATAGAAGCTTTGACTGGTATTGTAATTACTTGGAGAAAGTAGATCTAGGGTTGTGTAAGTACACAATACGATGTGTCAGTAGATTCAACACAATAGACCATTAGACATCATCAGTGAACAGGCTTAAACTAAATTTATTCAACCAGTTGTGTGTTCTCATGGTATCCCTGGTCTGCACAATCAATCAATGTCCAATAAGGGGTGAGGAGCAAGCAAATGCCACAAATGTGAGCAAAGACCAAAAACAGAGCAAAAGATGACAAATGTCGTTTAAATAATGCATATGCAAATATGCTGCTCTAAGAAGATAAATAGGTATTGCACCTCTCTGCTGTGCGATGGCACTGACCTGAGGCTAAGCATAACTATTCGTTCTAAGAATTCATTGTTGTTTGCGCCTCTCTGCTGTGCGATGGCACTGACCTGAGGCTTGGCATCTCTTTGACAATTTTTAGAACCAAATCTTCTAAGTCCAAGACCGCTCAAAAATCTCCTGAGGACGATTGATTACCATATACCTGTGGAATACACAAATACGGTTTGACCTAATTCATCAAATTAATCGCTGATGTGTGTCAAACGTCTGTGTATGGATTTAAGTGGACAAACATACTGACAATCGTCGTGGCTGCATCGCCTGATGTTCAAAATCAATAAGAATTACATATTAGTTCAAACATGATTCCCAGTTAGACCTTAGAAGTCTTCCATAAGTGAAAAACTGTACAATCATATCATGCAAAGTGTAATAAGCACTGAATGTTCCAAGTGATGGTGTATATGCCTGTCTGATTCCACGAGAGTCCATTCCGATAAACTGTTAATGCTAACAAGCTATACAAGCCTGCCCCAACAAAAATCACAAAAATAGGTCTTTCTATTCATAGGTTAAGATTTGTTTAGTCTTAGTATAATGTGTCATGTCGGACTGTGTATACTTTATCTGCTAAATGTCACTGAAGGTGCTTAATGTCTATCTAAACTTATTGTTTCTGAAAGGGTAAAAGGATCACGTCTGAGGTGATCGGGTGGATAAATGGATCACGTCTGAGGTGATCGGGTGGTTAAATGGATCATGTCTGAGATGATCAATTACACATAATGTTTTATTAATTGTTTAAGGAAAACTATGTGTCAGCAAACGAAATGACTAATATGGCACAAGTATAGCCCAATCGCACTACTTAATCATGAGTATGCTTAGTCATGCGAATGGGCTATACATTGAACTCAATCGTAAGATTGGACCATAAGTATGAGCACAATCGGCCGATTGAAAGGGTCGATTAGGTCAAACGTGCGAATGGAGATCAGTTGATCGAATGAAGCAGGTCGATTGAGTGAATCGTACGACCCAGTTCCAATCGATCGAATGAAACATGCGATTGGACTCGATCGTACGTGTTGATTTTGAATCGGCCGAATGAAAGGTACGATTGAGTCAGTCGGCCGATTGAGCTGAGTCTGTCTATAAATAGACCCCTCAGTCGATCGCAGACATCATTCGCCCTAAAATACTCCTATTCGCACCGTTACTCTGCAAAATTTTCGTTTGATCTTTAAACCTTTGATATACACTTTCTGACGATTTGCACTTGTTACACAGGTAATACGCAACACAAGGATGCATCAGAATGTAAAAATTGATGGTTAATCAGTTCACATTTGCCCTAAATGTTGATTCGTAACAAATCGGCCAAATAAACTGCTTTAATCACATGAAATGTTAAATCAATGATCGAAGTAGTCTAAGTACATGATTGCGAGTCTAACAAGCCTGAACTTAACCTCTAATTTCGTAAAAATTATAAAACCAAGTTTGAAATGGAACAGGGGTCTGTGATACGACTGGTCTCCCCGATGAACTTCAATCGACCGATTGAAAGAGGAGACTCATTCATTCGGCCAATGGAGGATGCGAATGGGTTGAGTCTGCCATACGATTGGTTGCCCCGAATGAACGTCAATCGCACGATTGAAGGAAGTGATTCATTCAATCGGCCGACTAGGTCATTCGAATGAGTTCATTCGGTCGGACAACTCAATCGCAGAATTACATCATTTGACTAAACCCAGTCGCACACTTCATTCGCTCGAGTGAACTGCACTGATTTCTGACTTAGTCAAACTCTGTTGTTCAAGTTTCTAACATACGTTTGTTATTGTTACAGGAAGATGGCTAACCGCTTGGCAAATTAATCCAAAGCACAATATCTGTGCTAATCTGGATTCCACCTCAAGAAATGGTGGTGATTTTGTTGGTATTATTGACTTCCTGAGAAGATCTCGGATCTTCAAAGCCATATCTACTCCATGTACACCATATCAGTCTATCCATCAAGCATTTTGGGCAGGAGCTTCGGTAGACCGATCTGTGGAACCCTACCGCATCCTAAGTACCATCTTTGGTAGGGCAATTGAGATCACAGCTGGAGATATTAGAAGAGTTTTGGACTTTGGAGATGATGATTCACATCCAGTCAGGATTCACCCTCTTACAGTTCGTGGATGCTTTCTGCGAATTGGGTACTGTGGAGACATTAGCTCAGGTGTGCTGAACAAGAGCAACCTGAGCCCACAGTACAAGTATTTAGCTCATGTGATTCTAAAGTGCATTGCTGCAAGAAGGGGTGGGTTCGATGACTTATCGGACCAAATTCAGAATGCTTATGTGGCATTGGTCCTTAACCACCCTTTCAGCTTCTCCAACATGATCTTTAATTATCTGATTGAGAACTTGGAGGCTAAGGGAAAAGAAGGTTTCTGTATGTATCCACGCTTTCTTCAGCTCATTTTTAATGAGAAACTGCCTGATTTGCCCAAAGAGAGGAGTGATGCAGTGGTGTTAAGATTATGGATGACACTACTCTGGAAAGAATGAAATTGTATAGGGGCAAGCAGGTGAAGCCCGTGTTCAAGAGGTTGATAGGGCATCTGGCCCGGGAAGACTACATGGCGCCAAGGAGGCGAAAATGGCGTCATGACGATAGCGATTCTGATACTGAGGTGATTACTGTATCATTGGTTGACTCAGATGATGATGATGATCTTGATGGAGAAAATGTACCAATTTTCTCTGAGGGACCATCTACTTCTACAGCTCAGCCGTTATCACCACACACAGACACGGCAACTGCAGGGTTTGTTCCTGACTTTTGCCCACCCGATGATGAGGAAGAAAGTGATGAAGAAGGTTTGACCAGGAGAGTTGGCAGCAAAGTGGTTGCCACCGAGAAAGGACTGAGAGATGTTGGTGGGCAGTCTGGTACATCAGGGGACACACGCATTGAGTCTGATCCCTCGTATGCCCCTGATGATTCTAGCAACAGAGGGGGAGCACCTTTGTCAACGGGAAAAGGAAGAAAACCATGGCGCGTCCGCATGGTAAGAAAGGAAAGCGACTAAGGTTCACCACAGCTACCACCTCTACATCATCCCAAACATCTCCATCCACCACTACTATCCCTTCACCTCACACTGTCACATCCACCACCACCACCACTATACCGACTACCACCTCATTCACTCCCTCTCCCATACACACCACTTCCACCACTGTACAGCCTACCACATCATTCATCCCCTCCCCTATATTCACCACAGCCACCTCCACGACCACCACTCAACAAACAGGTCCCTCACCGTTCCCATCCAGCTCATTCATCCCACCAATTTCTGTAGTAGATCAGCTTGCTGCTCTCAACAGCATGGTGGTTAAGCTGATGGCGTCTGATGCGGAGAAAACGGCTCAGTTACAGCAGCTGAGAGAGTTAAGTTCCTCTCAAACTGCTGAGATTCATCAGCTACGCGAGCAGATTTCTTCCCAAGCCCAGGTGATCACCTCACAGACAGATCAGATCACTGGGTTACTTCAACATGAGGCAGAGACAGATGCTAAGTTGGGAAAGCTGGAGGCGGCTCACAAAACTCTGTTGCTTAAGTTAAAAGGTACTCAAAGTGAGCCCCTCAAGATTAGAGAAGGTGATGGTGATGATAATGATGATGATAGTGAGGATGAGGAAGACGATGATGAAGATGATGAGGATGATGACGATGATGATGGTGGGGAGGAAAGTAATGATGATGATGAGAAGAAAGAAGATGATGAAGGTGAAGGGGGAGAAACTGCCGGAGATCAAAGCGATAATGTTGCAGGCGAAAGGCGTACTAAACGCCGACATGATCAAGGCCCCTCTTCGTCTACTCCAACTGAAGATCCACCGGAGATACAAGGCAAAGTTCAAGACTAGACGTTTATTTATTTTGCTGAAACTTGTACTTGAAATTATGTATTCTAGTCTGTTATATATAAAATTTTGTGGATATAAATCATCTTTGGTTATGTGATCAATGTATACTTACTTGCAATATATTTGATTTTGTAACAGGATCAACCACACAAGTCGATGAGCATGATGTTATGCCCCTTCGTCAGATTGAGACCAAGTTGACTATGATTCTTGATCTTCAAGGGATAGTGCAACGGTCTGTGGGTTACTCAGCTGAAGAAGGGGAAATCATTCACGACTTGACAGATGAACAGATTGCAGAACTGTTCAGTCTGAATCCGGATGAGTTGGTAAAAGATGCTCCCGAAGTCGATGTAGTCAGCGATGAAGAACTTCAAGATGTCGACGAGGTGGAGATTGAGGACGTAACGGCTGATCATTATCCCCAATACACTAACGCCAAAGGCGAAGTGCTTCCAGATGTGGGGGAAACTTTTGACAGCAATATATTTGATAAAGTGGAAGAGATGACAGCAGCTAAGGCAGCTGCAGAAGAGATTCCTCAGGCAGATGAAGCTGATCGTGCAACCAAGAAGGAGGAATGGATTGCCTGCCTTGAGGAAATGAAGAAACAGCGTGGGCCTCCAAAGTCAAATGCTTACACCAAGCTTTACAAGATTAAAAAGCATCAGAAGGTGTCAGGAAAGATTATCAGCTGGGCATACTTTGATGATCTCAAAGTATATGCAGTGAAGAGAGAGAAGGGAATAGAATATTTCAGATTTCCTCATGATTTGAAAACTCTCCCAGGGTTTGAGCTTAATCGTCTAGCCAACTTGAACCTCCTATATGCTGTTCCAGGAAAGATATCAGGATGGTTTGAGCAGGCACTAAAGAAAGAGTACCATACTAGGTGGGTCAACTTTAAACCTCAACAGCCAAGAAGGCTATTTCATAGGACTGAGGTTGACCCCACCTCAGGAAGACCAAAAGTGGTCTTGAGATGGCACCCTCCGCGCACGATGTCGCGTATTCCATTGAGGGAGATGCCTCAGGATTTTGCACCCCATTTCAAATGGTGGTATTATGACTGGCGAACTGGTGAAGCCGTCATAGTTTTGGAGAAAGAAGGAACGGTCGAGATGATAAGAGTGTTTGATCCGATGTGGCTAACCAACTTGTCTGAGTCTGATGTCTATATCTTATTCAAGTGGCCACTGTTTTTTGATACACAGGATATTGTGCAAGCACTGCAATTCCAACATGTTATACGTATCTGCTTCGCATTAAATATTCATTCTGGGATCTCAAGAGAGGAAAGGGTGAAACGATATGAAGAGTTCAAGAAAGAAGTAAAAGTCTAGATAGAACTAGGTCCAAGGGGGAGTTTGTTGGTACACATGTCCCCAGTTCTAGTCTAGTGAGCTGAAATGTAATAAACTTCTATCTTGTTACACATATGTAATGTTAAATCAATCTAATGAGAATCTCTTCTTTATATGGTTGTTGATTATATAATGTTATATCTACTTATTTTATTAGTTGTTACACGCTTAATATGACCATGTTATATAGGTTTACAGTTATGAGACACAGTTCTGAATCATTACAGGTTCATGAATGTGTTTGTCTAAACATCTCTTTCAGTCGCCCGACTGGACCATGCGAATGGTCCAATCGCACGGTTGAACTAAGAGGCTGAGTCAATCGGACGGTTGAGTCATCAGTCTGACTCAAGCG
This sequence comes from Flaveria linearis, assembly GCA_024085815.1. Taxonomy (NCBI): domain Eukaryota; kingdom Viridiplantae; phylum Streptophyta; class Magnoliopsida; order Asterales; family Asteraceae; genus Flaveria; species Flaveria linearis. The sequence goes on along the minus strand of CM044012.1, from coordinate 10,042,321 downwards.
TACGAATGAATCAGTCGTATTACTCAATCGCACGACTGAGTCAGTCGCAAGACTCAGTCGCACGAATGAGATCTGTAACCTATAAATACCACTTAGTTCGTGGAAAAACGTAACACTTCGAATACAAGAAACCCTAATCGCCCCAGAACGTGCTGTTCGACCATTCCAACTTCATAGAGCGTTTCAGATCATTCCGAGTCAATTCATAACGTTTTCTAATCGTTAGGATTGATCTTGAATTCGTTCTCACTGATTGGATCGCCAATCAAATAGGATTCCGCACTATTTGATTCGGTACAACGAAGAATCAGTTAGTACTCCGTACGTACACGGTCCTAACAAGTAGGTTCGCTCGGCAGAACAAGAACTTTTGTTCAAAATAGGTTCAGCAGCAACTTAACTTGGTTGTCAACCAGGAGCAGTGAACTTTCGTTCAAAAGGCTAGATTCGCTGTCCAAAAGGTCAGCAAAGATTGAAAAGCAACTTTCCTTAGATTCGCTGGATGAAACAGCTAGGTTCGCTAAATGAATCAGCTAGGTTCACTGGATTACGAGACAAACTTATCCAGCAAGAAATCAACCAAAACTAGCTCAAAACACAACCAATTGATGAACGGTTTGTTTCTATAGCTTTCTAATGCCAAAAACTACGATCCCCAAGCAATTTGTATATCAGAAACACTATGAACAAGCTCGAAATGAATCACAAGAGTCTTTGCCTCATAAAACCCCAAAACAACACAAAAATCAAACTATCAAGAGCACTATGGCTCTGATACCATATTGTTTGTCCATAATGATCGATTCAACAGTGCAAATGATCACAAACACACACATATCCCACTGAAATTCATTGAACTATGAGAAATTCTTGCTAAACAATCAATGTAAAGATCAATCAAGGATGAATAGAGGATATAAAGCTACAATAATGAACAAATAAGCTCCTAGCACCTCTAGCCGTCACACATACACTTTAGGGTTTGAACAAAATGGCAAAAACTTCCATTAGAATGAGAAAACATTACAATATATAAGCAGACTATAGATTCGCTGATAGATTTGCTTGATAGCGAATCTATCAGATCAAAAGACTAGCTTCGCCGGGCACCCAACTAGGTTCGCCCGGCGACAACCTACACAAATCTACATACTATTAGTTCCGGGCGAACCTGTAGGTTCGCCCGTAGGTTCGCTAGAACATAATCTAAACAAATACAAATTAAAGACAAAAACACCGACAGGACGGTGGGTCCAACCTACACTAGTCATCACGCAATATTTGATTCTTGCTTGTATTTTGGCGTCAAAAAGTTAGATTGTTGTTTTTGATTTGTCAAATTTTGGTTTTGAGTTGACATTTTATTCTTTGACAAATTATTTTTTAGCTTTTGCACATGAGCTTCCGTCTTTGATTCCTTAGGAACAAATCTTTTAATAACAGTAGAAGTCTTAGAATCGGAACCCGTTTTTAGATCAAAGTGTGATTTGTTCTTAGGACTTAGCTTAACTTCTTGAAGAGAGTTCATGTTCAACAAACTAGCAGACACAAATTTTATAAGTTTGAGTTTAGTTGCTTGATTTGTTGGTTTTATCAGATTTTCTTGACACTTGTTTTGATCATTTTTGGCTTTAGATGATTTTTCTTCTTCTTTTGTTCTTCTTCTTTGATTTTGAAAAACTTGATTTAATTTGTGATTGAACATATTCAGGTGAAGATTTTTTTCATTATCTTTCAGTTTCAGATCAACAGAGTTTGAATCTTCTGATGTTCCTTCTTCTAATTTTGCTTTTTCTTTATTTTTGATTAAAACTTCTTCCAGCACTGATTTTTTTGGAGCACAAAATTTCTGACTTTTTTGTTTAGGTTCATATGATTTAACCTTTATGGGATGACCATTTTTGATCTTTTCATCGTCCTTTTCTTCAAAGATTTTTATATTAGCTTTTTCTTCTTCATTGTCAGAATTCTTGTTTTTGTTCTGAAAACCTTTGAGTTTAGCTTTGTTTTCAGGAGAATGATCATGCGTGTTAAAGCTTTCTGGTAGAGTGTTGGTTATTGATTCAAGCATTGGTTCATGAGTGAAGCCTAATCCTGCTTTTTGCTTATCTTTCCTTCACTTACAGTTTTCAACAATCATTTTTAAACTATTGACCTTAGCAAGATCAACTTGAGTAGCAGCATGTGCTATCTTCTCCTATTCTAATTTTTTAGTCATTTCTTCCAACTGTTTAGAAACAATTTCTAATTCTTTTAACGTTTTGTTCCATGATGTTTGAAGAGAAATGATCTTTTCATCTGCTATTTTATGATCAAATTTTAGTTTATTGTGCATTGATTCCTCCTTTTTAAGTTTCTCACAGATTTTTTATGAATAGCTTCGATTGTAATTAACATGTTTGAAGCAAGATTTGGTGCAAAGTTTTCTCTTACTTTAGATGGTATTTTAGGATATTTTGGAGATGAAGATTCAGAGTTAGAGGATGAAGTTTCAACCATAGGTTGATCAGACTGAGCTGTGAAGTCACTAGATCGATAAACATCCGAGCACGTTCTTGACGGAAGTATAAACAACCAAAAGATAAACAATAGTATGAACAAGAATCAAATGATTTCATTGATAAAACATAACGATTTAAGCTCGTTACAACTTAAGAATTACAACTTTTGGCAAGGGGAGATCGAGCATGATCTCCCCTCTCATCCGGCAGCGCCTGGGCGCCGGGCACACTCTCTAAAACCCTTAGGTTTCTACACATTGAAACTGGTATATATAGGCCTCGGCCCATATTAGATGCGACTGGGCCCATTCGTGCGATTGGACCATGCGTATGCTTCAATCGTACGACTGGACCATGCGTATGGTTCAATCGTACGACTGGACCATTCTTATGGTTCAGTCTTACGAATGTCCCAATCGCATCTCTCAGTCGCACGGCTGGTCCATTAGCATGGCTCAGTCGTATGACTGAGTCTCATTCGCATATGCTCCTGCGAATGACCCAGTTTTATGTGCTTACAAGGTGTATAACATTAAGCCTAGACTATTCGTCAAGCGACGGACACACTATATATGACTATATATGCTCCAACATGAGCCATCAAAGCAATTTCATCTGAATCCACTTTAGGATCAGACTTATCACTCTAGTCATAATCATTTTCTTCATTCTCATTGTTACCTTCCACTTTTGGATCACAGTCCTCTGACCAATCTTCCCCTTGGATTTCTACAATAAGAGATAAACTTGACGTTTGATCATTGGTAAATTGCTCAGCATATGCACTGCAGTCATATCCATCCTTCACACTGACTACTAGAGCTTTCTTTGGTTCAAGATATGATTTTGATTCATCCTTAAGATCAGGCATTGGGAGACTTTGATATGGCTTTTGGAATGTCTTCTGAGCTGATTGAACACTCTGATTGCCAGAACTAGATTGAGCATTTCCTCCATTATTCCTGGGATCTTTACATTCCCTTGAGAAATGCCTATAACTATTGCAGTTGAAACACCTTGACTTTGACTTGTCAAAACCAACAGTCTTATTAGCACTAGGCTTGTATTTCCTGTTGACATACGAGTGTTTTCGAGTTATGTAGGCAATCATCACCATCTGCTAATTCAGATCCATCTCTTCAACATCTTCAGGAACCATTTCAAACAAATACTTCAAAACAAGATCTAATTATGTTAGATGAGTACCTTGATATGCTTGAAAGCTTGCCATGAAAGCAGTAAAGTATTTTTAGACTCTTCATCCTCTAATAGGATTTTTATGACATCTTAAACTTTGCTAGATTTAGCAGAGCTAACAGATGGAGTCTCTGTTTGAGGCTTAGAACTTTGAGAAATAGGAGGAGACTGAGGTTGAGGTTTGGTTGCATAAGCTGGTGCACTTGCGAATGATGAATCAGTGAAGAACCCTGCTCCAACAAACAGATCTCTCTCTTCTTCAGGTAAACTTTCATTCTTATCCATGAAAGCATTCTTAACAGTATTTGCAGGAGATGCAACAAATTGATTCTATGACATTGAGGATGTTCTATCATTATTCCTTGAACTCTCATCAATCTCCATAGATTCAATCTTTGCAACCAACAGATCTAGATCTATTGGAAATTTCTCTGTGTGCTTTAACGCAGTCACTGTTTGTTTCCACGATGATGAAAAAGCATTGAGAAGTCTAATGTTTAGATTTTCAAGATCATGTGTAATGCCAGCTGTTAACATCTCTGCGGTAAGCTGCACGTATCTGTTCATCATCTGATTGATGGTCTCACCAGATTGATGTTGAAAAAGCACTAACTGCCTCTTCAGGGTTTGCTTTTTGAGATTCTATATCTCTTTACCACCTTTATAGATAGTCTATAAAGCTTTATACATTATGCAACCAGTTTGATACCCATCAAGCCTGGCTAGGACTTCAAGAGGCAGTCCTTTACACATCAGAGAGTAAGCTTTAATACCATTTTTAACCTTCCTAAGATCAACACCTCGTAGACCATCTTCAGGGTAGGGTTCTGGTGAATCTTTGGTATGGACAAATCCCATGTCGGGCCCATCAGTGGTTATAGGAATATGTGGTCCTTTTTCTATTTTCAGAATCCTCTAATTTCACCATTTTTATATTTTGATTTTAAGAAGAAGAAATATTTTTTGTTGATTTTTAAAATTTTGAATTAAGGAAAGGAATTAAAAATATTTTGGATTTTTTTAGTTTTTTAAGAAAAATTTTCTAAGTGTTAAAGTGATGCGCCTGAATAGTACTGAAACGCCTCAACAGTGTGGTACTTCTGACTTAGAAACGTCTAAAGGATTGCCTTATAATAATTTTGAAAAATGCCCAACTATGAAATGCCTGAACAGTTGAAATATGCCTGAACAGTTGTCAGAAGTCCAAACAGTTCTAACGCGCCCAAATAGTTGTGATGCGCCTAGAATTACTTAGTTTCTGAGTAATTTAAAGTGCCCAAACACTTGAAAAATGTCTCAAGAGTGGTGAAACGTGTAACATCTCGTATTTTTTTAACAATTAAAAGTTAATGTCGTTATGTTTTTGAAAGGACAAATGTTGTCATTGATGAAACTCAAGGGCAAATTATACTTGTTTTGTTAAATTGAATATAACAGTGATAATTATAGTAATAATAATAATAACTAAAATAGTAATAATAATAATAATAATAATAATAATAATAATAATAATAATAATAATAATAATAATAACCATAAAATTGAATAATTAATAAGTTAGTTTAAAGGTTAAAAAGATGAGGGGGCGTTATTGTCATTTTATAAACTTTAAATTGAAGTTTGAGCATAAAATAATAGAGATTCAAGGTTGAGGGACAAAATGTGTAAATAATTAAAAACCCAAACCCCCCCCCCTTCTCTCTTTCCCTGCTTTTCCGGTCACCGGCCGGCCATACTCCGGTCGAACTCCGGTGACCGCCGAACGCTCATATTTAAACGTTTTGAACCGGTAAAAGACTACCAATCGAACCGTAGTATCATCATGAATTCAAACCCATGTTCAATCAAACTATTTCATTCGACATTTAAGAGAATTAAATTGAAATAAACAATCAATATTGGTTCATAACCGTTCAACGTATACATGGTGGCGATTAATCAAAACAAACGATTGGAAACGTATGTATAATCAATCCCAACCTTAATACAATGTTTAATTGGGGTTAAACCATCGATTAAACAAGAATTAGTAACCGAAACAGTCGAGCAGAACTTGAAGCTGGTTCGGCACCTTAACGACCAAATTGAACCTATATAACAGAGGGAAAATGTTCCCTTAGACCCCTTTAAACTCTCTGTAACCTCAATTGATCAAACGCTTCACACCTCCTTCGATTTCGAATCCTATTTTTCTTCCCGAGTGAACCGAGGCAAATCCGAGTATAAACGCATCAATCCAATCGAAATTAAGTAAGTTATGCATATGATTATGATCGAATAAGCATGGGGAGCAAAAGCCCCATGGTTAATCAGTTATCAACCTTGAATTAACAATCAATTTGGTTTGGGAATAACCTAGGGTTCTTGAGTTTGGGACTCTCTATCAACTCTGTTTAAGAGAATTTAGAACCGGGATATACCGCGGCTGAGAGCCTTGGTTCACCGGTTAAGACACTGCCCCATAAACCAAGAGGTCCCGGGCTCGAACCTTGGCACCCTCTATTTTTTAAAAAGGACTTTTTAAGCCTAATTTTAATTATAGGAAAATTTTAATAAACATAAGAATGATTTTTCAAACTTCTAATATTTATAAAATTATCTCAATATTTTCTATAAATTTATTCTTGCAAAATATTTTAACATTTGTTTAAAAATTTTTTTACAAATGTTATAACCAAATATATTTATAAAGAGATGATTTATAAACTTATTAAAATGTTAAGATACCATGTTATTTTCTAAAAACTTAGTTAATAAAATATTTTTATATGTTTATTAAATAGTCTAGATAAATAATATATTTGGATTATTTTACTACAAAATAGACTTTGAATCATGGTTTAAATCACTAGAATATTTGATCAACAATATTTATATTTATTTATTAATGATGATTATTTTAAAAGTTATAAAAGTTTATTCCAACTCATAACTAAATTTTATTTCAAATAATTTTTCCCTTGTATTTATATATACAAAAATGTACAACTAGTATATTTTATTTCTCTCTATTAAAATACATAGGTAGTAAAGTCTTTATTAAAATATTTATCATACTTACAAAAATCTCAAATTTCACCTAAAACCCTAGTTCGTGTTAAAACGTTAAACTTACTAGTAAAACTTTAACCTTGTGAATGTATTTATATATTTAGGTGTCTCGTGACGATTCATCTTGAAACGACATACATGTTTCTTATAGCTAATCTCTATTATATACTTATTTGATCAGGTGAGTTTCCTTGCCCCTTTCTATGCTATTTCACACCGTTTTGGGGGTGAAACATGTTACATTATTCAACATACACTTATAAACGTTTAAATCTTATAAAAGCACATGCAATTCATACTTTTATTTTGTCATTGTTATTTGTGTTATTGTAAGTCTTATATGAGTTACATATATTGTTTACAATCATTAAGGATTGCTAGCCTGGTGACGTCTTAGATCTTTGGGCCTGACAAGCCTATTTGGTGCTAAAGTCGATGTATTGCCGACTCCTACGAGCCATATGCTTGTGCACTAGGGAACCAAGTACACTTAGCCAATCATATAAACTTATAATCTAGTCGAGGTTTGATTGTACTATATGTGTTCTATAAACTTGCTAACTTATAACCTATGACATGAATTGCTACTTGAAACCCATGGGATATTATGTATGTGAAAGCCTTGGAAACTCACCAACTTTATAGTAGACCCGTTATTTTTAACATGTTTCAGGAAACGCCAAGTTTGAAGTCATCATTTGAAGTTTGCATAAATCTAGGATTTGGACCTAGATTAAAGAATGAAAAGCTTTGGATTACCTTTGTTTTAGGTTTTGACTAATTTCATGTTGAAACTTATGGTTGTAATTACATTTGAAACTTATAATAATAATATTTACATTTAAGGTTAGCGTTATGTGGCTGTGAACGATCTTAACTCTCACATCTTGACGTTTCCGCCGTCAAGGTTGGGGTGTGACAGATTTGTATCAGAGCCTGTAACTATAGGGATTTAGGTTATTAGAAATGGTGACCTAGACTATAGTTGCATGAACCTCATAGAAAGAACCTTATACTCTTGTGCTTACTTATTGTTTGCATGCTACATAATGTTATGCCTTTTGTGCAACTTGATGCCTTACCATAGGATTGCCTTATGTTGGCTTAAAACTTAGTTACTTGTCTCCCTAAACTTAACTTTGACTCTGTGACTCTCCCCGACAAATGAACTTCCTAAACCTATTCTCAACAACATGTGGAATCTACACTTATCATCGTGGGATTAATTCCTTAGACTCTATGTCTAATCTATAAAAATCTCATCAAGGTTTTGTTTCTATGAACCAAAGAAACTTGTGTAACACATAGACACCTGTATTCTGGATTTCCTGGCAAAAGGCCTTCGGGCTAAGGCAAGCATATCGTATAAATCTCATTTTGAGACCAGTTATGCTTACCTGGGGATTTCTAGGATGAGTGATAAACTGTGGTCAACATACACAAGTCTCTATGGCAAATGGGTCAATTTACCTTGACGTGTTAACGATTCCAAATGGTAATGCGTTACCAAATGGAACCATTCTCTTTGTATCTTAAAAATCTTTGATTCTTTCAACTGGTTTCTTCTCATTCTTATCATACATAATGTTCCTGTGATATTGAACTCGTCTTACCTTTCAACTCCCACGTTTAAACATCATTACATGTTAGGCGTTTCATGTAGCTATTTCTATACCTTGACCAACGTGAACATGACTCTTAATATATCCAAATATATAGGGAATCTAAACCGTATGGTCTTCGAAACTTTAAACCGTTACTTATGGTTCTCAAATCTTCTTAAGGATGTGTCCCATAACTAAGAACATGCAATGCTATGGGTGGAATTTCTACATCTCGGGATACTTTATCTAGGCAAAATGTAACTAGTGATTTGATTCGACCATTGAATCCGTTTACTTGACTTGAAACCCTTAAGATGAGTGACCACTTATAAGTACGCGTGTCTTCAATAAGGTTATGGCTGACCTCATATCTTGAGAAGTCCATGTATTCCCTTCGATTGTGAATCGAATGTTCACATCTCATTGTGATGTCGAATCATTCTTGTCCTTGATTTGTCTTCCTGATTTAAATTATTTAAGATTTGAACACCATCATAACAAATTCTGCTATCTCAAACTTTGATCTTAAGCTTGTAAGCATGATTTTCTCTTTTGTTGCATTGGTGTAACTTGAAATTTTCTGAATTTCTAATTGATATTCTTTTCTTTTGTTGTTATGTCGAGCTTCATACCGTTTGCACCATGAGAGATGCAAGTGTTTGCAGGTCAACCAATGACTAAGAACACTCGTATCTCCTAAATGATTCTATCTCACCAAAACAGGGGTGATTCCCTCACTTTGGTGATGATTCTTCCATCGTTTTGATAAATGGTTTCCAATTATGATTTATGAAATGTCATCCTCTGGATTGGAGTGATTACCTTATCTTGAGGGTTGACTTCAATTATTTTCTTTAGAATGGCATTTCACAAATTACATGATCTTACCAAAATAGGATTGAAACCCATACTTTGGTGACAAACGTCAATCTTCGATTGTTTTCTTGTTATTTTGAAATTCAATCATCAAGATAGGCATGAATTCCCTACCTTGATGATAATATCATTTTTATGAATTGTGAATCCAAGATCTCAATTTAGGAATTATCAGTATTAAAATAAATCAATTTAATGATCGCGGAATTATCACTAATTGACGTTTAATTGTTTTAATGATTAATGATGAACACAACCACAGAAACACAATAAATGCGAAATCAATAATTATTCAAACGTATTTCATTAATTATAAAGTAATGATTACAAAAGAATAATAACGAATGACTATGAACAACGAATTCAGTGAATCGAATAATGTTGATGTCACGGCGGTTAGGGTTGCACAATGATGTAACTCTTGACAGCCGTAATATTGATTGATTGTGTTCACCGAGATGTGAAACCTAGGACTTGTATTTATAGATGGTTTTAGTCGGCTAAGGAAACATCGAATCTCTCGGGATTTGTTATTGATTGTGTTGACTTGTTTGACTTCTTGATAGTTGCAATCGCACAAGTATAATGATCTTCCGCAGGAGTCTTGTCGTCCGCAGAACTTTTGTTCTTCCGTAGATGAGTTGGTCTTCCGTAGAAGTGTTATTCTTCCGTAGGAAATCCTTCTTCCGTAGGTGTCTTCACTTCATGGTCCTTGATCATCCGCAGGAACATTCACGGTCATTTGATCTTGTAAGAAACAAATCTACGGATTAACAATAATGTTCATCCGTAGATGTTTCTTACACTTGGTCAATTTCAGGAATCCATCCAAGTATATTGTTTTTCCCTGTCAAGTCACAAATCAACACACATATATATGGGGTTAACCTATAGATTCAAAGCACATGTATATATATATTTGACTGTACAAATATTAATTACAAGACTTGATTCAAGTACTAAGCCTATACACAAATGATCTAGCCCTATACAATCTAGATCCAACAATACTCCCCCTAGGCTTAGCTCCTTGTAATTAGTCCTTCAAAACTGCAAGCTCCTTGACTCTTGATATCATCTTATTGTAGAAGTAAGATACAGCAGTCTTCTGATCATCGTACTTGTACTTGATCTTCATCCTGCTGATCTTTTCCAGAGTGTCATAACTCAGTCCCAAAACATCCTCTTCAGTTGTGAGTGTTTCCACTACACTGTCGTTATGTACAATTTCCAACTCATCTTCTTCTGAGATTCGGAGCTCAGACACTTCAGCTATTGTTGTTCCTTTTAGTAGCCCAGCTTCATGCTTCCTTCTCTTGTGTGCCTTTGCATTCAGTTTATCTACAACTTGTATCATATGCACATACAGGCAGAGATCATTCTGAGCTTTTTCATCTGTTAGATTTGGGAAGAATTTGTCGTGAAGGTATGATGTGTAGCTTGGATGTAGCATCTTTATCTCTACTGGATCAAAAATCCTGATTTTATCAGCCTTCTTCCCATCAGCATTTCTCAGCAATACCATCTCTTTGTTTCTTTCAACATATCCCCATTCTGTGATGGGATAAGTGAATTGATTGCCTTTGATGCTTTTGATGGTATCTGAGCTTTTGTCACAACCAACTCTCTTTAGCATATCATCATCTACAAGAGATGAGACTTCACCTGTTTTCTTTTCTTGCTTTCTTTGAATCTTTTGTGCTCCTTATCATCTTTCTTTGCTTGTATGAGCACATCATCAGAAAATCTGGTCTTCATACCATTTACAGCTGTAGAGAAGTCTCTCCCCCTGAGATGGATTGGATAGTTGGTTATTGGGATGCTTTGTAAATCCCTGATGTCTTGCTCCGGAAGACTCAACAGAGCTTCCACATCATGGAAGTAGTTAATCCTTCCAGATGTCCTCTTTATTACTGCACAATCCCAATCTGGATCATATTTCCAGGCCATAATCCTGTGTTCTTCCACAGAACTGGGACTTGTGATATGATCATACAGCTCAATGAGTGTCGGTTTCTTCTCTTTAATCTCTCGAACTGTTGTTCCCAGAGGCCATACCTTTCTGGGGATTACTACCCTTGGCTCTTTGATCAGTTTTTCTTTTTCCTTGTGCTGATCTTTTGGTTCAACTGTTATTAGATCAGCAGCAAGTTCACTTTGTTGTTCTTTTGGATGTGGAGAAGTGGTTCTGAACTTGACACAAGTTTCTAATTCCACCTTCATCACATGCTCCATCATCCTCCGTAGTTCTCCAGTGGATCTGCCTTTGAGCTCATGCGGTTTGTAGTTGTGACCGTGCAACCAGCATGTCATGTTATACTTGTTAAGCTTGGCTGTGTCACAGTGGCCCAGATCCTTTTAATTTTCTCCAATGACTGAAAGATTGTAAAGGCTTCATAATCACAGTTTGGGATTATGAACCTTGCAAACTCAAACTCTTTCAGTGCATTCTTCATCTCAGATGTATTCATCCTCTCAACCATGTCATATGGAAAACCATGGTTGATGAGGGTCATAAACATGCTAGAATCAGGCCTCTCTTACATGATATCTGCCGTTGTAAGAAGATCATCGGCCTTTCCACCCTTTTCATCAGTGGGGGACTCCATCCTTGTCAGCTCCTCCCAGTCTTTCTCACTTTCATCATCATCCCCGGATGATACCTTCACAGTACACACATCTACTGTAGGTGTAGGTGCAGGGGATGGAAGTTTTTGTCTTTTTGGTGAGCTTTCATCTTCAGGTTTCTTTTTGATTGCTCTGAAGTATTTTCTTTTCTGGGAGTACAGCATCAGTTGCTTAGAAGCTTCAGCTGACTGTTTTGATTGATCAACACTTGGGGCCTCTTTCGTTTTTAAAGCTGAGAGTTTTCTTTTCAGCTTCTCTATTTCTTCATCTTTCTGTTTGATTTGCTCAGCTTTATCATTTTGCTCAATTTTTAAAGATGCCTCCAACTCTTGTTCTCTTTGCAACAATGCATCAATAACTTCATTGTTGCTTAGTGCATCTTCTCTCAGCCTTTTTAGCATTGCATCTTTCTTTATTAGCTCTTCATCTTTTTCTTGAATTGTACCTTTCAGCTCTTGAATTCTTTGTTTTCGCTTATTTGATTTGAGTACTAACTTGTTGTACTCAGCAACCAAAAAGATTTTGCTGACAGGAATGTCACTGTCACTCAAGTCGTCTTCATGGTATGCAATGACATCCTGAGCAAATCCTTGTACTTCCCCGTGCTCATCAGCAGTTTATTCATCTTTCAATGAAGTTATGGCTCAGTATGAGCTGATGACACTTGTTTTTTAGTGTGTGTGGGTGAGAAGGGAACAGTGCTAGCTTGAGATAATATCTCAGTGTCTCCTGAGTGTACAGAGTGTACAGACTCAGTTATCTCAAAAGGTTCAGTGCCAGCACTTTCTGGTGATAGGTGTTTTGGTGATTCTGGTGGTGGTTGTACAGGGGATTGAATTTGCAGTGGAGAGAAAGGTTGAGTGTGATGTGATGATGAATGAGAAGGTGATGATGATTGTTGTTGGACTGGAGATATTGGCTGAGTGTTTTTGGTGGAAGATGAGGATATCAGTAGAGGTGATTGATGGTAATGAATTGGGGATATCGGTTGGGTGTTGATGTGTCACACCCCGGGCCCAGAGAGGCGGGACGTCACGATTAGTAAACAACAACCAAAATGCAGCAGAAACTAAATGGTTTAATACATTACAACTTTCAACATTTACATCAGAGTATTAGCTCTGTTTCAATTCACAAGGTGCCTAAGTCTACAGTCTATAGGTGTTATGATCAATCTTTTGGTAAAGGTTTCTTGATGCTTCAGTAACTAAAACTTCTAGGCTCGACTTTTGTCTTCAACCCCTACCCTCACTTCTTGCCTCGGATTTAGGTATCTTCTATAGCTCGACTATTCTCCCTAGCTGTACCTGAAGACATGCTCAAAAAGAATTGTGTCAACATAAAGTTTGTGAGTTCAAGTGGTTAAAGTTTCAGAACAATTTAAAAGGAACTACAAGAGTCCACAGTAAAGGTTTTAGAGTCTAGTGTGATAGTTTATAAAAATCTCATTCGATTTTAAAAGCATCGTTTTTAGTATCAGTCATTGTGGGGTATCACAATCAACCCTGCACTTGGTCCCCGGTTGGCCTGTTCTAAACTTGTGTTTAACCGAATATTCCCGTAGGAAAAAGGACCAAGCCTCAGAATAGTGAACCACTCCTGCTGGGATGGTTCACCATAGCATCTTACCCAAAACCTGTTACATGCCACAAACTACCCCTCAGGATCTCAGTGGGGTACCTCCCTGTGGCGAGAGCCACTGTGCGTGGGGGATTCCCCAAATAGATCTATTCACGTAAGAACAAGCGGTTCACAAAAGAATTAATGATTATGACTAAAGTATCAGCAGGTATCCAAAAAGTCCCACATACAAGCATCAAGTAAGCATAATCATAGTTCATAAAATAAAAGATCATGCCAAACAGTAAACAGTATCACACATAAGAGTTTTAATTTAAAAGGAGCATGCTTCATCCCCAAAACAAAAGTAAAAGGGGGAACACGAGAACTCACCTTGTATCCTTATATAAATTCAGAGCTCGATAAAGAAAAGTGATCATCACCAACAAAGCAATCCTAATTAGAACATATAAGATGCACGTTTAGAATTAGCACGATGCTATTACATGCGTGCGGTTGAGCTCTTTAGTTGACTTTATGTTGGTGTTTAGTATCCTTAATGTAGCATAGCTTCTTGTGAAAATTATCAATTGTTATGTATTAACTCGTGCACATTAGGTTAATTTTTATCTTTATTCAATAAATGATTCTTTGCATAAAGAATGTGACCATAAACAGTTGATATCAAGGATTCCAAATCTTTATCGATAATTTTATTGATGATGTAAGTAATCTATAATGTTCCAAATGTTGTTTATAATGCTTTCACTTACATCATACGGTTAAATTGATCGATGCTAGAGTAACCCCAAATATTGATAATAGTTGTCTATATATATATTGAATAAAAGAGGTGTTGCAAATAATATTTATTTCAATAGTAATGAGATGGTCAACTAATAATAATAATAAGATGACGAATTATTATAGAATTACAAGCCTTTTGCCTTAAATAAGTACATGTAAAACATCGGTTTACCTATAGTGTATATCGTATATATATATATATGTATATATATATAGATGTACTATTGTATTTGTAAGCACTTTACATCTCGGAGTGTTGTAAAGATTAGTATGACATGAGATCAAATAATTACTTATATGTGGTCTAATATCTTGTTTATATGATAATATTACCAGACTTGTTTTACATTATGAGATTGGTCACGCCATTTCTAGTTAATATTTTTATACATATTTGTTCTTGATGCTTTATACACTAGTTAATGTTTTAAATATAATTGAAGCTCAACACACAAACAAGTTAATATATAATCTCCACATTTATACCTGTAAGAATGCTTAACGCTTGGTTATACCTAACGTTTCCATATCGCGTCCTAGAATCCGCTCGTTCCGACCCGCAACGTGTTGATTGTCCATTGACCACGGTTGACCAGCTTTGACCAACAGCTTTGACTAACGTTTAACCTAGTCAAAACGTACCAAAATTATATACAAACACTACTACATTGTTATCTAATAACCAAACGCAACCATAACCGAAACATACATTACCAAACACTTCGGTTGTGACTTCTACCATCACTATTCACCACATGCAGCCATTACAACCGACATCCAATACCATAACCCTCACATGCACAACTATACCACAACCAACAGCCCTTGGTACCCGTCGCAGCAGCCTAACCCCCTGGTCACAGGTCAGCCATTGGGTGCCCAAAATCGTCCACAACCATCAACACCTACAGCCACAACCGTCATCTACCATCAACCACAGCCAATAACAACCATCGCCACCATCACGGGCCATCACAACTGCAGCGGCCGTCACTGGAAGCCACCAGAACAGCATCATCACCACGGCCATCAGCAACCACAGCCACCATCACGGACAAAAGCCCTCAACCGCTAACCTCAACCATAACCGCAGCCATTATCATCACCGTCGCGACCACCATCGACCACCAGCACCAATATCGAACCCCTGTCGACCAACAACACTACCGTAGCTGGCACATCCCTTATCACAGCCGCTAACCATAGCCAACGACACCAACAGTCGCGACCACACAGCCATCGAACCAACCCAGCTGCCGCCACTTTCAATCGGCCATATCTTTCAAACCGCTGCGAGTTAGAAGACGAGGCTACCACCATTGGAAAGGTCTCGTCGAGAGGAAAAAGACCATGGGTGGAACTCTGCCGGAATCCTAGCCCCACAGCTCCTTCTCTCTTCCATAACTTTCTCATCCTTGCGAATCAGATGGAGCCACTACTGCCATCATGTTCGTCTTTCCCAGAGCTTCGATTTGATATATGGTACTTGCCGGGGCGTCGCCGGAATCGCCACCGGTGGCCGGAACTTCGCCGGAGATGAGAGGGAGAGAGGTGGCCGCGGCTTTTCTGCCCAAATGGGGTTTTTGAAACCCTAGAATGAGTAATATGATGCTTATATACTAGGGTTAAATGATGGGTTCGAATACGGGTCGGTTCGTACACGTTCGATTAAGTTTTCGCGCAACGTTAAACTTTTCTTTTCCCGTTAGATTCGGTTATACAAAACGTTATAAATATTCCAAGATTATAAATTTTATCGTATTAAAAACATATCGAATAATTAAATGAATTTAGTAGATAACCGCGTAATCACCACGTTTACGGTTTTACGCGTTTTTATCGAATGAGCGTTATTATGATCATTTTAGTATCAAATTATATGCAATCAGGTATTAAAATGATATTTTGAGCGTTAACTTCCTATGTTAGTCACGTTAAAGCTTTTTCTGACGAATTCTCGGGTTTTACCAGATCGTAACCCGGTTCGCGTCACGGTCGCGTCTCGGAACGCAGTTATTCCGGACAACGTACCATTCATCAAATTTAATATGTTATGATCGTAAACAATGATTAGATAAATATTCACGGAGTTACGAGACTCGATCGTCACAACAGACGTCGGTTAAATGTCGGTGAAAACCGGTTTTCGCGTTTCGCTTACGGATTTCTGTTGATTATGCTTGATTGATGAAAAATCTTTAAACAAGCATTATTTATGATATTGTTATCATTAACAAGGATTTAAGTTGGATGACAAGTCATTATAAGAAATTCTGATGGAATTCAGACGTTAGTACGCGTTAATTTGCCGGATTTTACCCGGTATGGGTTCTGAATCTGTTTTCAGTTTGGATCTTTTCCATAGTTGTTTCAAATCACATAAGAATTCATTGTTTCATGGTTTCTCATTTAATTAGTTCGTAAATGTGCATTTGGGCCTGAAATGGGCCTTTTATAAGTTCGGGACCTTATTGGGCTTATTGGGCCCAAAAGGCTAGTTTCGTTTTGCAAGATTTCTTTGGTAAGCACAAATCAATCCGGACCTTTATTGGGTCCTATAATACGTTAAGCTTTCTAATTGGGCTAGATTTTAGGGGTGTTACATTCTCCCCACCTTTTAGAAATTTCGTCCTCGAAATTTTAGTATCGTTAATATTTGTTTCCAAGTGTGATACACTCATAGTATGAGTCTTGAAGATTTAGAGTTATTTAGCTGAGCATCACAGGACAAATGTTGATGTTTAGGTGTCAAATAATCAGGTTTGATTTGAATTGGAGTAACTATTCGAATGTTAGAATCATGCTTGACAGGATCAGTGAGTCAAACCATGAGCAGGTTTTTGGCTTCACAATCAGATCATTTAACAATCGTACAGAATTAACAAGAAGAGACTCTCCATCGTAGTTAGATACACCGACCTACAAAATAGATCTAGCAAGGAGACGATTCCTAAATTCCCAACGGTGTTACCGTCCTCACTGAGAATCTTAAGAACGATTGAAAAGAAGAGGATATTAGCGTGAATGCCATTAATTAGACAGGATACCGTGATACAATAGATTAAAGGTTTCAATCAAGAAGGGTTTGGGTTTCCAAACGAGTACAGATGAATATCTAGGCATCGCGCGATCATTTCTATGAAGCTAAGATTAAGAAGTTTTCACGATTTCAAAGGATAGAGAGATTAGCTCATGCACAAAGGTCTTCAGCTTTCAAAGTCTACTATTTAGTTCTCAACTTCTTTCCTAAAAATTTCTTCGATCTCTTCCTTCTATGATTTCATCTTAAGGGTTTAAGTCCTTTCTTCCACTACGTGCTTCTCCTAGTATGCATCCTTTTCCGGAACGGTTCTGTACATCAGAACCTCAGTCTTCGAGTAAATCCGTTCATCTTATTTGACGCATGACAAGAGTTTCCCCGAAATGGGCTGTGCTATATATATATACATATTCATGTGAGCTGACGCTGGTAGAATCACAAGTTCAAGAAATGATACGGTGTAGGTAATAGAAGGAATGCCTAACTGTAGGCTATCCGCATTCGTCAATGAGGGTAAGCACATACATATGTGGTCAGGACTCGTTCTCTTTCATTTGGAAATATGGATGTCTTAGAACAATGCGGACGGAAGCTACTTATCCGCACTTGTCAATGCGGTTGTCATTACCGATTGTCGATCACCCTATTTTCTTGGTCTAGTATTCTGATGTGTAGTTGGTAGTGTTGTACCCAAAGTGTATTCGGATGCATCTTTTATTTTACGGGAGTTCTAGTTCCTGCATAATATAGTTCTCCATATATTTTCTTGAATCATCGGGATACTAGAAGATTGCCTTGTACTATTGCATCAACGCATCTGAAACTTTCTTATCCATGCCCAATCAAGTTCCGCACTTTCCCAAGAATAACGATGCTAGTGGTATAGCTACACGGATCAAGTTTTTGTTAATCCTTTTACAACTTTCTCCTATCCCTAAGCATTGACGCATCTCAATGTGGTTTTTACTTCTTCCCGAAATTTTATAGCTTCAACTATAGCGATTTGTCTCGAATTTCGTGCTTAGTAGTAGTGGCAAAATGACAGACATGTCTAATTATGTCCTACAGATCCTATCCATGAGACTCCTGATTACATGAGATGTGTAGGTCCTCCCACACGGGCTTGACCACAACCTTCATACTTGCCATATCTGGTTTCAACTATTATTTGTGTAGTGTCGTCTTCTTTATAAACACGACTGATAACAATTAAGATGTTGGTAGCATCTTGAAATTGGTTAAGTAGGTTATCACCTCTAGAAAGACGGTATCACTTATCCTTTGTGACTTTATTTAACTCTTAATAGTCCATCCATAACTGGAGCATTCTATTTTCCTTCCGCAAAGAGCATTAAGTTTCCTCAAGACGACATACTAGGTCTTATGAACTGTTTATCTAGAAGCTATCGAAACTGCTTTCCTTCCACCAGCTCCTTAATATAAGCTTCAAGTCCAGTGCCTCCATTTATGTATTTTACTTCTATTCTCCGACTCAATTTCCTTAAGAGCAACCTCAACTGTTGTCTTAAGCTACAGAATTACTGCAAACGTTCCCACTAATTCCTTCATAGTGTTTTCCAATTAAGGTCAACCTTCTAGATGACCTCTTCCTCGGTCTATATTCTACAAGGTAACTGTGCCCTGTAGAGGGTCTTTTTGTGAAGCAAGGAACTCTGTTTAGATTCCAGTCCGTTATAATCATATCGATTGTTCCACGAGATATGGGAGTAAGACTTTTTGCTTGAATTCTCGATGGTACGGAGCGTTCTAGGGTAAGGTATTAGAGAATCACTTTAGGAGAGGTGTGAAAATCTTAGAGAGAAATAACACCAACGCTTACGATCAAGGATTATTATGCAGACTTTCTTTGTCTACCATCTGCTGCATGTCTATCACTTCGTTGTAGTTGGATCTCAAGTGATTTAACACATGAGATTTCTTGTAGCTGATCTTCTATGCTTCTTAGTACATCCTTTGAATCAATACCATCCTTTAAGTTCGACCATGTGTTCTTCCCATGAATTCTTCATTATTATCGACCGTATCGACTCGAACAAGTTTAGGACTTTATCAAGGTGCTCGCTAGCACAAGAAGGTTAACTACCATTCTAATAGCTGATCGTATAGTTCGAGATCGTATTCTACTTCAGATCTTCGTGCTCGAATCACGAACTTATCACCCAAATGGTAGAGATCTTCGAGTAGAGATAACTTACAAGGTTTTAAATTTTTCCGCATCCGCTATCATGCGTTTCCAAAAATGAGGGTTATGCTAGAGGGCTTAAAGTGAGTAGCACTACTTGTTAAGGGAGTAAACTAAGAACAGAGGGTGAATGAAAATCGGGGATCCAAATAAGTTGTAAGTTCAGATTTTTGTCTTGAATCTCAAAGGTTAGCTTTTCTCGGCAATTATCTCTAGCACTTGAATCTTTATTTCCGAAGAATCTGGATTTTAGAACGAGGATTCATTTCCTGCGAAATCTGGTGCTCAGAAATTTACCAATACAAGGTCGGTTAAAAGCATGGTTAAGATAACTCAACTTAAGTTTCGAGTGAAGATTGTCATTAGGTGACTAACGGTTGAAGATGATGAAAGATTTCACGAGTGTAGTACTGAGAAAGTTGATTATCAATCACAATCGGAGCTGATATTAAGAATATTCCTTTGAGTTAGGTGATTCCATTACAATGAATAGGTAGAGAGAAGTCATATTCCTCAAAAGATTTGAGAAAATGATCAGAGGAATTCTAGAATCCGGAAGATCCTATGAAATGTGAACTACTAAGAAAGAAAGAAGTGACAAGTTTTCTATGTCATTGACCACCAGAGACGTGTCTCGGAAATTTATTACTCTGGTATGTTCTCCGTTGCACTAGCCTTGTTAGAGAGTCTTCCATTATGTTGAGAATGTTTTGACGAATTCAATGTTGGGTAGGAAGGAAATTTCAGGCATCGCTAAAAATAGTATGGCTAAAGTACACGCACAACGAGGTAGAGTGCCATACTCAGCACGAGACCAGTTAAGTTTGAGAACATCATTTAATGATCTTCAGAGTCTGATGGTCTTATCATCATAATTTAATAGGAGAGTAGAATAAAAGAAAAGAGGAGAAGAAGAAAAGGAATAGTTACTGCAACATCGTCCTTGGTAGCTCTTCAAGTGTCAAATGGTTTTCGCCCAGCATGAAAGTTTTGAACCTGAAATTATTGAATATATTCCAAATATTTGTGTTTATTCTTGCATTTATTGGTTCTTTAAGTATTATACCTGGATATTAGTTTTCATGATGGGGCCCACCAGAATTCAAGTGTACCTGTAAATTCACCATTACGTGTGCACCTGTAATCGTCAATTTACCTTACACTATCATTCTAGTCATTCCCATCATAAGTTCCAAGTTTTGTGTATTTAGGTCCTGGAGTTAATAATTCTCATTTAGTCATCATCTGCAATTAAGCACACTTAGATTCCAACTCTGCTAATCATTCAAGTTAACCCAGAAATTGTTTCAAAGTAAGTTTAAGCAAATCAAGCAATAAATGAGCATTCAGGTACATGCTATCGTAGGGAGCAGAACAAACAAAAAGGCATCATGGTTAATATCTTATCATTAAATTCCAACATGTATCATCTTACAAATGATGCATAATAGCAAGTATCATCATTTCAAACAAGTATCAGTATAACAGTTGCTCAGGTAACGACACAAGTCGTATCAAGTGTATAGCTAACAGCAGTTGTTTCATATAGTGACAAAAGTCAACTGCGCAATCAGATAAGTATCTTTCCAGGATTTAAGTCCTAATTTATATGCACACCTTTGGTTTCTAATATTCTTAGTACTTGACAATCAGTAGTCCTAACAGTCAACTCCCAAAAGATTCCATACTTTCATGGTTTACTCGGGTGCACCTATCATAGGTAATACCCTAATGTATCAAGGTTTCTGATAGGGTAGAGAATTCTTATTGGAATATATGAAATCCTTAAGGTATACAAGTTAAAAATGGGAGTTCTTAAGGGATCCTATTCTTGCTACAAACTTTGGATCACTGTATCGTGGAAACAACCTACTAGGTTGGTCCTATTTATGGTTACACCTTAGGTATTGCAAGGCAAACCCGTATTTCTACACCATTGGTTCAGCAAAGCTCAGAAGAGTCTTCTTACTAAGGTGGTCCTATGAGGTTCATATGGTTGTAGTTTAGGTCTCGCGAAGCAGACCTACTTCGCTACAACCTTTGGCTCTGATACCAATCTGTCACACCCCGGGCCCAGAGAGGCGGGACGTCACGATTAGTAAACAACAACCAAAATGCAGCGGAAACTAAATGGTTTAATACATTACAACTTTCAACATTTACATCAGAGTATTAGCTCTGTTTCAATTCACAAGGTGCCTAAGTCTACAGTCTATAGGTGTTATGATCAATCTTTGGTAAAGGTCTCTTGATGCTTCAGTAACTAAAGCTTCTAGGCTCGACTTTTGTCTTCAACCCCTACCCTCACTTCTTGCCTCGGATTTAGGTATCTTCTATAGCTCGACTATTCTCCCTAGCTGTACCTGAAGACATGCTCAAAAAGAATTGTGTCAACATAAAGTTGGTGAGTTCAAGTGGTTAAAGTTTCAGAACAATTTAAAAGGAACTACAAGAGTCCACAGTAAAGGTTTTAGAGTCTAGTGTGATAGTTTATAAAAATCTCATTCGATTTTAAAAGCATCGTTTTTAGTATCAGTCATTGTGGGGTATCACAATCAACCCTGCACTTGGTCCCCGGTTGGCCTCTTCTAAACTTGTGTTTAACCGAATATTCCCGTAGGAAAAAGGACCAAGCCTCAGAATAGTGAACCACTCCTGCTAGGATGGTTCACCATAGTATCTTACCGAAAACCTGTTACATGCCACAAACGACCCCTCAGGATCTCAGTGGGGTACCTCCCTGTGGCGGGAACCACTGTGCGTGGGGGATTCCCCAAATAGATCTATTCACGTAAGAACAAGCGGTTCACAAAAGAATTAATGATTATGACTAAAGTATCAGCAGGTATCCAAAAAGTCCCACATACAAGCATCAAGTAAGCATAATCATAGTTCATAAAACAAAAGATCATGCCAAACAGTAAACAGTATCACACATAAGAGTTTTAATTTAAAAGGAGCATGCTTCATCCCCAAAACAAAAGTAAAAAGGGGGAACACGAGAACCCACCTTGTATCCTTATATAAATTTAGAGCTCGATAAAGAAAAGTGATCATCACCAACAAAGCAATCCTAATTAGAACGTATAAGATGCACGTTTAGAATTAGCACGATGCTATTACATGCGTGCGGTTGAGCTCTTTAGTAGACTTTATGTTGGTGCTTAGTATCCTTAATGTAGCATAGCTTCTTGTGAAAATTATCAATTGTTATGTATTAACTCGTGCACATTAGGTTAATTTTTGTCTTTATTCAATAAATGATTCTTTGCATAAAGAATGTGACCATAAACAGTTGATATCAAGGATTCCAAATCTTTATCGATAATTTTTATTGATGATGTAAGTAATCTATAATGTTCCAAATGTTGTTTATAATGCTTTCACTTACATCATACGGTTAAATTGATCGATGCTAGAGTAACCCCAAATATTGATAATAGTTGTCTATATATATATTGAATAAAAGAGGTGTTGCAAATAATATTTATTTCAATAGTAATGAGATGGTCAATTAATAATAATAATAAGATGACGAATTATTATAGAATTACAAGCCTTTTGCCTTAAATAAGTACATGTAAAACATCGTTTACCTATAGTGTATATCGTATATATATATATATATATATATATGTACATATATATAGATGTACTATTGTATTTGTAAGCACTTTACATCTCGAAGTGTTGTAAAGATTAGTATGACATGAGATCAAATAATTACTTATATGTGGTCTAATATCTTGTTTATATGATAATATTACCAGACTTGTTTTACATTATGAGATTGGTCACGCCATTTCTAGTTAATATTTTTATACATATTTGTTCTTGATGCTTTATACACTAGTAAATGTTTTAAATATAATTGGAGCTCAACACACAAACAAGTTAATATATAATCTCCACATTTATACGTGTAAGAATGCTTAACGCTTGGTTATACCTAACGTTTCCATATCGCGTCCTAGAATCCGCTCGTTCCGACCCGCAACGGGTTGATTGTCCATTGACCACGGTTGACCCGCTTTGACCAACAGCTTTGACTAACGTTTAACCTAGTCAAAAAGTACCAAAATTATATACAAACACTACTACATTGTTATCTAATAACCAAACGCAACCATAACCAAACATACGTTACCAAACACTTCGGTTGTGACTTCTACCATCACCATTCACCACATGCAGCCATTGCAACCGACATCCAATACCATAACCCTCACATGCACAACTATACCACAACCAACAGCCCTTGGTACTCGTCGCAGCAGCCTAACCCCCTGGTCACAGCCACCTCGGGCAGCCTTTGGGTGCCCAAAATCGTCCACAACCATCAACACCTACAGCCACAACCGTCATATACCATCAACCACAGCCAATAACAACCATCGCCACCATCATGGACCATCACAACTTTAGCGGCCGTCACCGGAAGCCACCAGAACAGCACCATCACCACGGCCATCAGCGACCACAGCCACCATCACGGACAAAAGCCCTCAACCGCTAACCTCAACCATAACCGCAGCCATTATCATCACCGTCGTGACCACCATCGACCACCAGCACCAATATCGAACCCCTGTCGACCAACAACACCATCCTAGCAGGAATGATTCACTGTTCTGAGGCTTAGTTCCTCCCCTACGGGGGACATCCGGTTAAACACATGTTTAGAAGAGGCCAACCGGGGACCAAGTGCAGGGTTGATTGTGATACCCCATGATGACTGATACTATGATGATGCTTTTAAATTCGAATGAGATTTTTATAAACTATCACACTAGACTCTAAAACCTTTACTGTGGACTCTTGTAGTTCCTTTTAAATTGTTTTGAAACTTGAACCACTTGAACTCACCAACTTTATGTTGACACAATTTTCTTTTTGAGCATGTCTTCAGGTACAGCTAGGGAGAATAGTTGAGCTATAGAAGTTACCAAATCCGAAGCAAGATATGAGGGTAGAGGTTAAAGACACAAGTCGAGCCTAGAAGCCTAATATTTACCGAGTGATGGATCACGACACCCATAGATCATAGATTGAAGCACCTCGTGAATTGGAAATAAAGCCAATATTTTAATGTAAATATCATGTGACACTGTTTAATAAACCATTTAGTTTCCGCTGCATTTGTAGTATGACATGAGATCAAATAATTACTTATATGTGGTCTAATATCTTGTTTATATGATAATATTACCAGACTTGTTTTACATTATGAGATTGGTCACGCCATTTCTAGTTAATATATTTATACATATTTGTTCTTGATGCTTTATACACTAGTTAATGTTTTAAATATAATTGGAGCTCAACACACAAACAAGTTAATATATAATCTCCACATTAATACGTGTAAGAATGCTTAACGCTTGGTTATACCTAACGTTTCCATATCGCGTCCTAGAATCCGCTCGTTCCGACCCGCAACGTGTTGATTGTCCATTGACCACGGTTGACCAGCTTTGACCAATAGCTTTGACTAATGTTTAACCTAGTCAAAACGTACCAAAATTATATACAAACACTACGACATTGTTATCTAATAACCAAACGCAACCATAACCGAAACATACGTTACCAAACACTTCGGTTGTGACTTCTACCATCACCATTCACCACATGCGGCCATTACAACCGACATCCAATACCATAACCCTCACATGCACAACTATACCACAACCAACAGCCCTTGGTACCCGTCGCGGCAGCCTAACCCCCTGGTCACAGCCACCTCGGGCAGCCTTTGGGTGCCCAAAATCGTCCACAACCATCAACACCTACAGCCACAACCGTCATCTACCATCAACCACAGCCAATAACAACCATCGCCACCATCACGGACCATCACAACTGCAGCGGCCATCACCGGAAGCCACCAGAACAGCACCATCACCACGGCCATCAGCAACCACAGCCACCATCACGGACAAAAGCCCTCAACCGCCAACCTCAACCATAACCGCAGCCATTATCATCACCGTCAACCACCATCGACCACCAGCACCAATATCGAACCCCTGTCGACCAACAACACCATCGTAGCAGGCACATCCCTTATCACAGCCGCTAACAACAGCCAACGACACCAACAGTCACGACCACACAGCCATCGAACCAACCCAGCTGCCGCCACTTTCAATCGGCCATATCTTTCAAACCGCTGCGAGTTAGAAGACGAGGCTACCACCATTGGAAAGGTCTCGTCGAGAGGAAGAAGACCATGGGTGGCACTCGCCGCCACTCGCCGCCAGCCACCGGCTGCGGCGGCGGAACTCTGCCGGAACCCTAGCCGCCACAGCTCCTTCTCTCTTCCATAACTTGCTCATCCTTTCGAATCAGAAGGAGCCACTACGTCATCGTGTTCCTCTTTCCGAGAGCTTCGATTTGATATATGGTACTCGCCGGGGCGTCACCGGAATCGCCACCGGTGGCCGGAACTTTGCCGGAGATGAGAGGGAGAGAGGTGGCCACGGCTTTTCTGCTCAAATGGGGTTTTTGAAACCCTAGAATGAGTAATATGATGCTTATATACTAGGGTTAAATGATGGGTTCGAATACGGGTCGGTTCGTACACGTTCGATTAAGTTTTCGCGCAACGTTAAACTTTTCTTTTCCCGTTAGATTCGGTTATACAAAACGTTATAAATATTCCAAGATTATAAATTTTATCGTATTAAAAACATATCGAATAATTACATGAATTTAGTAGATAACTGCGTAATCACCACGTTTATGGTTTTACGCGTTTTTATCGAATGAGCGTTATTATGATCATTTTAGTATCAAATTATATGCAATCAGGTATTAAAATGATATATTGAGCGTTAACTTCCTATGTTAGTCACGTTAAAGCTTTTTCTGACGAATTCCCGGGTTTTACCAGATCGTAACCCGGTTCGCGTCACGGTCGCGTTTCGGAACGCAGTTATTTCGGACAACGTACCATTCATCAAATTTAATATGTTATGATAGTAAACAATGATTAGATAAATATTCACGGAGTTACGAGACTCGGTCGTCACAACAGACGTCGGTTAAATGCCGGTGAAAACCGGTTTTCGTGTTTTGCTTACGGATTTCTTTGATTATGCTTGATTGATGAGAAATCTTTCAACAAGCATTATTTATAATATTGTTATCATTAACAAGGATTTAAGTTGGATGACAAGTCATTATAAGAAATTCTGATGGAATTCAGACGTTAGTACGCGTTAATTTGCCGGATTTTACCCGGTATGGGTTCTGAATCTGTTTTCAGTTTGGATCTTTTCCATAGTTGTTTCAAATCACATAAGAATTCATTGTTTCATGGTTTCTCATTTAATTAGTTTGTAAATGTGCATTTGGGCCTTAAATGGGCCTTTTTATAAGTTCGGGCCCTTATTGGGCTTATTGGGCCCAAAAGGCTAGTTTCGTTTTGCAAGATTTATTTGGTAAGCCCAAATCAATCCGGACCTTTATTGGGTCCTATAATACGTTAAGCTTTCTTATTGGGCAAGATTTTAGGGGTGTTACATGATGCTTGCTGGTGATTGTGATTGATGTTGGAGTGGTGGAGTTTGGATTGGTGAGTGGTGTTGGTGTGGTGGTGTTTGGAGTGGTGAGTGAGATGCTTGTGCAGAATCAGCAGATGACTACTTCATCTGTCCAAACCAACTCTTGTGGCAGGTCCGCTTGGGCATCCACTACATGGGCGAACATTGGCATGTCCTCACCCTGGTACTTCCCACTGAGTTTGTTCAGCACTGATTTCCCCAAGTGTGCTTGCACAAACACTTCGCCAACTCTGTTCAACCTTGGAAGTTCTGAGTTGATCACAAGCTGTATATATCTTAGGAACATGTACATCTTATCATTCCTCTAAAGTTTTACTTGTTCACTTAAACATTGAAGATATACTTAGAGTAGTTATAGATTCTACCCTCGAAGATCCCAATGATTCCAGATGATATGTGTCGAGAAAATCTATCAAGCCCCGACTTCCTGTTTGACATGCACTTTAGGTAGGTATGGCATAAGAATCTGTACGGTTTGCACAGCCTACCCTTTTTGATCCCCCTTTCTCGTAATCACCATCGTACCCCATCAGGTTGAATACCTTCTCAATGTATTCATTCTCGAATACATCGGGGTGCCCTATCTCTCTATCACCCAGTTCCAGACATCTTCGTATGGTGGTTTCAGTGATTCGAAGATGCTCATTCAGAATCTCAGCAGCAATCACTTCCTCATCACCTTGTTGTTCAACTCGTGTGAGTTCCAGAAGCCGATTATGTGCGCCTGATGGATCACAGGCTCTGCCGTTAAGGCGTAGAAGATCCTGGACCGCCGAAGATATCTTATGATATCTCGACATCCTTCAGCTGCAGGATCATCAGCATTTAAGAACGCGCACACGTTGTGTTCTTTTGCGAATCTGTTTGCCATCTGTAAAGAAAATCGAGTTAGCATACATGCAGTTGAATCGTTTTAATGGCAATAACCGATTAACCAGTTCCGTACTGATGTTTAGAACATGATTTACCTTCGTAATAACATAATCGATTACTGGATAATGTTGATTAAGATTTCTTGGAACGGATTTTTTTTTTTGAAAGTTTGAAAGAGAGGGAAAGTGGGCGATTTTCTAGGTTAAAAGTGAAAAAGTGCTCTGTAAAAATGAATTCGAAGAGTCAAAAACCTTATTTATAGGCGAACACATTAATTTCTTTTATTAAATATGTTGGGCCCACTCCCATTTATTCCTTTCCGCATACCAAGTTTATTTAGAATGCATTACTTCTTCCGCAGAACATCTGCGGAACCTTAACATCTGCGGATGTCTTAACATCTGCGGAACCTTAACATCTGCAGAGTCTTAACATCTGCGGATGTATAAGTTCAAACAATGCATTTGTTTTGCTCTGAATCAGAAATCATAATACTTCTACGGATGAGAGGTATTACTGAGACTTATGCGGAACTTAAAGTTTTAAAAACTTTAAATGTATGATATCTACTGAGTAGAATCAAATGTTGATGTTGGACATTGTTGACTTTATTTGCATGGCAATTAAGTACAAGAAAGCAAGTGTCCTGTATCCTGCATTCAAGTTAGTGCTCAAGTTCCAATTCCTTCAAAGTAAATTAAATCAATTTTCATCTTTTTATTGTTTTTCATGCATGAACTACTCCCCCTAAATTTGTGAGAAATGTTAGACTGTTGCATTTATCATAAATTTAAGTTATAAACAGGCATGACAGGCATGTGACAGTCTAGGTGAGAGAAAATCAGTTAAGTAGGACAATTTAAACATCTGGCGTAAACAATTACAGTCATGCATATATATATATAGAGGGATCATACTATAACTTGGCTTATCCTGATGTTGATTAGTTGATTCACTACACACTTGATTGTAAGTATATAGATCCACTGAAATTCAAACATGAGTATTGTATCAACTAGGCATGCTATTTATCATGTTGTGAAGTTTGTGAATCAGTAACAATCATGAGTTCCACATGCAATTATCATTAGAGTATGTCTTCCGTAGGTGAGGCAAATCACTATGCTTCACACTTAAGGACTATGTACATTAAGTTATAAATCCTATCTTGAGACATAGTACAATCTCATGAATGCTGTGATGTTGAAGCTCTTTGAAGTGATGTACAATTAAGCACAAGGGATTCTTATAAGAGCTGAAATATGATCTGCATAGTCACCAGGTCTTTACTTTCGTAAAACAGAGGTGAACTTAACCCAGGTCTTTGTTGACACAAAACAGAGGGAGAATGAAGATCATACTCTTGGATCATATCCCCAGGTCTTTGTTTACACAAAACAGAGGGAATATGACATTGCAAAGATAGAAGATTATAAAGTATTTTACATATTGTGCTTGTGTAAGTGATTTGATCACATCAGGAGAGAACAGACCTTCCTGATTCTCAAATGGAATCCCCACAGAGAGTTACCTGAATCTTTTAGTTTGGCATGCTCTTAGCTTTGTTTCCACTCAAGATGAACCTACTCACATATCAGTATGAGATAAGTCAGATTGAGTTTTTGTTTAATAACCAAGTTTAGTCTGCTATCATTTCCCTGATATAATGCATGTATAGATGTTCTATGAGACACTTAATTTATCCTTAACTATTTCTCTGCACAAAGTACTCTGCTTCAGCTGTGGATATAGATACATTTGTTTGCTTCTTGCACTGCCATGAAACAAGTCTTGGTCCTAGAAACTGACATCCACCAGTTGTTGATTTTCTGTTGTTGTTGCACCCTCCATAGTCACTATCTGATTAAGAGTAGAGGCTAAAATCTCTATCTTTGGGATACCAAAATCCTAATGCAGGTTTGCCTTTTAGATATCTAAAAATCCTCTTCACAGCATTCAGATGGGACTCCTTTGGGTCTGATTGATACCCGGTACAAACACAAACAGCAAACATGATGTTAGGACTACTGGCAGTTAAGTAGATTAAAGAACCGATCGTTGATCTATACAATCTCTGATCTACTGATTTTCCAGCAGGGTCAGGCACAATCTTGTCTATTGTTGAGGCTGGTGTCTTGCAAGAAGTGGAATCAGCAAGATTGTACTTCTTCAAAATATGATGAATGTACTTTTCTTGATTGATGAAAATGCCATCTGTTTTCTGATGAACTTGTAAGCCAAGGAAGAATGTCAATTCTCCCATGGAGCTCATCTGAAATTCAGATTTCATTAAGTCTTCAAAACTTTGACACAGCTTATTGTTGGTTGATCCAAATATTATGTCATCAACATATATTTAAACCACCAAAAGATCTTGATGTTCATGTTTGAGAAAGAGTGTCTGATCAATGGTGCCTCTCTTGTAGCCATTCTTTAGCAGGAAGGATGACAGTGCGTCATACCACTTTTTAGGTGCTTGATGAAGACCATACAAAGCTTTGTCAAGCTTGTATACTCTATGTGGATAATCAGGGTCTTCAAATCCAGGGGGTTGAGCCACATAGACTTCTTCATCAATTTTCCCATAAAGGAAAGCACACTTTACATCCATTTGATAGACTGTGAACTTCTTGAAGGAGGCATAAGCTAGGAAAACCCTTATAGCTTCAATCCTGGCAACTGGTGCAAAGACTTCATCATAGTCTATCCCCTCTTCCTGAGTATATCCTTGAGCAATAAGCCTAGCCTTGTTTCTCACGATGATGCCTCTTGCATAGCCTCAATCCAACTGTTATCCTTTAGAGCAGCTGTAATGTTTGCAGGCAAGTCGACAAGAGTCCACACTTTCTGTTTTCTGAATTGTTGTAGTTCTTCTTGCATAGCCTCAATCCAACTGTTATCCTTTAGAGCAGCTGTAATGTTTGCAAGAACTGTTTGGGACAAAAAGCAGGTGAACAAACAAATGTTTGCCACACCTCCTTTGCTCCTTGTAGTTCGTGCATTCAGGTCTCCAACGATATTGTCTATAGGATGAGACTTGTGAATTCTGCTTGTTGAGACAGCATCAACTGGAAATGTGGAGTCTAAGTTTAAGAAACCCATTGATGCAGATGGAGTCAGCTGAGAAGTTGTGTCGATGAAGTAATCAAAAGGCTCATGGTCATTTGGATTAGCTTGTGTGTTAGTTGCAGCTGGGTTGACTTCTTCCGCAGGAAGTTCAACGGAAGCAGCAT
The DNA here is from genome assembly GCA_024085815.1 of Flaveria linearis. Classification (NCBI taxonomy): domain Eukaryota; kingdom Viridiplantae; phylum Streptophyta; class Magnoliopsida; order Asterales; family Asteraceae; genus Flaveria; species Flaveria linearis. The sequence goes on along the minus strand of CM044012.1, from coordinate 10,011,180 downwards.
TTTGTTCTTCCGTAGGAGTAACTGCAACATCTACGGAGGCATTTTGTGCTTCCGTAGGAGATACATCATCATCTACGGATGAACATTGTTGAGTTGCAGGCATGGTTTGTTGATTCAACACCTCCTCTTTATCCCTTAGTGCAGCAGCTGAGGCAGGACTTACATCTGCGGATACTGATGCATCTGCGGATGTATTTACTGATGTAACTTCATGCTACTGACTTGATTCTTGCTGAGGTGCATTGAAAGTTGTGCTCGTGGTGGGTCAGCTGTCAGGGGCACGTCATTCAAACTTGGAGGCACAAATGGATAAATGTATCCGCAGCACCTGCATTGATCAGATAACCAGTGTTAAATGATTCAGTTAATGCATCCATATCAAATAACCAAGACGATCCTTTTACATTTGTAGTAAACATGGATTCATCAAAAGAAACATTGGGAGTCTCTTCAACTATGTTATGTTTAGGAATATAGACCCTATATGATTTAGAAGTGGATGAATATCCAACAAAGAAACCATCATAGGCTTTTTCAGAAAATTTGCCCAATTGTTCTTTAGTATTCAAAACAGACACATGGCACCCAAAAGCTCTAAGATATCCTATAAAAGGTTTTCTTTTAAATAAGAGTTCATAAGGTGTTTTATTATGTTCTTTGACAACTAATGTTCTATTTTGAACATTGCAAGCTGTATTCACAGCTTCTGCCCAGAAGGTAATGGCAACTGAGAATCAGCTAGCATTGTTCTGGCTGCTTCTATGAGTGTTCTATTTCTTCCTTCAGTCACTCCATTTTGTTTTGGAGTTCTTGGGGCACTGAATTGTCTTGCTATCCCTTTATTCCTGCAAAAAGAATCCAGATCAGCATTAACAAATTCAGTTCCATTGTCACTCCTAAAAATTTTAACTTTTAAATCAAGTTGATTCTCAATCTTGATCACAAAGTCCATTAATGTTTCAGATGTTTCACTCTTATGTTTTAAGAAAAAGACCCATGTGAATCTAGTGAAATCATCTACTATCACCAAATAATATTGCCTTTTTCCAATGCTTAGCACATTGGTTGGACCAAAGAGGTCCATATGAAGCAATTTGAGTGGTGTAGTGTTAGTGTTGATTGTTTTGGATTTATGAGACACTCTGTGTTGTTTTCCTTTATAACATGAAGAACAATGATTAGAACAATGAAATTCTTTCTTTGGTAATCCAATGACTAAGTCATCTTTCACCAATTTATTCATGTTCTTCATGTTGGAATGGACAAGCCTTCTATGCCACAGTTGAGATTCATCTTCTGAAGATTTAGACAGCAGGCATGTCTCATGATTTGTGAGTGTTGTGTTGTTCATGTCCAAGATATATGTGTTGCCTTTTCTTGATGCTTTAAGAAGGATCCAGTCTGCTGGAACTGTAAAACCTGGCTTAAGAATGTAACAGTTAGTGTTATCAAATAGTGTTAAGTAATTTTGATCACAAATTTGGGAAACACTAAGTAAATTATACTGCAAATTTTCACAGTAATTTACTTTTTCAAATGTTAAAACACCATTAGTTACCATTCCCTCACCAACAATTTTACCTCCCTTCTTATCCCCACCAAATGCCACATAAGAGGCATGTTTATGTTTGAAGTCATGAAGAATGCACAGTTGCCTGTCATATGTCTGGAACAACCACTGTCAACATACCACTTGTTGTCAGCTCTCCATGATTGTTCCAGCATACAAAAAAAGAAATTAGTTAGAATTGACAACCCAAGGCTTAATTGTCTTGGGTTTGCCAGTTGTGTCACAATAGTTACTCCTTCATGAATTAATCTTGAAGTTTCAGTATTAGTTGTTTCTTTTTGATTTGATGGTGGTGAGGATGATTCTGTTGAAGATGATTCAGGTTTCTGGATGTCTTCATGCTTATCTGAGTCTTTCTTCAACGTAGCTTGTTTTGGTTGGTATTTTAACTTTGAAGAGGATCCTATAGTTTTGAAAGTTCTTCATCTTTCAGCTTTGATTGAGACACAAGAGTTCCTTTTGCAAAGTTGTCAAAGAAACCATCAACTGCTTCAGTATGTTTATCAGACAAATCCACCTTTTTGTGAGGTGTCTTAGCCTGTGTTGGTGTTTTCTTCTTCAAAGTCTTGTCCGCAACAGATGATCTTTTCTTTGACTTTAGTTGTTCTTTCGGAATATTTGTCTCTTTGTCACTTACTGAGGATTGAGAATCTGTTCAGATGATGAAACTTGTGACTTCTTTTTGCTCTTTTTCTTGTTCTTCTTATTAAAATAACATTCCTGAGTGGAATGGTTATTTTTGTCACATATGGCACAGTGTTTGTTGAAGAAACAAGCATCAGTCATGTGATTGTTCATATTACAAATGGAACAATAGCAGCTGAAATAGCATTCATCAGTGTCGTGATTCTTCATATCACACCATTTGCAATATTTTTCTGAAGTTTCTTCAGATTCAGCCTTCTTTTTGTTCTTTTTCTCACTTGCTGAAGCATCAGTTGATTTCTTCTTAATTTTGTTGGGAGCATCAGCAGCTGTTTCTTGTTTGCTTTTGGCTGCCTTTTGTTGCTTGACATTCACCTTTTTGTATGCAAGGTGATTGGCATCCGTTTTAACCTCGTCAGCAGATTCAGTTTCTTTCTTCCGTTGCTTTTCTGTAGAGTTCGTAGATTTTGCCTTCCGCAGATGATCTACGGACTTGCCAATTTTTGCTTTCCGCACATGTTCTACGGTTTCTTCAGATTTCTTTTTCCGCAGATGTTCTACGGATTCTTCAGATTTCTTTTTCCGCAGATGTTCTTCGGATTCCTCAGTTTGTGCTTTCCGAGGATTCTTGTTTGTTTGTTTCTTACCTTTATCTGAAGATGACAAAGGTACTTCAGCACTTGATTTGCAGCTATCAATCTTGTGAAGGTTCAGTTCTTGAAGTCCTTCATTCAGTTCAGCAATCCTCTTGCAGATAGTCTTCAGCATGTTTCGTTGCTTTGGAGGGTACTGCAGCTTTGATTCTTCAAGAACTCGCGGAAGACCAGTTTCAACTTGAACATTCTTACCAATGTTCAGTTGATCAGTATCATGTTCATCAGAATCATCCAAGTCATCATATTTATCAAAATCTGATTCATTATGTTTAAGTGATTCTGATTCAGTAGATTCAGTTTCACTTATCTCAGCTTCATATATGTTTGCATGACTGGTTTTTATGTCAATTTTGGTGCTTTGCACAAAATGATTTGACAAATTTTTAGTCATTGTTTCAGGTAAAGGTGTGTAGTTATCATTAATAGGTGGTGCAACAGCATTATAACCCAACCCGGACCTGTTCTTTGATTCAATATGAGAGTTTAGCAACTTCGCATATTGCTGAGATGATAATTGAAACTTCTGAAGTTTCACTTCAGTGGATGCATGATCAGCCATGGATTTTGTTAAGGAAGTGGTCAGATGCTCAACTTGGGCTTTTAGGGTGTAGTTTTCAGAAACATTTTTTTCTAAATCTTTTTGCAAAGAACTGATTTTGATTTGATATAATTTTTGTTCTCTTAAGTGTGATTCATTTAAAATCATAGTTTCCTTTACTTTATCAGCCAATTGTTGAGCATGGACTCTATATCTTTCAACTTCCTCAATACATGATGATGAACATAACCTGTCTTTTACCTCTCTGGCCATAGGAGGAACTTTGTTTTCCATATGCGCCATTAATGCTTGATTCTCCTCTAACACTTCCTTCTCATACATACTCCAGTCACATGTTCCATCTTGAAGTATGATCAGCCCTGACTCCTTAGAATTGCTTGGTCCTGCTGATGTATTTGTGGCTGGTGGGGATGTTAGCTGAGGTTGTCTATACAGAGATCTTTGAGAGGTTGATTGCTGATTCTGATATTGTTGTTGCTGCTGATTTTGTTGCTGCTGCTGCTGATACTGTGGAGATGATTGTTGGTTGCATTCTCTAGAGAAGTGACCATAGAGATTGCACTTGAAGCATCTGATTTTTGACTTATCAACACCAATCTTTGATGTTTTGCTTGCTGCTGCCAGATTTTTATTTCTCCGCAGATATTGCTTAGCTCTGTAAGCAATCATTGCCATCTGCCATTGTAGATCCATCTCTTCTACTACATCAGGAGGAAGTTCCTCCAAGTCTTGCTGACAGATGTTTACTGATGTAAGTGAACATTCAAGATATGCTTGAAAGCTAGAACTAAAAGCTGCAAAGGCTGCTTTTTGTTCTTCAGAATCCAATATCACAATTATTGGTTCTGACTGTTTGTTATGTTGAGAAGAGTTTGCAGTTGCTGATGTCTCTCTTTTCTCTGCAGATCATCCCTTTTCCTTTTGATTTTTACTTTGAGATGATTTCTTAGTGGGTTTGGATGCATAAAAATTTACTTCCTCTTCATCATCACTCAAAGTACAAGAGTTATCACCTTCATTATTTGAGATAAATGCACTTCCAGCATTTTTGTTTTCCTTGAAGTGATAAGGTGAGACATGAATTCTCATACTCTTGTTTCTTGATTTTTCTTGATTGTTCATCCAGTTCAAGAGCTTCTACCTTAGCAACCAATGTATCTAGACCTGTTGTCTTGAGATCTATGGTGTTCTTGAACATGGAGACTGTTTGCTTCCAACTTTCAGGCAAAGTGTGGAGCATCTTCTTGTTTAGTTCCTCAGTGGTATACTTTAACTCCAAGATGTTCATCTCAGTAACAAGTTGCATAAATCTATGGAGTTGCGGAGGAATTGATTCACCCTCAATATGATGAAAAGTTTCATATTGTGATCTAAGGGTGTCTTTCCTTATGCTTCGGATCTCATCACTCCCTTCACAGAGAGTGTGAAGTATCTTCCACAGGGAATTTGCTGTTTTGTAATTCTCGCACCTGATCAAGATTTCTTCTGGCAAAGCCATACTAAGCAAGCTACATGCCTTAATATCGACTTTGACCTTCTTCACATCATCAGGTGACAAGTCCTTAGTGCTGATCGGCTGATTTTGTCATTATAATCTGGCCCAAGAGTGGGTGGAATATAAGGACCTTGAGTGATGGACTCCCACAAGTAAGAATCTGTGTAGTTCACATGATTCCTGAACTTGATCTTCCAGGATTTAAAATCAGCTTTGGTTTCCAACTTTGGCGGTTGATAAGATCCTCCACCAAAAGTACTCATGTTTGGTGCAAAAGTATGAATTAAATGTTAAAATTGACAAATCTATCAAAAACTCAAATCTAGTATTCAATTGATTTGAATACAGATCTAAATCAAACAAGCAATGAGAGAATGCTTGCTGAATGACAAGTTGTTGAATTAATTGTTTGAAAATCAATTAAACAATTTTAATACTGATAGATCAATTGATCTAAATCAATGAGCACCAATGGCTCTGATACCACCTGTGAATCCAAGGATCTCAATTTAAGAATTATCAGTATTAAAATAAATCAATTTAATGATCGCGGAATTATCACTAATTGACGTTTATTGTTTTAATGATTAATGATGAACACAACCACAGAAACACAATAAATGCGAAATCAATAATTATCAAACGTATTTCATTAACTATAAAGTAATGATTACAAAAGAATAATAACGAATGACTATGAACAACGAATTCAGTGAATCGAATAATGTTGATGTGACGGCGGTTAGGGTTGCACAATGATGTAACTCTTGACAGCCGTAATATTGATTGATTGTGTTCACCGAGATGTGAAACCTAGGACTTGTATTTATAGATGGTTTGAGTCGGCTAAGGAAACATCGAATCTCTCAGGATTTGTTATTGATTGTGTTGACTTGTTTGACTTCTTGATAGTTGCAATCGCACAAGTATAATGATCTTCCGCAGGAGTCTTGTCGTCCGCAGAACTTTTGTTCTTCCGTAGATGAATTGGTCTTCCGTAGAAGTGTTATTCTTCCGTAGGAAATCCTTCTTCCGTAGGTGTCTTCACTTCATGGTCCTTGATCATCCGCATGAACATTCACGGTCATTTGATCTTGTAAGAAACATATCTACGGATTAACAATAATGTTCATCCGTAGATGTTTCTTACACTTGGTCAATTTAAGGAATCCATCCAAGTATATTGTTTTTCCCTGTCAAGTCACAAATCAACACACATATATATGGGGTTAACCTATAGATTCAAAGCACATATATATATATATATATTTTGACTGTTACAAATATTAGTTACAAGACTTGATTCAAGTACTAAGCCTATACACAAATGATCTAGCCCTATACAATCTAGATCCAACATGAATTGTGTTTGTTCAAATGAGACGACCTCATCAAAGTAGGAGTGAATTCTGGATTTTGATGAAGAAGTTCATCTTGTTATATTTTGTTTTTGTAAAACTTCACCGTTAAGATAGGAGTGATTTCCCTTACCTTAATGGTGAGTTACCTCGTCTTATTTCTGTGGATCCTCAACAATGAGTTGGGATCGTACTTTTTGATTGGTAAGTTAGTGGTCATACCCTGAGAGTACACCATCAAGTTAGGAGTGAAAACCATACCTTGATGACCATTCTCATTTCTTGATCCTTAACTTATCAAGGTTGTAATCAAGTGACGAGAAGCATGTAGTAACTTGAAGGGTGAAACAATGTTAGTGTTCCGGCCTATCATGCCAAAGCATGATCTCTGAACTTGAAAGGAAACCCTATCACTCTAGGTTGATTTTGATTCTGAGCTTGGAGCATGTAAATTCTTAAATCAATTTCATTCCCTTTATCCTTATGTTTTGATTTGATCTAGTTATATGGAACCATTTACTCCTTACTTATCAACTTTCATTTTGAGATATCATCAATACATGCTTGCGTGAGGTAGCCTTCTTAAACAATCTTTCTGCTAAATAAAGACATTATCAACTTGTGATTATGTCTTTCTAAGTCATACGAATGTTCTCGACTGTACTTATGGGTTTGAAGAATTACGTATGCAAATTACATTTGAAAATTTGTTACCTTGCAAAACATGGTTACAAATACCTTTCTTATTGACTGTGTCACTTCTTGAATCGCTTTCGAACCTGTAACTTTGGAAATCCTTAAAACTCTATCTTGATTTTGATCAACGAGACTCGTTATTATTTACATTGTGACCTTCGTAACTTGTAGTCATGGGTTTGGCATAAACGAAAAGACGTAACTTGGTATGTGTCCAAGTGTCTTACCTTCACATATAACAAGACCTAGCATTCGTGATCCTATGGATCTCCTGTTTAACTTTTCTTTCAACTAAAATGTTTTTTTTATCTTAGAGGTTATGATGACAATTAGTGCGTTATAAACCGATTAACAAATCTCATATTAACTCATGTGAGATAATGGGTCGAAAAATTAACTTGCATCTATCTCAAGTAGTTGTATACCGTGGTATGTGTTTAAACATCGATCGATAATTTTGGATGATCGATTCATTTTCTGCTTTTACTAATGTTCTTAATCATCGTCGTGAACTCATTCCAAAATCTTTGCATATCGTATTATTCTTAGACCGATGGTTGGTCAAAGGAGAAACACATATTCATAAGATATGCGTTAAGATCGTTTCTTATAGTGACGTTTGGGATTCTTAAATCCCGACAGTTAACCTTTCTTAACATTGTTGATCTTTTATTGATTTCTAGACATCATTTTACTACAAAATTATATTCCAGAAGTTATGGCTTATAAGTCTAACATACCACGGTAACTCGTCATCGTTTTCCAATGTTTCATCTCAAAACGTCTCACATTTCACTGGAAGAGTTCAAGTTGGCATATATTATGTCAAGGGACTTGAAGGATTCCCTAAAGTGAAACATCTCATCTGTAATCAAACGCTAACCACAGTCCGTTCGTACACTTATCTTTCATTTAAACCCTCTTGTTCGTTTAAGTTTCATTCTTAATTTCGGGATGAAATTCTTAAATGTTGGGGAGACTGTAACATCTCGTATTTTGTTAAAAATTAAAAGTTAATGTCGTTATGTTTTTGTAAGGACTAATGTTGTCATTGATGAAACTCATGGGCAAATTATACTTGTTTTGTTAAATTGAATATAACAGTGATAATTATAGTAATAATAATAATAATAACTAAAATAGTAATAAAATAATAATAATAATAATAATAATAATAATAATAATAATAATAATAATATTAATAATGATAAAAATTGAATAATTAATAAGTTAGTTTAAAGGTTAAAAAGATGAGGGGGTTATTGTCATTTTATAAACTTTAAATTGAAGTTTGAGCATAAAATAATAGAGATTCAAGGTTGAGGGACCAAATGTGTAAATAATTAAAAACCCAAAACCCCCCTTCTCTCTTTCCCCACTTCCGTTCACCGGCCGGCCATACTCCGGCCGAACTCCGGTGACCACCAAACGCTCATATTTAAACGTTTTGAACCGGTAAAAGACTACCAATCGAACCGTAGTATCATCGTGAATTCGAACCCATGTTCAATCAAATTATTTCATTCGACATTTAAGAGAATTAAATCGAAATAAACAATCAAGATCGGTTCATAACCGTTCAACGTATACAAGGTGTCGATTAATCAAAACAAACGATTGGAAACGTATGTATAATCAATCCCAACCTTAATACAATGTTTAATTGGGGTTAAACCATCGATTAAACACGAATTAGCAACCGAAACAGTCGAGCGAAACTTGAAGCTGGTTCGGCACCTTAACGACCAAATTGAACCTATATAACAGAGGGAAAATGTTCCCTTAGACCCCTTTAAACTCTCTGTAACCGTAATTCATCTAAAGCTACACACCTCCTTCGATTTCAAATCCTATTTTTCTTCGCGAGTGAACCGAGGCAAATCCGAGTATAAACGCATCAATCCAATCGAATCAGGTAAATTATGCATATGATTATGATCGAATAAGCATGGGGAGCAAAAGCCCCATGATTAATTCGGTTATCAACCTTGAATTAACAATCAATTTGGTTTGGGAATAACCTAGGGTTCTTGAGTTTGGGGCTCTTTATCAACTCTGTTTAAGAGAATTTAGAACCGGGATATACCGTGGTTGAGAGCCTTGGTTCACCGGTTAAGACACTGCCCCATAAACCAAGAGGTCCCGGGCTCGAACCCGGGCACCCTCTATTTTTTTTAAAAGGGCTTTTTCAGCCTAATTTTAATTATATGAAAATTTTAATAAACATAAGAATGATTTTTCAAACTTCTAATATTTATAAAATTATCTAAATATTTTCTATAAATTTATTCTTGCAAAATATTTTAACATTTCTTTATAAAATTTATTTACAAATGTTATAACCAAATATATTTATAAAGAGATGATTTATAAACTTATTAAAATGTTAAGATACCATGATATTTTCTAAAAACTTAGTTAATAAAATATTTTTATATTTTTATTAAATAGTCTAGATAAATAATATATTATATATACATATTAAAGACTTTGGTCGGTGGCTACAGTGGCACCGACCCAACAAAACCCTAATCCCTGCCAATTTCTTATCCATCTTCACAGCACCCCTCACCGATGCATCTCCACACTACAACCGCACGTTCACTCCGATCACCACTTCATCTCCACCGTCGTCCTCCTCCGCCTCCGATGAGCTGACGTCGGTCGTCTGTCCGTCGATGGCGTACGCCAGCAGTGAGCCCCTCTTTGCTTCACTTGGGTTGGGTGATGATGGCGTGGTGGTTGCGCCGCAGCCGCAGCCGGAGAACACGCCGGTGGTAACTGCTGGGTACCCACAGTGAGACGAGCTGACGTCGGTCGTCTGTCCGTCGATGGCGTACGCCAGCAGTAAGCCCCTCTTTGCTTCATTTGGGTTGGGTGATGATGGTGTGGTGGTTGCGCCGCAGCCGTAGCCGGAGAACACGCCTGTGGTAACTGTTGGCACCCACAGTGAAATCGATCGGGGGTCTACAGGGGTCCTTCAACGAACACATCGCCGGTTCATTTCCCCTCTCATATGTTACTCTTTTGCACACACTGATGTTATGGGTATGCATCTACACTGTAAGTCTGTAAGTTTTGATTCTTTGATTTGTGTTTGTGTGTAGCTTTAAGGAGGATTAGGGTGAAGGGGGTGGAGATAAGGAAGGCGGAGCAGTTGGAGAATGTGAGCTAGCTTATTATCCCCGGGGGCGAGAGAACCACCATGGCTAAACTTGCTGAATTGCATAATCTGGTGAGGTTTTATCAGTCTTTTTGTTGGATGTTTGTTTGTTGTGATTTAGGGAAACCCATAGGCAAATTTGTGTTGGAACTGCGGTGTTTGCTTTATTGCACTCTATGTGTTCGACGAAAGTCCTCAGAGAAGCCATTTGTTATATTTTGATATTTGTTTTAGAAACAACCATACAGAAAAGCTAGAAGATAGAAACTAATAATATTATGTCTCCCAAAGCTAGGGTATTCTTGAATCTTGATGATTGTTATGGCGAAAATAGGACTATAGAGTATCATTTATTCATCATGCATGATTCTCTAGCTCGAAAATATTATTGGATGTTCTTAAATATCTTAAAATGAAGCTGTATCTAGAACTTGAAGTTTAAAAATATAGGGGTATCATGATTCCCCTTCGAGTGGTGGTGTGGTGGTCAGTGGTAAGCACTCAATTCTCTTGCTCAAGTTTGAATCTTGCTTCCATTTGTTTTAGCCATAACCTCTTGAAGGCTACCTGTCAAGCTGCGATTTACTTGATATCGTTGTTAGCATGATGTAGTGGGTTCTCATGGACAACAAATAAAATAAAATTAATGACTGTATTAAAATCTTACCAATGGAAGTATATCTAGATGATATATGACAAGAATGGACCTTGCATCTGAAACTAGAAAGAAGAAAAGTAAAAATTACAAGCAGGAATTTTATTAAAATGAACCTATGCCGAAGAGGCCGCAAGGAAAGAGTTTAAGATTTATGGACATTGAATGATTATTTAAATTTTTTTATTTGATTACATTGTTTTTGACATCTTACTCAATTGTACTATTTTGGCAGTTTCCTGCGCTTCATGAGTTTGTAAAAATGGGAAAACCGGTTTGGGGAACTTGTGCTGGTCTTATCTTCTTGGCAAATAAAGCAACTGGTGAGAGTTTATTTAACTATTTATAAGCAATTTTCTTTTATCAAATTGTATACAATAAATATGAAGTTACTAAGAACCACCTTATCAACATAGTTATATTGTTAATACCTTTGGATGTGAACATTTCTATTGCATTCTGATGAAATATATTTTGGTGGTTGTTCTCCACCTTCGGTTGTTGCCTACTATATGGTTCTCTTTTACCATGATTTTTGGGTTTCTTTGGTGGTGTTCATGAGGGTTGGTTTCAGTTACTGACCAAAGACACCCTATGGCTCTCTCTGTCATGTCTTTTTGTGAAGTTGAAGTGTGTTTATATGGAGATAAAAGGGGTTTGTTGTGTCTCTAGTAGGTTTTCTAGGTATTGGTGGAGGTGTCGGTGGCGGTTGGCGATGATGATGAATCTGTCGTTGTCTGGTGAATCGAACAAGGGTTGAAACTTACCGTATCTTGGCGGGGTAATTTCCATAGGTTTCGCGGTGGAAATTGGTATTTCTACTGTTGAAGCAGCCGTGATATTTGCAGCCATGACGGTTTGTTCATCTTTGCTCTGATTATAATTATTAACAGATCTGAGCCTTATTAATACAGTACCACCAGCAAGGGTTATTTTGGGTATTTCACAGCTTCCTTTCCGGCGACTCACACTCAACAGACACACACACACTCACAACCTCTTCAACACGAAGATTCATCACGGATGCAATTGTGCGTTGTTTTTATTGGGATCAATTGTCGATTTCTAGGTTTTTGGTCATTGATTTGTGGGTTTGCGATTGGGATTTGGAATCTGCGCTCGAATTGAGGGATCGGCTTTTTAGGGTTTTTGTGTGATTCGATTTTGTTAAGGAGATTATGGATAAGAAGAAGGTTGTTGTTCCTCTTTTGTGTCATGGGCATTCTCGGCCGGTGGTGGATTTGTTCTACAGCCCGATTACTCCTGATGGTTGTTTCCGGCGGTGTTGCCGGTTGCCAACCGCCGCGCCTTTCCTTGCAGCGACGGTTAAGGCTAAATGATTAAAATTTGGTATGGGTCAACATGGGTGGTATTGGTTATGGGTCAAAACAGGTGGCATTGGTTATGGCTCATAACAGGCGCATAAGTTATGGGTCATAACGGGTGGGATTAATTATGGTCGAAACGATTGATATTTGGTTTAGGTCAAAACTGGTGGTATTGGTTATGGGTCAAAAAATATGGAATTGATATGGTAAAAATGAGTGATATAGGTTATGGGTCAACTTTGTGGTGTTGGTTGTGGGTTAAAATAAGTAATATTGGTTAGGGGTCGAAATGGTTGATATTTGGTATGGGTCAGGTTGGGTGATATCAGTGATATGGGTTAGGGCTCAAAACTATTAAAATTTGGTATGGGTCAACTTGGGTGGTATTGGTTATTCCCTATGGGTGAAAACGGGTGGTATTGGTTATAGGTCAAAACGGGTGGTATTGGTTATGGGTCAGTATGAATGGTGTTTGGTATGGCTCAAAACGGGTGATATTTGGTGTGGGTGAAAATGGATGTTTATGGTAATGGGTCAAAACGGGTGATATAGGTTATGAGTAAAAATGGGTGATATTGGTTGTGGGTCAAAACAGTTGATATTTGGTATGGGTTAACTTGGGTGATATTAGTTATGAGTCAAGATGGGGGTTATTGGTTATAACTCAAACGATTGAAATTTTGAATGCGCTAACATGGGTGGTATTGGTTATGTGTCAAAACGGTTGGAATTGGTTATAAGTCAAAACAATTTATATTTGGTATGCGTCAAAACAGCTGATATTGGTTATGGGTCAAAACAGATGGTATTGGTATGGGTCAAAACGGGTGATAGGTTATGGGTCAATTGGTGATATTTATTGTTGGTCATAATGAGTAATATTGGTTATGGGTCGTAAACGATTGATACTTGGTATGGGTCAGCTTGAGTGATATTGGTTATGGACAAAATGGGTGATTTTAGTTATGGCTTATAACGACTGAATTTTGGTATGGGTCAACACGAGTGGTATTGGTTATGGGTAAAAATAGGTGGCCTTGGTTATGGGTCAAAACAACTAATATTTGGTATCGGTCAAAACCGGTGGTATTGGTATAGGTTAAAATGGGTGATTAAGTTATGGGTCAACTATTGGTTTTGGGTCGAAACAGTTGATATTAGATATGGGTTAGCTTGGGTGATATTGGTTATGGGTCAAACGGTTGATATTTGGTATTGGGCATCTTGGGTGATATTATTTATGGGTCAAAATAGGTGATATCGGTTATGTCTTGACACTATTGAAACTTGGTATGGGTCAACACGGGTGGTATTGGTTGTGGGTCAAAAAGGGTGGTATTGGAAATGGGTCAAAACGGTTGGTATTTGATATGGGTCAAAACGGGTTGTTAATAGGTTATGGGTCAAAACAGGTCAGAGCAGGTCAAAAAGTGTGATAATGGTTATGGGTCGTAACTGTTGATATTGAGTATAAGTCAGCTTGGGTCATATTGGTAATGGGTCAAATGGGTGATATTAACTATGGCTCAAAATGATTGATATTTGTTTTGGGTCAAAATAAGTGGTATTTGTTATGGATCAAACGGATGGTATTAGATATGGTTCAAAGCGGTTTTATTTGGTATGGGTCAACATGTTTTTATACAGCTTATGTTTCAAGTTATTAAGCATATTTGTATAAGTCAAATTATTATGCATATTGGCGAGTCAAAATGGGTGCTTTTAGTTCTGATCAATGTGAAATCTGATCAATATGGTCATGCCTCATATGATTGTCTGGGTCAACATATCAAAGAAGCACCTACATATCCCAATAGGCCAAAGTCCCCAATGAGTACTTTTTTACGCAAATTTGATTGTTTGTAATGGTCATGCTTGGTTTTCCACCAAATATAAAACATAGGCCTTTATCATTCATAGTAGCTTTCTAATGTTTATGCGTTTACGGTTCATTTGTCAAATAAAAATTCAAATACCACATACCATCCTGATGGCTTTTTTCAACCATCAAACAACCATAATTGTATCAACTAGCGTTGGATCCCGCGCGTTGCTGCGGGTCTTCTTGCAATGTCGTGAAAACCGTCCAAGTTGTTCTAGAGAACAGCAAAATTAAATTAATGTACAAGAACTAATGATTGATTGCATTTTACTTGATTTCTCTTAGAGAAATAAATTACCAATTGATTGGTTGGACACTCGGGTGGAAGCTTACATACCTGGGCTGCCCTCAAGTACATCCCCGATAGCATTGCAGGTATATAACCTTTTTATACTACATGTTAGATGCATTTAAAGAAACTGATCAAGCTGCAATTTCTTTTGTTTTTACTATAATGGGATATCAAAGATCTTTGGATGTGTGTTTTGAGAGTAACTATGAGATACTAAATATGGGAATCAGATAAATATTTTTCTGACTATTTTTTAACTCAACTTACAGGTGCTTTCATGGTAGCACCTTTACTCAATCCATATGAGCCAAGCATGAACAAAGTTGAGAGACGAAGGACCTGGGAGAGATGGACACCAAAAAGGAAATTTATGTACTTCTTAGCAAAGAAGTTTCCAGTACTTCTTACCTTGATCAGATAGATAAGTGGCTAACATTGTCACTAGGAAAAAGGGTTAGTCATCTTAATCGATGATCACTTTATATGTAACAGTAGAGGTACATGTTTGACCTGTTACCCCGGCAGCCCTGTGCTGCTTGCCACCTCTATGTAAACGGGTAGATTGGGGTATTTTGTTTATATAGAACAATAGTTGCGTATGTGACAAGTGTTCATAATACAATTTGGATAATATAAATTCATTTAGTGTTAAGAATAAACAAAAAAAAAACTCAGTTTGAAGTCTGCTACATAGTTCTGTTTATATAAAGTTTTTACCTGAATGTTTTTTCTCTGTAGACGTCTGATTGGAGAATTCCTTGACTTGGCAGGACAAAGTTATTATTGAAGAATTGAGATATCAAGAGTTTTGGAAGAGAGATTTAGGGGAGTCGGTTCGACAGGGTAATGTAAAACCATTTGTAGAGGAAGCAGTGCTGTAGGTATCAAATTGGGGTTTTAGTATCAGTGATCTTAATGTCCAGAAGAAGCACCAAGGGAAAGGCATCATCTTCTGGCTAAAGTCTCTATATAAATGACCACCTCAAGAGTTGACTGGATTTCTTGGTCCAATACATATATGGCAGGTTCGTGCATTTTCTTGATTTCTTCTTATTATACTGGATGTTTGATATGGGAAAATGAGCAAGTTGGGTTGACCCGACTCACTTTAGATTGGAAAAAGTTTATTTTGTCCATTCGACTTCATAGAGATAATAAAAACAACCCGAATAAAAGAACCCCGCGGCAACGTTCGGGTTCATTTCCTAGTTTGTATTATTTTACTATAAAATAGACTTTGAATCATGGTTTAAATCACTAGAATATTTGATCAACAATATTTATATTTATTTATTAATGATGATTATTTTAAAAGTTATGGAAGTTTATTCCAACTCATAACTAAATTTTATTTCAAATAATTTTTCCCTTGTATTTATATATACCAAAATGTACAACTAGTATATTTTATTTCTCTCTATTAAAATACATAGGTAGTAAAGTCTTTATTAAAATATTTATCATACTTACAAAAATCCTCAAATTTCACCTAAAACCCTAGTTCGTGTTAAAACATTAAACTTACTAATAAAACTTTAACCTTGTGAATGTATTTATATATTTAGGTGTCTCGTGACGATTCATCTTGAAACGACATACATCTTTCTTATAGCTAATCTCCATTATATACTTATTTGATCAGGTGAGTTTCCTTGCACCTTTTTATGCTATTTCACACCGTTTTGGGGTGAAACATGTTACATTATTCAACATACACTTATAAACGTTTAAATCTTATAAAAGCACATGCAATTCATACTTTTATTTTGTCATGGTTATTTGTGTTATTGTAAGTCTTATATGAGTTACATATATTGTTTACAATCATTAACTATTGCTAGCCTGCTTAGATCTTTGGGCCTGACAAGCCTATTTGATGCTAAAGTCGATGTATTGCCGACTCCTAGGAGCCGTATGCTTGTGCACTAGGGAACCAAGTACACTTAGCCAATCATATAAACTTATAATCTAGTCGAGGTTTGATTGTACTATATGTGTTCTATAAACTTGCTAACTTATAACCTATGGCATGAATTGCTACTTGACACCCATAGGATATTATGTATGTGAAACCCTTGGAAACTCACCAACTTTATAGTTGACCCGTTATTTTTAACATGTTTCAGGAAACGCCAAGTTTGAAGTCATCATTTGAAGTTTGCATAAATCTAGGATTTGGACCTAGATTAAAGAATGAAAAGCTTTGGATAACCTTTGTTTTAGGTTTTGACTTATTTCATGTTGAAACTTATGGTTGTAATTGCATTTGAAACTTATAATAATAATATTTACATTTATGGTTAGCGTTATGTGGCTGTGAACGATCTTAACTCACACATCTCGACATTTCCGCCGTCAAGGTTGGGGTGTAACAAAACGCCTTCTTCAAAAACGCCCAAATAGTGCTAAACCGCCTGAACAGTTGTCAAACGCCTAACACTTAGGTAATTTTTAGCAGTTTGCAACCCTAATGCGCCAACTTCAACCAGTTCTTATGAACATAATGAACTCAATTCTTCTGAATTTCTTAAAAACTTGATGAATTGATATAAAAAATTCTAATTAGGTAGGTTTTAGGTCGATTATCTATCCTTAATCTTCAATTTCTTCAATTAACAACAACAAATCCCGATTTTGATCAAAATTCAAGTTCGACTGTGATGAATAGTTTCAAACACCAATTCTTTCGATTAACTGATTTTGGACTTGTTGTACTGCAAATTGTGATTCAATTTATGTTTCTAGTGATGAAACACAACTAAAATCAACAATATTTCAATTAAATTGCTTATCAATCACAGATTCAATTGATTTATGAGTTTTCAAGGTCGTACAAGCTCAATCACTGAACCAACAGCTCTGATACCATTTGATAGGATCAAATGAATCAATCTGTGATGATATTAGAACACAGTTCAATCAAAACATGCAAATGCAATAAAATCTAAGCAAACAATCAAGAAAAATTCGTAGTCGTTCATTGATAGAAAGCAAAGACAATTACAAATGAGGTAGCAGATACACGTCTAATCTCTAGTCTACTACTGCCTACACACATCTAAGCTATTTATACTACCAATAAACAAATGAACTACTATTTACAAAACTAGTCCCTATACTATGACAAAACTTATACAAAAGACAAATAAAGACAACATGTCAATCTTTAAGAAGTTCTAGAAAAATGCTACAATGTAAAACTTGGGACGAAATGCTCTAAACATGAAGAGATTGTAGAATCTGACATTATTAGGTTGTTATGCGTACTATAATAAAACATACTAATATTATTAAATAAATCACTTGACATAATTTTTAGTTAATTAAGGTCATTTAAAATCTAGCAAAGCCCTTCGCTATATGGTTTCATATTTTGTAATTCTAGGAATTAACGTATCGCGTTGCGATAAATACTTAAACGAGCATTGGTGGCAACTCAGTTAACTGTGAATTTTAGAAGTTGACCAATATCATTTGTTTTGCATAAGCCAATAAATTAAAAGTAAAGGTTTAATTTAAACACGTAAAAACTAATAGTTTGTGACTTTAGTTTGTGTTATTAAAAAATTCTCTTAGATTTATAAAATTTGCTTAGTAGTGATATGGAATCTAGCACTTACTACGAAAATTATTTTCTAGATAATATAATTCTTAGTGAGTGTTGTATATATTCTATTTTTGAATTTATGAAAAAACATCAAATAAACTTTAAGTTTTTTGTAAAATACGTATGTACAAACTAACCAAGCGTTTAAAATTTAAAACAATCAAGACCAACCCCAACTCACCAAATAATACTAATAATTATATGAATTTTCTAAAAATCTAAAAAAAAAATCCTCTAAACTGATTATATAATGTAAGGCCCAGTTCCCGGGGAGCCTCACAGTTGATTAATCATAGCATAAAATCACTTTATAAACAAAACATTGCAGCGGAATTAAATAAACATTCACTTAAAACTTGGAAATCGTAATGTACTCATACATTTGTTTTTAAGTGGAATAAAACATGGTGCATGGTCTTAAATTACAATAAATGTTTCATAGATGGGAATGCCATTCATTGCTCGCCAAGTAGCTCGCTGGTGCCATTCTCAGCATCAGCATTTACCTGTCCACTATTATTCATAAAAGTCAGCTTTCCTGAGTGAGTTCTAGTTTTATATAAATAAGAAAATATAAGCTTTATCCTTCATATAATGACCACACATACATCATACTACATAATATTTCTTGCATCATATTAAGCATGTTCATTATCTTTCATTCTTTCATTATCTTTCACTTCATCATAAATGAGATTGCCGAAAGCAAGAGCTCCATGTTGATCGACAACGAATGTTGATCCCCGTAGGTACACATCATCATGGTAGCTAACACCCGACAGTTGATCCACACTGCAAGGCACATAGCTCGCTCATGAATACGCATCCATCATCATACGTCAGACTCACTTAAGTGAAGTCTATCATAGTGCTTGCAAGACTTTTCATCATCAAACGGGCCCGGGGGTAACATTCGTTAAGTTACACTTCTCATTAATATTTTCTCCACTTAATATATAATACGTAACTTATTAAGTACACAACATACCAAGTACTAGTCATCATAACACGTAACCGACCCTCCGCGGATAGTGGGGGTTCAGGGGCGGCAGCCCCTGCTAGCGGGGTCCTAGGGGCAGTAGCCCCTAGTATGGTCTAAGGGGCAGGGCTGCCAGGTCAGCGCATAAAAAAATTATTTTAAAGACTTTATATAGCATATTTTATTATAGGAAAATTTATTTTATTGTTAAAACTACTTGAAATCCTTACCTTCAAAACCTTATGTTTACTATGCATAATAGCCCCAAAAACATGGAAAAACGTTTAAATAAGGGGATCTACAATTCACCTGGATATCATGAGTAACTTCTAAACTAAGCCTTCTAGACTAGGATCATACTACACAGCCTGCAGATAAGTTAACACTTAAAGAAGTTAATTTCTGCCTAATTTCGCTGCTAATTTCGCTGTCAGATAAGCAGTTTCGCTGGCAGTTTCGCCCAACAGTTTCGCATGATAGTTTTCCTGTCAGATGCGCCTAACTTTCGTTGGAATTTCCTAGTTTCGCAATATCTATAGGTTAACCTGGGCTCTAGCGAAATTACCAGCGAAACTGCAGTTTCACACCAGCGAAAATGTAGTTTCGCTGGAACTCTCTTTGTTTCGCTGGATGAGTGCACAGTTTCGTTAATCGGGGACATAGTTTCACTGGATGAATGAAAATGAAGAACCAGCCCGTTTTTAACCCAAAATCTTAACTTTTTACGTCCAAATCCTTGGTTTACCATCCATTAAACTATATCTAACCTTTTTAAACGTTTTCATACGTAATAATTTGACCTTTATGTGTTTCTTTGAAACTTTTCAACATCCAAAACCCTAGAATCTGGGTTTAATCTACAAAAGGGTTTAGAGGTTGATTCTTACCTGGATTTGTTGCTCCTTTCTTATGGTTTGATGTTCCAACACCCAGATCTTCAATCTTTTAACCTTTGAAGCTACAAATCTTGAGTTTTCTTCACTTTCTCTCTCTACGAATTTTGGTGGCTAGGGTTCAAGTGTGGAAGATGGTGGCTGATTAGGTGGGTTTGAAGGCTGATTATAGGCTCTAAATCACTTAGGCTCTTGCCTATAAGCCTAATTAGCCCATAACCCATTTCCTTCCTTCATTAAATACCCACAAATTAAGCTCATTATCCTCGATGACTCGTTTTGACTTTTCAGGGTGTTACATGTAAACCCTTGTAAGGCCCCGTTCCCGGGAAACCTCACAGTTGGCAATTCATAGCATAAAATTAGTTTAATAACAAAGCATTGTAGTGGAAAATAATTAAACATTCATTTAAAACATAAAAACCCCATTGTACTTATACATTTGTCCTTTCAATGTAAACAAAAATATTCCTTGATCATTAATAAAGACTTTATTAACAGGAATGCCATCCATATCTCCCCAAGTAGCTTCGTGGTGCCATCCTCAGCATCAGCGCTTACCTGTCCACTATTATGCATAAAAAGGTCAGCTACGCTGAGTGAGTTCTAGTTTTATTTAAATAAGAAAATATAATCTTTTGTCCTTCATATAATGAACTCGCATACATCATACTACAAACATTACTTGCATCACATTAAGCACGTTCATTATCTTTCATTTTTTATTACGTTTCACTTCATCGTAGGCGAGATTGCACAAAGCAAGATCTCCATGTTGATTGACAACGAATGTCAATCCCCGTCGGTACACGTTATCTATGGTCGCTACCCACGACGGTTGATCGATCCCCGTCGGTACACATCTTCACGGTAGCTTCCCCCGACAGTTGATCCACACTGTTAGGCACATAGCCCGCTCATGAATACGGATCCATCATCATACATCAGACTCACATAAGTGAAGTCTATCATAGTGCTTGCAAGACTTTTCATCATCAAACGGGCCCAGGGTAACATTTGTTAAGTTCCACTTCTCATTAATATTATCTTTCACTTAATATATAATACGTAACTTATTAAGTACACAACATACCAAGTACTAGTCATCATAACACGTAACCGACCCTTCGCGGGACAGCGGGGGTTCGGGGGCGGCAGCCCCTGACAGCGGGGTCCTAGGGGCAGCACCCCTAGTGGGGTCCAAGGGGTAACGCCCCTGGCTGGGGCCGGGCCGAAAATTATGTTGAGCTATTTAAATGTCACGTTTTACTTTAGAAAAATGTATTTTCTTGTTAAAACACCTTGAAATCCTTACCTTGAAAACCTTATGTTTACTATGCATAATAGCCCCAAAAACATGAAAAAACGTTTAAATAAGGGGGTCTAGAACTCACCTGAACTTAGCAAATAGCTTAAATCCTAAGTTACTTAAGCTATGGTCCGAATGCTCTGGCTGCACGAAAGTTAATACACAAAAACATCATTTTTTCATAATTTCTCCCACATTTTCGCTGGCAGTTTCGCTGCCAGTTTCGCTGGCAGTTTCGCTGCCAGTTTCGCTGGGCAGTACTTTTGCCAGTTTCGCTGGACAGATTCGCTGCCTTGAGTGCCCAACTTTCGTTGGAATTTCCTAGTTTCACCATGACTATGGGTCCACAGTTTCGCCCGAACGAAACTGTAGTTTCGCCCCAGCGAAACTGTAATTTCGCTGGAAATGCTCTTAGTTTCGCTTTATGATTATGCAAATTCGCTGAATGCATATACAGTTTCGCAGATCGCATAAAAATCACGAACCAGTCTGTTTTTAACCCAAAATCACAACTTTTTATGTCCAACCTCTTAGTTTATCATCCATGAGGCTAAATCTAAGCTTTATACATGTTTTCATACGTAAAAATGTGACCTTTATGCAATTCTTTGCAACTTTTCAAAACCCAAAACCCTAGAATCCGGGTTTGATCTACAGAAGGGTTTAGGGGTCGATTCTTACCTTGTTTTGTTGCTCTTTTCTTGAGATTCCCAAACACCCAGATCTTCAATCCCTTGACCTTAGAAGCTCCAAAACTTGAGTTTCTTGCACTTTCTCTCTCTACTTTCTCTCTCTACGGATTATTGGAGTTAGGGTTGGAATGAAGAAGATGGTGGCTGATTTTTGGAGTTAAGGGCTGATTATGGGCCTCAATTACTCAAGTTCTTGTCCATAAACCCAAATTAGCCCATAACCCTTTTTTCCTTTTTCTATTAAATACCCATTAATAAGCCCCTATTCCTTTATGACTCGTTTTGATTTTTCGGGGTGTTACAAGTCTCCCCCACTTATTTAGGTTTCGTCCTCGAAACCTGTTAGTCATCAAACAATTGAGGATAAAATTTCCTCATCTCCTCCTCGACCTCCCTCGTAGATTCTGATCCTTTTCTGTGTCTCCACTGTACTCGTACGAGTGGAACTACTTTATTACGTAAGCGCTTCTCCTTCCAATCCAGGTTGGCCACCGGCTGCTCTACATAGTTCAGTCATTCGTCAACTTCAATGTCTTCTAATGGGACAAATGCATCATCGTCTGCTAGACATTTCCTAAGATGAGATACATGGAACGTGGGATGAATTCCACTCAACTCATCAGGTAATTCTAGCCTGTAGGCCACTTCCCCTACCCTTGTGATAATACGGAATGGCCCTATAAATCTTGAGCTTAACTTTCCCCTTTTTCGAAACCTAATGATCCCTTTCCAAGGTGATACTTTGAGCCTAACCTTGTCACCAACCTCAAATTCTATAGGTCTACGCCTCTTATCGACATAAGACTTCTGGCGGTCCTTTGCGGCTTTCATGAATGCCTTAATTTTATCTAACTTCTCGGTTGTGACTTCAATCACTTCGGGAATCCCCAATTCCTTTTGCCCGATGTCACCCCAACACACAGGCTTTCTACACTTCCTACCATACAACATTTCGCAAGGGGGCATACCAATGCTGGCATGGTAACTATAATTATATGAGAATTCCGCCAACGGTAAGTGCTCATCCCAACTTCCTCCAAATTCGATTACACCTGCTCGCAGCATGTCTTCTAACGTTTGAATCGTTCTTTCCGACTGACCATCCGTTTGGGGGTGGTAAGCTGTACTAATATGCAGTCTAGTCCCCATTGAGTCATGAAACCTCTTCCAGAACTTGGACGTAAATCACGTGACCCTATCCGAAACGATAGACACTGGCACGCCGTGTGAGCCATGATCTCCTTGATAAATGCCTCTGCCAATCTCTCAGAAGAATACGTCTCACGAATTGGTAGGAAATGGGCGCTCTTTGTTAGACGGTCAACAATCACCCAGATCGCGTCGCTTCCTCTCGCCGTGTGAGGTAGCTTCGTGATGAAGTCCATTGTGATGTGTTCCTATTTTCATTCGGGGATATCCAAAGGCTGGATCTTTCCATATGGCTTTTGGTGCTCTGCCTTCACTTGCAGACAAGTCAAGCACTTGCTTACGTACTTAGCCACATCTCGCTTCATTCCTGGCCACCAGTAATCTTTCTTCAGATCTTGGTACATTTTCGTGGCACCAGGATGAATGGAATAGCGGGTTTTGTGAGCCTCATCCATGACCTTCCCCCTCAAATCCCCATAGAGAGGGATCCACACCCGCCTAGATCGGGTTCTAACACCCAGGGTGTTTTCCCCCAAATCTGAAACCTGCCCTTTCATTCTTTCAAGTTGACTCTGTCTTCTCTTAATGCTTCATCCTGAAATGCCCTCACTTGTTTCATAACATCAGGCGTCATGATTATCTGGCAAGCCCTTACCCGAATTGGTTCGGGTCGTCCTTTTAGGCTAAGGGCGTCAGCAACCACATTAGCCTTGCCTGGGTGATAGTGAATTTCGCAGTCATAGTCCTTGATCAGTTCTAACCACCTCCTCTGCCTCATGTTGAGTTCCTTTTGTTCGAAGAAATACTTCAGACTTTTATGATCAGTGAAGATGGTGCACTTCACCCCATACAGGTAGTGCCTCCAAATCTTCAATGTAAACACCACCGCTGCCAACTCCAAATCATGTGTAGGATAATTGGCCTCATGAGCTTTTAATTGTCTAGAAGCATAGGCTATCACCTTCCCTCGTTGCATCAACACGCAACCCAATCCTGCATATGAGGCATCCGAGTAGACTACCAGGTCCTCGTTCCCCTCAGGTAGCGTTAGGACAGGGGCTTGCATTAACCTCATTTTTAGTTCTAGGAAGGCGTTCTCCTGATCAGGACCCCATTCATACTTCACGTCCTTTCGGGTCAGCTTAGTCAAAGGAGAAGCTATCTTAGAGAAATCCTGGATAAACCTCCTATAGTAACCCGCCAGACCTAAGAAACTGCGAATCTCAGTTGGCGTCTTTGGAGATTCCCATTGCATTACCGCTTCAACCTTCGCAGGATCCACCCTGATCCCCTCGGGATTAACCACATGACCCAGAAACTGTACTTCTCGAAGCCAAAATGCACATTTGGAGAAATTAGCATATAACTTCTCGCTTCTGAGTGTCTCCGATACTTCTCGAATATGATCGGCATGTTCTTCTTCACTCTTTGAGTAGATCAAAATGTCATCGATGAACACTATTACTGATCTATCCAACATAGGCCGACATACCCGATTCATAAGGTCCATAAAAGCAGCTGGCGCGTTAGTAAAACCAAAGGACATGACGAGAAATTCGTAATGTCCATAACGCGTCCGGAACGCCATTTTAGGAATATCTTGTTCTTTCACCTTCAGTTGGTGGTAACCAGACCGCAGGTCTATTCTTGAAAACCAGCTAGCACCCTGAAGTTGGTCGAACAAGTCGTCAATCCTTGGTAGCGGGTATCGATTCTTTACGGTCAGCTTATTGAGCTCGCGATAGTCAATGCACATCCGCATGCTACCATCCTTCTTCTTGACGAATAAAACTGGAGCACCCCATGGTGAGATACTCGGCCGGATGAAGCCCTTATCCAATAAATCTTGCAACTGGTCCCTCCATTCCACCATCTCTGAAGGAGCCAATCGATATGGTGCCTTAGCGATGGGCTGCGCTCCCGGTAGCAAATCAATTTGAAATTCGATTTCACAGTCAGGCGGCACACCAGTCAGGTCTTCAGGGAAGACGTCAGGAAACTCGCGTACTACTGGCACGTCTGATAATTGTGGCTCTGGCGCGTCCACATCTTCTACGTAGGCCAAGTAAGCGCTACACCCACGTCTCATGTACTTTTCAGCTGTGATCATCGACACGACCTTCGGCACACAGCACACCTTATCCCCACGAACCGTAACAGAACTACCATCGGGCGCTGTTAGACGAATCATTTTCTTGCTACATATAATATTGGCTTCTAGCTAGATAACCAATCCATGCCTAACACCACATCGAAACCTCCTAAGGCCATAACATGCAACCTAGCAGGGAACTTACAATCTTCTAACTCAATCAGGCAATCCTCAATTACTTCAGTTATCTTAGTGGACTTACCAATGGCTGTTTCTACATAAAAGGGCTCGTCTATCTTCCTACTCTTATCATGCAATAAACGACAAAAGGCGGTAGACACAAAACTCCTACTTGCACCGGAATCAAAGAGCACCGAAGCATATTCGTGATCCACCAGAAACATACCAGAAACTACTTCTCCTACTTGCCCGTCTATCTTCCTCTCACAGGTTATGTTGAACGCCCTTGCCTTTTCCTTTGAACCGTCACCCTTTTCCTTATCTCCAGCCTTAACCGTTCCTGATCCTGCTGATTTTCCTTTCTTACAGTCCCTACGATTCCCGGGAAACCTCACGGTTGGCAATTCATAGCATAAAATTAGTTTAATAACAAAGCATTGCAGTGGAAAATAATTAAACATTCATTTAAAACTTAAAAACCCCATTGTACTCATACGTTTGTCCTTTCAATGTAAACAAAACATATTCCTTGTTCATTAATAAAGACTTCATTAACATGAATGCCATCCATATCTCCCCATGTAGCTTCGTGGTGCCATCCTCAGCATCAGCGCTTACCTGTCCACTATTATGCATAAAAAGGTCAGCTACGCTGAGTGAGTTCTAGTTTTATTTAAATAAGAAAATATAATCTTTTGTCCTTCATATAATGAACACGCATACATCATACTACAAACATTACTTGCATCATATTAAGCACGTTCATTATCTTTCATTCTTTCATTACGTTTCACTTCATCATAGGCGAGATTGCACAAAGCAAGATCTCCATGTTGATTGACAACGAATGTCAATCCCCGTCGGTACACGTTATCCATGGTCGCTACCCCCAACGGTTGATCGATCCCCGTCGGTACACATCTTCACGGTAGCTTCCCCGACAGTTGATCTACACTGCTAGCGCATAGCCCGCTCATAATACGGATCCATCATCATACATCAGACTCATACAAGTGAAGTCTATCATAGTGCTTGCAAGACTTTTCATCATCAAACGGGCCCAGGGTAACATTTGTTAAGTTCCACTTCTTTTAATATTATCTTTCACTTAATATATAATACATAACTTATTAAGTACACAACATACCAAGTACTAGTCATCATAACACGTACCCGACCCTCGCGGGACAGCGGGGGTTCGGGGGCGGCAGCCCCTAGTGGGGTCCAAGGGGCAACGCCCCTGGCTGGGGCCGGGCCGAAAATTATTTTGAGCTATTTAAATGTCACGTTTTACTTTAGCAAAATGTATTTTCTTGTTAAAAC
This sequence comes from Flaveria linearis, assembly GCA_024085815.1. NCBI lineage: Eukaryota > Viridiplantae > Streptophyta > Magnoliopsida > Asterales > Asteraceae > Flaveria > Flaveria linearis. The sequence goes on along the minus strand of CM044012.1, from coordinate 9,984,657 downwards.
ACCTTGAAATCCTTACCTAGAAAACCTTATGTTTACTATGCATAATAGCCCCAAAAACATGGAAAAACGTTTAAATAAGGGGGTCTAGAACTCACCTGAACTTAGCAAATAGCTTAAATCCTAAGTTACTTAAGCTATGGTCCGAATGCTCTGGCTGCATGAAAGTTAATACACAAAAACGTCATTTTTTCATAATTTCGCCCACAGTTTCGCTGGCAGTTTCGCTGCCAGTTTCGCTGGCAGTTTCGCTGCCAGTTTTGCTGGGCAGTGCTTCTGCCAGTTTCGCTGGACAGATTCGCTGCCTTGAACGCCCAACTTTCGTTGGAATTTCCTAGTTTCGCCATGACTATGGGTCCATAGTTTCGCCCGAACGAAACTGTAGTTTCGCCCCAGCAAAACTATAATTTCGCTGGAAATGCTATTAGTTTCGCTGGATGATTATGCAAATTCACTGAATGCATATACAGTTTCGCAGATCGCATAAAAATCACGAACCAGTCCGTTTTTAACCCAAAATCACAACTTTTTACGTCCAACCTCTTAGTTTATCATCCATGAGGCTAAATCTAAGCTTTATACATGTTTTCATATGTAAAAATGTGACCTTTATGCGATTCTTTGTAACTTTTCAAAACCCAAAACCCTAGAATCCGGGTTTGATCTACAGAAGGGTTTAGGGGTCGATTCTTACCTTGTTTTGTTGCTCTTTTCTTGAGATTTGTTGCCCAAACACCCAGATCTTCAATCCCTTGACCTTAGAAGCTCCAAAACTTGAGTTTCTTGCACTTTCTCTCTCTACTTTCTCTCTTTTCGGATTTTTGGAGTTAGGGTTGGAATGAAGAAGATGGTGGCTGATTTTTGGAGTTAAGGGCTGATTATGGGCCTCAATTACTCAATTTCTTGTCCTAAACCCAAATTAACCCATAACCCTCTTTCCTTTTCTATTAAATACCCATTAATAAGCCCCTATTCCTTTATGACTCGTTTTGACTTTTCGGGGTGTTACAACCCTACATTCAACACTGAGTTCGTTTTTCATCATCATCTACACTGAAACGCCCGCCTCCCAGGGCACGCCGTAGGGAGTGTTACCCATTGGATACACAAAACACATAGTAATAAGAGAATACATAGCGAAAGTCAAACTATAATTACACATGCTAGTGTATGATACATCTATTATATTACACCAAATATTACATCATTTTAACTACACTATATATCCAAATCTTCTACAGCACTTTAAAACTTTCTCCTCATAAGCTTAATCTGAAAACTTTTATTCCTAAAATCACCTGGAACCTAGGATGTGTGTCCATAAAATAAAAACATTTGGGACTCAGCATAAAGCTTATGAGTTTATGAACATAGTATTCTTTGAAATTCAAAACATATTCGTATTGATTATTGCATCAAGCAGATACAACCATGGCAAACAGATAGGAATAGAGTATGTACAGTATAAATTCACATAACCAGGCTATGTATACAAACTCCACTGGCTAAACCAGAAACATACAAGCAGCCCTCAAGCATCCTATCAAGCATTGCCACATATCACAGATGCTATTGATAGTCAATTCTTTAATTACTTCTAATTATCAGAACATCACATTTCATTTTAGAAAACAGTTCAGAGGAACTCACCTTAACTAATCTGATCGGTGATATATCTGCTTAGGTTCACTACTATCAAGTATTTATCCTATACACAAAATAATGTTATTTAAGCTGTATTCTTTGGTATTGGCATTATTCGGTACTTCTCTTACCTTCTATCAAGTATTTGATACAACCTTTACTAGTAGGTTACTAAATATCTTCCACATTAATAACCCTAATGCCTAATAATAATAATAATAATAATAATAATAATAATAATAATAATAATAATAATAATAATAATAATAATAATAATAATAATAATAATAATAAATAATAATAGTAATAATAATAATAATAATAATAATAATAATAATAATAATAATAATAACAACAATAACTATAACAAAAATAATAATAACTATTACAATAATAATAACTTTAATAGTAATAATAACTATAATTATATTAATAATAATAATAGTAGTAGTAGTAATAATAATAATAATAATAATAACAATAATAACAATAACAATAATAATAATAATAATAATAATAATAATAATAATAATAATAAAAATAATAACAAAAATAAAATAATAATACTACTACTACTACTACTACTACTACTACTACTATAATAATAATAATAATAATAATAAATAATAATAATAATAATAATAATATTAACTATAATAACTAAACAATAATTAAACGAGAACATAAATGAAAACTATCTACGGCAATTTGATGTAGCGTCTTCCCTACTCGCGCTCCTACTCACGCTGCTACTCTAGCATCAAAAACGACTACTAGAAACACCCAACGTGGTATAGAGAATTCGGGATTCTCTTAATATTAGAACGTTCTCAAGAAACATATATTTCAAATTCAACCTTAAGGTTCCTATTTATAGAGATAGTATGTTGTTCTAGTTTTCATGACCATCGATGGGATGAGCTTCCTTTACATTTTCGATATGGTATGGAGTAGGGTGTGATTGATGGGTTTGATAGAACACAAAAACGAATTTAACCACTTAAACTTTCTGAAATACGCAGCGGAATAACAACTTAAAAAATTGATTTTATAAGCTGAAAATTATGTTCTTATGGTGACATATATTTGTTTAAAACAAACCCAAAATCAAAGGATCATAATATGTGAATATGCAAGCTATATATAAGCAATGAACAACATAATATGGCAACCACAATGGGCTGCCAATATACCTTCTCTTCCAGCTAGAAAACCCGACAGAAAAAGAGATGTATATGTTGCTGAAATCGGACAAGACCTCAAGATTGTAAGTCCTTAAGCTTCTATACCCCAAGCTTGTTTGCTAACACCTTCTTGTTAGGAAGAATAACACCACAATGCAGCTCTAAAAACCCATTTCTTCCTACTGAAAGTTCCGAAACTTGAGAGGGAGAGGAGAGAGTTTGTCAAGTTTTTGCATGTATGGGTAAGGGAGAAAAATGAGTGTTTTGCTAGTTAATATTTGTGTGTTCTCAAGAAACCAAGAGGTCCAATCAAAATAAAGGGGGGGACGGCCAAAGATCTTTCAAATGAGTTTCCCATCTTTAAATTTGTAACACATAACCTATTATAACTAGTCATATATCACACATTAAAAAGTCACCATCTAGACTTATTTTATAATTGTGACATATGTGTTTTTTAATTAAACAATTTAATTAAAGTATACTCATGTGTTATTAGTGTTATTTAAACCCCTTTTAAATGACAAGAATAACAATAAACTCATCAACAAGTTATCCTTATAATTTGTTCCATCTCATATGCAATTTATTTAGAAAACCCATTTTCTAAATTTGGTGTAAATATTTAATTGCATGATCATATCATCAATTAAATATTAATTGGTGTTTGCTAAGCTTGTTATTGGGTATAACCCGACTTGGATTATAACGTACTAACCGCATCAATATTCTACGTGTCTTGGGCACATAGAATCCTACAATCTCCCACTTGCCCAAGATTCATAGAAGATTGATGCAAGCAGTTAATACCGCCTAACAACGGTTTACTACCCTTAATACGCATGACTTATAGCCATTCAATAACATCATCCCTTTCAAGTACCCTACTTGAAATGATTTAGGTGAATCAATCATCTATCCTTTTGTTTCAGATGTCATGTTAAATCCAAGGACACAGAATGATCATTCCTTTTTGAATTAACTTAATCAGGCCTTAAACATCCAACTCTCAACAAATAAGAGGAACAAATTCCATCTTGACTACATACGTTTGTCACAAACACCTCGTGTCATACCTTAACATACCCTTATGTACTGCCTACTATTTCAGGACAGTGAAGAATTTGCTCAACGTATGATACTTGGTGAATATCAAAACCCAATATGTATCTCAGGTCAGAGGATACCAAATGATATTCGCCTTTACTCAAATTTACTTATGATCAATCAATGAGATTCCATGTAGTAAAATTTGAGATGCGGGTTAGTCCAATATTTGTATCCCACAAATATCTATGAACCTTGGTAGCAACCCATTGCTCTATATTCATCCTTATGAATATCAACCAATCAAGTTCATAATAGTCTTACTCTCACACTTGTTCCCACAAGTCTGAACGACTACGGACATTTAGAGTAAACAATTTACTCATGGATTAAACATGCTAAATTGGAACATTAATTGAAACATTATAACCAAATAATTTTTATTCAAATAATAAAGAGTTGCACATTTCCAAATACAAAATTTACAATCAAATCCAATCACTAGAATATCAAAGTCCCATGGCACAAGTATGACCTTCATGCTTTGCCTTCTCAAGGAGCTTCGTGACAGGATCCGCAATGTTTTGATCCGTGTGAACTTTGCGAATACATATCTTTCCCTTTTCAACTTCATCTCGTATGTAGTTGAATCTCCGCTCAATGTGCCTAGTCTTTTGATGAGCACGGGGTTCCTTGATTTGAGCAATCGCACCCTCGTTATCATAAAAGATCTCTAGGGGGTCCTGAATGGAAGGCACAACCCCTAGATCGGCAATGAATTTCTTCAACCATGCAGCTTCTTGAGCTGCCAATGAGGCGGTGACGTATTCTGATTCTGTAGTTGATAGAGCCACCACATCCTGCTTGGAGCTCTTCCAAGAGACCGCTCCTCCATTCAGAATGAAAATGTATCCCGAATGTGACCGTGAATCGTCACGATCGGTTTGGAAACTCGCATCCGTGTAACCTTTTACAACGAGTTCCTCATCACCAGATCCATAGATTAGGAACATATCTCTCGTCCTCCTTAGGTACTTAAATATGTTCTTAACAGCCATCCAATGACCGTTTTCAGGATTTTGCTGGTATCGGCTTGTCATGCTTAGGCGCATGACACGTCTGATCGAGTGCATATCATTGCATACATGATGGATCCAATAGCAGATGCGTATGGGATTGCCTTCATTTTATCTTGCTCATCCTTTGAGCTAGGACATTGAGTTGTACTCAATATCGTTCCTCTTTGAATAGGTACCGTACCTTTCTTAGAGTTTTCCATCTTGAACCTTTTTAAGATTTTATCAATGTATGCACTTTGATTTAAACCAATCAACCGCCTTGATCTATCCCTATAGATCTTTATTCCCAGAATATAGGGGCTTCACCAAGATCCTTAATGGAAAAACAACTTCCAAGCCAGATTTTTACACCTTCCAAGGTTGGAATGTCGTTTCCAAATAGTAGTATGTCATTAACATACAATACAAGGAAAGTTATTGTGCTCCCACTAGCCTTCTTATACACACAAGCCTCATCAGCGTTTTTGATGAAGCCAAATTTCGTGACCTCCTCATCAAAACGATGATTCCAGCTTCTCGATGCTTGTTTCAATCCATAGATTGATTTCTTTAACTTGCATACTTTATTAGGATGTTTTGGATCGACAAAACCTTCAGGCTGAACCATATAGACATCTTCCTCAAGATATCCATTTAGGAAAGTGGTTTTGACATCCATTTGCCAAATCTCATAATCATAATGAGCAGCTATGGCAAACAATATCCTTATAGACTTTAGCATCACAACAGGTGAGAAGGTTTCATCATAATCAACCCCTTGAGTTTGAGTGAAACCCTTTGCTACAAGTCTAGCTTTATAAGTATCCAAGTTTCCATGCATATCGGTTTTCTTCTTGAAAACCCATTTACTTCCAACTACCTTGGAATTAAGAGGTGGTACAACAAGTTCCCAAACTTGATTGTCATACATGGATTACATCTCAACATTCATGGCCTCAAGCCATTTGTCACAGTCCAAATTCGACACTGCATCATGGTATGTGGTTGGTTCATCTGAATCTACCACATAGCATCCATCCATGAAAAATCCATATCTTTCAGGTGGATTACTAGTTCTACCACTTCTGTGAACGTTTTGTGTGTATTGATCAACCGCTTGATCATCCTCAACATCATCATGTTGAGTGCTAGTTTCAACCAATCGTGCATCGGTTTGTGATTTTGATCTTCCTCAAGATCTACTGTTCTATTGCTAGCTCCTTCCATAAGGAACGTTGCTTTTAAGAACTCACCCTTTCTGGCAACAAACACCTTTTGTTCCAGTGGATCATAGAAATAATATCCCATAGAATCTCTAGGATATCCTATAAAGATACACTTGGTGGATCGGACTTCCAATTTGTTTGGGGTGGGAGTCTTAACATAAGCCTCACAACCCCAAACCCTTAAGTATGATAGGGATGGAGGTCTTCCATGCCATATCTCAAAAGGTGTCCTTTCCACCTTTTTGGTTGGGCCATATTTAGAATACGGGCCGCGGAGAGCAAAGCGAAACCCCAAAATGATAGAGGCAATGTGCTTCTAGCCATCATAGATCGGACCATATCCAATAAGGTTCGATTCCTCCTCTCAGACACACCATTATATTGTGGTATTCCTGGTGGAGTGAGTTATGAGACAATCCCACAACTCCTAAGATGATCTTAAAAAGCATCACCTAGGTATCCACCTCCTCTATCGGTATGGAGAACTTTAATTGACTTGTTGAGTTGATTTTCTACTTCATTCTTGAAGATTTTGAACATTTCAAAAGCTTCATCTTTGTGCCTTAATAAGTACACATACCCATAGCGACTATAATCATCGGTAAAGGTAATGAAGTATCTTTCACCATTCCTAGTCATTGGTTTAAAAGGACCACATACATCCGAATGTATGATTCCTAATAAATCTTTTGCCCTTTCGGTAGTTCCACTAAAGGGTGCCTTAGTCATCTTACATTGTAAACAAGATTCATAAACATCAAATGAATCACATTCATTTGTTTTTAAAAGACCATTCTTTTGAATTATTTGTAAACGTTTCTTGTTTATATGACCAAGACGACAATGCCAAAGATAGGTATCACTCAAGTCCAACTTGAGTTTCTTGGTGTTAGTTTGGTACAATGAACTATTTAAAGTATTTTCATGAACCAATTCATAAATACCATTAATGGGAATAGCTTTAAAATAGAACATACCCTTTAAAGAAACATGAATATCATTTTCAATAAAGGATAATACATAATCATAATGTCTTAATTGGGATACAGAAATAATGTTCCTAGTCAAACTAGGAGCATACAAAACATTCTTCAAAATAACTTCCAAGCCACTTGGAAGTTTTAGGATGTAGTCCCCATGTGCTTCAACTAAGACTTTAGTTCCATTGCCCATGAAGAAGCTTACATCCCCTTGATTGAAGTCCCTACTTCTTGTGAACCCCTGCAACAAATTGCAAATATGAGTTCCACATCCGGTATCTAATACCCATGTGTTTGGAGATGTAACATTAAGATCAATATGAATCATGTATATTGTACCTGAGGTCTGCCCGCATCCCTCTTTGCTTTCAACTCTTAGAGATGGACAGGACAATTCCTTGCCCAATGTCCAATCTCCCCACACTTGAAGCATGGGTCATTAGTAGAAACCTTTTGCTTCTTCCTTATGGTTTGGGTGGCACCCTTGCCACCCCTTTCCCCTTTCCCCAAATGGTTACCTTACCCTTGGCAACCTTTGCCTTGGGTGCGGGATAAGGCCTTTTCTTGTTCCCACCTTCATTGATGGTGAGAACGGGTAAAACCCTTTTACCCATGGCCGCCTAGGCCGTTTTGAGCATTGAGTGAAGCTCACCAATGCTTTTGTCCCAAATATTCGTGTTTAGTTCAACACGAATGTCTCGAACTTCTTCGTAAGGCCATTTAGGATCAAATATGTGGCCAATTCCTTCGAGACGGGACAATTTAGCCTTTCGAGGCGGCCAATATGACTTTTCATATTAAGTACATAAGATGAAACAATTGGTTATCATCCGTACGACATGCATGGAGTGCTCGAACCGTTTCGAAGCGCTCAACCATTGCTTGCTGTTAGAACGTTTCCTTCAGCTGGGTTATCATGTCATAAGCTCCGTGATGTTCATACTCCTTTTGGAGATCTGGAGTCATGCTCGCTAGCATGAGACAAGACACTTGGACGGAGTCCTCACTGTATTTCAGCCAATCGCTATAGGCCTCCTCATCATCCTCATTAGGTTGATCGGGGATAGGGTCGTCTAAAACATATGATCTTCTCTCTTGCTTGAGAACGATTCTCAAGTTTCGATACCAATCAATAAAGTTGTTATGATTTAGACGTTCCTTTTGGAGGATCGCTCGTAATGATTGGTTGGACGCGGATGAGTTATCGTGATTTTCATTATTGGTGGCCATCTACAAAATTTAACAAAGATCTATTTTCGTATTTTCGATATTATTATTTTTTAATAATTAATGCCTTTTATGGTCATTTTTTTATATTTAAAATCTAGAACCTAACATTACATTTAAATCGTGGTTAGGTGACCTTTATCCCATGATTTAAATTAATAAGGTGGTCAACGATTGACGGTTGCAACCATTTGCAACTACTAAAGGTATGGGATCGACTTTAAACATCATATGTAAAGTCGGCATGTTAATCCCATCAACACCATTTGGAAACCATATTGTAGGTGATCCATTTAACATGGTTTGCAAATCAAGACATCCTACTTACACACACGTGTGAGTTTGTCAAAATGAGTGGTTAGGTGACCTTTATCCCACAAATATGGCATTCTCACCTTAAGTCATAAGTTCCCTCAAAATGGTTAGGAGACCTTTATCCCACTAAGAGTTCCCAAGTGACTTAAGTGTTGTGTAAAAGGACGGTGTTGATCTTGTTTTTATTTTGAATATGTAGAGGTTTCATAATTCTAGTTTTAGAAAACTCTATGTACTTGTATTTGCATGCTTTCAAATACAAGGTACCCTATGGTCCTTTGATTAAAACCTATTTTAATCTTTAAAATCATTAACTCATTTTAATAACTTTTTATTAACTATTAATGATTAAGAACCATCATTTTTAGCTTGTTAAGTTTGTTAATTAGTTTGTAATGCATGTCAAAATATCAACCATACAATCAAATAACAAACATTCAACCAAGCATAAACATAAACAACCATATGTGCATAACCGTAGCTACTATTGTGACCACACTTGTTTGCCATCACAAGTGTGGTCATTTGGTCTTTCCTAAGGGTTGAATACAACACAAAAATTGAGGTCTTCATAGACCCCCACTTGAACTTGCATCCATATGCTCCAAGTCTTTCTCGTTGTGTCTTCTTCTTGTGCTTCCATCTAGTGCATCTCCATTTACAAAATTTATATCCTAATACAATTTTTCTAATAAAGGAAGTGCACTTAATCTATCTATTACATTTCAAATGAATGAATAAATAAATTACATCCCCAAAAAGAACACAAACGAATAATATTACAACCCAAATGAAAACAACCAAAACAACCATCCATTCCAAACCAAATCAACATAGGGTCAAGGCTAGGTTATGCACTATCATTAACAAAGATTATATCATCCAAACATACAATTAAACCCCACTTAAAACCACCAAAATTTCAGCCAACATAAACTGAAATTTTGGGTTTTAAACATTGTCCAAACAATATACATATCACAATATATATCTTTCAAGGTTTAATCACTAGCATGTGTGATATGACCTTGAAAGTTTGGGGAATCATTCATACAAAACATAGCAGCCCCTAAAGGGGTTTTAAAGTCCATAAAACACATTTTTAAAACACAATACAAGCTAGCTATCCACATAACCGGCTCTAGATGCCATTACATGGGTTTGATAGAACACAAAAATGAGTTTAACCACTTAAACTTTCTGAAATACGCAGCGGAATAACAACTTAAAAAACTGATTTTATAAGCTGAAAATTATGTTCTTATGGTGACATATATTTGTTTAAAACAAACCCAAAATCAAAGGATCATAATATGTGAATATGCAAGCTATATATAAGCAATGAACAACATAATATGGCAACCACAATGGGCTGCAATATACCTTCTCTTCCAGCTAGAAAACCCGACAGAAAAAGAGATGTATATGTTGCTGAAATCGGCCAAGACCTCAAGATTGGAAGTCCTCAAGCTTCTATACCCCAAGCTTGTTTGCTAACACCTTCTTGTTAGGAAGAATAACACCACAATGCAGCTCCAAAAACCCCTTTCTTCCTGCTGAAAGTTCCGAAACTTAAGAGGGAGAGGAGAGAGTTTTTGTCAAGTTTTTGCATGTATGGGTAAGAGAGAAAAATGAGTGTTTTGCTATTTAATATTTGTGTGTTCTCAAGAAACTAAGAGGTCCAATCAAAATAAATGGGGGGGGCAGCCAAAGAGCTTTCAAATGAGTTTCCCACCATTAAATTTGTAACACACAACCTATTATAACTAGTCATATATCACACATTAAAAAGTCACCATCTAGACTTATTTTATAATTGTGACATATGTGTTCTTTAATTAAACAATTTAATTAAAGTACACTCATATGTTATTAGTGTTATTTAAACCCCTTTTAAATGACAAGAATAACAATAAACTCATGAACAAATTATCCTTATAATTTGTTCCATATCATATGCAATTTATTTAGAAAACCCATTTTCTAAATTTGGTGTAAATATTTAATTGCATGATCATATCATCAATTAAATATTAATTGGTGTTTGCTAAGCTTGTTATTGGGTATAACCCGACTTGGATCATAACGTACTAACCGTATCAATATTCTACGTGTCTTGGGCACATAGAATCCTACAGTGATACGAATAGTTGAATTTCTCAAATCTTGAGATTATTATATTATTATATTATTATATTATTATAGTATTATAATCAATTTAGCTGCTTCACTCATTTTTGTCTTATAACTTTAAAAATATAGTGTCTTATAAAATTTCAAATATGTCACTGTAACAATTATATTTTTCTCTACGCATCAACCTAAGTTTCAATAAAAACGGAAAACCTTCAAATATAATATATTATTATTATATTTAAACAGTCTCTAAAAATTAATTAAAAAACTTGAGCTTTCAAATATTTTACTCATTACTTACTCGTTTGATAATATATGTAATATAAACTTCATATTTCTTGTATTTTAACTATTATATCTCACCCAAACGCTTGGAATGTTACATTCTCGTCCACTTAAAAGAATTTTGTCCTCGAAATTCGAAAGTTACGCGAACAGTTGAGAATATTTGACTTTCTTTTCTTCTACTAATTCCCAAGTCTTCTCGTGCCCTTCCTGACCTTGCCACTGGACCAATACTAGTGGAATTATTTTCTTTCTTGATTTTCGTTCTTGAGAATCAAGAATCTTTATTAGTTTCTCGGTAAAGTTTAATTTCCCGTCTACTTGCACATCCTCCAATGGCTCTGCTTGAGTCGGATATGCCAAACATTTCCTTAGGTTTGATATATGAATAGTACCATGAATACCTTTCAAAGTTTCAGGTAATTCTAGCTTGTATGCAACTGGACCAATTCTTGTGATGATTTTGAACAGTCCAATGTACTTAGGGCTTAACTTCCTGCGATTACCGAATCGCATTACTCTTTCCATGTGAGACTTTAAGCATTATATGAAATCCTTATTAAAATTCTAAAGAACTCCTTCTGTTATCTGTAACACCTCTGAAATATGCCCAATTGGAAACCTCATAACATTATAAAACTCAATAAAGGTCCGAATTAAGTTGGGCTTATGAAAGAAATCTTGGAAAACAAAACTAGCCTTTTTGGGCCCAATAAGCCCAATAAGGGCCCGAATTTATAAACAAGGCCCATTTAAGGCCCAAATGCACGTTTACGAACTAATTAAATGAGAAACCATGAAACAATGAATTATTATGTAATTTGAAATAACTATGGAAAGATTCAAAATAAAAACAGATTCAGAACCTATACCGGAAAAAATCTGGTAATTTACCGCGTACTAACGTCTGAATTCCATCAGAAATTCTTATAATGGCTTGTCATCCAATATAAATCATTTTTAATCTTATCTAATATCATAAATAATGCTTGCTAAAAGATTTTTCATCAAACATGCATAAGCAATGGAAATACGTAAGTGAAACGCGAATACCAGTTTTCACCGGCATTTAACTGGCGTCTGTTATGACAACCGAGCCTTTTAACTCCGTAAATATTCATCTAATTATTGTTTATTATCATAAATTATTAAATTGTTTATGGAAATATATATGCGTGGTTACCTGCATACAAATTAATTACTAAAGTACATAGAATTAAATTATTCATATATGTGTATATACCTTATAAAAATATATAATTTGTATGTATGATATATATTTGAGTATATATGACTATGAAAGTACGTATGCATGTTACATGCATGCTTATATATTAATAATTTATGTACGTATGAAAGGGTATGTGTACCCAAAACTCACACATATGTATGTATATCTACAAATTTGGACGTATACATATTTGCCTGCAAACACATAAATTAATTAGTTATGTATACTTGTATGCAAGGTACACCAAGTTCATACAAACGGGTATATATATACAAGATTTAATGTATACATCTATATGTACATAAACAATGCTTCGAATATCATATGTATATATTGATATGTATGCATATAACCTCACTATATATATATATATATATATATATATATATATATATATATATATATATATATATATATATATATATATATGTTTCGGATGTATATACATATATCTATACATCAAACACAACACAACTCAAAACAAAACTTAAAAACCTAAACTAAAAACACTAAAAACCATCAATTGACTAACATTACCCAAACCATCACCCTCTTTCGAAAACCAACAATCCGAACCACCCAAACCAAACCTCTTGGTACACCTAACCAAAATCACTACCCTACACTTAATGCCATACCCTAAGGTCAAACAAACTCTATCCCTACTAACACTAGTTGTCTTGTCCTTTGTTCCATTTTGTCTTCTTCTTAAAACCACCTCAAGATACCATTTGAAACCGTCACCACCTTCGGTTGTTTTTCTTGAACATAAAACCGTCACCATGTAGCCTCAAACCAAACATCCATGTACAAAGTCAAACTCTACTAACCTAGCCTTCCACCACAACACTCTGAACATTCTATTCACACTTGAAAATCCTAACCATTTGCCACCTAGCCTCTTCTACTCTCGGTTACTCCTAAACCGCCACATCCATTGAACCCGTGAGCATGGAAGCTTGCTTTTGTCAACATCTTGTGAAAGCTTCATCATTAAGAGAATATGGCAATTCCCAAAAGCATCCATCGGTTATCTCCCATTCACACTCCAAAGTCCAAACTTAGATGCCACCTTCTCGGTTGTCTCTCTAAGAAACCATCGTTAGTTTTTTCTCTTGACACCTAAGCACCCTACAAGCATGATTCATCAAAGCTATGCTCTATGAGGCGGTCGACCAAAGTAGATATACGCATCCAAGTTGAGCACTACCACACCCAAACTCATCTCTCTCTCTCGGATCATATTACAAACACAACCCAATCACCACCATCACCTCCAGTAACCTTCTGCTTCCCTCTTCATCTCTCGATTATAACTAGCTGCAACCTCACCATCACCTTGTCTTCACCCTCGGTTACAACCCAACAACAACAACAACATCAACAAACAACATCAACAACAACAAACCCGACCAACTACAACACATCACCAACAAACACACACCACCATCACCTACCATCATCATCCACCATTTTCACAGCTTTGTTCTTGGATTCCAGAAGCTAAAACATCATTAAATTCATCATCAAAGGTAATAAAAAGGTTTGGTTACATATATGTTAACAAAACATATATATATATACATACATATTGATATGTATGTATATACAAGGATTAATTACCAAAACCAATTTTTGGAAAACTTTAATCCATGAATCTTGAATAATAAGTTCCAAACACAAAAACTTGTGATTTAAAAAGATATATTCAAATTTTGAATATATATCATAATTACTTAAGAAAAATCAAATAAATATTAAATAACTACAATTATGGGAATAAACATTAAAAAAATTCTTGTGTTTATACTAAAATATTAAACTGGAAACTTTGATAAAATTTTGATAAGTGAAATAATTTTTATAAATTATGTTATAAATGAAAAATAAGAGAAAATGTCAAAAATAGAAATAAATTCGGAAAAATTCTAATAAAATTACAGAATTATTCTTTTGAGGTATAAAAACCTCTGGAATTATTTCAGAATTTTATTCCTTATTATGATTAAGATATGAATTTTTGTATGTTCTGCAGTAAATAAATCATATTAAATAGTTAAAGTGAATAATAAGTATTTTTTGGATCAGTATAAGTATTTTTTCTAAATTTAAAGCTACAAAATATATAATTTTCATAATTTTTGGATCAGTATAAGTATTTTTTCTAAATATTTCAATTGTTGTAGAAATTACAGAAATTGCTCTGTTACGATTTGGGCTTCGAGATAATTATGTGATAATTGATTCTGTAGAGGCAATCTTTATAAAATTTTGGGAATTTTTAGTGAACAGAAGCTATTTTTAATTATTTTTGAGAATATTTTGGAATTTACAGAAAATAGTCTGTTAAGATTTGGATATTATAAAAATTATGAGATGTTACTAAATTTTTGGATAAGATTCTATGAATTTTTGAAGATGTTTGGACAACAGTAGATATTTTTGATGATTTATGTAGAATTTATACTAATTTTTGACAAATTATGTATAAATAATTTATGGGAAGTTTTGTTATTGGTAGAACTTCAAAAGATATTTACATCTGAGGTTCTAAAAATTCTAAAGAAAATATGGTCTGACACTGTGAACTATCTTGTTAGGTTCAAGTGAGAAGACATGGTGAGTTCATAGCCCCATTTTCAACCGTTTGGTATTCAGTAAAGTTTTGGGGGAAAAAGTATACTGTTGGGTTGATGTATTATTTTGAAAATATTTTTGTTTGCTTACTGTCATTTGCGACACAACCATTAGTTCGAATGAGGAACCGGTCAATAATATTGGTAGCGCTACTTAGGAGAATATTTGCACTAACCGGATGGGGGTTACTGCTATTTTCCTGCATCTAACCGAATGAGGGTTAGGATGTAATATTATCTGATTTTTTGATTATTTCGTGACAGTATGATTATGTTGTAAGCAGGTTTGGTTGTAATTGATACATCAACAAAATATTTTGTCTAGATTAAACCTATGTTCTCACCAACATTTTTGTTGACTGGTTTAAGTGTACTTTTTCAGGAAATGAGTAACACCTTTGATTTCAGCTTTGAGGTTCATGATGGTTGGGGCGAAGTCGTGGGACGAATCTGTGTAACACTGACCGTCAACATCGTTGACGGAAGTGTGTACGTGGACGCACATTTTCATAGATTTCAGACATGCTGTAACTTAGTTGTAATTAATTACATCTAATTTTGGTATATTATGTAAAAAGATGTAATTCCTCTAGTATTAATAAAAGCATGTCTGTGTTCTGTTTCATATTATAACTGTGTTTATTTCACTGTAAACAATGCACTCTGATAAAAGCTAGTCACATTCCACCTATATCGTTCACGCTTCCGCCGGGATGTGACAGGTTGGTATCAGAGCCATTGGTTATAGAGAATTAGTTATTTTAAGTAAATAACTAGACTATAACCATAAGCTCAAAATTATGCTTTATGATTTTATGTGAAGCTATGTGAAGTATGTGAAATTCTGTGATTTTATGATTAAGCTAGTAATAAAAATTTGATAAGTTATTTGACTAACTCTTCCTGTGAAATATTGTTAAGAAATTGTGCAGTATGAATTCAGATAGTTATCACTACGAAACTGAACCTTCAGAAGATCCATACCATAGCAGTCCTAAAGAAATAGTACCTGAGCTGGAACCTCAACAGACTATGGACATTACCCCAACAGAAATGGAGAATAAGACAAAATTTTATGTTAGACGTACACCAGTACACATGGGAGGATATACAATTAAGACTCCTAGGAAAAAGATACTACGTGGACACAAATTTAAAGCTAAGCAATCTGAGGATTTAGAAAGACAATCTCTTGATTCTCCTAAAGATAAAGATAGAATTATTAAGCCAAAATTGGATCAGGTAAAGGCAGTCCGACAGACTCTTAAGAAACTTAAGAAAATACAGCTGGGAATTTGGAAAATTCAGAAAGACATTAAAAAGCTCAAGACACCCAAGAAAACTATCTTCACCAGGATCTGGAAATGGCTTAGCAGAAATTAAAAGTTTATACTCTAACTTTTTAGAATGAAAGAAATAAGAGCTTAACTGATATATGTACTTTTGTGTTAACAAGTTTATTTGATCTATGTAAGTAAATTTTATGTTAAGATATTTATTTGCAATACTAACTTAATTCACTATAGTGAATCATGCCGCCAAAAAGAAACACTCAGCCTGTCAGGAGAACATCTCAAGTGGGACAACCCAGGACCAGACTTGGGGAAGAAACACCCGTGAACCCTGTGAACCCTGATACCACTGAGAATGATAGGATATCTCAGATAGTAGCCCAACAACTGGAAGCTACCCTACCTACTTTAATTACTCAACTCCAACAAAATCTGAATATTGGAACTACCTCAAACCCACCAGCAGGACATGAAAATATGAATATAGAAGAAAGACAGGAAGAAGAAATTTTAAATGGAATTTCAAAGGGATGCTCCTACAAAACTTTTATGTCCTGTAGACCTCAGGAATTTGATGGAAAAGGTGGAGCAGTACAAGCTTTAAGATGGCTAGATGACATGGAAGGAGTCCTAGAAATCAGCAACTGTGCTGAAAACTTCAAGACACTGTTTGCTTCCCATTCTCTTAAAGGAGAAGCACAATCCTGGTGGAAAATGGAGGTACATACTAAGGGTAGAAATGTTATGAATAAGCTGAGTTGGGAAGAATTTAGAAATCTAGTGATAGAAAAATATTGTCCTTACAATGAGATAGAAAAACTAGAGGCTGAATTCTTAGCACTAGAGATGAAAGGGTCTGCATACTGGGAATATACTGATAGGTATAATGAATTATCCAGATTAGTACCACATTTGATAACCCCGGAATCAAAAAGAATAGGAAGGTATATTTGGGGATTAGTGCCACAAATAAGAGGACTAGTGAAATCTGCTAGAACCAAAACCTTCCAAGAAGCAGTAATTTTGTCAGGAAGTCTGACAGATGAAATGATCAGGAATGGATCATTGAGTCATCAACAGGTAGGAGAGAAAAGGAAATGGACTGAAAATCATCCTGGAAGAAGATTTGGAGAAAGTTCCCAGAAAAGAGTAGCTCGACCTCCACCAAGGAAATTTTTAGGAACAACTCAAGGAAAGAAAGTAGAAAAACCACCACAGTGCAACATCTGTCAAAAATATCATACAGGAAACTGTATGACAGTAGTGTGTTATAACTGCAAAAGAAAGGGACACATTTCTAGAGACTGCAAAAACCCTACTAACCCTAAACCTATCTGTTTTCAGTGTGGAAGTGAAAATCATTTTCGGAACGAATGTCCACAACAAAAGGGTAAGACTCCAGCTAACCAGAACAACCCCCGTGGAAGGGCATTTGTGATACAAGCTGATGAAGCTCGTCATGAACCAGAAGTAGTTACGGGTACGTTCCTTATCAATAACCAGTACGCTAAAGTATTATTTGATATAGGAGCAACCCGCAGTTTTGTTTCACATACTTTTAGACCACTACTTAGTCTAACATCTGAGAAATTATGTGATATTTATGTGATAGAATTAGCTGATGGTAAGATAATTTAAGCTGATGAAATTATTCCAAACTGCATCTAAAATTTAGATGAGTACTGTTTCGATGTAAATCTGATACTTATTAAGTTAGGAGGATTTGATATCGTAGTAGGAATGGATTGGTTAAGTGCAAATCATGTTGAAATCATTTGTGATAAGAAAATGATTAAGATTCCTGTGGCTAAGGAAAAGAAAATTCTCTGCATTTATGGTGATAAGCCAAATAATACTGTGAAATTGATTACTTGTGAAAAAGCACGAAAATATCTCAACATGAATTGTTTAGCATTCTTGGCTCATATTGTTGATACAAAACGTGATAAGGAAAATTTGGAAAGTGTTCCTGTTGTAAATGAATATGCTGATGTGTTTCCTGATGAATTACCTGGACTGCCACCCCCTCGTCAGGTAGAATTTAAAATAGAGTTGATACCGGGAACAGCCCCTATTGCCAAAGCACCTTATCGTTTAGCACCAACTGAGATGAAAGAACTTATGACTCAGTTACAAGAATTGTTAGATAAAGGATTCATACGTCCTAGTGTATCCCCTTGGGGAGCACCAGTCTTATTTGTTAAAAAGAAGGATGGAACCTTTAGAATGTGTATTGATTATAGGGAACTTAATAAGGTTACTATAAAGAATAGGTATCCACTCCCTACAATTGATGATCTGTTTGACCAACTGCAGGGATCAAGTTATTTCTCAAAAATAGACTTAAGATCTGGATATCATCAATTAAGGGTACAGGAAGATGACATTTCTAAGACTGCTTTTAGAACTAGATATGGTCATTATGAATTCCTTGTGATGCCATTTGGGTTAACCAATGCTCCAGCGGTATTTATGGACTTGATGAATAGAGTATGTAAACCTTACCTAGATAAATTTGTTATAGTCTTCATTGATGACATTCTAATTTATTCTAAGAGTAAGGAAGACCACGAACAACACCTTAGGTTAACCTTGGAACTGTTACGAAAAGAAAAGTTATATTCAAAATTTTCCAAATGTGAATTTTGGTAAAGAGAAGTACAATTCCATGGGCACATAGTCAACCAAAATGAAATTCAGGTTGATCCAGCAAAAATAGAAGCAATTAAGAAATGGGAAATTCCAAAAACTCCGACAGAAGTACGTCAATTTTTAGGTTTAGCAGGATACTACAGGAGATTTACAGAGAACTTCTCAAGAATAGCTCAACCGTTGACAAAATTGACTCAGAAAGATAAAAAGTATGTATGGGAAGAAAAACACAATAAGGCCTTTGAACTCCTTAAGAGTAAATTATGTAGTGCACCTGTGTTAGCTTTACGTGAAGGAATAGACAACTTCATAGTCTATTGTGGTGCCTTTCGTCAAGGCTTTGGATGTGTTTTGATGCAAAAAGATAAGGTGATTGCATATGCATCTAGACAACTTAGAGGTAGTGAAAAGAATTACACCACCCATGATCTAGAATTAGGAGCTGTAATATTTGCACCGAAAATTTGGAGACATTATTTATATGGAACTAAGTGTATAATATATACGGACCACAAAAGTTTACAACACTTCCTTGATCAAAAGATGTTAAATATGAGGCAAAGAAGATGGGTAGAGTTATTAAGTGATTACGACTATGAAATTAGGTATCACCCAGGGAAAGCCAATGTAGTAGCTGATGCTTTAAGTAGAAAAGAAAGAACAAAACCTCTACGGGTACGAGCAATGAAAATGGAACTACGTTCAGATCTATTAAAACAAATCATGGAAGCTCAACAACAAGATCTGCTGAAACTAAAAGGACAAAGAAAAGACTTGAAAGAAGAAGCAGATGGAATTCTAAAATTCAACGGAAGGATCTGGATACCAGACAACAACCTAATTAGAACAACTGTTTTGCAAGAAGCTCATAAATCAAGATACTCTGTGCACCCAGGAAACAATAAAATGTACAAAGATTTAAAATGTCAATACTGGTGGCCAGGCATGAAAGAGTCAGTTGGAAAATGTGTTGAACAATGTGATGTCTGCTCAAGAATAAAAGCTGAGTATCAGAAACCTTCAGGATATTTGCAACAACCAGAAATCCCAGAATGGAAATGGGATCAAATTACAATGGATTTCATAACTAAGTTACCCAGGACTAGAAATGGATACGACACAATTTGGGTTATAGTTGATAGACTAACTAAGTCTGCTCATTTCTTACCTAACCGTGAAGATTACAAGATTGAGAGATTAGCAAGAATCTACATTAAAGAAATTGTGTCTAGACATGGAATACCTGTATCCATTATATCAGATAGAGATAGCAGATTTACTTCTAGATTCGGGTAAACTTTACAAAAAGCTTTAGGAACCCAAGTAAACTTAAGTACAGCTTATCATCCACAGACTGATGGACAAAGTGAAAGAACAATACAAACTCTAGAAGATATGCTATGGGCTTATGCTATAGACTTTGGTGGAAATTGGGATAGTCACTTGCCTTTAATAGAATTTTCATACAATAACAGTTATCATTCTAGTATTGGATTAGGACCATTTGAAGCTCTATATGGAAGAAAATGTAGATCACCTTTATGTTGGAATGAAATAGGTGATAAACAACTCACGGGTCCTAAACTAATCCAAGAAACTACAGATAAGATCACTGAGATTAAAAACAGGTTAAAAGCAGCTCGTGATCGACAGAAAAGCTATGCAGACAAACGGAGGAAACCATTAGAATTCTAGATTGGAGACAGAGTTTACCTAAAAATATCACCCTCTAAAGGTATCTTTCGATTTAGAAAATCCAGTAAACTGAACCCTAGGTACATTGGTCCATTTAAAATTATTGAGAGAATTGGTCCTGTAGCATATAAGTTGGATTTACCACAGGAATTAAGTGAAGTGCACAACACTTTTCATGTGTCCAATCTCAAGAAATGCTTAACCAACGAAACTCTGGTTGTGCGAATTCAAGAAATACAAGTTGATAAGAAATTGCATTTTATGGAAGAACCAATAGCCATTGTGGGAAAAGAAATAAAGAAGTTAAGAAGAAGTAAATTCCCATAGTAAAAATTAAGTGGAATGCAAAAAGAGGACCAGAATACACCTAGGAAAGGGAAGATGAAATCAAGAAGTATCCTCACCTGTTCAAAGGTAATACTTATTTAAGTTTTAAGGCACACTCCACTGAATATCGGGACGAAATTCTTTTAACAGGGGGGGGGGAATGTGGCAACCCTAAAATTTATTTGATTTCATAAGCCACAGTAATATTATTTTTAGTATGGAAATATATATGTGTGGTTACCTGCATACAAATTAATTTGTAACACCCGTAATTTCTTATTAAAGAAATTAAAAGAATAAAATAGAAAGAGAAAGGAAAGAAAACAAAAGTTACTTTTGTTTAAGGGCCAAAAGTGTCAAATGGGCAAACTTTCTATTAATTCTTTGTACAAAAGGTGGTATGGCACCCACGTTGTCTGCATTTTCACTGCATTCGATATCTTTAGAGAGAGAAAGTAGAAGGAGCAGAAAACCCTCGGATTTTTGAAGAAGAATCTGTAAACTTGGAAGCTTTTGGTAAGAATTCTTGAGTTTTTGAAGTTTTAGATGATTCTAGAACCGTATGTGTGCTTATAAGTGTGTCTTGTGTGTTCGGTGGTGTGGTGTGTGTGTTCTAGGTGTTAGAACAAGTTGAAAAGGTTCGGGTGAAGAGAGTGACATTCGAAGAAGGCAACAAAGGTGAGTTCTAGACCCCGTTTCACTGTTTTTAAATGTTTTGGGGCTGGAAATGCATGTAAATATGTTTTTATAAAATTGTGGGTTGATACCCGTATGAAATAATTGTATGTATGTTTATGTTTATGTTAGATTTATGCCTAGAATTATGTGCATATGTTTAGAAATAGGCATTATGATGTTTTGGATTCGGATTATGAATTAGACACATGAGTAGGATGCTAATGTGACTGAAAATGGGACTTAGAATAAATAAGCAAAAGTTGGTAAGTCCACTAGTGGTCATACGACCAACAGTGTGGTCGTATGACCAGAATATTTTTCTAAGTATGAGGCCCATAGGACTCATACGACCAACAGTGGTCGTATGATCATGTGGAAATTTTCTAAGTATAGACTCATACGACCAACCGTGGTCGTATGATCCAAATATATTCCTAAGTCCAGGGGTGGTACGACCAGCAGTGGTCATACGACCAACAGTGTGGTCGTATGACCAGCTGAAATCTGTGTTAAGTGAAACGACCAGCAGTGCTCATACGGCTAATAGTGCTCATACGCCCAGAGGGCTTATATGCCCAATAGTGCTAAAACGCCTAAACACTTAGAAATTTTCAGGAATTTCCAGTAAGTCCAAAGTTCGAGGTTTGACCAGGGTTGACTAGGGTTAATAAATGACGATGTCTCATGCATATAATGATGAGAATGATTAACCCTAATTGTTACTAATATTATTATTAGTATATTATTGTTAACAATATTATTAAAATATTGTTAAGTAAGGAATGATGCTATGCAGGATGATGTACGTATGATGACGAATGTATGATGATGAATGTATGATGAATATGTATGATGTGTGTATGTTCCTTGTGATTGTGTATGCTTATCTTTCTGAAACTTTTACGAATAACGAGAAATGAATTAATGAAGTATTATGTATCGTAAAGTGAAAGATAATGAAAGAGGAACATGATGACGAATGCATGTATTAACGAATGAACGAAATGAAGAATGATGATGAATACATGCATTAATGAACGAACGAATTATGTCTTGCAAGCATTGAATAACGCGATTGGTCCTTCTATGTGATTGACCATGGTCATGGTACCTCTACCGCTTACCTCTAGTACCGTGGCATACGTTTTGTTGTTCATATGTTGACTTCGGCCCGGTAGCTAATAACGATCGGGGTGTAGCATATGGTATTGGTACAATTCACCTTTCAATGTGCAAGTAGTAACGAATGACGAAGATAATAATGAATATTATCTCTATGTACGTATGATGTAGGAGTATTATAAACGTAAAATGAAAGATAATGAAAGAAGAATGATGATGAATGCATGCCTTAATGAACGGACGAATTATGTCTTGCAAACATTGAATAACGCGATTGGTCCTTCTATGTGATTGACCATGGTCATGGTACCTCTACCTCTTACCTCTAGTACCGTGGCATACGTTTTGTTGTTCATATGTTGACTTCGGCCCGGTAGCTAATAACGTTCGGGGTGTAGCATATGGTATTGGTACAATTCACCTTTCAATGTGCGCAAGTAAGTATGAACGGGATTCTTGTCATTCGACCACAGTAATCATAGCCAAGTGCTATGAAGTGGGTAAAGC
This sequence comes from Flaveria linearis, assembly GCA_024085815.1. Classification (NCBI taxonomy): domain Eukaryota; kingdom Viridiplantae; phylum Streptophyta; class Magnoliopsida; order Asterales; family Asteraceae; genus Flaveria; species Flaveria linearis. The sequence continues at coordinate 9,961,418 of CM044012.1, read as the reverse complement.
CTGACAGAATCCATACGAGAAGTTAAAGATAACGATGAATAACGAATGATGAAGATAATAACGAATATTATCTCTGTGTACGTATGATGTATGAACGCATGCACGAAAGGATACTTTTAAATAAGTAAAAGTATGTTTTATTATAAAACTAGAACTCACTCAGCAACGCTGACTTTTATGTATTTTCCAGTTGGCAGGTAGTGTTGCTGAGGATGGTACGAGGCGGCTACTCAGCTCTTTTGGGATGGCATTCTTTTGTTAATGTTTTTGTATTGTAATGCAAACAAACGATATTTTGTAACGGGTGTTGTATTACTTTGCAAAAGCATTTATAGTAATTTAAAAGTTTCCGCTGCATGGTTTTTATTAAATTGTATTAAATGTATGTTTTATGGGTAATGACGACCAACTGTGAGGTGCCCGGGAACGGGGCCTTACAAGTTGGTATCAGAGCCAAAGTTTAAGTGAAATGGGTAAAATTTTTTAGAATAAACCTAAGACTTAAACTGAGAATGGGACAGGGGGAAATGGGAATGCCATCTGAGTAGCTGCGTGCCATCAGGTATTTTCTTGAAAGTTAACAAGTGTTACGTGTGCATGTTATGTGTTTATGTGTACTGTTAGACTTAGATACTAATGTAGTCAGGACAGGTAATGCTCGGGGTGTGAAGAGTAGAGTAAGTGGCTAATCACAACTGGCCACTGTAATTAGGGACTTACTATACTTAACATAAACTGAGCTATTTCCTTGAATGACAGTATTGGTGTTTAAATCTTTCAGTGTGATAGAAGATGGTCGGTGGTAGATCATCGAAAGCCCCAATTGGTGGAGGCAGTGGCGGAAGTGGTACGGAACCACGAGTCACAAGAGGTAGGCCTAGAAAAGAGAAGAAGGTTCCCGAAGAACCTAATACTACTCCCTCGGGGGGAGTGGATGAGAGTGATGATTTTAGGGCCTCGGTGAAAGAGGCAGTTGTTGAGGAGGTGCACCAGGTTATGCAGACGATCCTACCGTCTGTAATGACAGAAGTGTTAAAGGCAGTACGTGAGGACGATAGACGAGGAAGGAATCGGTCCTCAGGTAGACAACAACAGGAGGAAACAGAAACGGTACTATCTGATGATGAAGAGGAAGAAGAACAGTTACGGGAGACCGCCCGGGGTTGTAACTACGGGGCATTCATGAGGTGCAAGCCCCCAACTTTTGATGGGTCTGGTACTGCTACTGATGCTCACCAATGGGTGATGGAAATGGAAGCTGTCCTCGATATTAGTGATTGCCAGGAGGACAAGAAGGTGAAGTTTGCTACCCACTCTTTTACAGGGTCGGCTTTATGCTGGTGGAAAAATATAGTCCAAGCCGAGGGTAGCAGGGCTGTAGGGAAGATGAAGTGGGCTGAGTTGAAAAGGCTGGTGATCGAGGAATTCAGTCCTCGTCGGGAAATGGATAGAATAGAGAGAGAGTTCCTGCAGTTGGAGGCGGGGACGATGACCCACCAACAATATACCACCAAGTTTAACGAATTGGCGTTGTTGGTGCCGGAGCAGGTGACGCGGTGTCACGAAAGATCAACCGGTATATTCAAGGACTGCCGGCTGAAATTCGTTGGCACTTGGTTTCTGCTCGACCAAGCACTTTCAGGTCGGCAGTGGATTTGGCGGGAAGGTAATTCGACGAACGTGCTGCTTTGGTGAAGGCTAAGGGAAGCAAGAAAGGAAGTGGAGAGAAGAACTGGCAGGGGAAGAGATTTGGTCGGGGTGATGCTTCGACAAACAACAAGAAAGCGAGGGTGGATGACCGCCGAGTGGTCGTGTCTGGAGCTGGGGAGAAGAAGTGTGGTAAGTGTGGAAAGGAGCACTCAGGGGAGTGCAAGTGGGGATACAACATCTGTTTTAAATGTGGGAGGACTGGACATATGGCCAAGGATTGTCGGATGGGCAAGTGTTTTAACTGTGGGGAAAGTGGTCATATGAGCAGAGATTGCAAGAAGCTGAGAGCTGAGGGCTCGGGGGAGAAGAAGACGGGAGGAGAAGCACCAAGGGCAAAGGCTAGGGCTTTCACCATGACGCAGGAAGAGGCTAGGACGGACCCCGATGTAGTGTCAGGTACGTTTCTAGTAAATCAAACTCTTGCTTCTGTGTTATTTGACTCTGGTGCTAGTAGGAGTTTCATTTCTGCTACTTTCTGTGCTAAATTGCCTGTTAGTAGCAAAGGCATTAGTGAGCCTTTTTATGTAGAAACTGCTATTGGTAAGTCCACTAGAATTACTGATGTGATAGAGGACTGTACCATAGAGTTAGAAGGTCATAGGTTTGCTGCTAGATTACATGTGATGCCTCTAGGAGGATTTGATGTAGTGTTAGGGATGGACTGGTTAGCAACCTACGAAGCGAATATCGTGTGCCGAAAGAAGATGATTAGACTGACGGCGACCGACGGAAGTCCGGTGACAATTTATGGCGATCGAGTTACGACGATTCCGAAGGTGATCTCGATGGCGGTGGCGGGAAAGTGTATGAGGCGCGGATGTAGCGCCTACTTATATTATGTAAAGAATGTAGAGACGCCAACACCACAGCTATGCGATGTGCCAGTGGTGTGTAACTTTCCAGACGTGTTTCCCGAAGACTTATCGGGATTGCCACCTGACCGAGAGATCGAATTCCAGATCGATCTGATACCGGGTGCCCAACCTGTCGCAAAAGCACCGTATCGCTTGGCTCCGACGGAGATGAAAGAGTTGATGGAGCAGTTGCAGGAGCTGCTGGATAAGGGGTTTATCAAACCCAGTATCTCACCTTGGGGTGCTCCGGTTCTGTTCGTAAAGAAGAAGGATGGTAGTATGAGGATGTGCATCGACTACCGCGAGCTGAATAAGCTGACGGTGAAGAACAGATACCCCTTACCAAGGATCGATGACTTGTTTGATCAACTTCAGGGTGCCAGTTGGTTTTCAAGGATAGATCTTCGATCAGGTTACCATCAACTAAAGGTGAAGGAACAAGATATCCCTAAAACAGCCTTTCGTACGCGCTATGGTCACTACGAATTTCTTGTCATGTCTTTTGGGTTGACCAATGCGCCGGCTGCTTTTATGGATTTGATGAACCGAGTGTGCCGACCAATGTTGGATAAATCAGTAATTGTATTCATCGATGATATTCTGATTTATTCAAGAGGTGAAAAGGAGCATGCCGGGCATATTCGGGAAGTGTTGGAAACGTTGAGAAGGGAGAAATTGTACGCCAAGTACTCCAAGTGCGCCTTTTGGTTACGCGAGGTGCAATTTCTGGGTCACGTAGTGAATGCAGAAGGAATAATGGTGGACCCAGCAAAGGTTGAGGCGGTGATGCAATGGAAATCACCAAGGACGCCATCCGAGATTCGTAGCTTCTTGGGATTGGCAGGCTATTATAGAAGATTCATTCAAGACTTTTCAAAGATCGCCTCACCTTTGACAAAATTGACTCGTAAGGACGTAAAATTCGTGTGGGGTCGAGAGCAGGAGACGGCTTTTGAGGAGTTGAAGGCAAGACTAACACAAGCTCCTGTCTTGACTTTGCCTGAAGGAAGTGAAGACTTAGTGGTCTATTCGGATGCATCTTATTCTGGGCTAGGTTGTGTGTTGATGCAACGTGGAAAGGTGATAGCCTACGCATCTCGACAGCTGAAGACCCACGAAGTCAACTATCCCACACACGATCTAGAATTAGCCGCGGTGGTTTTTGCGTTGAAGATTTGGCGGCACTATCTATACGGGACGAAGTGCACAATCTTCACTGACCACAAAAGCTTGAAGTATTTCTTCGAGCAGAAGGATCTAAACATGAGGCAGAGGCGGTGGTTGGAACTGATAAAAGATTATGATTGTGAGATCCATTACCACCCGGGCAAAGCCAATGTGGTGGCTGATGCCCTTAGCCGAAAAGAAAGGCCTGAGCCGATCCGGGTGAAGGCTTATCAGTTGATTATGACCTCCGACGTGATGACACAGGTTAAGGAGTTTCAAGATGAGGCTTTGAAAGAAGATCGTCTTAACTCCGAAAGGATGAGAGGTCTAGTGACGGAATTGGGTGAGAACACTCTAGGTGTTAAGACCCGATTTGGGCGAATGTGGATTCCTCGATACGGGGATCTACGTGAAAGGATTATGGACGAGGCCCATAAGACACGATACTCCATTCACCCTGGTGCTACCAAAATGTACCACGATATGAAGAAAGACTATTGGTGGCCGGGCATGAAACGCGACGTAGTGGAGTACGTAAGTAAGTGCTTAACTTGCTTACAAGTGAAGGCGGAACACCAGAAGCCCTACGGGAAGATCCAACCGTTGGATATACCCGAGTGGAAGTGGGAACACATCACCATGGATTTCATCATGAAGTTACCACGTACCCCTAAAGGGTATGATGCCATATGGGTGATTGTGGACCGCTTGACAAAGAGTGCCCACTTCCTACCGATCCGCGAAACGTACTCATCGGAGAGATTGGCGGATCTGTTCATCAAGGAGATTGTATCTCGTCATGGTGTGTCGGTGTCTATTGTGTCCGATCGTGACACCCGGTTTACCTCCAAGTTTTGGAAGAGATTTCATGATGCGATGGGGACGAGACTACACATTAGTACAGCATATCACCCTCAGACAGACGGTCAGTCTGAGAGGACAATCCAAACACTCGAAGACATGCTTCGGGCGTGCGTGATTGACTTTGGAGGAAGTTGGGACAATCACCTGCCGTTAGCAGAATTCTCGTACAACAATAGTTATCACGCCAACATTGGCATGCCACCTTACGAGATGCTATACGGGAGGAGGTGTAGGACGCCCGTATGTTGGGGAGACATTGGGCAGAAAGAACTGGGAGGTGTTGAGGTGATCGAAGCAACGACTGAGAAATTAGAAAAGATCAAAGCCTTCATGAAGGCGGCGAAAGATAGGCAAAAGTCGTATGCTGACAAGAGGCGGAGACCGATAGAGTTCAAGGTTGGTGACCGAGTTATGTTGAAGGTCTCGCCCTGGAAGGGAATCATTAGATTCAGGAAAAGAGGTAAGCTAAGCCCGAGGTACATAGGACCTTTCCGAATTATCGCACGAGTAGGAGAGGTGGCCTATCGACTTGAATTGCCAGATGAGTTAAGTGGAATTCATCCCACATTCCATGTATCTCACCTAAGGAAGTGCTTAGCTGATGAAGACATGGTTGTACCACTGGAGGATATTGAAGTAGACGAACGGCTCAACTACGTGGAGCAACCAGTGGCAATCATTGATCGTAAAGAAAAGAGGTTGAGGAATAAGGTGGTTCCTCTTGTGCGTGTACAGTGGAAGCACAGGAAGGGATCCGAGTCTACGTGGGAGACTGAAGAAGAGATGAGACAACACTACCCACATCTGTTTGAGGAATAACAGGTTTCGGGGACGAAACCTATATAAGGGGGGTGGACTTGTAACACCCGTAATTTCTTATTAAAGAAATTAAAAGAATAAAATAGAAAGAGAAAGGAAAGAAAACAAAAGTTACTTTTGTTTAAGGGCCAAAAGTGTCAAATGGGCAAACTTTCTATTAATTCTTTGTACAAAAGGTGGTATGGCACCCACGTTGTCTGCATTTTCACTGCATTCGATATCTTTAGAGAGAGAAAGTAGAAGGAGCAGAAAACCCTCGGATTTTTGAAGAAGAATCTGTAAACTTGGAAGCTTTTGGTAAGAATTCTTGAGTTTTTGAAGTTTTAGATGATTCTAGAACCGTATGTGTGCTTATAAGTGTGTCTTGTGTGTTCGGGTGGTGTGGTGTGTGTGTTCTAGGTGTTAGAACAAGTTGAAAAGGTTCGGGTGAAGAGAGTGACATTCGAAGAAGGCAACAAAGGTGAGTTCTAGACCCCGTTTTACTGTTTTTAAATGTTTTGGGGCTGGAAATGCATGTAAATATGTTTTATAAAATTGTGGGTTGATACCCGTATGAAATAATTGTATGTATGTTTATGTTTATGTTAGATTTATGCCTAGAATTATGTGCATATGTTTAGAAATAGGCATTATGATGTTTTGGATTCGGATTATGAATTAGACACATGAGTAGGATGCTAATGTGACTGAAAATGGGACTTAGAATAAATGAGCAAAAGTTGGTAAGTCCACTAGTGGTCATACGACCAACAGTGTGGTCGTATGACCATAATATTTTCTAAGTATGAGGCCCATAGGACTCATACGACCAACAGTGGTCGTATGATCATGTGGAAATTTTCTAAGTATAGACTCATACGACCAACAGTGGTCGTATGATCCAAATATATTCCTAAGTCCAGGGGTGGTACGACCAGCAGTGGTCATACGACCAACAGTGTGGTCGTATGACCAGCTGAAATCTGTGTTAAGTGAAATGACCAGCAGTGCTCATACGGCTAATAGTGCTCATACGCCCAGAGGGCTTATATGCCCAATAGTGCTAAAACGCCTAAACACTTAGAAATTTTCAGGAATTTCCAGTAAGTCCAAAGTTCGAGGTTTGACCAGGGTTGACTAGGGTTAATAAATGACGATGTCTCATGCATATAATGATGAGAATGATTAACCCTAATTGTTACTAATATTATTATTAGTATATTATTGTTAACAATATTATTAAAATATTGTTAAGTAAGGAATGATGCTATGCAGGATGATGTACGTATGATGACGAATGTATGATGATGAATGTATGATGAATATGTATGATGTGTGTATGTTCCTTGTGATTGTGTATGCTTATCTTTCTGAAACTTTTACGAATAACGAGAAATGAATTAATGAAGTATTATGTATCGTAAAGTGAAAGATAATGAAAGAGGAACATGATGACGAATGCATGTGTTAACGAATGAACGAAATGAAGAATGATGATGAATACATGCATTAATGAACGAACGAATTATGTCTTGCAAGCATTGAATAACGCGATTGGTCCTTCTATGTGATTGACCATGGTCATGGTACCTCTACCGCTTACCTCTAGTACCGTGGCATACGTTTTGTTGTTCATATGTTGACTTCGGCCCGGTAGCTAATAACGATCGGGGTGTAGCATATGGTATTGGTACAATTCACCTTTCAATGTGCAAGTAGTAACGAATGACGAAGATAATAATGAATATTATCTCTATGTACGTATGATGTAGGAGTATTATAAACGTAAAATGAAAGATAATGAAAGAAGAATGATGATGAATGCATGCCTTAATGAACGGACGAATTATGTCTTGCAAACATTGAATAACGCGATTGGTCCTTCTATGTGATTGACCATGGTCATGGTACCTCTACCGCTTACCTCTAGTACCGTGGCATACGTTTTGTTGTTCATATGTTGACTTCGGCCCGGTAGCTAATAACGTTCGGGGTGTAGCATATGGTATTGGTACAATTCACCTTTCAATGTGCGCAAGTAAGTATGAACGGGATTCTTGTCATTCGACCACAGTAATCATAGCCAAGTGCTATGAAGTGGGTAAAGCCTGACAGAATCCATACGAGAAGTTAAAGATAACGATGAATAACGAATGATGAAGATAATAACGAATATTATCTCTGTGTACGTATGATGTATGAACGCATGCACGAAAGGATACTTTTAAATAAGTAAAAGTATGTTTTATTATAAAACTAGAACTCACTCAGCAACGCTGACTTTTATGTATTTTCCAGTTGGCAGGTAGTGTTGCTGAGGATGGTACGAGGCGGCTACTCAGCTCTTTTGGGATGGCATTCTTTGTTAATGTTTTTGTATTGTAATGCAAACAAACGATATTTTGTAACGGGTGTTGTATTACTTTGCAAAAGCATTTATAGTAATTTAAAAGTTTCCGCTGCATGGTTTTTATTAAATTGTATTAAATGTATGTTTTATGGGTAATGACGACCAACTGTGAGGTGCCCGGGAACGGGGCCTTACATAATTACTAAAGTACACAGAATTAAATTATTCATTTATATATATGTGTATATACCTTATAAAAATATATAATTTGTATGATATATATTTGAGTATATATGACTATGAAAGTACGTATGCATGTTACATGCATGCATATATATTAATAATTTATGTACGTATGAAAGGGTATGTGTACCCAAAACTCACATATATGTATGTATATCTACAAATTTGGACGTATGCATGTTTGCATGCATACACATAAATTAATTAGTTATGTATACTTGTATGCAAGGTACACCAAGTTCATACAAACGGGTATATATACAAGATTTAATGTATATATCTATATGTACGTAAACAACGCTTGGAATATCATATATATATATATTGATATGTATGCTTATAACCTCACTATATATATATATATATATATATATATATATATATATATATGTTTCGGATGTATATACATATATCTATACATCAAACACAACACAACTCAAAACAAAACATAAAAACCTAAACTAAAAACACTAAAAACCATCAATTGACTAACATTACCCAAACCATCACCCTCTTTCGAAAACCAACAATCCGAACCACCCAACCCAAACCTCTTGGTACACCTAACCAAAATCACTACCCTACACTTAATGCCATACCCCTTAGGTCAAACTGTATCCCTACTAACACTAGTTGTCTTGTCCTTTGTTCCATTTTGTCTTCTTCTTAAAACCATCTCAAGATACCATTTGAAACCATCACCACCTTCGTTTGTTATTCTTGAACATAAAACCTCCACCATGTAGCCTCAAACCAAACATCCATGTACAAAGTCAAACTCTACTAACCTAGCCTTCCACCACAACACTCTAAACATTCCATTTATACTTGAAAATCCTAACCATTTGCCACCTAGCCTCTTCTACTCTCGGTTACTCCTAAACCGCCACATCCATTAAACCCGTGAGCATGGAAGCTTGCTTTTGTCAACATCTTGTGAAAGCTTCATCATTAAGAGAACATGACAATTCCCAAAAGCATCCATCGGTTATCTCCCATTCACACTCCAAAGTCCAAACTTAGATGCCACCTTATCCTCTATCTCTCGGTTGTCTCTCTAAGAAACCATCTTTAGTTTTTCTCTTGACACCTAAGCACCCTACAAGCATGATTCATCAAAGCTATGCTCTATGAGGCGGTCGACCAAAGTAGATATATGTATCCAAGATGAGCACTACCACACCCAAACTCGTCTCTCTCTCTCGAATCATATTACAAACACAACCCAATCACCACCATCACCTCCAGTCACCTTCTGCTTCCCTCTTCATCTCTCAATTGTAACTATCTCTAACCTCACCATCACCTTGTCTTCACCCTCGGTTACAACCCAACAACAACAAACAACATCAACAACAACAAACCCGACCACCTACAACACATCACCAACAAACACACACCACCATCACCTACCATCATCATCCACCACTTTCACAGCTTTGTTCTCGGATTCCAGAAGCTAAAACATCATTAAATTCATCATCAAAGGTAATAAAAAGGTTTGGTTATATATATGTTAACAAAACATATATATATATATACATACATATTGATATGTATACAAGGATTAATTACCAAAACCAATTTTGAAAAATATTAATCCATGAATCTTGAATAATAAGTTCCAAAACTCAGAAACTTGTGATTTAAAAAGATATATTCAAATTTTGAATATATATCATAATTACTTAAGAAAAATCAAATAAATATTAAATAACTGCAATTGTGGGAATAAATATTAAAAAATTCTTGTGTTTATACTAAAATATTAAACTGGAAACTTTGATAAAATTTTGATAAGTGAAATAATTTATATAAATTATGTTATAAATGAAAAATAAGAGAAAATGTCAAAAATAGAAATAAATTCGGGAAAATTCTAATAAAATTACAGAATGATTATTTTGATGTGTAAAAACCTCTGGAATTATTTCAGAATTTTATTCCTTATTATGATTAAGATATGAATTTTTGTATGTTGTACAGTAAATAAGTCAGACTAAATAGTTAAAGTGAATAATAAATTCTGATAAAATAATAGATTAAGATTAAATATAAACCTACATAATATATAATTTTCATAATTTTTGATCAGTATAAGTATTTTTCCTAAATATTTCAATTGTTGTAGAAATTACAGAAATTGTTCTGTTATGGTTTGGACTTTGACATAATTATGTGATGATTGATTTTATAGAATCAATCTTCGGTAAAATTTTGGGAATTTTAGTGTAGAGAAACTATTTTTAATTATTTTTGTGAATATTATGGAATTTACAGAAAATAATCTGTTAAGATTTGGATATTATAAAAATTATGAGATGTTACTGAATTTGTGGGTAAGATTCTATGAATTTTTGAGGATGTTTGGACAATAGTAGGTATTTTTGATGATTTATGTAGAATTTATACTAATTTTTGACAAATTATGTATAAATAATTTATGGGAAGTTTGTTATTGGTAGAACTTCAAAAGATATTTACATCTGAGGTTATAAAAATTCTAAAGAAAATATGGTCTGACACTGTGAACTATCTTGTTAGGTTCAAGTGAGAAGACACGGTGAGTTCAAAGCCTCATTTTCAACCGTTTGGTATTCAGTAATGTTTTGGGGGAAAAAGTATACTGTTGGGTTGATGTATTATTTGGAAATATTTTGTTTGCTTACTGTCATTTGCGACATAACCATTAGTTCGAATGAGGAACCGGTCAATAATATTGGTAGCGCTACTTAGGAGAATATTTGCACTAACCGGATGGGGGTTACTGCTATTTTGCTGCATCTAACCGAATGAGGGTTAGGATGTAATATTATCTGATTTTATGATTATTTCGTGATAGTATGATTATGTTGTGAGCAAGTTTGGTTGTAATTGATACATCAACAAAATATTTTTTCTGAATTAAACCTATGTTCTCACCAAAATTTTTGTTAACTGGTTTAAGTGTACTTTTCAGGAAATGAGTAACACCTTTGATTTCAGCTTTGAGGTTCACGATGGTTGGGGCGAAGTCGTGGGACGAGTCTGTGTAACACTGACCGTCAACATCGTTGACGGAAGTGTGTACGTGGACACACATTTTCATAGATTTTAGACATGCTGTAACTTAGTTGTAATTAATTACATCTAATTTTGGTATATTATGTAAAAAGATGTAATTCCTCGAGTATTAATAAAAGCATGTCTGTGTTCTGTTTCATATTATAACTGTGTTTATTTCACTGTAAACAATGCACTCTGATAAAAGCTAGTCACATTCCACCTATATCGTTCACGCTTCCGCCGGGATGTGACAATACGTTTTCCGGAATAAATGCGTTTCGAAACGCAACCGTGAAATGCGTCAATCTGGGATTAGGTCAAAACCCGAGAATTGGACAGATAAGGTTATAATGCGACTGGCATGGGAAGTTAACGTACACAATATCATTTTAATACTTAATTGCATATATTTTGATACCAAAATGATTATATTAACACTTATTCGAGGAAAACACGTAAAACCGTTGAACGTGTTAAATACATGTTAATTTACAACGTTTGTATAACCGAATCTAACGGGAAAAGAGAAGTTTAACATTGCGTGAAAACTTAATCGAACGTGTACGAATCGACCCGTATTTGAACCGATCATCTAACCCTAGTATATAAGCAACTTTATCCCCATTTTAGGGTTTCAAAAGCAAGAATTTGGGCAGAGAGAGAGAGGCCGCGGCTCCCTTCTCCCCCTCCTCTCTCCGACCGTTTTCCGGCCACCGGTGCCATATATCAAATCGAAGCTCTCGGAAAAACGAACACGATGGCAGTGGTGGTTTCTTCTGATTCACAACGAAGAGGGAGTTATGAAAGAGAGAAGGTGGTGTGGCGGCTAGGGTTCCGGCGAGATTCCGTCCGCCGCAGCCGGCGGCTGGCGGTGTCTGGCGGCGAGTGCCACCCATGCTCTTCTTCCTCTTGACGATATCTTTCCAATGGTGGTAGCCTCTTCCTCTAATTCACAGCGGTTTGAAAGTTACAGCCGTTTGAAAGTGGCGGCAGCTAGGGTTGGTCGAAGGTGTTGTTGGTGGTCGACACAGCTACGTTTTGTGGCTGTGTTGGTCGCAGCCGTGGGTGTAGACTCAGCAGGAACGAAGGGTGGTGGCTAGTACCGAAGGTGGTTGGTGTGGTTGGCTGTGGTTTACGGCTGTGATGATGGATGTGGCTGCAACAGCGGTGTATGGCCGCGATGGTGGTGATGGACACGGTAGAAAGCAGCCGCCATACCCGACTGATGGTGGTGACGGTTGTGCAGCAGTGACGGTGAAGGTGATGGCAGTGTGTAGGCTGCGGTTAGGGGTGTCGGTTGTGGGCTGCGACTGTGGTTATAGTTGTTATTGGTCACGGTGACGGTGACGGAAGGTCGAACCGGTTGTGGTTGTGTTGGCTGTCATGGTTGTGGCGGTCGGTGGTGGTTGATTTAGGGCACCCGAAGGCTGCCCGAAGTGGCTGGGATGATAGGATAGGCTGCAGTGATGGTTGGAAGCTATCAAAGTAGTCGGTTTGGTGTCGGTTAGGGCGGTAAGTGTCAAAAATGGTGGTGGTGTTGACGGTGGTGATTATGGTTGTGATTAGGGTTGTGTTTGGGGCTGTTGATGGTAGTTAATAGCTGTGCAAGTGTCGGTTATGGTGGTGAATAACAATAATTGTGATGATGGTTACGATTGTGATTGTTGGTTGTGGTTTTCAAGTTTGGTTATGATGGTGTTTAAGTGATGGCATAGTAATGTTGATCGATGATGTTGAAGGTGGAAGTGTAGTCGATTATGGTAATGGAAGTGTAGGATGGCAAAGTAAGGCTTGGATCAACGGGGTCAACGAGCAGTCAACGGAACGGGAACGCGATTAACTCAAGGCGTAAACGAGTGGGTTAGAAAATATAACCGAGGGGAAGGTAAAATCGCACGCGCAACGCATTTGAAATTAAAATATAATTTGCATACGTGTTATTTGAGCTCTAAATAATTAAAGGCATAAGTTATAAATACGTGAATTATAAATGAAAAAGAACATCACTTGCTATAATTATTTGATTTAAATGGATGGTTTGGACTTGAGATTTAAATAACAACAATATTTTTGTGGAAATCAATCTAGATAAATCGATTTTCTACATTCTTCATGCTAAGACTCAATTCTTAATTGAATGCAATAATTAACCTAATGTACAAGAGTTAATTCATATCAACTAACAATTACACGAGAAGCTAAGCTACATTAAGGATACTAAACACCAACTTTAAGATAACTAAAGAGCTCAACCACACGCATGTAATAACATCATGCAAATTCTAAACATGAATCTTATATGTTCTAATTAGGATCGCTTGTTGGTGATCATTCTTTTTCTTTATCAAGCTCAGAATTATTTAAGGACACCAGGTGAGTTCTAGTGATGAAACATGCTCTGTTATTTTATGAACTATAATTGTGCTTTACTTGGTGCTTGTATGTGGGATTTATGGATACCTGCTGATACTTACATCATGATCATTAATTCTTTTGTGAACCGCTTGTTTTATGTGGATAGATATATTTGGGGAAACCCCCACACACAGTGGCTCCCGCCCCAGGGAGGTACCCCACTGAGATCCTGAGGGTCGTTTGTGGCATGTGACAGGTTTTGCTAAGAAACTATGGTGAACCATCCGGGCAGGTAGGGTTCACTGGTTTGGGGTTCAGTTCTCCCCTTTTGAGGCGTTAACCGGTTAAACGTAACTTTCAAAGAGGCTAACCGGGACAGAGTGCAGGGTTGATTATGATACCCCCACGATAACTGAAACAAAAATGATTCTTTTAAAATCAAATGAGATTTTTCATAAGATTTTAACTATGATTCTTTCCTTTTTATCAAATGAGGATTTTGTTAAGTACATTGGTTTTTAAACTTTAAGCACTTGAACTTACCAACTTTATGTTGACACAAAATCTTTTTGAGCATGTCTTCAAGTACATCTAGGGATAATAGTTGAGCTATAGAAGTTACCCAAATCCGAAGCAAGATATGAGGGTAGAGGTTGAAGACAAAAGTTGAGCCTAGAAGCCTTAGTTACTGAACCCTCAAGAAATATTGACCAGGAGATTGACCAAGATACCTATAGATTGTAGATTGAGGCACCTTGTGAATTAAAACAAGGCCAATATTTTAATGTAATATTATGTGACGCTTTATAATAAACCATTTAGTTTCCGCTGCATTTTGGTTGTTGTTTACTGATCGTTACATCCCGCCTCTCTAGGCCCGGGGTGTGACATTATCTTCATGACTTTTCTGTCTATCTTGGGCAGCCTTTAGTCATTGCATAATTTCTTGGAGTTTCTCAGCTGTCTCAAGAATAATTTACAGTTTTAGTCAATTAATCATCCCTTACTTCTTGTCCAACATATGGGAGTTCCGTATTTCCTACCATATAACGCTTCAAATGGTTCAGCCTTACTGCTGGAATGGTAGCTACTGTTATAAGAAAATTCAATCAAAGACAAATGATCATCCCAGCTACCACTAAAATCAATCACACAAGCAAGCAACATGTCTACTAAAGTTTGAATTGTTCGCTCGCTCTGACAATCGTCTGAGGATGATATGCGGTGCTTAAACTGATTTTTGTTCCAAGTTCCTTTTGGAAACTAGTCCAGAATCTGGATTAAATCGGCTATCTCTATCGAAGATAATGGATAAGGGCACACTATGTTTACTTTCTATTTCATCAATGTATATCTTAGCTAGCTTTTCTATTAGATAGCTCTCACTTATGGGTAGAAAATTTGGTGACTTGGCTAACCTGTCAATCATGACCCATATAGCGTTATATCCTCTTTGTGTTCTTGGAAGTTTCGTGACAAAATTCATTGTCACTGATATGGTGTTAATTAGTTAGATTCCCCGTGTATATTTTGTATATTATTTGCATTGTTTTTATTCGTTTTTGTCCTAGAATTCGTATCTTTTGATATTTTGTGTGTTTGACAGGATCCCGGGCATAAAGGAAGTATTTTGAAGGTTAAACGTGAGATAACGAGGTGCCGGGATCGAGCCGAGTGGATCGGGAATTGAAAACTATTAATAAAATCTGAATTTCTTCCTCTCGCGCTACGCGCCGTTATTGAGAGGAACCCCTCGCGATACGCGAGGGGTGGAATTACCTGTGAAATGACCAAATTACCCCTGATGGATCCACTTTATTGCCCGGAGGGCCACCCGACTATTTTGTCGGGTTGCGCAAAGCCTCGCGCTACGCGTGAGAGATCTGAAAACCCGTCGCGATACGCGATGGGTGCGATTGTCGGCAAAGATGTTTAAAATCAAACCAAAACCCTAATTCGCGACATTCTGGATTTTTGGACGGCATTGGGACGGCTGAGGACGAAGGGAGGCGATTTCCAGGAGCTAAGAAGCAAAGGATTGAAGGTTTGGAGCTAGGAATTGAAGAATCGAAGGCTTAATCGTCCCGGTTTTTACGTTTCTCTTCTTAGTTTTCATTCCTTTGTAATCAATGACTTCTCCTATTCGTTTTGCTACTGTTATGAACATGTTTCTTGGCTAAACTTCTGTAGCTACCTAGGTTTGATGAATATACATTGTTTAGTTTAGTATTCTTTCGGTTTTTGGATTGTACTTGTGTTTAAAAGTTAATGATAATGATTTGGTTTGCATGATCAGTTGTGGATGTGTATTTAGATCTGCTCTTGTGATTGATTTATTGCTTCACATGTGTCTTGGTGATTGTCTGTCATATAATGGATGCATGCTAGATCGTTTACCTTGTGTTTGCGGTTTTTAGATGATTTGGTAGACGTATTGAATCATTGAAGTAATTGATCTTGAATTGGACTAATCAAATATGCAACTAATCTTAATACTATGAGGTTAATAGGTTATCAAGTTATCTTGTGTGATTGATTCCTAGGTTAGAGTCTCTGTGAGGAGTTCAGTCTAGTTTCCCGCTCATATCATAGTTTCCTGAGTTTGATTAGGCATTCCAGATCTATCCCCTTGCCTTTAGGTATTGTGACACTCGCGCCGTGAGGTAGAGTGTCTATCGGGTGTGTTATTAGCTCTCTTGGAGAACCTGTGAGGGTAATCCACAAACTGGTGTTTTATCGGCTTATTAGGTCTATCTAGTTGCTTTCCTTGAAAGTGTGGAGGTTTCTCTAGGAACCTTTTAAGTTAGCATCTCTAGATCCCGGTTACACAAGTCTTTCCAAAACTGTTAGAAGAACAGCCAAAACATGTATAGGATTCTGCCTAGGTAGTGTTTTTAATCATTTGAACTCAATTCTAGTCTTTTCCCAGTGTCTGTCCTGTTTTCAGTTCTTTCTAAAGCAATTTAAAAACAAACCCCCTATTTTACTTTCACTTAGTATTTTAGTCGAGTCTTAGGTAAGTTTAGTTTTCGTTTTCCATACAGAAGTCTTTGGGTTCGATAACTCGGACTTAATAGCTATTCTGCAGTCGACCGGTACACTGCCAGTTTTGTTACTTAAGATCGAGTCTTAGTTTTATAAATTTAAAGCTTTTTAGTGTCTAGTTAGAGTTTTATTTGTTTGTTTATTTTAGTATAGTCTAGCACACATCAAAGTTTTTGGCGCCGCTGCCGGGGACTTCTTGGGGATTACGTTAATGAGACTTACTTGATTTAATTGCTATTTGTGCTAAGTGTTTTTAATTAGTTTGTTGTTAATTCTGTTTGTTTTTATTTTATTTGTTTGAGTCAGTCTCACAGTTTTAATTTTGTGTTTTGTAGGTTTATGCCCCGCTTGAGATCACAAGGACCACCTCCGGATCAAGATTTGCAGCTTGCGTTACCCAAATTTAAGGTTGGTACTTCTTCTTTTTCTATTTTTGATTCTACACCTTTTCCTACACCTCCTTCTTCAACTTCTTCTGCATATTCTAGCCCACTTAGTTCACCACACACACATATGGCTGAGAATCAGACTGTTCATCAGCAAGCCACCCATGGCTTTACAGGAGTTAGCAATCCAATCACACTTCCTGCCATTGCTAATGATAACTCATGGAAGATCCCATCCTACGTCATGACAGCTATCTCTAATAACTGTCAATTCCATGGACGTTAGGATGAGGACGCACCTGCGCATATAGGTCGCTTAGAGCGAATTGGTAGAACTTTCAAGTTGCAGGGTGCGTCCGATGATGCCATTTTCTTACAACTGTTTCCATTTTCGCTTACTGATCGAGCCGCCACTTGGCTCGAATCTCATGCAGCTGGTACATTCACCACTTGGCCGGCTCTTCGTGAGCGTTTTCTTCATAAGTATTTTCCGCCGGCCAAGGCATCTAGGCTTAGAGATGAGATCCACTCACTCAGGATGGAACCGGACGAGCCTTACTATCGTGCTTGGGAGAGGTTTCAAAACCTACGTAGTCGTTGCTCCCAGCATGGCTTGTCTGAATGGGCTTTAGTTGAGAAATTTTATAATGGGTTGAATTATGAAACTAGGGCTAGATTCGATACTTCTGCGGGCGGGCACTTAATGGGTAAGAAAATGTGAATGAATGTAATGAAATGTTTGAGAGTTTTGCCTAAGCAGAACATGAGCAGCAGTCTGGAAACAGGAATTCCAGTCCTGCTACTAGTACCTCATCCAGAGGAGTTCACCATGTCACCATGGATACTAGTGTGGCTGCTGCTCTTGATAGTCTAGTTCGTGAGGTGAGAGAGTTGAAGAAAAAGGTTGATAGGTGTGAGCTATGTAGAGGTGACCATGCCATTAATGAGTGTCCTCTGATAGGTCAAGAACAAGCTAGCTATGTTAATAATTCTTTTAACTCCGGTTGGAGACATCAAAACAATTCTAGCTGGCGTTCTTCAGGTGCTCCCCCAGGTTTCCAACAGGGTTCTAGTCAAAACCAGGGGCAGGGTAGTGGTCAGCATCAAGGTGTTAGTTCGGGTAGTGGAGAGTTGAGTAGGATAGAGAATCTGTTAACTCAATTAGTGGTCAAAGATGCAAAAACACAACAGATTCTAGCTGAGCATGATATTATTCTGAAAAACCAACAGTCAGCTTTCCTAGATCTCTAGAGGACCGTAGGAGACATAGCTAGAAGGTTAGATGAGAGGCCCCCAGGTCAGTTACCCGGTAATACTCAACAAAACCCGAATGCACATGTTAAAGCCATTACTACTAGGTCGGGTAGGAGGTTAGATGAGGTTAGAACTCCTATAGTTGAGGAAGTTGTGTTTGAGAAAGATGAGAGAGAGGTAGTTGAGAATCCCTCTGGGGATAAGGTTGTTAAGAAGACTAGTGTGTTTGAGCATTCTCCTGAGATTGACCATTCCCGTCTCCCGTTTCCTAATAGGCTTAAGCATCAAAAGTATGAAAGGGATTACGGGCACTTTTTAGATCTCTTTAAGCAATTAAAGGTCAATCTCCCGTTCATAGAAGTGATTAAGTGGATGCCTAGGTATGCGAAATTTCTGAAGGATCTCCTGAAGAATAAAAGCAAACTGGGTGAGATTTCAAGTGTCTCTTTGTCGGGTGAGTGTTCTACGGTGGTTATGAACCAACTACCGGAGAAATTGGCAGATCCCGGGATTTTCACAATCCCGTGTCTGTTTAGTAGTGAGGTTCAATGCCACGCGTTGGCGGACTTAGGAGTTAGTATTAACCTTATGCCTTATTCCTTGTATGAGAAATTAGGTTTAGGTGAATTGAGTCCAATGCGCATGACACTTTCCCTTGCTGATAAATCTGTTAAGCACCCACGGGGAATTGTAGAGAATTTGTTGGTGAAAGTTGGTAAGTTTGTATTTCCCGTTGATTTTGTGGTTTTAGACATGGAGGCTGATGAACGTGTTCCTATTATCTAGGTCGACCCTTTTTGTGTACTGCTAAGGCAAATATTGGTGTGTTTAGGGGTCAGATCACACTTCATGTAGGAGAAGTGAGTGTTGTGTTTGAGGTAGCCAAATCAATTAGGAGTCCTAGTATTCCGAAAGAGTCGGTTTCCTTGATCAATTCTTGTGAGGTGGTTGATAGGAAAATGGAGAGTGTTAAGAATATAGAGAATAGTGCTAAAGTTGTTTGTGTTGAGAGAGCATATTCTGTCGAGGAAGAGGAGGAATTGGATAAGATAGTTGATGAGTTTTTGAGAATTTGTGAAAAAGATGATGAGTTGTTTGCTTGTGAGTTTGAAAATTTTATGATGATTAAGGATAGCAAATCCCCAAGTGTGGGGATGTTAGAGTTTGAAAGAAAACCGCCACCGTTTGCAAAACCCAAGGGTGGGGATTGTGATAGCTTGATTGAGTCTGAATATGGTGGGGTTTTTTTGGTGATGAGTTTGGTTATGATGTAGTGAGCATCAGGGGTGAGCTGGGTCTTCATGATCCCCCATAAGTTGATCTTGGAAGATAGTATTTGGGTAGTGACCTGTTTGTAGAGTTTGTAGAGTTGGTTTGCTTGAGTTTTAGGTAGTTTGTGTCGGTTTTGTGTTTTGTGTGCTTTGTTTTCGTGTCTTGTTAAGTGTTTGCAGGGAAACGATTATTCGGTTGCAATTTGACACATGACCGGGATGCTACCAGGTAAGTTTTTCGACTTGAGTCATGTTAAAATAGGTAAAAAGATTATTGGGGTCAAAATTTAGCTAAGGCATGAAAATTTTCGAAACCTTCTGAACAAAGTGCAACCTCGCGTTACGCGCCAGGTTGGTCTTGATGTTCTCGCGTAGCGCGAGGGTCCTCGCGTGTCGCGCCGTACTTTGCCTTAATCCCTCACGATACGCGAGGGATCCCAGGGTTTTCAAAAATTTTTTATTTTACCTAATTTTCGCTATTTCACCCATTTTTCCACCATTTTCTACCTTCTACCATCAGGTCATCCATTTTCCACTTGTTTAAGCAAACTTGAAAGTCTCAAATTTGTGTTCCCCTGTTTGTTGAGTCAGATTGTTTATTTTTATTGAGTCTGTTTGATGTTGTGTTGGCCTGGTAGAGTGTTTGTTTTGCAGGTTTGGAATAAATTCACCCGTACTCAATCTCCATTCGGGTGAATATATCCAACACTTTTTAAAGAGGCAACCAGTGATTCCTGATCGCGAATGAAATGCTATACGATCAGAGATTTTGGACTCAGACTGTGCACAGATGGAATCTGCTTATTACCAGCTAAGTCTTTTCCAAAACTCTTCTTATTTATGTCTTTCTTTTTAATTTACACATTGAGGACAATGTTAAATTTAAGTGTGGGGACAGGAAGACATGTGTCTTAGGTTTAATTTAATTGAGTCAATCAGTCTTTAATTTGTGCGTGTGTTAGTTTTTATTTTAGTGTGTTCTTTAAAAAAAAATAGAAATAAAAAGGAGTTGCAAAAGAAGAAAAAAAAAATAAGTGCCGAAAAGAAAAAAATTTTAGTGCAGTTTAGCTTTCATCCAAAATAAGTTAGTTTTAAATACACGTGGGTACAGGGTTACAGTGGTAGAAAAATCATGGATTTTTGATTTAATCTTTGCTTTGGAGGCTTGAAAACAGGAATAGATACCGACTTGTGAGGATCATGATTAATAAAAATAGAATACTTGAACTTAAAGGCTATACTCTTGGGGATTTGGATGATCGGCGGTTGGGTTTAAATGGACAAACATATCTAGTGATCGCGGTTAACACGTTAGTAAATTTTAATAAGTAATTAGACTTAATTGTTGGAAATCAGATTTAAACTTGACTATGATTCCACTTGCATAGGTCTTTTTCAGGGATGAAAAAGAGGTAAGTGTGGAGATATTTTATATGGTGTTAATTAGTTAGATTCCCCGTGTATATTTTGTATATTATTTGCATTGTTTATATTCGTTTTTGTCCTGGAATTCGTATCTTTTGATATTTTGTGTGTTTGACAGATCCTGGGCATAAAGGAAGCATTTTGGAGGTTAAACGTGAGTTAACGAGGTGCCGGGATCGAGCCGAGTGGATCGGGAATTGAAAACAATTAAAAAAATCTGAATTTCTTCCTCTCGCGCTACGCGCCGTTATTGAGAGGAACCCTCGCGATACGCGAGGGGTGGAATTACCTGCGAAATGACCAAATTACCCCTGATGGATCCACTTTATTGCCCGGAGGGCCACCCGACTATTTTGTCGGGTTGCGCAAAGCCTCGCGCTACGTGCGAGAGATCTGAAAACCCGTCGCGATACGCGACGGGTGCGATTGTCGGCAAAGATGTTTAAAATCAAACCAAAACCCTAATTCGCGACATTCTGGATTTTTGAACGGCATTGGGACGGCTGAGGACGAAGGGAGGCGATTTCCAGGAGCTTAGAAGCAAAGGATTGAAGGTTTGGAGCTAGGAATTGAAGAATGAAGGCTTAATCGTCCCGGTTTTTACGTTTCTCTTCTTAGTTTTCATTCCTTTCTAATCAATGACTTCTCCTATTCGTTTTGCTACTGTTATGAACATGTTTCTTGGCTAAACTTCTGTGGCTACCTAGGTTTGATGAATATACATTGTTTAGTTTAGTATTCTTTCGGTTTTTGGATTGTACTTGTGTTTAAAAGTTAATGATAATGATTTGGTTTGCATGATCAGTTGTGGATGTGTATTTAGATCTGTTCTTGTGATTGATTTATTGCTTCACATGTGTCTTGGTGATTGTCTGTCATATAATGGATGCATGCTAGATCGTTTTCCTTGTGTTTGTGGTTTTTAGATGATTTGGTAGACGTATTGAATCATTTAAGTAATTGATCTTGAATTGGACTAATCAAATATGCAACTAATCTTAATACTATGAGGTTAATAGGTTATCAGGTTATCTTGTGTGATTGATTGCTAAGTTAGAGTCTCTGTGAGGAGTTCAGTCTAGTTTCCCGCTCATATCATAGTTTCCTGAGTCTGATTAGGCATTCCAGATCTATCCCCTTGCCTTTAGGTATTGTGACACTCACGCCGTGAGGTAGAGTGTCTATCGGGTGTGTTATTAGCTCTCTTGGAGAACCTGTGAGGGTAATCCACAAACCGGTGTTTTATCGGCTTATTAGGTCTATCTAGTTGCTTTCCTTGAAAGTGTGGAGGTTTCTCTAGGTTCCTTTTAAGTTAGCATCTCTAGATCCTGGTTACACAAGTCTTTCCAAAACCGTTAGAAGAACAGCCAAAACGTGTATAGGATTCTGCCTAGGTAGTGTTTTTAATCATCTGAACTCAATTCTAGTCTTTTCCTGTGTCTGTCCTATTTTCAGTTCTTTCTAAAGCAATTTAAAAACAAACCCCCTATTTTACTTTCACTTCGTATTTTAGTCGAGTATTAGGTAAGTTTAGTTTTCGTTTTCCATACAGAAGTCTTTGGGTTCGATAACTCGGACTTAATAGCTATTCTGCAGTCGACCGGTACACTGCCGGTTGTGTTGCTTAAGATCTAGTCTTAGTTTTATAAATTTAAAGCTTTTTAGTGTCTAGTTAGAGTTTTATTTGTTAGTTTATTTTAGTATAGTCTAGTACACATCAGTCACTCTATCCTATTTCCATACTCGCAACTCCAATTGTTATAGTTGACTGGCTGGTTTTTGATGTTCAATCTTAACTTGCAAACATGTTAAGCATTTCTCAACATACTGGGCTATGGATCGTTTCATATTAGGCCACCAGTAGTGATTTCGAATATATTTATACATTTTGTCTGCTCCAGAATGCATTGTGTATTTAGACTTGTGGGCTTCATCCAATACTTTTCCCTAATTACCTCCAAATTTTAGGATCCAAATTCTCTGACCAAATTGTTGGATTCCATCCATTCCTTTAGTCAATAATTTTGGTTACCTATCATTGTTTCGGCCTGAATATTCTTATCTTTCAATGCTTCAGTTTGAGCATTCTTGATTTGGTCTTTCCAATCAAGCTTGACATATATCTTTAATGCTTTTACCCTAATTGGTTTAACTCTTTCTTTCCGACTGAGAGCATCCGCGACTACGTTAGCCTTCCTGGGTGGTATTTGATTTCACAATCTTAATCATTGTGAAGTTCCATCCACCTTCTTTGCCTCATTGTTTAACATCATTTGATTAAAGTTGTGTTGTAAACTCTTATGGTCTGAGTATATTACACACTTAGTACCATACAAGTAATGTCGCCAAATCTTTAAGGCAAACACTATGGCACCAAATTCAAGGTCGTGAGTAGTCTAGTTCTTTTCATGAACTTTTAGTTGTCATGATGCATAGGCTATAACGTTATTTCGTTGTATCAACACACAACTTAAACCATTATATGATGCATCACAGTATATTCCAAAGTCTCATTACCATATGGTAATACAAGTAGAGGAGCACCGCTAAGCTTTTGTTTTAGAAGATTGAATGCTTCTTCTTGCTTTGGTCCCAAGTCAAACTTTACATTCTTTCGAGTCAAAGATTTTAAAGGGGTAGCAATCTTAAAGAAGTCTTGAATAGACCTTCGGCAGTATCTTGCTAAACACAAAAAGCTTCTAATTTCACTGGGATTCTTTGGTGCTTCCTATTTCATCAAAACTTCTATCTTGACTGGATCTGCTTATATTCCCTTCTCATTTATCATGTGGCCAAGGAATTGAACTTCTCTTTTCCAGAAGTCACATTTAGAGAATTTTCCATAAAGCTTTTCATGTCGAAGTGTTTCTAGAACCATTTTCAGATGTCTAGCATGACCATCTTGGTCCATAGAATAAATAAGTATCTCGTCTATGAAGACAATGACAAACTTATCCAAGTATGGCTTGCAAACTCTATTCATCGGATCCATGAATGCTGCATGGACATTCGTTAGTCCAAAAAACATAACTGAAAATTCGTAATGCCCATAACGCCGTCTTGGGAATGTCTTCATCGTGCACTTTCAACTAATGATAACCTGATCGAAGATCAATTTTTACAAAGTAATTGGCTTTTTGAAGTTGATTAAATAAATCATCTATTCATGGTAAAGGGTACTTGTTCTTGATAGTTAACTTGTTTAATTCTTGATAATCACTGCATATACGCATTGAACCATCTCTCTTTTTGACGAACAATACGGGTGCTCCCCAAGGAGAGAAACTCGGTCTAATAAACCCTTTTTCTAAGAGTTCGTCAATTTGCTTCATAGGTTCTTTCATCTCAAAAAGGGATAGACGATAAGGAGCCTTCGGGATTGGTTTAGCACCAGGTACTAAATCAATACGAAATTCTATTTGACGATCAGGTAGAAGTCCTGGTAAATCTTCCGGAAACACATCTGCGAATTCGGACACTACAGGGATTTCATTGACTTGCATTTCCTTTTTAGCATCTATCATGCACAAGAGAAAGGCTATGCATCCTTTTGGAATACATTTCATTACGTTCATTACTGAGATGATACTGGTCTTGGGGTTTCCATCACTTCCATCAACTATTAACTTCCCCCCATCTTGCTTACGTATCTTCATCGTCTTATGTTCACAGTCAAGACAAGCACAATGTTTATTCAACCGGTCCATCCCAAGAATAACATCATATTCACTGATAGGATCAATTAGAGCAATCTGTATCAATTAAATGAACAATTCAAAGCAAAATACAATCAATTGTAATCAAATCATGCAAAATCAACAAAATTCATATTCCATTGATAGCAAAGACGATTACAAGTGATAGAAAGCAGTTCTCATAAAACATATGCAAAAATTAACAATCTATACTACGTCTATGCTATTTATACTAGAACTAAGGAACTAAATTTACACAAAAAGTCCCTACACTAGTATAAAATACAAAATAGACACTAAACAATAAAGACTAAATGTTAATCTTTTAAGGGACCTAACAATACTCCCCCTAAGATTTACATTGTCTTCAGTCTTCAGTTCAGCTCCATCCTTTCTTTTCTTCTTTTATCTTCGATCTTGTCTTTGTCTTCATTCTTCAATCTGCAAAGAAATCCTCAGGTTCTTCTTTTACAGAGAACATTGGCTTCTGCTTGTACATTTCAATTTCCTTCAATGCATTCTCAATCGCTGACTTGAATTTCTTTGCTAGCACAGCTTGCTCTGGTTTTGATTCATTGGTTTTTATATCTAATGCTTCATTCTTTCCAACGTGTTCTTTGACAAACATGCTATATCAACATTAGCATATAGTTCAATTGGAATTCCGCAGTCTTTTGTGTACAATTCAAGCACACCTTTTCTTGATATTCTCATAAACTCAATATTTGGAATATCTTTCTTCACGATGTTTGCATAAGCAAGAGCCTTTCTCAATGAAATTCGCTCCATTGCAGCATTCATCACATTGATAATTGAGATAAAGTATTTCTTATCTTGTTCTGCAATATCAGGAATCACCTTCTCAAACTTTTGTACAGCCAAGAATGAAATATAACTCGGGTGAAGTAATTTTAGTTCAAAAGTACCAAACAATGAAATCATGTCCTCATCCCAGTTTGTGAGATTTCGGACCAACTTCAACTCAAAAGTTGAGGTGTTATAGAACCATCTCAAAATTGGTTTTGTCTTTTGATTTCCTTCAATGACCTTCAATCCCGGTGAAGTTACTTTCTCGAAATACTTATCAGAAAATTCAATCATAAAATGTTCTTCTTCTGTTTGTAAACCCCTTAACTTTTTGTTTTACTTCAGCAAAGCAAAGTACTCCTTGTCTTCCTGATCACATCTTGTTTCAAGGAAGTTACTAGTCCTTGCTAATCCTCTTTTCAAGAGTTCTACAAACATTGATCCTCTTTTTGATTCAGTAGGATTTATCAAATCAAGCTTACTTAACTCTTTCAGATCTTGCACTGGAAGTTTAATGATGCTCGAGTAGAAGTGATATACATCACACACAACATTTACTCGTTTTATCAAAAATGCATCAAAAATCTCATCATACTTCCATGCTACGATTTTAACTTGATTTGTAAAATCTGGAGCAATCATTGCATTTAAAAGCTCAGCAACTGATTGTCCTCTCTGTAACACATTTCTCACTAGATCACCAGTTGATCTAGACTTATCAAAAATTTGAATTTGATCAGAAGAAGCTTTGTATACTTGTTTTTCTGTTTGTGGAAACATGCTCATCAATTCTTTCCTCCTTTCAATCATGCTGGATTTTTGAGCCATCTGTTTGATTTCTTGGGGTTTCAAGATCCGAGTTCTTTTTGTAATGTCTAAATACTGAGGATTATCAGTATCTAGAATGATCATTTTGTTCGATTGTTTTTCAGTCAATTGAAAGCTTTTTACTAAATTTCTTAAAGATTCTCCTTGTAATCTCTTTAATCTTTTCCATGGATAATTTCTAGCTTGCAACCATGATCGTAAAGCAGTTATGCTCATCTCATCTGGATCTGGATGGTGCAATTCAGACCTAGAAATTTCTTCAACATTTATGCTCTCCTGTCTTCTATCCCATTCACCATGTTCCAAGATTATTTCATTTGGATCCACAGGTG
Organism: Flaveria linearis; assembly: GCA_024085815.1. NCBI lineage: Eukaryota > Viridiplantae > Streptophyta > Magnoliopsida > Asterales > Asteraceae > Flaveria > Flaveria linearis. Next base: position 9,934,989 of record CM044012.1, on the reverse strand, counting down.
CAGAAGACTCAGCAGCTATACACTTCTCATATTCATCGTTTATCTGAGAAACAGTTAGACCATCTAAGAACACTCTGATGTACTTCATTTTTACCAAGAAGTTGTATCTTTCTTCAAAGTCAGTTGGAATATCATCAAATCCTTGATCATGTTCCAAAGGAAGATTTTCAAATTCTTCAACCATATCTTCATCATCAAGAACTTCATTATACCAATTATCATCAAATTCATCTTCTAAGTCTTCCAAAGCACCAATTTTATCTTGAGTACTTGGTTCTTGACTTTCTTGAATTTCTTCTTCAATTAACTCTTCAGTTTTCTGAACCTTTGAAGATGATTCAGGTACAACTTCTGCATCTATTTCATCTATTTTTCTTTTCCCTTTCTCCATTGCAGATACCTTCTCAACATCAATTGGAATGGTTTCTGAAATAATTTCAACTTCTGGAGACTTTGGTTTTGCTAATTCTTTCAATTGTATCAACTCTTCTTTCAACCCTTCATTTTCCTCAGTCAATTTCTTGAATTTTTCTTCAAGAAGATCATAGTCTTTGATCATAACTTCAAAATTCTTTATAACATCTTCTTTGTCTTTGGCATAAGACACAATCTTTTCATCTTTTAACAAACTATCTTCTTTCAATTTTTCATTTGCTTTCTTCAACAAATCAAGCTCTGCCTTTAGTTCTTCAATCTCTTTTTTTTTTGCTTCATTTTCAACTTTTAGGCTTTCAAGTTCATCAACATCAAGAATTTCCTCAGTTTGAACGGCCACATGGGTTGTAGAAACAGGTATATCTTGATGAATTTGGAATGTCTCAATGAACTCATAATCAAGAATTTGATCATCAACATTCATCTCTTGTTCAGTCTTAAAGTGAGCCTGTTCCTCTTCATGTACCTCTTCATGAGCAGTTTCATCAATAATGAAAGCATCTACATTATCAACTGCTTCATGCTCACTGTCCTGTTCATGAACTTCATCACCCACTATTTCTTCATCTTCATTTTGAGCTTCATTTTCATGCTCAGAAATTGGTGGTTCATGAATTGTATCCTGGTGAGTCTCAGCTTCATCACCATCATCATCATCATTATTATCATCATCATCATGATCATTATCATCTTGATCATTATCATCTTGATCATTTTCATCATCTTGATCATCTTCTTCCAAAGGAAACTCATCTATCAGATCAGCAGGATCAATTGGTTCACCTTCTATCAAATGATAATGCTCTACAGTAATGTCAACTTCATCATTTGCTACATTTAACATGTAGTCAAACATAGGAACATTCTGAGCACCTGTTATCATTGATAACTTCTTATATGTCATTTCAGACATATTTTCCAACTCCAATCGATCTCCACCAACACCATAAACATGAATGTCAGGATATTCCTCATTAATAATCATTTGGAGGAATCTTGGATACATTAAGTATTTATGCCTTGTTCCTTTTTCCAAATTAAAAGCAAATCCATTCAGTATCCACTTTGACATATTGAACCTTCTGTTTGTAGCTAGAGCAACAATAGGTGAAGCAATGTCCACAGGAAATGAATTCCATCCAGCACTCCTCTTGGACAAACAGTGTTGGAAGATGTAACAAAGAAGCTTCCAGTGATTACCCTTGCTCTAAAGAATTGTTTCTTAGGAAACTGATCAGGATGACCCATAACCATAAAAATTTCTCTGCATTCATCAAAAGAAAATTCACATCGATCTTCTGGATCATTTTCACCCAATCTTAGAGCATTTCTGATAGAATCGTCAGACACTTCTATCATTCTATCTCTAGTCACAAAGCCTCTTACAACTTTTCTTCCATCCTCTACTTCAACCCGTGCAGTGTTCCAAAACTGTCTAATAAGTCTGTCATAGATTACAGTTGGTAACACATTGCATAAACATATTTTGTTCTTAGAAGAAATCTGATCATTTCTTCATAAGAAAAAGCATCTTGAGCTTCATCATTCAAAAATGCAGCAATGTTATGCTTAGGTACAAACTTCAATTCTGCCATCTGCAAAATTTAAGAACAATGATGTTAGATAATGTGTATTTGAAGCAAATGATTAATTGTGAGTTTAAAATTATGATGATTTAAGATATTATAAACTGATGTGTTAAATTGAATTTGAATTTTAAAAACAACTTGAATTTTAATTTTAAGTGTAAACACTTAATTTTGATAAAAGATGAATTTTCAAGATTGATTTTGATTAACAGTTTAACACTTCTGTTTATGTTATCTTATATCACTTTATTAAAAACTCTTAAATTCCTGAGATGATGATTTTTATCAATTTTGATTTTATTTTGAATTTTGTTTTATTTTATGTTGAAAATTATGAAACTGTTCATCTTCTTCATCAAGTTCATCATCACCGAGAATGTTCATCGGTGACCATGAATCAAAACTTCAATCAAATATCAGATTATCACAAGCTTAACCTAATATCATGATCGAAATCATCAGATGAACAAGAATCAATCATCAATTTTTTACATTTTTTTTCTCGATTTGAAGTAATCTGTGATTTTACAAGTGTTAGGGTTCATACGACCGTACAGGGATCGAACGACCATCAAAATGTTTCATTTAAAATGAAATCAGTTGAATATGATTCATTCACTTACATTCACAATCACAAGAATACTATCAACAATCTGGATTTTTGTTCAAAATGGATTCAATCGATGAATAAGGGTTTTGTTCGAAGAAAGTTCGAAAGTTCGAGAGTTCAGAGGGTTTTATGAGGGTTTTATGAGGGTTTTTGAATTTAGAATGAAATGAATATCACAAGTGTTCTATTTATACTAAGTATAAAAATTTTAGACTTATGAGCACTGTTGGTCGTTTTAGGATCATTCAGACTCATTAGGTCAAAAATTTCACTAAGTATTGAGACATATGAGCACTATACAGCCTTGTGAATCTAGTCGTATTAGCACTGTTAGACACATTAGGTTAGCCATATGAGAACTGTTTCAGACTTATGAGAACTGTTAGTAGCATAAGCACTGTTGGTCGCATAAGCACTGTTTCAGTAGCATAAGCACTGTTTCAGTAGCATAAGCACTATTAGAAGCATAATAAATCTGAAATGTCCACACATCAACTAATCAGACATATAACAACTGTTTGTGCATTTTTTCACTTAGAATTTTCAAATCTTCCACCTGCACACTGTTTAAACAAATTAGTAATATTTCATACTAATATTCAAACAATATTGCATATTTTTACATTTTGACCCTCAAAGTTTCAAATTTACACTTTTGACCCTCAAAGTTTCAAATTTACACTTTTGACCCTCAAAGTTTCAAATTTACACTTTTGACCCTCAAAGTTTAAAATATACATTTTGAACCTCAAAGATTGAATATTTTTACAATTTAACCCTTCATCTTAGTTTCAAAATGAACAACCAAATATTTCAACATCTGTCTTGATTTTAAACTTTTCAAAGAAGCTTTTCCTTGCTAAAAATTATGAGATCATTTTATCATTTGATAAACACACACATACTTTGAAATTAAAGCATCATCCGTTCAATTCAACATAATCATTTTCATTTTGATTTTCTGAGAATATTCTTATTGGTTTATTACTCCCCCTAAACTTTTAAGTTTCACAAAACTTAGAAGTTTATTAATAGATCATAAGAATATCATACTTAACTTTGTTATATTGCCTGCACACAAGAAAACATGCATAAAATCAAAATTAAAGCAGAATAAAAATCTAATATTTACACTAGAATCTTTGATTGCAGTGAGATCATATTAGATAAGATCAGAACATTAAAATAAAAAATATGTGGATAGTCATAGACAATGATTAAATCCTGATCAAGTGTGTTCCAGGTCAGTGATATCACAGCAAAGGAGACACAAGATCTAAGGACAGCAAATGAGTGTTTTTGACATAAACTATCAGCTCACTTACTTGTTCAATTCTTGGATGAGTATGGTAGAGGTATATGACAAGATGTGACTCATACCAAGACAAAGAGGATCAACCATCATCAAGACATGCAAGAAAGCACTTATTCTCAACTTATTACCTAACAAATATGCATAATCAGAGTTCATGTTACTTAATTTAACAGAGAATGATCATGGATAACCATTTGATCAACTCTAACCATCCTTTTGAATGGGTTGTGCACATTGGCATCTTTTGCATCAAATGAGAATATCCAGGTCTGTAATGACTTACAACAGAGGATATCTCAGTACTTCAGGTCTATGATGACTCATAACAGAGAAGTAAATGATGCTTGTAACAGATCTCATGATTAGTCACATTACCATTAGGTGTGAGCAGGAGTAGCTTAACAAGCAGTCAATCTGATAAGCTAATACACTCAAATGTACTTAGATGAATACACAAACAAGCATAAGAATGTGGGTAATCACAAGAATTTACTTGTTCAGTATACTAGCATGATAGTGTCTACACAACAAATCCTGATCATGTTAGACTTTATTAGCGAGTGAAGTATGTAACTGATCTTACTAATGTACTATCATTTCTCACAGAAGGCAAATACAGATTCATTCCTAAAATAATGAATGAAAAATGAAAATCACTCTATTTTTGGATTTTTGATTTATATTTTTCTATTTGATTTTGGGGTTTTCTACTTTTGTATTTGTTTTTCTATAAAAGAAAGCACACACACACAAACAATCAGGCAAATAACTATGCAAAGTTATCCTTATGAAAATATCAGATTTAGGAAAGTATTTGATCATGAAAAGATTCAAATTTGTAACCAGGTTTACACATGGTTAATAAGGCCAATTGACTCCACTAAATACTCAAACCTTCCTGGTAGAAAAGCTTTAGTAAATAGGTCTGCCAACTGTTTTTCAGTTGCTATTTGAATCAAAATGATTAAACCTTTTTCAGAATTATCTCTTAGAAAATGATATCGAATTTCGATATGTTTTGTTTTTGAGTGTTGAACTGGATTAGCTGTAATGAACATAGCAGCAGTGTTATCAATGTAAATGGGTGTTTTAAGAAAATTTAACCCATAATCTAGCAGTTGGTTTTGCAACCAAAGGATTTGAGAACATCCTGCTGATGCAGCTATGTACTCAGCTTCTGCAGTTGAGACAGAAACATTTGTTTGTTTCTTACATTGCCATGAAACTAATCTGGGTCCAAGAAACTGACAACCACCCGTTGTAGATTTTCTGTCTTGACAACATCCACCATAATCACTATCTGTGTATCCATGTAACTCAAAATTACCTTCATAAGGATACCAAAGCCCTAAAGCTGGTTTACCTTTAAGATACCTGAATATTCTTTTGATAGCAATTAAGTGAGATTCTTTCGGGTCTGATTGATACCTTGCACAGACACAAACAGCATATATTATGTCTGGTCTTGATGCAGTAAGATACATCAAAGAACCAATCATAGATCTGTATAATGTTTGGTCTACTGATTTTCCTTTAGGATCAGGTTCAATCTTGGTGTTTACGTCAGCTGGAGTTCTTATGGATTGACAATCATGCAGTTTGAATTTCTACAATCAATTAGAGCAATCTGTATCAATGGAATATGTACCAATTGATAGGATCAATTAGAGCAATCTGTATCAATTATATGAACAATTCAAAGCAAAATACAATCAATTGTAATCAAATCATGCAAAATCAACAAAATTCATATTCCATTGATAGCAAAGACGATTAAAAGTGATAGAAAGCAGTTTAAATTTCTTCAAGAGTTTATCAACGAACTTCTCTTGATTGATAAAAATACCATCTGTAGATTGTTGAACTTGCAATCCAAGAAAGAAATTGATTTCTCCCATAGAACTCATTTGAAACCGAGATTTCATGATCTCTTCAAATTCTTTGCACAATGTTGGACTGGTAGAACCAAATATGATATCATCTACATACACTTGCACACATAAGAGATCATCATTATCCTTCTTTATGAATAAAGTTGGATCGATTTTCCCTCTTGTATATCCATGTTGGATCAAGTGTTGAGATAATGTCTCATACCAAATTCTAGGAGCTTGATGTAATCCATATAAAGCTTTGCTAAGCTTATACACACGATGTGGAAATTCTGCATCCTCAAAGCCCGGAGGTTGCTTGACATACACATCATCAGTGATTGGACCATACAGAAATGCACCTTTTACGTCCATTTGATACACCTTGAATTTCATGAATGATGCATAAGCCAGGAAAACACGAATAGATTCGAGTCTTGCAACTGGAGCAAATACTTCATCATAGTCAATTCCTTCTTCCTGTGTGTATCCTTGTGCAACAAGTCTTGCTTTATTTCTGATTACAATGCCACGATCATCAGTTTTATTTCTGAACAACCATTTGGTGCCTATGGCATTTTCTCCTTCAGGTAATTCCACCAACTTCCACACTTCTTGTTTTCGAAATTGTAGAAGTTCCTCCTGCATAGCTTCAATCCAACCATTGTCCTGTAATGCCTCGGTGACATTTTTAGGAACAGTCTGAGAAAGGAAACAAGAGTATAAACAAACATTTGCATGTTCAGATTTACTCCTAGTAGTTCTTTCATTCAGAGGACCAATAATCTGTGATGTTGGATGGTTCCGGTGGATACGAGATATCGGATTCTCATTTCCTTGAACAGTAACATCAAGATTTGTTTGGTTTAGATTGGAGAGCTATTGCAATAAGGTAGAAGAATGTGGAGTGAAATTTGGTACTTGAGTCATTGAATTGAGAAAGTAATCAAAGTTATTATGATCAATTGCATCTCCAGAGATAGAAGATGTGCCAGACTCAGGATGTCCAATTTCTATACCATCATTAGGAAAAGGTTGTGATGCTTCTTGAGCAGCTGAAACAGAATGATCTGAAGCTGAAGAATCAGGAACATTGTCATGAAATTGGATTGTTGAATCCTTGACAAATGAAAAAATGGATAATCTGGACGAGCATCATCTGAATCATCAGAGTCAGAATCATCACTGAAAGATCCAAGATCTCCTCTTGAGTTCTTCTTACCTGAAAAATCATCAGATTGATTAAACAAGTTAGACTGAAATGAGTTTGACAAAGAATCCAAATCAAATAACCATGCAGGACCATTTGAAACTGATGGAAAAGAATTTTCCAAAAATTTAACGTTGAATGTTTCATTAATAGTGTTTGTCCTAGAGTTATACACTCGATAGGCTTTTGAAACAGATGAATAACCAATGAAAAATCCATTATCAGCTTTTTCATCAAATTTTCCTAAATGATCACTTGAGTTAAGAATCATAACTGGACAACCAAATGATTTTAAAAAATTTATGTTTGGTTTCCTGTCAAACATCAACTCATATGGAGTTTTCTTTTTATCTTTAACAAGCAAGATTCTGTTCTGAACAAAACATGTTGTGGATATTGCTTCGTCCCAGAAAGTGATTGGAAGTTTAGCATCTGCTAACATAGAACGGGCAGCTTCAATCAAAGTTCGGTTCTTCCTTTCAGCAACTCCATTTTGTTGTGGAGTTCTGGGAGCACTGAACTGATGAACTATCCCTTTTTCTGCACAAAACAAATCAATGTTAGCATTTTTAAATTCAGTTCCATTATCACTTCTTATTATTTTTACCTTTTGATCAAGTTGATTTTCAACTTTGTTAATAAATTCTTTTAGAAGATCTGCAGTTTCAGATTTAGCTTGAAGAAAGAAAACCCATGAAAATCTTGTATAATCATCTATGATGACTAAACAATATGATTTTCGACCAATACTCCTAATATTAGTTGGTCCAAAAAGGTCCATATGTAACATCTGGAGTGGTTTGGTGTTTGAGTTTATTAGTTTGGACTTATAAGACGCTCTATGTTGTTTTCCCTTCAGACATGCTAGCAATGATCAGTTGTTGAAAACTTCTTGGAAGGAAGTCCAATAACATGATTTCCTGCTACAAGCTTGTTCATGTTTTTGAAGTTGGAATGACCAAGACGTCTATGCCAAAGCTGGCTTTCATCATTTGAAGCTTTAGCAATCAGGCAAGTAGTTTCAGTTGCAGGATCCACTTGAGACATATCCAATTTGTATACATCTCTGTCTCTAGCAGCTTTAACTATCACCCAGTCATTGCTAATCTGAAAACCTGGTTTCCAGACATAACAGTGAGATTCATCAAAAAGAACAGAGTAAGATTTGTCACAAATTTGGGATACACTTAGAAGATTAAAGTTCAACTGTGAACAGAAGTTGACTTTATCAAAACTGATAATCCCATTGGACATTGTTCCCTCTCCTGTTATCTTTCCACCTGCATCTCCTCCAAAAGCAACATAAGTACCGTCCTTTAACTTAAAGTCTTGCAACAAGGCTTGATTGCCTGTCATATGCCGGCTACACCCACTGTCAACATACCATGAGTTGATTGGTCTCCGCGGGCGTACCTGCAGTCACAAACATTTAAGGTGAGTTAGTAACCCAAGCCGAGATGGTCTTGGGCTTGCCAAACTTGTCAACAATTGTAAATTGTTTAAAATGAAGTTTGTTGACATCTGGTTTCTTTTGAATTTTATCATGTTCAAATCCTTTTTGAGAAACCAACTGATTATCTCTTTGAGATTTTGATTTCAAAGCATTATTAAGAAATCTTGAACTCTTGTATGAATCATTTGAGAATGTTCCTTGGTTTATTCTCACAGATCGAGGAATAAACTTTTCTTGATGGTATTGCTGTGATTTGACAAAATCTGAATTGTTTCTTCTGAAAGATCTCAAACCCAAGGAAGATTGTTGTTGTGAAAATTTAAATCCAATATTTTGATTTCTTATAAATTGTGGATTTACAAAGCCTTGATTATTAAATTCCTTCCTTGAAGAGTTCTTCCTGAAGTAACAATCATTGGTATTGTGATTTCTTTCATCACACAAGGCACAGTATTTGTTAAAATAACACTCAGCTGTGGTGTGATTTGTCATATCACATATGTAGCAATACTTGTTAAAGTAACATTCTGAAATGTCATGATTGTACATGTCACAGATATCACAATACTTTTCAGAATGTTTAAACAACATTTTATTAACCCTTGATGTTGAAGCAACATTTGATTCTTGTTTGAATTTTGGGTTAGGCAATTTAATTTGTTGTTTAATTGGAGTAAATTTTGCCTTTTGATCTTTGGGATTTTTCTTTTGAACTTGAACAAAATTCTTTGACTCCTTTGATTCAAATCTTTTATACACAGCGGAAGTCTTATGATCTAGACTTGTTCTCAGATCAGAGTTAGATTTGATCTTAGGTGTAGGTGTTATTTTTGTGTTTGTGTTCAAGTCAAAAGTTCCTGCAGACACAAACTTCACAGGTTTAATTTGAGTATTGTTCTGTGACTGATTAGTTGATTCAGTTTTCTTTGCTTTTGCAGCTTTTCTTCGTCTTTGATTTCTCAATCTTGATGAAGTTTTCTTGCTTTGAAGTTTAGTTGAATCTCGAGAAGATTCCTTTTGACATTCTTTCACTTCAGTTAGTTCATTAGAACTAGAATCATCAGAATTATTGTTATCTGATTTAACCTCTTCATATTTTTCTTTCAGTTTGTTATTGACATCAGAATTTTCACTCTTTAGTTCAGTTTGTTCAATAACATTTTCACTTTTTGGTACGAACAGCTTCTTTTGTTTTTGTTGAGGTTCATAAGATTTAACTTTGATTGATGACCATTTTTGATCTTGTTTAAGTCAGTTTCTTCATAAACTTCAACATTTTTCTTTTGAAGGTTCTTTTGATCTTGAAATTCCTTCAGTTTAGCTTTGTTTTCTGGTGAATGATCATGAGTATTGAAATTATCAGGTAATGTTTTTGAGATAGATTCAGGCATAGGTTCATGTGTGAATCCTAGTCCTGTTTTGTCTTTTTCATTCCTTCCATTCACCAGTTGCTCAACAATTTTCTTTGATCTTTTAACTTTGGCTAAGTCTATTTGAGTTGCTGCATGTGCCAATTTTTCTTTTTCAAGTTTTTGTTCATCTCTTCAAGTTGTTGTTTGACAAGTTCAAGTTCTTTAATGGTTTTGTTCCATGATGCTTGAAGAGACATGATCTTTTCATCAGCAATTTTGTGATCTGATTTTAGCTTATTGTGTTTTGATTCTTCTTGTTTGAGCTTGTCACAAATTTTAAATGAATATGTTCTGTAGTGTTCAACTAGCTCAAAACATGCTTTTGTGCACATTTTCTCTCTCACTTCTACTGGTATTTCAGGATATGAGTGTGAAGATTCAGTATCAGAAGAATTAACAACCTTTGGCTGTTCTGATTGAGCCATAAGAGCAACTTCTTCAGTGGTATCTTTTGGGTCTGATTTGTCGCTCCAATCATACTCTTCTTCTTGATCTGATTCATCATATTTAGGATCTTTAAATTCAGACCAGTCTTCATCATCAACTTCAGCAACTAGTGCCAGATTAGCAGTGAGATCAGCAGTAAATTGCTCTGCATATGCACTCCAGTCACAACCATCTTTGATGTTTACAACCAGTGCCTTCTTAGTTTCCTCACTGTTCTTCTCTTCTTTGGGTTCTGGCATTGGTAGACTTTGGTATGGCTTCTGAAAAGTCTTGTTTGCCTGTTGCTGATACTTTTGACCATTTGAGCTGCCTTGAGTATTTCCTCCTTGGTTTCTTGGAGCTTTACATTCTCTTGAAAAATGACCATAACTGTTACAGTTAAAGCATCTTGATTTTGATTTATCAAACCCAACAGTTTTGTTTGCACTGGGTTTGTAATTTCTGTTAGTGTAAGCATGCTTTTGAGTTCTGTAAGCTATCATGACCATCTGCCAATTAAGATCCATTTCTTCTACATCATCTGGATCCATTTCAAACAAATCCTGTAGAACTAGCTCCATTTGAGTCAGATGACTGCCTTGATAAGCTTGAAAGCTTGCCATGAATGCAGAAAGCAGTTTTTGACTCTTCATCTTGTAAAAGAATGTTGATCACATCTTTCACTTTGCTTGGATTTGGAGAGTTTGAGGAAGATGGCATCTTAGTTGAAGGTTTAGGCATTTGAGCTTTAGGTGAAGATTGTGGTTGTGGTTGAGTGGAGTAAGCAGGTGTACTGGTGAAGAATCCTGCTCCCACAAATAGATCACCTTCATCTTCAGGAGTAGATTGGTCTTTAGCCAAAAATGCATTCTCAACAGTATTTGCTGGTGAAGCAACATACTTATACTGAGTTGTTGATGCATGTCTATCATTATTTCTTGAGCTCTTATCAATTTCTACAGATTCAATTTTAGCAATGAGCAGATCAAGATCCATTGGAAACTTCTCAGTATGTTTCAACAAAGTGACAGTTTGTTTCCAAGAAGATGGTAGTGCATTCAGAAGTCTGTTGTTTAGGTCCTCAAGATCATTCTTGATTCCCAAATTAGACATCTCTGTAGTTAATTGCACAAACCTGTTCATCATTTGGTTTATTGTTTCTCCTGAGATGTGCTCAAAAAGTTCCAATTGCCTTTTCAGTTTCTGCTTTTTCAGATCTTGAATCTCTTTCCCTCCTTCACATATAATCTTCAAGGCTTTATACATTGTATATCCAGTCTGATAGTTTTCAAGCCTTGAAAGAACTTCCAGTGGTAGTCCTTTACACATTAGAGAATATGCTTTGATGTCATTCTTTACTTTCTTTAAATCATCACCATGAAGATTATCTTCTGGATAAGGCTCTTGTGAATCTTTAGAATACACAAATCCTCTGTCTGGACCATCAGTAGTCACAGGAATGTAAGGACCCTTTTCAATTGATTTCCACAGATCAGTGTCTATGGAATTCAAATGATGTTTCAGCCTAAGAGACCAATTTTTAAAATCAGCTCTGTTTTTAAGTTTTGGAACTCTATTCTCAGAATCTTCTGACTTAGCATTTTTTATATTTTTGTTGTTTTTCTAATCTTTTGAATTAAGAAATGAAAAGAAAAAATATTTTGGATTTTTAAATTTTATGAAAAATTTCTAAGTGTTAAGGCTGAAAAGTCTGAAACAGTAGTCAAACTTCCAACAGTGATGATACGACCAGCAGTGAAACGTCCAACAGTGGTAATAAGTCCAACAGTGAAAAGTCCAACAGTGGTGATAAGTCCAACAGCGATGAGTCTAAGGGATTGCCTTAGAAAAATTTCCAACACAATGCTGAAACTACTAACAGTAGTTATACGACCACAAGCTGAAACGACCAACAGTGTTTATATGACCACAAGCTGAAACTACCAACAGTAGTTATACGACTAACAGTGGTTATACGGCTACTCAGTGGTGATGTGTCTAACCTACAGTGATTGTCCACAGTGGTTATACGGCTAGAGTAAAACGATTGAAACAGTTGAGAAAAGTCCAACAGTTCTCAAACGACCAAACACTTGGTCAAATTTCAGTGTTTTTCAGCCCTAATACGCCACATTCATCAGCTTCATATGAATGTAACGAACTCAGAAATATCAAAAACCTTCAATTGTTGATTAATTGAGCTGAAATTTCACAATTAGTTCATGATTATACCGATAATCAATCCTATAACCTCAATTTCAGTAATCATCGACAAATTTCGATGAATTTCAGAGATTTTAGGTCGAACACTCAAGAGCACATATTCGAACTGTTTTTCACTAATTTACTCGATTTTTTATGAGATAAACTGCAATTTGTGATTCAAAACATGTTTCTGATGATGAAACACAGCTTCGATTCACAATATTTCACTTGAATTGTCAATTGATTACAGATTTCAGTGGATTTTTGAAGTTTCTATCTTCGACAGAACCTCAAAAACACTCAACCGAAAGCTCTGATACCAATTGATAGGATCAATTAGAGCAATCTGTATCAATTATATGAACAATTCAAAGCAAAATACAATCATTTGTAATCAAATCATGCAAAATCAACAAAATTCATATTCCATTGATAGCAAAGACGATTACAAGTGATAGAAAGCAGTTCTCATAAAACATATGCAAAAACTTACAATCTATACTACGTCTATGCTATTTATACTAGAACTAAGGAACTAAATTTACACAAAAAGTCCCTACACTAGTATAAAATACAAAATAGACACTAAACAATAAAGACTAAATGTTAATCTTTTAAGGGACCTAACATTCACTTAAAATGGTCGGCATTAAGCTTATAGAGAATTCATTGTTAACTAGGGTAATAAGACAATCCTTATCTTATCTTGCTCACCACTGGCAGTTTTCACAATATATGCGCATTCTAGATTTTGTGGTACTAAGTTCAATTAAGGTACTAAGACAGTTGAAATGAAATTTCTGTTTGCACCAGTGTTAAACAAAACTCTAGCATATATGTTGTTAATGAGAAATGTACCAGCTATGGTTTCATCTCCAGCATCTTTTAACGCATACACTCGACCCTTGGACTTATTCTGATTCTCTGTAGGTTGTGCTTGTGGAGGGTTCTTGCAATCACTTTGGAAATATCCATACTCCCTAAAGTTGAAGCATCTAATTTCTGGGCAGTTCTTTCATGAATGATCACCCATTGGACATTTAAGACATTTAGAATCTTGATACTTTCTCCAAGACTCACTTTTATCATTCCTCCATGACTTGTTGATACGGTTCCCATCATTTCATGTGATGCTTTTGTCCTTTTTGGCATCTGGTTTCCATCCTCATTTCTCTTTCTTTTGTTATTGTCAGTCATTACGCCTTTTTCTTCATAAGCAATGGCACTTAATGCAATTGAAGACTCATAAGTTTTAGGGGCAGATATCTTACCTATCTGTCGAATATAATGGGGTAACCCCTGCATGTATCTTTTTGCATGCTTTGCTTTAGGTGTTATATGCTCAGGAAGCAGTTAAGCCATCTCGTCAAATTTGGTCGTGTACTGAAGATGTGTCAAGGTCCTGGCCTGTAGTTATAAGAATTCTCTTTCAATTTTGTCCCTTTCAACTTTAGGATAAAATTTTTCAATCACAAGCTCCTTCAATTCATTCCAGGTCATAGTGGAAACAATTCTAAGTCCTTTAGCTTGTTTAACATTGTCCCACCAAAACAATGCCTCGGAGCTGAATGAGTGAGTGGCATACATGACAGCTTGTGTGGTTATGCATCCAATAATTTTAATATCTTCCATCTCATGGATCCATTGAAAAGTCACCATGACATCTCTTTTCGCATCAAATATTGGAGGTTCCCATCCTTTGAAGGCTTTGTACGTGTTAGTCCAGAAGCACTTGAATCAATCAATTAACAATGAAGATTTGGATCAAAGACATAAAATATGAAGAACTTGGATGAACACCAAGAACAATGAATAAAACCCTTGTTTGATCTATTTGGATTGCATAAGATGTTTACAAAGTGGAAACCCCAATCAATAGCTCATTCAAGTTTTTTTTTTGCAACACAGATATTCAATTAGGGTTTTTGCAATGATGCCCAACAATGAACAAGATAATTTCTATATATAACAGTCTTAGTTTCGCAGATAGTTTTGCTGACTGCGAAACTGTGCTGCCGAAACTATAGTTTCGCCATGCATAAACAACAGTTTCGCTGGGTAAACTAAATAGCTGACTCTGAGCGAAACTACAGTTTCGCTCACAGTTTTGTTGGACTACAAAAAGTGATTAATTAAACTAATTAACTTATAAAAGTAATCTAACATTAATCCTATTACATAGAAATATATACAAATACTAATCTAAGGCGAGTCCAACCTATACCTGATCTTCAATACTCCCCCCCAGGTTGGATCTCACCGACTTTTCTTGACTTGATGTCTCTATTCAGCTCCAGCTTCCCCCGCTCCTGCACCTAATATATCTATCTCAGCTCCTCCAGACTTCTTTTGGTGAGCTTCAGCAACTGATCCACCTTGGTCACCTCCTGCTTCATCAGCTCCTTCGGGACGAGCACTAGCTTGTGCAAAATGTTTTGTCAAGTCCCGGATTTCCAAGTTCAGATCATCATCAGCCCTTACTTTCTCTCCTAGCTCCTTTATGTCATCCCTTACTCCTCTCACCTTGTTAGCCACCATCATGAACAGGCTTGCCTCCTTCCTCGTCTCCTCTCCTGCTCCTGCTTTGATATGATTCTTACAGAGAATGAGCAACTCTTCATCAGAGAATCCAAAAACCTCCATATCATCAAAAAGTCTATATTCTATACCACCCTTCACCCTTATCACCTCCTCCCCCATAATGTTATCATAAAACCACTTCTCAAATCCTTGTAGACGTTGGGGGGAGGGACTAGCCAGCCTAACTCTGTGTACAATCTTTGGTGGGTTAACACTCAGCACAATCCTACCCTTACCAGTCACCTAATCCTTGTCTTTCTTAGACCTTTTCCTCTCTTCCTTCATAAACCCAAATGACTCGAAGTTATCGTTCAGTCCATTCTTAATCTCTTTCTCCAACAACTTTGCTCTTTCACTCAAATCAGCATCAATCAGAGGCAAAGCTGCCAACCTTCTCAGATCCCATCTTGGCAAGGTCTTGAGAGCCTTCCTTTTATGCAAGTATGTGATGCCTCCCCCTCACCTCTTGATCATGAACATCTTGAGGCCGGAGTTGTATTTCCAACTGATGATCTTTTTGTCAGCCTCCTTCTTACTCAACCCTTCCATATTTTGGAATAGGGGAGTCAGCTCTTTGGCTCATTCTCTTTCACAAACTAGTCTTCCTTCTCCATCTATATCTCATCATTTACATCATCCCCTTTCTGAAACACATAAGTCAAAGGCCTTTCATCTATCTCATAGTATTCTGGTTCAGAGCTGTAGTCTACCAGCTGTTCATCATCTTCCTCCTCATCTACTAACCCCTACTCAGTAGCTTTCTCAGTATCTTCCGACTGTTTGGCTATTCTCTCCTCTCTAGTAAAATCATCATGGTTCATGCCCATATCCACAAACCCAGCCTCAATCACCTCCTTTACATGCTCCACATGCTCACGCTCTGTTCTTCTTTCTATTCCTCTTGTTTCTTCTACTCCTGCACCTGATGTACCCTCTCCTTCCCTAGAAGAGGTACCCATATTCAGAAATGGGTACTTAGAAGTATCAGTCAAATCATCTAACTCATGTTGAGTTAGCTGATTGGGCAGGCCGGCAGCAGCTTTCAACTCATTAACCTCCTCTAGTAGTCTCTTGATCAGTTTGTTTTGATCAATCAGCATCTTAGTCATTCCCTCCGTCATCTCATCTTTTTGCTTCTCCCTTATCTCCTGATTAATCAGCTTAGTCTTAATCATACTCAATTCATTGGAATAAGAGGTATGGAGGTTCCTGATTACATCCTCAGCTAAACTTGCCCTTTTTCAGTTTGTGGGGGCTCAGTAAAGGTTTGATGTCTTTGTTTGGTTCTCCTCTCAATTTCCCCAGCATCAGTTTTCTTCTTTGCCCTCTTATCCTTCTCCGCCCTGGCCTCAGACGCCATCTCATGAACCTCCTCTTCAAAAACATAATCTTTGATAGGATCAAATGCATCAATCTGTAGTGATTTATGTATACAATTCAAAGAAACACAAACAATTGTAATCAAATCAAGCCAATATCAACAAAATTACAATTTCATTGATATAGCAAAGACAATTACAAGAGTAAGAAAGCAGTACATTCAAAATCTACGTACTCTAATTCTACTCTAGACTAAGCTATTTATACTACCAACAAACGAGAGACTATCTATTTACAATTCTAGTCCCTATACTATGACAAAATTGTAAAAGACACACTAAGTCTAAATATTAATCTTTCTAGAGTACTAACAATACTCCCCCTAAGATTGGCATTTGTCTTCGGTCTTCAAAAGTCTTCTCTTTGTCTTTATCTTCTCTTGTCTTTGCTTTTGAATCTCTATCTTCTCTTTGACTTTAGGTATCCATCTTCTCTTTATCTTCTGTCTTCTATCTTCATATATCAATGAAATCTTCTGGTTCCACATTTATCTTGAACATTGGTTTCTTCTTGCACATCTCTAGCTCCTTCAGTGCATTCTCAATTGATGACTTGAATTTGCTAGCAAGAATAGCTTGTTCAGGTTTTGATTCATTTGTCTTTATCCCCATCTGCTTCATTCTTTCCAAAGTATCCTTTGACAAGCATGCAATGTCAACATTAGCATACAACTCAATAGGACGTTTGCTTTCTTTATAATACACCTCCAGTACTCCTTTCCTTGAGATTCTCATAAATTCAATGTTATTAATGTCTCTTTTTACAATATTTACATAAGCGAGAGCTTTCCGCAATGAAATTCTTTCCGTAGCCGCATTCATTACATTAATCATTGACAAAAAATACTTCTTATCATTCTCAGCAATCTCAGGATTCACCTTCTCAATTTTTGAACAGCAAGAAAAGAGGTATAACTTGGATGTAACAATTTGAGTTCAAAAACTCCAAACAAAGTAATCATATCTACATCCCAAATCTCAAGATTTCGTACCAATTTTAGTTCAAAAGTCTCAGAATTTGTGACAACCAGTCCCAAGGTCAATATTCTAAACCCTAATTTAATTGCATCATATCCCATCTTATGAGTACTAATAATAGAAACAATTTAATTATATCAATAATATTAGAATCACCATTTGTTATTTGATCCATTTTTATGATTCTATGTGATTTTGTGAATTTTTGTTACTTTAAGTCTTGCCTTTCAGAAAATTAGTGCCCGGGAATATTAATTAGTCACACTTACAATGAAATCCATATATTAGTGGAACAATTAAGGATGTGTGCATGCACACACTAGGAACCCACGGCTAGAGCATTCATATGCATGCACAATAATTATCAACTAACTAAATAATACCATCTAATATTCTACACAATACTACACTACACAACAAATTAACACTACCTATTATTATTTATCTACATTAAAAATTTAAATTAAAAATGCCTACAAGAGGAAAAATTCTGCTGCCCCTTAACCACCAATGAATGCTTTTGTCTAGCACTACACTCCACCCTCCCTAAACACCCATTCACTACACATGCATTCATCACTTTTTGCAAGACACACACACTCCCTTCTACTCCTCTCCTCTCTCTCTCGAATTCTCTGCTGAGAACACACCCAACTATCGGTTCTAAGTCTCATTCCAGCAGCAAAATCGCAAACTACAAGCTTTCATCCATCGGCCAAGCTTCAACCGCAAGTAGGGTGTCCATTTGGTGAAGTTTTGAAGCTTGAAACTTGCAAGACCTGTGGTTCCAGCTTTTGTTCGAGATTCTCTAGCCTTGTCCAAAAAGATTCTAGCCATTCACCATCCACACCTTCCAAACCATGAGTTACATCAAGTGTAAGCTCCATGTGCTCGGTTTTGGACATTTCTATTGTTTTCTTCATTTTTCACCTAAAAACCTTACCTTTTCTTGTTGTAGCAGAAAATTCTCACCATCACTTTGTTCTTGATGAGTTCCCAACGTTCTTGAAGGTATATCACATGATATAATAGTCATTCCAAGGGGTAGAACCCGATTTACCCCTTAGAAAACCCTATTTTTGGTGCTTTGCACCATCCAACTTGTGTACCTTGTAACCTTTGAGAACTAACCTTGTAACCTGCTTTCTAATGGCTCATTAAACTCCTAATAATCTGTTTTGAATGTTACAAATGGTTGTACACCATGAATGGAAGGTATTAGCACAAGAACACCATGAAAAACCCCTCTTTCTACAAGTAGCAACCTCTTTTAGACACTTGTTGAAAACCCTCTCAAACAAGGTTAATAACCTGCTTAAAAATGACTTTTAAACACCCCAATAATCTGATTTTTAAGTTAGACCAAGTTGTGGTAATGGTTAAACTCAAGTTACAATGATTTACACGTGTAATGGTTGGTTATGACATTTTCTATATATTTGAAGTCTATGGATGTGTAGAACAACTAGGCCACGATTTCAGACTGTTATTTCAGTAGGTTATGATGAATATTAAGAGTTTTAATATTGTTTAATCTCTGGAACAAAGGACATGTGTTTGGACCCATTTTAGTCACTTTCGGGAGCCGAAAACATGTTAAAATTACTTAACAACAAGAAAACTTGGGCTATAAACTTTTTAAAGAGAATTCCAGGTTCATTAAGGATTAATAAAGTGTTCTGGAGTCAATGGGAATTTTTAGTGGTTAAAAGGTAATTTAAATGGATTTTTAAGTGAAAACGGGTGCTAACCGAGAGACGTTTTTTAAGGAAAATTTAAGAAAAATGAATATAAAGTTAGAAATTATAAAAACCATGTTATTTCAGTAGGTTAAATGATAAAATAACTTCAAAACTAGAATTGTTGGTTAAACAAGCTTTTAAAATGGTCAAACCCGGTTAAAAACGCGTTTTAACGGTCTAAACGTAAAAACGAGTCTTTCCACTAGTAGAGGCAAATTTTGTGATTTAATGGTTGGAAACTTCTAAAAAATTGACTTTAAAAAGTTAACTACTGGTCCTAGACTCAAAAACATGAATACTCATAGGTAACCATCTTAGACCCTTCGGTTTTACCGTAACCGGTAACGTTAAACGCGTAATTTATAAACCGAGTCCATAAACTGAAAATTTGGGTATATGTTCTAAAAAATTAAGTTAGATTAAAGTCATGAACCTGATTTTTGGTTATAAAGTTTGTGAATCCAAGGATCTCAATTTATGAATTATCAGTATTAAAATAAATCAATTTAATGATCGCGGAATTATCACTAATTGACGTTTAATTGTTTTAATGATTAATGATGAACACAACCACAGAAACACAATAAATGCGAAATCAATAATTATTCAAACGTATTTCATTAACTATAAGGTAATGATTACAAAAGAATAATAATGAATGACTATGAACAACGAATTCTTTGAATCGAATAATGTTTGATGTTGATGTGACGGCAGTTAGGGTTGCACAATGATGTAAGTAGACAGCCGTGATATTGTTTGATTGTGTTCTCCAAGATGTGAAACCTAGGACTTGTATTTATAGATGGTTTGAGTCGGCTAAGGAAACACCGGATCTCTCGGGATTTGTTATTGATTGTGTTGACTTGTTTGACTTCTTGATAGTTGCAATCGCACAAGTATAATGATCTTCCGCAGGAGTCTTGTCGTCCGCAGAACTTTTGTTCTTCCGTAGATGAATTGGTCTTCCGTAGAAATGTTGTTCTTTCGTAGGAAATCCTTCTTCCGTAGTAGTCTTCACTTCATGGTACTTGATCATCCGCAGGAACATGCACTTGCTCATTTGGTCTTGTAAGAAACATATCTACGGATTAACAATAATGTTCATCCGTAGATGTTTCCTACACTTGGTCAATTTCAGGAAACCATCCAAGTATATTGTTTTTCCCTGTCAAGTCACAAATCAACACACATATATATGGGGTTAACCTATAGATTCAAATCACATATATATATTTTGACTGTTACAAATATTAATTAAAAGACTTGATTTTCAAGTACTAAGCCTATACAAAAATGATCTAGCCCTATACAATCTAGATCTAACAATACTTCCCCTTAGGCTTAGCTCCTTGTAAGCAGTCCTTCAAAACTGCAAGCTCCTTGACTCTTGATATGATTTTGTTGTAGAAGTAAGATACAGCTGCCTTTTGATCATCATACTTGTATTTGATCTCCATTTTGCTGATCTTCTTCAGAGTCTCGAAGCCAAGTCCCAGAACATCCTCCTCTGTAGTGAGAGTCTCCAAGACTCTGTCATTCTTCACTACTTCAAGTTCATGTTGTTCGGAGAGGCGAAGTTCTGTGACTTCAGCATATTCTGTTCCCTTCAGCAAGCCTGCATTGTGTCTGCGTCGTTTGTAGGCCTTTGCATGAAGTTTGTCAATCACTTGTATCATATGAACATGTAGGAACAGATCATTTTGAGCTGCTTCATCACTCAGCTTCGGAAAGAATTTGTCATGAAGGTAGGAAGTGTAGCTTGGATGAAGCAACTTGATTTCCGCAGGATCAAAGATCCTGATCTTTTCAGCTCGTTTGTTCTCTGCATTCCTCATCAGCACCAATTCTTTTGTCCTCTCTACATATCCCCATTCAGTGATAGGGAGTGTGTATTGAGTCCCTTCAATGTACTTGATGGCTGCTGATGTTCTGTTGTTATAGCCAACCCTCTTTAGAAATTCATCATCTACTGAGTCAGAGGCATTGGACTTGTATCTTTTCAGCCCTTGAATTCTTCTTTTGTGCTCATCATCATCTCTTTTAGCTCCTATTATCACATCATCTTTGAACTTTGTTTTCAGTTGACCCACTCTGCTTGAGAAGTCCCTGCCCCTTGGATGTATTGGATAATTTGTCAAGGTAAGGCTTTGCAGGTCCTTTAGATCATTCTCAGGAAGGCAGAGAACTGAAAACACATCATGGAAGTATTCAACTCTTCCTGATGTCCATTTGATCACTACACAATCCCACTCTTGATCATATTTCCATGCCATGATCTTATTTTCTTCAACTGAGTTGGGAGTTGTGAGATGATCAAATAACTGAATCAGAGTGGACTTCTGACCAGTGATTTCTCTTACAGTGGTACCAAGGGGCCATACTTTCCCTGGGATGACTTCCCTTGGTTCCCTGATGAGCTTATCCTTTGCTTTATGCTGATCCTTGGGTTCCACAGTTATTGGATCAGCTGATAGTTTGCTTTGTTTGTCATCAGTTGGATGAGGAGCTGTGGTTCTGAATTTGACACCTGTTTCCAATTCCACCTTCTTTACATGCTCCATCATCCTCCGCAATTCTCAAGTGGTTCTACCTTTGAGCTCATGCGGTTTGTAGTTGTGGCCCTGTAACCAGCAAGTCATATTGTACTTGGTAAGTTTGGTTGTGTCACAGTGGCCCAGATCCTTTTTGATCTTCTCCAATGACTGAAATATAGTAAAGGCTTCATAATCACAGTTTGGGATTATGAACCTTGCAAACTCAAACTATTTCAGTGCATTCTTCATTTCTGATGTGTTCATCCTCTCAACCATGTCATATGGAAAACCATGGTTGATGAGGGTCATAAACATGCTAGAATCAGGCCTCTCTTCCATGATGTCTGCTGTTGTTGAGGTCATCGGCCTTTCCACCCTTTTCACCAGTGGGGGACTCCATTCTTGTCAGTTCCTCCCACTCTTTCTCACTGTCATCATCATCTCCGGATGATACCTTCACAGTAGACACATCTACTGAAGGTGTAGGTGCAGGGGATGGAAGCTTTGGTCTTTTTGGAGAGCTTTCATCTTCAGGTTTCTTTTGAGTTGCTCCAAAGTATTTTCTTTTCCGGGTGTATGAAATCAGTTGCTTAGAAGCTCCACCCGACTGTTTTGGTTGATCAGCACTTGGGGCCTCTTTTGTTTTCAGAGCAGATATCTTCTTTTCAGCTCTTCTATTTCTACATCTTTCTGTTTAATCAGTTCAGCTTTATCATTTTGCTCAGTTTTTAAAGATGCCTCCAACTCTTGTTGTCTTTGCAACAATGTATCAATAACTTCATTGTTGCTTAGAGCATCTTCTCTCAGCCTTTTTAGTCTAGCATCTTTCTTCATCAGCTCTTCATCTTTTTCTTTAATTACACCTTTCAGCTCTTGAATTCTTTCTTTTCGCTTATTTGATTTGAGTACTAACTTGTTGTACTCAGCAACCAAAAAGCTTTTGCTGACAGGAATGTCTTTGTCACTTAAATCATCTTCATGGTATGCAATGACATCCTCAGCAGATCCTTGTACTTCCCCGTGCTCATCAGCAATTTGTTCATCTTTCAATGAAGATATAGGCTCAGTATGAGCTGATGAAGCTTGTTCTTCTGTGTGTGTGGGTGAGAAAGGAACAGTGCTAGATTGAGATAATATCTCTGTGTCTCCTGAGTGTACAGAGTGTACAGACTCAGTTATCTCAAAAGGTTCAGTTCCAGCACTTTCCGGTGATGGATGTTTGGTGATTCTGGTGGTGGTTGTACAGGGGATTGAGTTTGTAGTGGAGAGAAAGGTTGAGTGTGATGAGATGATGACTGAGAAGATGATGGTGATTGTTGTTGAGCTGGAGATATCGGCTGAGTGTTTTTGGTGGATGATGTGGATATTAGTAGAGGTGATTGATGTTGATGAATTAGGGATATTGGTTGGGTGTTGATGCTTGCTGGTGATTGTGATTGTTGAGGGGGTGTTTGGCTAGGTGTTTGATGTTGGAGTGGTGGAGTTTGGGTTGGTGAGTGGTGTTGGTGTGGTGGTGTTTGGAGTGGTGAGTGAGATGCTTGTGCAGAATCAGCAGACGACTCTGCTTCATCTGCCCAGGCCAACTCTTGTGGCAGGTCTGCTTGGGGATCTACTACATGCGCGAACATTGGCATATCCCGACCCTGGTACTTCCCACTAAGCTTGTTCAGCACAGATTTGCTCAAGTGTGCTTGAACAAACACATCGCCAACTCTGTTCAACCTTGGAAGTTCTGAGTTGATCACCAGTTGTAGGAATCTCGGGAACATATACATCTTGTCATTCTTCTGCAGTTTGACTTGTTCACTCAGACAATTGAAGATGTATTTGGCGTAGTTATAAATTCTCCCCTCGAATATCCCAATGATTCCAGATGATATGTGCCGAGAGAATCTGTCGAGTCCCGACTTCCTGTTTGACATGCATTTCAGGTAGGTATGGCATAAGAATCTGTACGGTTTGCACAGCCTACCCTTTTTGATCTCCCCTTTCTCGTAATCACCATCGTACCCCATGAGGTTGAATACCTTTTCAATGTATTCATTCTCGAATACATCGGGGTGCCCTATTTCTCTATCACCCAGTTCCAGGCATCTTCGTATGGTGCTTTCAGTGATTCGAAGACGCTCATTCAAAATCTCAGTCACAATCACTTCCTCATCACCTTGTTCTTCAACTCGTGCTGAGTTCCAGAAATCGATTATGTGCGCCTGATGGATCACAGGCTCGGCCGTCAAGGCGTAGAAGAGCCTGGATCGTCGGAGATATCTTATGATATCTCGACATCCTTCCGCTGTAGGATCATCAGTGTTTAAGAATGCGCACACATTGTGTTCTTTAGCGAATCTATTAGCCATCTGTAAAGAAAATCAAGTTAGAAAACATGCAATTGAATCGTTTTAATGGCAATAACCGATTAACCAGTTCCGTACTGATGTTTAAGACATGATTTACCTTCGCAGTAACGGTAATCGATTACTGGATATGTTGATAATGTGTTCTTGGAACGGATTTTTTGAAATTTTGAAAAAGAGGGAAAATGGGCGATTTTGTAGGTTAAAAGTGAATAAGTGCTCTGTAAAAATAAATTCTAAGAGTCTGAAACCTTATTTATAGGTGAACATTAATTTCTTTTATTAATTATGTTGGGCCCACTCCCATTTATTCCTATCCGCATACCAAGTTTATTTAGAATGCATTACTTCTTCCGCAGAGCATCTGCGGAACCTTAATATCTGCGGATGTCCTAACATCTGCGGAACCTTAACATCTGCGGATGTCTTAACATCTGCGGATGTATAAGTTCAACCAATGCATTTGTTTTGCTGCTGAATCAGAAATCACATAATACTTCTACGGATGAGAGGTATTACTGAGACTTCTGCGGATGCAGAAATTTCACTGTTACTTCTACGGATGAGAAGTATTACTGAAACTTCTACGGATCTTAAAGTTTTAAAAACTTTAAATGTATGATATCTACTGAGTTGAATCAAATGTTGATGTTTGATGTTGACTTTATTTGCATGGCAATTAAGTACAAGAAAGCAAGTGTCCTGTATCCTGCATTCAAGTTAGTGCTCAAGTTCCAATTCCTTCAAAGTAAATTAAATCAATTTTCAGCTTTTTATTATTTTTCATGCATGAACTACTCCCCCTAAATTTGTGATTAATGTTAAACTATTGCATTCATCATAAATTTAAGCTGTAAACAAGCATGAAAGGCATATGACAGTCTAAGTGAGAGAAAATTAGTTAAGAGGACAAATTAAACATCTGGCTTAAACAATTACATGCATGCATAGATATAAGGAGGGATCATACTATGACTTGGCTGCTGCTGATGTTTATTTTTAATTCATTGCACACTTGATTGTAAGTATATGGATCCACTTAAATTCATACATGAGCAATGTATCAACTAGGCATGCTATTTATCATGTTGTGAAGTTTGTTAATCAATAACAATCATGAGTCCCACATTCAATTATCATTAGAGTATGTCTTCCGTAGGTGAGGCAAATCACTACATTTCACACTTAAAGACTATGTACATTAAGTTATAAGTTCTATCTTGAGACATATTACAGACTCATGAATGCTTGGATGTTTAAGCTCTTTGACTTGATGTACAATGGATCACAAGTGATTCCTTTTTAGAGCTGAAATATGATCTTCATAGTCACCAGGTCTTTACTTTCGTAAAAGAGAGGTGAACTTTAACCCAGGTCTTCGTTTACACAAAACAGAGGGAGAATGAAGATCATACTCTTGGATCATATCCCCAGGTCTTTGTTTACACAAAACAGAGGGAATATGGCTTTGCAAAGATAGAAGATTATAAAGTATTTTACATAGTGTGCTTGTGTAAGTGATTTGATCACATCAGGAGAGAACATACCTTTCTGATTCTCAAATGGAAACCCCACAGACAGTTACCTGAATCTTTTAGTTTGGAATGCTCTTAGCTTTGTTTCCACTCAAGATGAACCTACTCACATATCAGTATGATTTATTTCAGATTGAGTTGTTGTTTAATAACCAAGTATAGTCTACTATCATTTCCCAGATATAATGCATGTATAGTTGTTCTATCAGAAACGTAATTTATCCTTAACTATTATTCTGCACAAAGTCAGTCATATGCTTTTGTTGATTTATTCTAAATTAATCATCCCCAAAGATTCTATCAGAAAATTAAATCTAACAGAATCAAATGCTTTAGTGAACAAATCAGCAAGCTGATTTGTTGTGTCCACTTTGACTAACTTAATTAGACCCTTTTCAGAGCAATCTCTCAGAAAATGGTATCGGATTTCAATGTGTTTTGTTTTACTATGTTGAACTGGGTTAGCAGTTATAAACATAGCGGCTGAATTATCAATATGAATTGGTGTATGAAGGAAATTACAACCATAATCAAGTAATTGGTTCTGCAACCAAAGTACTTGAGAGCAACCTGCTGAAGCAGCTATGTACTCTGCTTCAGATGTGGATACAGATACATTTGTTTGCTTCTTGCAATGCCATGAAACAAGTCTTGGTCCTAGAAACTGACATCCACCAGTTGTGGATTTTCTATTGTTGTTGCACCCTCCATAGTCACTATCTGAATAAGAGTAGAGGCTAAAATCTCCATCTTTGGGATACCAAAGTCCCAGTGTAGGTTTGCCTTTCAGATATCTGAAAATCCTCTTCACAGCATTCAGATGGGACTCCTTTGGGTCTGATTGATACCTGGCATAAACACAAACAACAAACATGATGTCAGGTCTACTGGCAGTTAAGTACATTAAAGAACCGATCATTGATCTATACAATCTTTGATCTACTGATTTTCCAGCAGGGTCAGGCACAATCTTTCTATTGTTGAGGCTGGTGTCTTGCAAGAAGTGGATTCAGCAAGATTGTACTTCTTCAAAATTTGATGAATGTACTTGTCTTGATTGATGAAAATGCCATCTGGTTTCTGATGAACTTGTAAGCCAAGGAAGAATGTCAATTCTCCCATGGAGCTCATCTGAAATTCAGATTTCATTAAGTCTTCAAAGCTTTGACACAGCTTCTTGTTGGTTGATCCAAATATTATGTCATCAACATATATTTGAACCACCAAAAGATCTTGATGTTCATGTTTGAGGAAGAGTGTCTGATCAATGGTTCCTCTCTTGTAGCCATTCTTCAGCAGGAAGGATGATAGTGTGTCATACCACTTTCTGGGTGCTTGATGAAGACCATACAAAGCTTTGTCAAGCTTGTATACTCTATGTGGGTAATCAGGGTCTTCAAATCCAGGGGGTTAAGCCACATAGACTTCTTCATCAATTTTCCCATAAAGGAAAGCACACTTCACATCCATTTGATAGACTGTGAACTTCTTGAAGGAGGCATAGGCTAGGAAAACCCTTATAGCTTCAATCCTGGCAACTGGTGCAAAGACTTTATCATAGTCTATTCCCTCTTCCTGGGTATATCCTTGAGCAATGAGCCTAGCCTTGTTTCTCACGATGATACCTCTGTCATCCAGCTTGTTTTTGAATAACCACCGTGTTCCAATTGGATGTTGACCTGTAGGCAAGTCTACAAGAGTCCACACTTTTTGTTTTCTGAATTGTTGTAGCTCTTCTTGCATAGCCTCAATCCAGCTGTTGTCCTTTAGAGCAGCTGTAATGTTTGCAGGAACTGTTTGGGACAAAAAGCAGGTGAACAAAACAAATGTTTGCCACACCTCCTTTGCTCCTTGTGGTTCTAGCATGCAGGTCTCCAATGATATTGTCTGTTGGATGAGACTTGTGTATTCTGCTTGTTGAAACAGCATCAACTGGAACTGAGGATTCTAAGTTTGAGAATCCTATGGAAGCAGATGGAGTCAGCTGAGAAGTTGAGTCTATGAAGTAATCAAAAGGCTCATGGTCATTAGGATCAGCTTGTGTATTTGCTGCTGGGTTGTCTTCTTCCGCAGGAAGTTCTACGGAAGCAGCATTTTGTTCTTCCGCAGGAGTAACTGCAACATCTACGGAGGCATTTTGTACTTCCGTAGGAGTTACATCACCATCCACGGATGAACATTGTTGTGTTGCAGGCATAGTTTGTTGATTCAACACCTCCTCACTATCCCTTTGTTCAGCAGTTGAGGCAGGACTTACATCTGCGGATACTGATGCATCTGTGCATGTATTTACTGATGTAACTTCATGCTGCGGACTTGATTCTTGCTGAGGTGCAGTTGAAGGTTGTGCCCGTGGTGGGTCAGCTGACAGGGGCACTTCATTCAAGCTTGGAGGTACAAATGGATAGCATGTATCCGCAGCACCTACACTGATCAGATAACCGGTGTTAAATGATTCAGTTAATGCATCTATATCAAATAACCAAGATGATCCTTTTACATTAGTAGTAAACATGGATTCATCAAAAGAAACATTGGGAGTCTCTTCAACTATGTTATGTTCTGGAATATAGACCCTATATGATTTAGAAGTGGATGAATATCCAACAAAGAAACCATCATATGCTTTTTCAGAAAATTTTCCCAA
Source organism: Flaveria linearis (assembly GCA_024085815.1). Classification (NCBI taxonomy): domain Eukaryota; kingdom Viridiplantae; phylum Streptophyta; class Magnoliopsida; order Asterales; family Asteraceae; genus Flaveria; species Flaveria linearis. The sequence continues at coordinate 9,906,711 of CM044012.1, read as the reverse complement.
TTGTTCTTTAGTATTCAAAACAGACACATGACACCCAAAAGCTCTAAGATATCCTATAAAAGGTTTCCTTTTAAATAAGAGTTCATAAGGTGTTTTATTATGTTCTTTGACTATCAAAGTTCTATTTTGAACATTGCAAGCTGTATTCACAGCTTCTGCCCAGAAAGTAATGGGCAACTGAGAATCAGCTAGCATTGTTCTGGCTGCTTCTATCAGTGTTCTATTTCTCCATTCAGCCACTCCATTTTGTTGTGGAGTTCTTGGGGCACTGAATTGTCTTGCTATCCCTTTATTCCTGCAAAACGAATCCAGATCAGCATTAACAAACTCAGTTCCATTATCACTCCTAAAACTTTTAACTTTTAAATCAAGTTGATTCTCAATCTTGATCACAAAGTCCATTAATGTTTCAGATGTTTCACTCTTATGTTTTAAGAAGAAGACCCATGTGAATCTAGTGAAATCATCTACTATCACCAAACAATATTGCCTTTTTCCAATGCTTAGCACATTGGTTGGACCAAAGAGATCCATGTGAAGCAATTTGAGTGGTGTAGTGTTAGTGTTAATTGTTTTGGATTTATGAGACACTCTGTGTTGGTTTCCTTTATAACATGAAGAACAATTATTAGAACAATGAAATTCTTTCTTTGGTAATCCAATGACTAAGTCATTTTTCACCAATTTATTCATGTTCTTCATGTTGGAATGGACAAGCCTTCTATGCCATAGTTGGGATTCATCTTCTGAAGATTTAGACAGCAGGCATGTCTCATGATTTGTGAGTGTTGTGTTGTTCATATCCAAGATATATGTGTTGCCTTTTCTTGATGCTTTAAGAAGGATCCAGTCTGCTGGAACTGTAAAACCTGGCTTAAAAATGTAACAGTTAGTGTTATCAAATAGTGTTAAGTAATTTTGATCACAAATTTGGGAAACACTAAGTAAATTATATTGCAAATTTTCACAGTAATTTACTTTTTCAAATGTTAAAACACCATTAGTTACCATTCCTTCACCAACAATTTTACCTCCCTTCTTATCCCCACCAAATGCCACATAAGAGGCATGTTTATGTTTGAAGTCATGGAGAAGTGCACAGTTGCCTGTCATATGTCTGGAACAACCACTGTCAACATACCACTTGTTGTCAGCTCTCCATGATTGTTCCTGCACACAAAAAGAAATTAGTTAGAATTGACAATCCAAGGCTTAATTGTCTTGGATTTGCCAGATGTGTCAACAATAGTTACTCCTTCATGAATTAACCTTGAAGTTTCAGTATTAGTTGTTTCTTTTTGATTTGATGCTGGTGAGGATGATTCTATTGAAGATGAGTCAGTTTCTGGATGTCTTCATGCTTGTCTGAGTCTTTCTTCAACGTGGCTTGTTTTGGTTGGTATTTTAACTTTGAAGAGGATCCTGTGGTTTTGAAGGTTTCTTCATCTTTCAGCATTGATTGAGACACAGGAGTTCCTTTTGCAAAGTTGTCAAAGAAACCATCAACTACTTCAGTCTGTTTATCAGACAGATCCACCTTTTTGTGAGGTGTCTTAGCCTGTGTTGGTGTTTTCTTCTTCAAAGTCTTGTTCTCAATAGATGATCCTGTCTTTGACTTTTGTTGACCTTTCTGAGACTTTGTCTCTTTGTCACTTACTGAGGATTGAGAATCTGATTCGGATGATGTATCTTGTGACTTCTTTTTGCTCTTTTTCTTGTTCTTCTTATTAAAATAACATTCCTGAGTTGAATGATTATTTTTGTCACATATGGCACAGTGTTTGTTGAAGTAACAATCAGCAGTCATGTGATTGTTCATATTGCAAATGGAACAATAGCTGCTGAAATAACATTCATCAGTATTGTGATTCTTCATATCACACCATTTGCAATATTTTTTTGAATTTTCTTCAGATTCAGCCTTCTTTTTATTGTTCTTTTTCTCACTTGCTGTAGCATCAGTTGATTTCTTCTTGTTTTTGTTTGGAGCATCATCAGCTGTTGCTTGTTTGTCTTTGGCTGCCATTTGTTGCTTGATATTCACCTTTTTCTGTGCATGTTTGTTGGTCTCTCTTTTTACCTCGTCCGCAGAATCAATTTCTCTCTTCCGTTGCTTTTCTGCGGATTCAGTATTTTTGCCTTCCGCTGATGATCTACAGACTTGGTAATTTTTGCTTTCCGCAGATGCTCTACGGATTCTTTAGAATTCTTTTTCCGCAGATGTTCTACGGATTCCTCAGTTTGTGCTTTCCGAGGATTCTTGTTTGTTGTTTGTTTCTTACCTTTATCTGAAGATGACAAAGGTGCTTCAGTGCTTGATCCACAGCTATCAACTTTGTGAAGGTTCAGTTCTTGAAGTCCTTCATTCAATTCAGCAATCCTCTTGCAGATGGTCTTTAGCATGTTTCGTTGCTTTGGAGGATACTGCAGCTTAGATTCTTCAAGAACCCGCGGAAGACCAGTTTCAACTTGAACATTCTTACCAATGTTCAGTTGTTCAGTATCATGTTCATCAGAATCATCCAAGTCATCATATTTATCAAAATCTGATTCATTATGTTTAAGTGATTCAGATTCAGTAGATACAGTTTCACTTATCTCAGCTTCATAGATGTTTGCATGACTGTTTTTTATGTCAATTTTGGTGCTTTGCACAAAATGATTTGACAAATTGTTAGTCATTGTTTCAGGTAAAGGTGTGTAGTTATCATTAATAGGTGTGCAACAGCATTATAACCCAACCCAGACCTGTTCTTTGATTCAATATGAGAGTTTAGCAACTTCTCATATTGTTGTGATGACAATTGAAACTTCTGAAGTTTCACTTCAGTGGATGCATGATCAGCCATGGATTTTGTTAAGGAAGTGGTCAGATGCTCAACTTGGGCTTTTAGGCTGTAGTTTTCAGAAACATATTTTTCTAAATCTTTTTGTAAAGAACTGATTTTGATTTGATATAATTTTTGTTCTCTTAAGTGTGATTCATTTAAAATTATAGTTTCCTTTACTTTATCAGCCAATTGTTGAGCATGGACTCTATATCGTTGTAACGCCCCGAAATTTCCCGAAACGAGCCATTTAATAATAATGGGCTTTTAAGGATTAATTTAAGAAATAAAGGGTAAATTAGTGGGCTATGGATCAAATTAGCCTTAATGGGCTAGACTTGATGGGTTTAAGGGCCCTAATCAGCCCTTAAACATGCATGAGCAGCTCCATCTTCCAACATTTCAACCCTAGCCACCAAATTCGTAGAGAGAGAAAGTAGAGAGAGAAAGTGAAGAAATTCAAGATTTGGAGCTTGAAGGTTTGAAGGATTGAAGTTCTAGTGGATTGGAGCATCAAAACACAAGAAAAGAGCAACAAAACAAGGTAAGAATCAGCCTCTAAGGCCTTCTGTAGATCAAACCCGGATTCTAGGGTTTTGGGGTTTTGAAAAGTTTAAAGAAACACATAAAGGTCGAATTTTTACGTATGAAAACGTGTAAAAAGCTTAGATTTGGTTTCATGGAAGGTAAACTAAGGATTTGGACGTAAAAAGTTAAGATTTTGGGTTAAAAATGGGCTGGATCTGAGTTTCTGTTCATCCAGCGAAACTGGGCCCCGATCCAGCGAATTTAAGCATTTAACCAGCGAAACTGCACATTAGTTCAGCGAGACTAGGAAGTTCCAGCGAAACTACAGTTTCGCTGGGGCGAAACTATAGTTTCGCCGGTAATCTCGCTAAGACCCAGACTGACCTATAGACCTTGCGAGAATAGGGAATTCCAACGAAAGTTGGGCGCTCAAGGTAGCGAATCTGTCTAGCGAAACTAGCAGAAGTGCCGCCCAGCGAAACTGCAGGCGAAACTGTAGTTTCGCTGTAGCGAAACTATGGGCGAAACTATGAAGAAAATGACGTTTTTGCATGTTAACTTTTGTGCAGCTAGAGTATTCAGGCTATAGCTTAAGTGACTTAGAATTTAAGCTACTGGGACAAGTTCAGGTGAGTTCTAGATCCCCTATTTTATACATGCTTTAAATGTTTTGGGCGGTATGCATACTAAGATACATACTTTTTATGATCAAGTTCTTTTAAAGTAAAGTTTTACATACTATCTTATATGAGAAATGGGGTGTTATAATGAATTGATAGTGTGTTTCCCTCATTGTGATATGATCTAGTAGAAATGAATTGACTTGTAATGTGATGTGTTATATTATGTATAACTTAAACATGAAAGTGAAACGTAAAGAGAAGTTATTGGGCCCATAACATGTACCTGGATCAAGTAAAGTCTTGCAAGTAAAGTCCTGCAGGCAAGGGATAAAGTAAAGACTTGCAAGCAATGGCTAAAGGACGGTTGCATTTGTTGTGCCCTCACCCGGATAAAGTAATGCTCGAACAGGCAGGTCTGTAAGTCCTAAATTGGCATGACAATAATGGCCTGATCGGGTACGGCATTAAGTCCTTAATTGGCATGTCGGTAAAGTCCTAGGCGAGCCTAGGCACCGATAGTGACAGAGAATTGACGGATAAAGAAAAGTAATAAATAACAATAAATGATAAAGTAATGATAAAGTGATAGCTTATGTGTAGTTATATTTTGATAGACAATGATTATTTTCAACTGATAAATCTAATATCTCTTACGAAATTTATTTAGTAAGGTAAACCTAGAATTCACTCAGCGAAGCTGACTTTTGTATGCATATCAGTTGACAGGTAAGAGTTAGAGCTTATGGAATAGAGGCATGGGACTGAAGCTTCTTGGCACTAGAAGACTGGCATTCCCGATAAAGAAAAGCTTAAAAGGACATTTGAATAGTTTTGATGTTTAAAGACAATGTTTATAATTTAATTTAACTACGTTGTAATGGGTTGAATTACGGTATATTTTTCCGCTGCAATATATATATTTATACACATATGAGTAAATGATTGCTTTAAATCCATGTTTGCTGTGAATGGCCAACGGTGAGGCTTCCTGAGAAAGGTGGGCCTTACAAGTTGGTATCAGAGCCAATGTTTAAGGGATTTGGGAAAACCATTTTATAAACCTAAACTTAAACAGATAATGGGACCAAGTGTCAAGGATGCCAGTCCAAGAAGCTCCATGCCCAGAGGTAACAAATATGCTATAGGTATTATTCTAGTGGATAGTGCCTTCTTATTTAAGTTAGAGCCGAGGTAGAGTATGATAATGTTATCTGTGATGCCTATCTGAAATTTATGTGACTTATACGTGCATAGACTAGGTATAGTAGGTTCTGGTGTTGGTGTGGTTCAGGATAGAAAAGTTTATGGCACGAGAAGTTCTGTAAGTAGTTAATCACAACTGGCCACTGTTATTAAAAATTTACAAAACTTGTCGTGAACTGAACTTGCCTTGAAGGACCATATTAACATTCTGAATCTTATAGGAAGTAGAAAGAATGGCACCAAAGAAAGAAGTTCCAACCATGGCCACCCAGAGGAGCACCAGGGGAAGGCCCCCGACTAAGGTAAAGGAAACTACAAGTGCAACTGTGAAGCCAACAAAAGGTCAACCAGAAAGCCGATTGAGGAACCGATTTAGGAGGAGGAGGTTGAGTTAGGAACGTGAGCCGAGGGGTCTACCCCTGATCAGGCCAAACTGAAAGAGATAGTAAAGGAAGCTATTGCCCAAGAGGTGCATCAGGTCCTGTCTGGAGTGATGCCCGCTCTGCTTGCGGAATTTATGGAGCAGGTTAAGGGCGACAGTAAGAAGAGTACGGCTTCAGAAAAAGTTGATAAGAAAGGGGCAGTCAAGACTGAGGAGTTGAGCGACGAGGGAGATCGTCTGGGTAACCATGATGGCCCTAAAGTGGAAGAGAGGGCGAAGGGGTGCAGCTACGGGGATTTTCAGAGGTGTAAGCCCCCAACATTTGATGGTACTGGTAACGCTGCCACTGCTCAGCATTGGATTAGGGAAATGGAAGCCGTACTGAAGATCAGCGAGTGTCGTGAAAACCAAAAGGTGAAGTTTGCTTCCCATTCCTTTTGGATCCAGCACTGTGTTGGTGGGATAACATTGCTGAGTCTTACGGAGAGGAGGCCATTGAGAGGATGAAATGGCCGGAGATGAAGAGGTTGGTGATAGAGGAGTACTGCCCGGAAAGAGAGCTTGACAAGGTCGCAAGAGTTTGTGAGTTTGGAGGCTGGAAATATGACTCACCAGGAGTACACTACAAAATTCAATGAAATGGCACGTCTGGTGCCTGATTTGGTAACTCCTGAAGCCAAAAGGATCAAGAGGTACATACAAGGGTTGCCTCTAGACATTCGTAGGGACATGGTCACTGCTCGACCTAGTACTTTTAGGTCAGCAGTGGACCTCAGTGGAAGGTTGTACGATCATCGCAGGCCGGTGTTAGTGGGTGAGACGAAGAAGGCTTGGAATAACAATGGGAAGAGATATGGAAGTATTGGCCACCAACCGGGGAACAAGAAAGCAAGGGTGGAAGCAAAACAGATGGTGGTGAAGGGGGTCGAGAAAGTTAAGAACTGTGGGAAGTGTGGGAGGAGGCATCCCGGAGAGTGCCGATTGGGTAGCCATGGGTGCTACCGGTGTGGGAAAATGGGTCACATGGCTAGGGAGTGCCCGGAAGTAAACGAGTGCTTTAACTACAATGAGTCGGGGCACTACAGCAGGGATTGCAAGAAAGCCAAGCCGGGAAGCTCGGGCATGAGCAGGGGTGATGACAAGGGGGATGATGGAAAGCCCAAGGTCAAGGCAAGGGCTTTCACCATGAACAAGAAGGAAGCAAGGAAGGACCCGGACGTAGTGTCAGGTACGCTCCTTGTCAATGATGTTTGCGCCTCCATATTATTTGATAGTGGTGCCAGTAAGAGTTTCATATCTATATCCTTCTGTGCTACACTAGATGTCCAAACTAAGGAAATAGATGATGCCTTCGAAGTAGAAACAGCCGATGGTAAGTCCATTAGAATAGTCAGGATGATAGAGGATTGCCACATTAAACTAGGAGGCCATTACTTTCCCGCACGATTGTTTGTTATGCCCTTAGGAGGTTTCGATGTCGTACTAGGGATGGATTGGCTAGCGGCCCACGATGCTAACATAGTATGCCAACAGAAGATGATCCGATTAACAGCTCCAGATGGTAGTTCGGTTACGATCTACGGTGATAACGATTGTAAGGTTCCAAGGATCATTTCCATGATCAAGGCGGAGAAATGTATGAGGCGAGGGTGCGGAGCTTATCTAGCGTATGTCAAGGATGTTAAAGATATAGCGAAAGAGTTGCCCGATGTACCAGTGGTGCGGGACTTTCCTGACGTATTCTCGGAGGATCTGCCAGGAGTACCACCAGATAGAGAGATAGAGTTTCAGATTGACTTACTGTCAGGAGCCCAACCCATTGCCAAAGCACCCTACCGCCTAGCTCCGTCCGAGATGAAGGAGCTCATGTCACAACTGCAGGAACTCCTTGACAAGGGATTCATTAGGCCCAGCATTTCTCCGTGGGGCGCTCCCGTGCTGTTTGTGAAGAAGAAGGATGGCAGCATGAGGATGTGTATAGATTACAGGGAGTTGAATAAGCTGACCGTGAAGAATCGGTACCCTCTACCCCGGATAGATGATCTGTTTGATCAGTTGCAAGGGGCAAGTTGGTTCTCCCGAATAGATCTCTGATCCGGATATCACCAACTGAAGGTAAGGGAGCAAGATATCCCAAAGACGGCCTTCCGAACGCGCTATGGCCACTACGAGTTTTTGGTTATGTCTTTCGGGCTAACCAATGCTCCTGCGGCATTCATGGACTTGATGAATCGCGTGTGCCGCCCGATGCTGGAAAGATCGGTGATAGTATTCATTGACGATATCCTGATATACTCAAAGAACGAAGGAGATCACGCTTGTCATATCAAGGAGGTGTTAGAAACTTTACGAAGGGAGAAACTGTATAAGAAGTTCTCTAAATGTGCCTTCTGGCTACGGGAGGTACAGTTTTTAGGGCACGTTATAAATTCCGAGGGAGTAATGGTTGATCCAGCGAAAGTTGAAGCAGTTACGCAATGGAATTCCCCGAGGACGCCATCCGAAATCCGTAGCTTTTTGGGATTGGCTGGTTATTATAGAAGGTTCATCAAAGATTTCTCGAAGATAGCTTCCCCATTAACAAGGTTAACGAGGAAGAACGTGGTGTTCGACTGGGGAAAGGAACAGGAAGATGCGTTCCAGGAATTGAAGGATAGATTAACCAAAGCTCCTATACTAACCCTACCGGAGGGAGATGAAGACCTAACGGTATACTCCGATGCTTCTTACTGCGGGTTAGGCTGTGTGTTGATGCAAAGAGGGAAGGTTATAGCTTACGCATCCAGACAGTTAAAGGACACAGAGGTTAACTATCCGGTTCACGATTTGGAACTTGCCGCAGTAGTGTTCGCATTAAAGATCTGGAGACACTATTTGTATGGAACTAAGTGCGCCATATTTACCGACCACAAAAGCCTGAAATATTTCTTTGAGCAGAAGGACCTAAATATGAGACAGAGGAGGTGGTTGGAGTTGATAAAGGATTACGACTGTGAAATCCATTATCACCCGGGTAAGGCGAACGTGGTAGCCGATGCCCTGAGCCGAAAGGAAGGATATGAACCGATCCGGCTGAAGGCATGCCAACTAGTAGTGACCCCAGATGTTATGAGGATGATAAGCGAAGCTCAAATGGACGCTTTAAAAGAGCAGCAAATCAATAAGGAAAGGATGGTGGGAAAAGTGGATGAATTGGTAGAAAACACCTTGGGCGTTAAGACCTTCCATGGCAGGACATGGGTTCCGAGCATGGTGACTTGCGGGAAAAGATTATGGATGAAGCGTACAAGACCCGCTACTCAATACATCCAGGCACAAATAAGATGTACCATGATTTGAAGAAAGATTATTGGTGGCCTGGGATGAAAAGAGATGTGGTTGCGTATGTAAACAAATGTCTCACGTGCCTACAGGTGAAGGCTGAGCACCAAAGACCTTATGGTTATGTTCAGCCATTAGAAGTGCCAGAGTGGAAGTGGGAACATGTTACCATGGACTTCATCACCAAACTACCCCGCATGACAAAAGGCCGTGACGCGATATGGGTGGTTGTTGATAGACTGACTAAAAGTGCGCATTTCCTGCCAATCAAGAAGCAATTAGTTCAGAAAAGCTCGCTGAACTATTTATCTGAGAAATTGTGGCGCGACATGGTATGCCCGTATCGATTGTTTCAGATAGGGATACGCGTTTCACCTCAAAGTTTTGGAAAAAGTTCAATGAAGAGATGGGTGCGAGGTTGCATGTTAGTACCGCATACCACCCACAGACCGATGGGCAATCGGAAAGAACGATCCAGACACTGGAGGATATGCTTCGGGCATGCGTTATCGAATTTGGCGGTAATTGGGATGATCATCTGCCACTAGCAGAGTTCTCCTATAACAACAGCTACCACGCCAGTATTAAGATGCCCCCATATGAGTTATTGTACGGTCGACGGTGCAGAACACCTATTTGTTGGGGTGATGTCGGACAGAAGGAGCTAGGAAGCTTAGAAGTTGTGGAAGCCACAACGAAAAAGTTGGAGAAAATCAAGGCATATATGAAGGCTGCCAAGGATAGACAAAAGTCATACGCCGACAAAAGAAGGAGACCAATAGAGTTCAGCGTGGGTGACCGGGTAATGCTAAAAGTGTCACCATGGAAGGGAATCATCCGGTTTAGGAAGAGGGGGAAACTGAGTCCCAGGTTCATCGGACCATTCGAGGTACTAGCACGAGTTGGGGACGTAGCTTACAGGCTAGACCTTCCAGAAGAATTAAGTGGGATTCACCCTACCTTTCATGTGTCGCACTTAAGAAAATGTTTAGCACCAAATGAGGCAGTCGTACCTCTAGATGACATCGAGGTGGACGAGAAGCTGAACTATGTAGAGCAACCAGTGGCTATACTGGATCGGAAGGAGAAACAACTGAGAAATAAAGTAGTCAAGCAAGTCAAGGTGCAATGGAAACACCGAAAAGGGTCGGATGCCACCTGGGAATCCGAGGAGGAAATGAGACGCCAATACCCCAATCTGTTTAATGACGAGTCAGGTTTCGAGGACGAAACCTAAATAAGCGGGGGAGACTTGTAACGCCCCGAAATTTCCCGAAACGAGCCATTTAATAATAATGGGCTTTTAAGGATTAATTTAAGAAATAAAGGGGTAAATTAGTGGGCTATGGATCAAATTAGCCTTAATGGGCTAGACTTGATGGGTTTAAGGGCCCTAATCAGCCCTTAAACATGCATGAGCAGCTCCATCTTCCACCATTTCAACCCTAGCCACCAAATTCGTAGAGAGAGAAAGTAGAGAGAGAAAGTGAAGAAATTCAAGATTTTGAGCTTGAAGGTTTGAAGGATTGAAGTTCTAGTGGATTGGAGCATCAAAACACAAGAAAAGAGCAACAAAACAAGGTAAGAATCAGCCTCTAAGGCCTTCTGTAGATCAAACCCGGATTCTAGGGTTTTGGGGTTTTGAAAAGTTTAAAGAAACACATAAAGGTCAAATTTTTACGTATGAAAACGTGTAAAAAGCTTAGATTTGGTTTCATGGAAGGTAAACTAAGGATTTGGACGTAAAAAGTTAAGATTTTGGGTTAAAAATGGGCTGGATCTGAGTTTCTGTTCATCCAGCGAAACTGGGCCCCGATCCAGCGAATTTAAGCATTTAACCAGCGAAACTGCACATTAGTTCAGCGAGACTAGGAGAAGTTCCAGCGAAACTATAGTTTCGCTGGGGCGAAACTATGGTTTCGCTGAGGCGAAACTATACTTTCGCCGGTAATCTCGCTAAGACCCAGACTGACCTATAGACCTTGCGAGAATAGGGAATTCCAACGAAAGTTGGGCGCTCAAGGTAGCAAATCTGTCTAGCGAAACTAGCAGAAGTGCTGCCCAGCAAAACTGCAGGCGAAACTGTAGTTTCGCTGTAGCGAAACTATGGCGAAACTATGAAGAAAATGACGTTTTTGCATGTTAACTTTTGTGCAGCTAGAGTATTCAGGCTATAGCTTAAGTGACTAAGAATTTAAGCTACTGGGACAAGTTCAGGTGAGTTCTAGATCCCCTATTTTATACATGCTTTAAATGTTTTGGGGCGGTATGCATACTAAGATACATACTTTTTATGATCAAGTTCTTTTAAAGTAAAGTTTTACATACTATCTTATATGAGAAATGGGGTGTTATAATGAATTGATAGTGTGTTTCCCTCATTGTGATATGATCTAGTAGAAATGAATTGCCTTGTAATGTGATGTGTTATATTATGTATAACTTAAACATGAAAGTGAAACGTAAAGAGAAGTTATTGGGCCCATAACATGTATATGGATAAAGTAAATTCTTGCAAGTAAAGTCCTGCAGGCAAGGGATAAAGTAAAGACTTGCAAGCAATGGCTAAAGGAGGGTTGCATTTGTTGTGCCCTCACCCGGATAAAGTAATGCTCGAACAGGCAGGTCTGTAAGCCCTATATTGGCATGACAATAATGGCCTGATCGGGTACGACATTAAGTCCTTAATTGGCATGTCGGTAAAGTCCTAGGCGAGCCTAGGCACCGATAGTGACAGAGAATTGACGGATAAAGAAGAGTAATAAATAACAATAAATGATAAAGTAATGATAAAGTGATAGCTTGTGTGTAGTTGTATTTTGATAGACAATGATTATTTTCAACTGATAAAGCTAATATCTCTTACGAAATTTATTTAGTAAGGTAAACCTAGAATTCACTCAGCGAAGCTGACTTTTGTATGCATATCAGTTGACAGGTAAGAGTTAGAGCTTATGGAATAGAGGCATGGGACTGAAGCTTCTTGGCACTAGAAGACTGGCATCCCCGATAAAGAAAAGCTTAAAAGGACATTTGAATAGTTTTGATGTTTAAAGACAATGTTTATAATTTAATTTAACTACGTTGTAATAGGTTGAATTACGGTATATTTTTCCGCTGCAATATATATATTTATACACATATGAGTAAATGATTGCTTTAAATCCATGTTTGCTGTGAATGGCCAACTGTGAGGCTTCCTGAGAAAGGTGGGCCTTACAATCGTTCAACTTCCTTAACACATGATGATGAACATAACCTGTCTTTTACCTCTCTGGCCATAGGTGGAACTTTGTTTTCCATATGCGCCGTTAGTGCTTGATTCTTCTCTATCACTTCCTTCTCATACAAACTCCAGTCACATGTTCCGTCTTGAAGTATGATCAGCCCAGTCTCCTTAGAATTGCTTGGTCCTGCTGATGTATTTGGCTGGTGGGGATGTTAGCTGAGGTTGTCTATGCTGAGATCTATGAGAGGTTGATTGCTGATTCTGATACTGTTGTTGATGCTGATTTTGTTGCTGCTGCTGCTGATACTGCGAAGATGATTGTTGGTTGCATTCTCTAGAGAAGTGACCATAGAGATTGCACTTGAAGCATCTGACTTTTGATTTATCAACACCAATCTTTGATGTTTTGCTTGTTGCTGCCAGATTTTTATTTCCCCGTAGATATTGCTTAGCTCTGTAAGCAATCATTGCCATCTGCCATTGAAGATCCATCTCTTCTACTACATCAGGAGGGAGTTCCTCCAAGTCTTGCTGACAGATGTTTGCTGATGTAAGTGAACTTCCAAGATATGCTTGAAAGCTAGAACTAAAAGCTACAAAAGCTGCTTTTTGTTCTTCAGAATCCAATATCACAGTTATTGGTTCTGACTGTTTGTTATGTTGAGAAGAGTTTGCAGTTGCTGATGTCTCTCTTTTCTCTTTAGATCTTCCCTTTTCCTTTTGACTTTACTTTGAGATGATTTCTTATTGGGTTTGGATGCATAAAAACTTACTTCCTCTTCATCATCACTCAAAGTACAAGAGTTATCACTTTCATTATTTGAAATAAATGCACTTCCAGCATTTTTGGTTTCCTTGAAGTGATAAGGTGAGACATGAGTTCTCACACTCTTGTTTCTTGATTGTTCATCCAGTTCAAGTGCTTCAACATTAGCAACCAATGTATCTAGACCAGTTGTCTTGAGATCTATGGTGTTCTTGAACATGGAGACTGTTTGCTTCCAACTTTCAGGCAAAGTGTGGAGCATCTTCTTGTTTAATTCCTCAGTAGTATATTTTAACTCCAAGATGTTCATCTCAGTAACAAGTTGCATAAATCTATGGAGTTGCTGAGGAATTGATTCACCCTCAATATGATGAAAAGTTTCATATTGTGATCTAAGGGTGTCTTTCCTTATGCTTCGAATCTCATCACTCCCTTCACAGAGAGTGTGAAGTATCTTCCACAGGGAATTTGCTGTCTTGTAGTTCTCACACCTGATCAAGATTTCTTCTGGCAAAGCCATACTAAGAAAGCTGTATGCTTTAATATCGACTTTGACCTTCTTGACATCATCGGGTGGCAAGTCTTTAGTGCTGATTGGCTGATTCTTGTCATTATAATCCGGCCCAAGAGTGGGTGGAATATAAGGACCTTGAGTGATGGACTCCCACAAGTCAGAATCTGTGTAGTTCACATGATTCCTGAACTTGATCTTCCAGTATTTAAAATCAGCTTTGGTTTCCAACTTTGGCGGTTGATAAGATCCTCCACCAAAAGTACTCATGTTTAATGCAAAAGAATTAATCAAATCTTAAATTCTAAAATTGATAAATCTATCAAAGACGCAGATCTAGTATTCAATTGATTTGAATATAGATCTAAATCAAACAAGCAATGAGACAGTGCTTGTTGAACGACAAGTCGTTGATTTAATTGTTTGAAAATCAATTAAACAATTTTAATACTGATAGATCAATTGATCTAAATCAATGAGCACCAATGGCTCTGATACCACCTGTGAATCCAAGGATCTCAATTTATGAATTATCAGTATTAAAATAAATCAATTTAATGATCGCGGAATTATCACTAATTGACGTTTAATTGTTTTAATGATTAATGATGAACACAACAACAGAAACACAATAAATGCGAAATCAATAATTATTCAAACGTATTTCATTAACTATAAGGTAATGATTACAAAAGAATATTAATGAATGACTATGAACAACGAATTCTGTGAATCGAATAATGTTTGATGTTGATGTGACGGTAGTTAGGGTTGCACAATGATGTAACTCGACAGCCGTAATATTGTTTGATTGTGTTCTCCAAGATGTGAAACCTAGGACTCGTATTTATAGATGGTTTGAGTCGGCTAAGGAAACACCGGATCTTTCGGGATTTGTTATTGATTGTGTTGACTTGTTTGACTTCTTGATAGTTGCAATCGCACAAGTATCATGATCTTCCGCAGGAGTCTTGTCGTCCGCAGAACTTTTGTTCTTCCGTAGATGAATTGGTCTTCCGTAGAAATGTTGTTCTTCCGTAGGAAATCCTTCTTCCGTAGTAGTCTTCACTTCATGGTACTTGATCATCCGCAGGAACATGCACTTGGTCATTTGGTCTTGTAAGAAACATATCTACGGATTAACAATAATGTTCATCCGTAGATGTTTCCTACACTTGGTCAATTTCAGGAAAGCGTCCAAGTATATTGTTTTTCCCTGTCAAGTCACAAATCAACACACATATATATGGGGTTAACCTATAGATTCAAATCACGTATATATATATTTTGACTGTTACAAATATTAATTACAAGACTTGATTTTCAAGTACTAAGCCTATACAAAAATGATCTAGCCCTATACAATCTAGATCTAACAAAGTTCATCTAATACAAGAAACCAAACTTAAGGGTAGAAACTGTCAATTTAGAAACTTCAGGGGCTAAACTGTAAAATTTTGTTAAACTTCATAATCGACTCCAATAAGCACTTTAGTCAGTTGAATAGCATATTTACCATATATTCTTGACTTAGTAATGTAGAAACCCTTAATTGTATGAGAAACCTTAACTTTCCATAAAAGGAAACTTTTTATGCAAACCCTAATCGAATCAAAGCCGAATCCGCCCAACTAAAACTTAGACACTCTTGTTGCACCTTAAATAGGTATAGAGCAGTAGCTAATCACTTAATATATTCATATTAGGGTGCTAGACTTGAGATATTCCCGGCACACGAAGGATTCTTTTGCTTAATATCTAAGGTGAGTTCTAGTGATCCATTTTTACTTACTGTTTTGGGATGAAACATGCTCTGTTGTTTCATCAACTATGATTATGCTTTACTTGATGCTTGTATGTGGGACTTTTGGATACCTGCTGACACCTATATCATGATCCTTAATTCTTTTGTGAACCGCTTGTTTTATATGGATAGATCTATTTGGGGAATCCCCTACACACAGTGGCTCCCGCTACAGGGAGGTACCCCACTGAGGTCCTGAGTGATCGTATGTGGCATGTAACAAGTTTTGATTAAGAAACTATGGTGAACCATCCTAGCAGGTATGGTTCATTGATTTGAGGCTTGGTTCCTTCCTTCGGGAATATCCGGTTAAACACAAGTTTAGAAGAGACCAACCGGGGACCAAGTGCAGGGTTGATTGTGATACCCCACGATGACTGATACTAAAAATGATGCTTTTAAAAATAAAATGAGATATTTCATAAGCTTTCCCACTTGATTCTAAAACCTTTACTGTGGACTTTAAGAGTTCCTTTTTTGTTTTTGAAACTTTAAGCACATGAATTTACCAACTTTTTAGTTGACATTATTTTCTTTTGAGCATGTTTCAGGTAACCCGTGAAGACTCTTAGCTGTCATGGAAGACTTAGACTCAACCCCAAGACCATGGCATTGTTTGTGTGACCAATTTATGACTTGAACAATTTGATACAATGACTATTTAATTTATGTTGAAACATTTAAACATTTGGGGATGGATCTGTGTTGGACCAAAAGAACCAACGAGCCACATCAGAAAAACCTCTAAGTCCCACAAGACATCACAACAACTGCTGAAAGCATCTTCAGCTGTTTGACAAAGTCTGAAGACCTCAACAGCTGAAGATCAAAGTACTGAAGATCAACAACTGAAGTACAAGTACTGAAGATTCAACATTGAAGACTCAAGTACTGAAGACTCAAGTACTGAAGACTCAAGTGCTGAAGACTCAAGTACTGAAGACTATCAGCTGAAGTTCAAAGTACTGAAGATCAACAGCTGAAGCATAAAGACCGAAGACAAAGACTGAAGACATCAGTTGATGACAACTACTGAAGTCATCAGCTGATGAAACATCTGAAGTTAAAATCAGAAGACAAGTGCTGAAGCTTCAGAGTTTGTCATAACAGCTGAAGAAGCATTCTTTAGTTGTTGTGATGGTTTTCCTTTCTTTTTATTATCAGTTTTATTTTCTATTTCAGTAGTTTGTAAAACGACTGAAGAGTTTGTTCTTCAGTCGTTGTAGTTTTCAGTAGTTTCTTTTCAGCTGTTGTAATAAGTTTAACACTTAGTATTTTGTAAGGAGATGTCAACTGTTTGACATCTTTAGTAGTTTAGGTAGTTTCAATAGTTTGTTAGAATAATGGTTTGATGTCACTATCAAGTGACATCAGCTGACGTCATTCTTCCTATAAAAGGAAGATGGCCCAATTGTAATCTTTGCCGAAGCGTGTGATCTAATAGAAAATACCTTTTTGCAGAATTCCTCTCTTTCTCTATAACCTACTGTTATATTGATATATCTCTTGTGTTCTTAGTATAATTTGCTAAATTCTTGTGCTAAATCCGCTGCGAATACAACCTAATTGATCAAACTAGAGGCTGAGATCCTTTCAAATGGTATCAGAGCTGGTTAATCATTGATCGATTTAACAATTGATCATTGAAACTGCTTTTTTGCTATCTACGTTTGATCGAATTATCAAATTTGCAAGAATCGGTTATAGAGATTGAGTTTCTGCTGCTTCTGGCCATTAAACTTGAGGTTCTCGTGGTTTTGAGATAGATTTGTTTTTTTTACCTTGAATTTGTTTGAAGTTTGAGATGATGACACCAACTAATGATCCTCACAATACTGGCTCTCTACAAAGCCTCCGATGCTTGTGAGGAGTGAGTATAACATATGGCAACGTCGTATGCTCCATCACTTGTCTGTCAAAAGTGCTGGCTGTTGGAAGTCAGTGGTACATGGACCACACAAGCCTATGGCGAGTGTTCTTGAATCAAATGAGAGGGTTGAGAAGAAACCTGATCAATATTCGACGAAGATCTTACGCTGTTCGAAATTGATGCTAAAGCCCAAGGAATTCTGGCTATGGCAATTCCAAATGAAATCTATTTAGGGCTTTTGCATCATGAAACTACTCATGATCTCTGGGTTGCTCTGAAGGAACAATTCGGAGGAACCAATGAGGTCTTAGCAAATACTAGGGAGGTCCTCGCCCAACAATATGAGACATTCTCTCATAGGAAGGGTGAGACACTGACTCAACAGTTTGAGCGATTCTCTTGTCTTATTTCTGAGCTGAAAATGGTTAAACAAGAGTATTCCAATAGTCAGATGAACAACCGTTTCCTCAGATCACTACCTGAGAGATGGGACACTTATACCATTGTCCTACGCTCCAGTGCAAATCTGGATACTCTATCTCTCACCCAACTTCATGGGAAACTGCTTACATTTGAGAGAGAGATAGAGGAGAAAAGGAAGTTATCCACCTCTGGCAAGTTCACTGATGACTTTGTGTCAGGCAATGCTGCACTAATAGGTCAAGAGTCAGAATATGCTGCATTAGAGAGTGCCTATGATGAGCATATTGATTTCTCTACCAATTCTAAACATGCTTTTGTTGGTGTTGTTGGTAGTTCAGGAGGTAGTAGTGATAACCTGTGTTTTCTGATGGAGGACTTGAAGGGCATTCCAGATGATGATCTGGAAAAAATGGATATTTTGAGTCAAATGGCAATGATAAATATCAGATCTCAAAAGTTCTACAAGAGAACTGGCAGGAAATTTCCTGGTCTCTCTGGCAAAACCAAGGTTGGTTTTGACAAGAGCAAGTTGAGGTGTCACAAGTGCCATAGGCTTGGACACTTTGCTAGAGAGTGTAGATCATCTGGATCTAACTCTTCTGCACCCTTTAAGACTTTTCCAAGCAATATCTCACAAAACTAAGGGCAACATACCACCAGTTCTGGTCATCCATCACCAGCTCAGGCATCACCTGCATACTTTGTGCCTCAGGGTCATATGCCATATCCATACCCCTGCTACTACATGCCTCAATCAATTCAAGTTCAAGCACCCACTGCTCACCAACCACATGCTCTTCCTTAGACTCAACTGTCACACCCTCAATTTCCACGAACGGGGTTTTACCGTTAGGCGTGTGACATACCAGGATCTCAGACACAGTCATATCGAACGACACTATATGAATTTAAAATAAACATTTGACTTCATTCAAAAGAACATAAACAAAGTTTACAATAGTGCGGAAGCGAGTACATAATTAGTAAATCCATTACAGTATAATTACAATAGCCATGTTTAGACAAAATGTTCAATGCTGAAAATATAATAGATGAATGCATGTCCTGAGTGCATTTCCTTAGCGTGCATCTTGAGCTTATGCATTCCTGTGACCTGAGAAAACATGCTAAAATGTGTCAACATAAAGTTGGTGAGTTCACAGGTTTATTCAACAACAAATGTGTTCGTAAGTGTTCAGTAGTTTGCGTTTCAATGGTTTAGTATATAGAGCATATCGTTAGGTAGTTAGCCTATGTTCTTGTTACTTAGCGTTTCGAACCGAAGCTGACTGTTTACGTCCTATATGTGTTTGTTGTATCCCCGCCACGTCTCGCAAGACCGTGACAAATGTTAGGTCAATCAAGCACCCGTTTGACCTCCAATCAAGCTAGCGCGACTAGCCGGGGCGGGGTTTGTCAGACCCAGTAGTAGTACTCAAAATTACCTCGCTAATCCCATTACTAACGGTTCGAGTGTGTCAGGACATGTTGTGTGTTTGCACTAACGTAACAAGCGATATCAATAATACTACAACCATTTAAGTAAATCTGTTTTGCATGTTTTCTCCCCAAAAGGAAAGAGAGTAAAATAGGGGCCGTGAAACTCACTGATGATGTAGTAAGTACGTAGGATGAAAGTCTCCCAAGTGTTGTTTACGATGCGCTATCAAACACCTATTGACAGTTATGTTAAGCGTTAATGTTGTGTTTAGCGTTAATAAACATGTTTAGTCGGGTCGGGTCGCATTGGTTCGGTCGTGGGTGACACACACACACACATGCAGGCATACGCATATCAGACCTTATGTAGATCCCAAACGGGTTGTCGTTAGTTGTAAACAGTTAGTTTGTTTTAGATCGTAAAAGTATGTGCTTGTTGATTGCGTTGACTTTAATCTTTGTGGTCAAGAAATGACACTTTAATGATTGTTCCATATCATCACACGATAGGCACACCGCACACAAGCGAATTCCCTCACAATGACTCCAATCGCATGTCAAGGCTAGACGCACGACTGGACACTTCATTCGCACGAATGGGCATTCAATCGTACGAATCAACCTCATTCGTACGGTTGAACCCTCACTCGTACGACTTAGCATTCAATCGTAGCACACATCACCCATTAACCCGACTCAACAACCAATCGCATGACTGAACCTTCATTCGTACGATTGGACCTTCAGTCGGGTGGTACTCAGTCGCACACATTTCATCCGGTTGACTCAATCGCACACACCACAATCGCATGCATTCATTCGCACGTTACACACATACGTATGGACTCATTCGTACGATTTACTCCAGTCGCACCACTCAGTCGCCCGAGGGACCCAGTCGCATGGCTCAGTCGCATGACTGGCCCAGTGGCGGACAGCAGCAGATCGCGACTGCTGGAGAGGCTGAACAGCCTTCGGCTGTCCCGTGCTCGGTTTTCACACAATCAAGACTTCCAGAAACACTCTCCTAACATGTCTAAGTGAAATGCACATGTTGATTGACCTCACACGCACCCCCACGACCACATGCATTCGGGTTGAACCCGAAAACCTGAAACCCAAATTTGTAGCAGAGAAACGAGCAATAAAACGGATGTACAGGGTCGCCTACCTGCTGTTGCGTGGTCTAACCGACGAAAACGAGCTCCATCGGGGTGATTTTGGTGCTTGGATGAAGAAGCCGTGAAGTAGAGAGCGTAGGAGAGAAAGAGCAGATTGTGAAGTTTTTGGGCTGGTGGATGGGTATTTATACCCAGCCCCAGTTTGGCAATTTGTCAAGTTTGGTCCCTGTACTTAGGTCCCGTGTTCCCAAATTGGTTTCGGTTGATGACGGCGTAGATGGGCGAGCTATGTTAATTAAGAGGATCCCTTAGGAAATCCCGTTTATATGAATCCTCTACAAACACCCATGTTAGTATTTTATCATTATTTATTTAACGATGTCGGTGGCGGTGTTTGTATACGTTTCGTGTGTTAACGAGTATGTGCCAATGATAACGACAGTGGTTGGAATAGTGTTAACCTGGAATTACGGGGTGTCACATCATCCCCTTGTTGCAGGAATTTTCGTCCCGAAAATTAGCACATCATGATACGAGGTTCTACGGGGAAGTACAAGGCTCTCGGTTTGTGACGACTGTTGAATAGAGTTGCTGCGTATCCTAAGAGGTAGATGCCTGATCTTGGAACAGTTGCGGGTACTTCTTCTTCATCTGATCCTCACGTTCCAAGGTAAACTCTGGTCCACGCTTTGAGTTCCAACGAATTTTGACGATAGGGATACGGCTATGTTTGAGCGTCTTGACTTGTCGATCCATGACTTCCACTGGTTCCTCGACGAAATGTAGTTGTTCATCCACATGTATATCGTCTAACGGAGCGATAAGAGTCTCGTCTGCTAGGCATTTCCTCAAGTTGGAGACGTGAAACACATCGTGTACTCCACGGAGTTCTTCGGGTAGGTTCAACTGATAGGCCACGGGGCCAACCCGTTTGACAACCTCAAACGGTCCCACGTACCTAGGGCTTAGTTTCCCACGTTTCCCGAAACGAATCACACCCCTCCAAGGTGACACTTTTAAAAGCACCTTGTCACCTATATGGAATTCCAACGGTCGGCGACGCTTATCAGCGTAACTTTTCTATCGGTCACGGGCTGCTGCCATACAGTTTCGGATCTGCACGATCTTCTCAGTCGTCTCGTGCACGAGTTCAGGGCCGGTGAGTTGACTTTCTCCAACTTCCGCCCAACAGATAGGTGATCGGCACTTACGCCCATACAATGCCTCAAATGGGGCAGCTTTGATCGATGTGTGATAGCTATTGTTGTAAGAAAACTCAACTAGCGGTAAGTGAGTTTCCCAACTGCTGCCGAAATCTATGACGCAGGCACGTAACATGTCTTCTAAAGTCTGAATCGTTCGCTCGCTCTGACCATCTGTTTGAGGGTGATACGCGGTGCTCATATCCAACCGCGTCCCCAATGCTCGTTGCAAAGACTGCGAGAAGTGTGAAGGGAATCGAGCGTCACGATCAGAGATAATGGAAATCGGCACACCATGCCGAGAGACTACTTCCCTTAGGTAGATACGAGTTAACTTTTCCATACGATCAGTCTCCCGGATTGCCAGGAAGTGTGCGGATTTCGTCAAGCAATCCACGATCACCTAAATGGTGTCGCATCCGCTGGGAGTTCGAGGAAGTTTCGTGATGAAGTCCATAGATATCTGTCCCACTTCCATACTGGTATTTCTGGCTGTTGGAGTAAACCAGACGGTCGTTGATACTCCACCTTAACCTTAGAACAGGTTAGGCATCTGCTTACGTATGTGGCAATGTCAGCTTTCATATTCGGCCACCAGTAAAGGACCTTGAGATCGTGATACATTTTGTCTGAACCTGGGTGGATTGAGTACCGTGATTTGTGAGCTTCGTCCATTACCAATTCTCGTACGTTTCCATACGAGGGAATCCATGTTCGATCCATGAAGTAGCGGATTCCGTCAGGCTTGGTTTCAAATTGCTTCTCCATGCCTCGTAACGACTCGGCTTTCAGGTTCTTGTCTTTTAACGCCTCAAGTTGAGCATTGCGGATCTGGTTGGGTAAACCAGTGTGAATGGTGAGTTGCAATGCTCGAACTCGTCTCGGCTTGGGTGTTTCCTTCCGACTCAGGGCGTCTGCTACTACGTTGGCCTTGCCCGGATGATACTTGATCGTACAGTCATAGTCGTTTAACAACTCGACCCAACGACGTTGTCTCATATTTAGCTCCTTCTGTTCAAAGATGTGCTGGAGACTCTTGTGATCGGTGTAAATGGTGCACTTGGTACCGTACAAGTAGTGTCTCCATATCTTGAGTGCAAACACGACTTCTCCAAGCTCTAGGTCGTGTGTCGTGTAGTTTTTCTCGTGTATCTTCAGTTGTCGTGATGCATAGGCAATCACCTTATTGCGTTGCATTAGTACGCAACCGAGGCCTCACAGTAAACTACAAAATCATCGGTTCCCTCAGGCAGGGATAGAATCGGTGCTGTACAGAGTTTTTGCTTCAGAATCTGGAATGCAGGTTCTTGTTTTTCACCCCAATCGTACGTAGTGCCTTTATGAGTCAATGCGGTGAGGGGTTGAGCAATCTTCGAGAACCCTTCGATGAACCGTGATAATAGCCAGCCAACCCGAGAAACTGTCGTACCTCGGTCGGAGTCTTAGGCGTAGCCCAGTTCTTGATAGCTTCTCTCTTTGCCGGGTCAACGTGTATCCCATTCTCATTGACCACATGACCCAAGAAATGGACCTCTCGTATCCAAAAGTCGCACTTTGAAAATTTCGCATACAATTGTTCTCGTCTCAACAGCTCCAGAATCAGTCTAAGGTGCTCTTCGTGTTCTTCCTTATTCCTTGAGTAAATAAGGATGTCATCGATGAAGACAATGACGAACTTGTCTAGATAGGGTTTGCACACTCGGTTCATTAGGTCCATGAAAACCGCTGGTGCATTGGTCAACCCGAATGGCATGACCAAGAACTTGTAGTGGCCATACCTCGTTCTGAAAGCAGTCTTTGAAATGTCTTCTTCTCGAATCCTTAGTTGATGATAACCCGATCTTAGGTCTATCTTAGAATAATAACTCGACCCTTGTAGTTGATCGAACAGATCGTCAATGCGCGGGAGAGGATAACGATTCTTTATTGTTGCTTTGTTCAATTCCCTGTAATCGATACACATGCGGAAAGTTCCGTCCTTCTTCTTAACAAACAGAACTGGGGCTCCCCACGGTGATGAGCTAGGTCTGATAAAACCCTTATCCAATAGTTCCTGCAATTGCGTAGATAGCTCTTGCAGTTCCCTTGGAGCTAATCTGTACGGTGCTCTCGCGATAGGGCAGCTCCCGGTACCAAATCGATTTGGAACTCGACTTGGCGATGGGGTGGGAGACCGGGTAGGTCTTCTGGGAAAACCTCCAGATAATCACGTACAACAGGGATGTCCTCAATTTTCTTTTCCTCGGTTTCTTTTTCTGTGACCATGGCCAGGAAAGCGGTATGACCCTTACGCAAACACTTCTGAGCTTTCATATAGGAGATGATTCCAGAGACCATGCCACTCCTTTCGCCCTGAACTGATAGAATTTCACCACTAGGAAGTGGTATGCGAACGATTTTCTCCCCACAGATGATCTCAGCTTGATTCTTAGATAGCCAGTCCATACCCACAACTACATCGAAACTACCAAGTGTGACAGGCATCAGGTCTATATCTATCTCATGACCACATAATCCTAGTCTGCACCCCTTAACGATATGAGTTGCCTCAATTAGTTTTCCGTCAGCTAATTCTACAACATAACTAGGTTCCACGACAGTTAAGGTTACATCTAAGAACTGAATGAACTGGTTAGAAACAAAGCTCCTATCAGCTCCAGTATCAAATAGTATAGAAGCAAAACAACCATTCAGGGGAAACGTACCAGTAACCACATTCTGGTCATCCCTTGCCTCGCCGGAACCGATCACGAATGCACGACCCTTGGCATTGCCCCCATTATTACCCTTGTTTCACCCTTCAGCTGTGGGCAATCCTTCCTGTAGTGACCCTCCTTACCACATTCATAACAGGCTCTAGTCACTCCACCCTGGCGTTGTTGTTGAGGTTGTTGTTGCTGAGTCATTAGTTCACCCCTGCAGTCTTTGGCTGCGTGACCCATCTTTCCACACCTCTGACAACGGAGTCGATCACACGGGCCATGATGATGGAAGTTGCACCGGTTACACTTAGGATTCTTGCCCATAACTACTCGATCACTGGCCATAGTTGTTGTTGTTCTGATTGTTGAAGCTTCTTGAAGGGTCAAACTTTTGGTCTGCTGTTGCTGGGTGTTGTTGGAGCTTGAAGACTTTTTGTTGTTATTCCGTCCCATTTCCTTTTGTGATCAGAAGAACCAGAAGCAGCGCCACGTTTAGGCAAGGGCCCTGTGCCACTGCCTGGTCAGTGAGTTTATGAGCCAGTTGGATGGCCTGCTGAATAGTGACAGGATTAGCAGCCATCACACTAGCCTGGATCTGAGGAGCTAGACCATCAATGTATTTTTCGATCCGTTTGTAGGCCGGAGTCACCATCTGAGGACATAATGCAACCAACTCGTGCGAACGAGTCGTGTACTCTTCAATGTCAGAACCAACCATCTTTAAATTCCAAAATTCTGCCTCCAGTTTCTGGACTTCGCTCCTGGGGCAGTACTCTTCTTTCATCAGAACTTGAAGTCATCCCATGGCATACCATTAGTAGCACCAAGCCCTAAGGTTTGGACTTGTAAGTTCCACCACGTCAGGGCTGGTCCCTCCAATGTGCCGGAGGCGTACTTGACGCGATTTCCATTAGGACAGTTGCACATGGCAAACACTGACTCGAGTTTCTCCAGCCAGCGAAGCAATGTGACAGCACCCTCAGAACCGCTGAAAGAATGAGGCTTGCAATCCATAAACATCTTGAAGGTACAGACTGTGGGACCTCCTTGATTCGGATTCTGGTCGTTCTGGTCCTGATTGCGGGCCTGCTCATAGGCTGCCAGCGCATCAGCCACACGCTCATTGATGATAGCATTCAGCTCGGCTTGAGTCAGGGTGATATTTCCTCGTCCACCCACGCGTCCCGCTCTTCTTCCAGACATGATTTCTTCAATTCACAACACATATTAATCATTAACCAGATAATAATTATTGACAATAATAAATTGTATCATGCTAGTAAGAATGAAGGGTTTGTTTGCATATCGATAGTGAAGCTATATGAGGATCCGAGGCCTCATGCCTCCAAGTATGAAATTGAGAATTTGTACTGACCATAATCGTTATCACCAAATAGAGTTTCCAGAATTCTCATGCACGACAAATTACAATTACGTGTGCACCCGTGATTCTATTTGCTTTGCATGGTCACACATGGTTCCCCCCATTCGAGATAGCGTACCTTGTCCAGTACCGAGTGTTATCAATGATAGAAGTATCAAAGATATATTTGTTATACCAATAGTCGAATGACTAAAGTTGTACTAAGGTTGTACAAGAGATTTGGATAAGATAATAACGGGAGTCAAGACTATTTGGCCTTCTTCTCTTCGAAGTTCTAAGTGTTTGAATGTCTATGTCCGATTTCTAACAGACTTGAATATCTTAGTTGTCCCTTATTTACTGCTCGGCTAGTGTAGGGGATAGGATATGTTGGGAATGGTAACAAGTGTGAGAGAGTTGAGAGATTGAGGTATTGTTCTTTTTGTTTGTCATCGTTAAGCTTATCATGTGTGTTAGGAAGGAGTTTCGTGTTCCAATCGTGGAAATGTTTGGTTCAATTCGTTGTTGCTTTCCACTCCGAGAGTGAAGGATCAAGTGTAAACGTCAGTAGTGAGCGAGTAGGATTCTCCACCCCTCTATCAGCCGGTAATGACACGCATGTCATACCCATAATGTTATGTTTGCTCAGTAGCGTACTGTCAGTACACCAGAAGGTTGTTTGCACAACAGTGGTAACCATGTAAAAGTGTCTGTGCAATACTAGTGTTGTGTCTAAGGCTATAGTCTAGATGCAATGCAATCCTAGTTCTCTATAACCTGTGGCTCTGATACCAATCCGTCACACCCTCAATTTCCACGAATGGGGTTTTACCGTTAGGCGTGTGACATACCAGGATCTCAGACACAGTCATATCGAACGACACTATATGAATTTAAAATAAACATTTGACTTCATTCAAAAGAACATAAACAAAGTTTACAATAGTGCGGAAGCGAGTACATAATTAGTAAATCCATTACAGTACAATTACAATAGCCATGTTTAGACAAAATGTTCAATGCTGAAAATATAATAGATGAATGCATGTCCTGAGTGCGTTTCCTTAGCGTGCATCTTGAGCTTATGCATTCCTGTGACCTGAGAAAATGTGCTAAAATGTGTCAACATAAAGTTGGTCAGTTCACAGGTTTATTCAACAATAAATGTGTTCGTAAGCGTTCAGTAGTTTGCGTTTCAATGGTTTAGTATATAGAGCATATCGTTAGGTAGTTAGTCTATGTTCTTGTTACTTAGCGTTTCGAACGAAGCTGACTGTTTACGTCCTATATGTGTTTGTTGTATCCCCGCCACGTCTCGCAAGACCGTGACAAATGTTAGGTCAATCAAGCACCCGTTTGACCTCCAATCAAGCTAGCGCGACTAGCCCGGGCGGGATTTGTCAGACCCAGTAGTACTACTCAAAATTACCTCGCTAATCCCATTACTAACGGTTCGAGTGTGTCAGGACATGTTCTGTGTTTGCACTAACGTAACAAGCGATATCAATAATACTACAACCATTTAAGTAAATCTGTTTTGCATGTTTTCTCCCCCAAAAGGAAAGAGAGTAAAATAGGGGCCGTGAAACTCACTGATGATGTAGTAAGTACGTAGGATGAAAGTCTCCCAAGAGTGTTTACGATGCGCTGTCAAACACCTATTGACAGTTATGTTAAGCGTTAATGTTGTGTTTATCGTTAATAGACATGTTTAGTCGGGTCGGGTCGCATTGGTTCGGTCATGGGTGACACACACACACACATGCAGGCATACGCATATCAGACCTTATGTAGATCCCAAACGGGTTGTCGTTAGTTGTAAACAGTTAGGTTGTTTTAGATCGTAAAAGTATGTGCTTGTTGATTGCGTTGACTTTAATCTTTGTGGTCAAGAAATGACACTTTATTGATTGTTACCATATCATCACACGATAGGCACACCGCACACAAGCGAATTCCCTCACAATGACTCCAATCGCATGTCAAGGCTAGACGCACGACTCGACACTTCATTCGCACGAATGGGCATTCAATCGTACGAATCAACCACATTCGTACGGTTGAACCCTCACTCGTACGACTTAGCATTCAATCGTACCACATATCACCCATTCACCCGACTCAACAACCAATTGCATGACTGAACCTTCATTCGTACGATTGGACCTTCAGTCGGGTGGTACTCAGTCGCACACATTTCATCCGGTTGACTCAATCGCACACACCCACAATCGCATACATTCATTCGCACGTTACGCACATACGTATGGACTCATTCGTACGATTTACTCCAGTCACACCACTCAGTCGCACGAGGGACCCAGTCGCATGGCTCAGTCGCATGACTGGCCCAGTCGCGGACAGCAGCAGATCGCGACTGCTAGATGGGCTGAACAGCCTTCGGCTGTCCTGTGCTCGGTTTTCACACAATCAAGACTTCCAGAAACACTCTCCTAACATGTCTAAGTGAAATGCACATGCTTGTTGACCTCACACGCACCCCCACGACCACATGCATTCGGGTTGAACCCGAACACCCGAACCCCAAATTTGCAGCAGAGAAACGAGCAATAAAACGGATGTACAGGGTCGCCTACCTGCTGGGAACGTGATTTCTCAGCTGTTGCGTGGTCTAACCGACGAAAACGAGCTCAATCGGGGTGATTTTAGTGCTTGGATGAAGAAGCCGTGAAGTAGAGAGCGTAGGAGAGAAAGAGCAGATTGTGAAGTTTTTTGCGCTGGTGGATGGGTATTTATACCCAGCCCCAGTTTGGCAATTTGTCAAGTTTGGTCCCTGTACTTAGGTCCCATGTTCCCAAATTGGTTTCGGTTGATGACGGCGTAGATGGGCGAGCTATGTTAATTAAGAGGATCCCTTAGGAAATCCCGTTTATGTGAATCCTCTACAAACACCCGTGTTAGTATTTTATCATTGTTTATTTAACGATGTCGGTGGCGGTGTTTGTATACGTTTCGTGTGTTAACGAGTATGTGCCAATGATAACGACAGTGGTTGGAATAGTGTTAACCTGGAATTACGGGGTGTCACATCAACCTTCTCAATCTCATCATCAAACCTAACCTCAACAACACAGCTTCTTCACCCCAGGAGTTGTTGACTGGAGCAGTTTACCAGATGATTTATCTGGTCATGAACAACTGTTTCCTGGTGCTAGTCAACATGGTGGTGATCATCCTTTCAAGAACCTTGCTCTCATGGCCCTAGAGTCTGCTGATGGGTCATCCTACAATGCTTCATCACAGGTATCTTCTGAGGCTAAAGCCAAGATATATTCTGAATCTTGCATAGTTGCATTTGCATCTATTAGAGAAGCAAATGTAGCATTAATTGATAAAAATATTGAGCTAGAGCAAACCCTTTCCAAAAGAAAAGCTGAATTTGAGTCTATGCTTAATGATAAGAATGATGAGATTTATAAACTTAAATGCCAAATCAAAGATGATAAGGCCAGGGAAGAGGTACTTGTAGAGAAGTACAGAGACCTCAAGGAAACACTTGCAGCTACCCAGGTAGAGTGTGATCGCTGGGTGCAATCCTGCAAGGGTTTTGAAATGCTTGAGTAAGCAATCAGCTTCCAATGTGAAGTTTGGCATTGGTTATAATCACACTACTCCTCCAACAGATTTTATTTCCAGAGTAGAAGTAGAATCTGATAGAGAAGCAATAACTAATCCTTCTCATCATGTGACCTACTATCTGATACAACACCATCAGAGGTTGAAGTCAGCATTAATTTCTCATAAAACCAATCAGCTGATGCTACAACCGCTGATGGTGCAAATGCTGACTGTCACATGATCAAAAAGTTGATCAACTCAGGTGTTGTCTCTAGAAGTACTGAAAGTACTAGAGAGCAAGTGATAACACCTCAAGTTCAAACCCTAACTACTGCCAGTACTGAAGGGAAGAAAAACTGCTAGTAGAAAGGGTTTGAAGACTACTAAAGAAGATATCAGGAAAGCAAGTACTGCAAGGAAGAAAACTGCAAGTTTTGATAGCAAATTGCTGAAGAACAAGTCTTCAGTAGTTTCATCTTCTTTAGTAGATGATCAACTAAAGATGAAGAAGAAGCCATGTGAAATATGTGGCTTGTTCAATCATCTTATTGATGATTGCTAGTACAAAAAGGGCTCCAAACTCAAACAAAAGGAGAAAATTAAAGAGAAAATGAATGAAATAAAAACTGAGTTTGAGACCAAGTTTGTACCAGCAACATCAAAACCTAAAACCCCTAAGTCCAAGAAGAAATCCAAAAAGGATGGGGTTAATCAGCCAACAGCTGAGGTTGCTCAAAAGAAGGTGCAACACAGGAATCCATCACAAGCAGGCACTAATGTGTCTGATGAGCTAAAGGCTTTATCACAAAACCAGACACAACTTGTTATGATGGTTCAACATCTAATGGGAAGAGTCAACCAATTAGATGCTCCTGTGTTGAAACCACAGAAAAGGAAATCCAAGCCAAAGGATTCCTCTTCTACACCATCTCCCTCACCTTAGGCTGTCACACATAACAAACCAGTTAGTGTCACATCTGTTGATGAGAGCAGACCCAAAACCAAAAAGGTTTGGGTCTCAAAACCTAACTAATTTGTTGTATTGATTGCAGGGTTCTTCAACATGACACAGAAGCATCTGGTATGTAGACAGTGGAGGATCCATGCATATGACAGGAAGCAGCTCACTTCTTAATGACTACTCTCAAGGAAAGACGGGGTTTGTTTCCTTTGGCAATGATGCAAAAGGTTACATCATCGGAAAAGGATTTGTTTCCAATAGGGAAATAAGGTTTGATGGTGTTAACCATGTGGAGAATCTCAAGTACAATCTCTTGAGTGTCAGTCAAATGTGTGATAAAGGCCATGTTGCCCTTTTCACCAGCCAGAACTGTCGGATTCTATCATCCAAAGTTCTGAGTTTGATTGACAAGGTGTTGGATGAATATACTCTCCTAAAGGCCAACAGGACAGGAAGAGTATATGCCTTAGATCTTTCAAAGAAAATTGATCTAAAAGGCCATCCTTGCCAATTCTCCAAGGCTTCTCCTCAAGAATCTACTCTATGGCATAGAAGGCTGGGTCATGTGAATCTCAAAAACATGAACCAGTTGATACACCATGGTTTAGTAAAGGGTTGCCTATGAAGGAATTCAAATGTGAAGACAACTGCACTGCTTGTTTAAAGGGCAAACAACACAAAGTCTCATTCCCTCCAATAGAAGAACCAAAGTCCAATGCCTGCTTGCAACTTTTGCACATGGATCTCTTTGGTCCTGTCAGAGTGATGAGCATGGCAAAGAAGAAATACTGTCTGGTAATTGTGGATGATTACTCCAGATTTGTATGGACTTTCTTCTTGCACTCCAAAGATGAAGCTGCAAAAGCTATAATGAACTTTGTGTTATATGTGGAGAAGCAGTATTCCCTTCCGGTCAAGTGTGTGAGGAGTGACAATGGCACAGAGTTTAGAAATCACACACTTGATGACTTCTATATGTCAAAGGGAATCAAAAGGCAGTTCAGCATTCCCAGAACTCTTGAACAAAATGAGTGGTTGAGAGAAAGAACAGGACCCTCATTGAAGCTGTAAGGTCAATGTTGGCTGACTCAGGATTGCCACTAACCTTTTGGGCTGAAGCTGTCAACACAGCTTGCTATGTGCAGAATAGAGTATTAGTGAATCAGAGGTTGATGAAGACTCCTTATGAAGCACTTCATCATTTGGCTCCTTTGATTTCCTTTTTTAGAGCCTTTGGGTGTCCTTGTATCATTCTCAACACAAGCAATCCATTCCAGAAGTTTACATCAAAGGTGGATGCAGGGTATTTTGTTGGTTATTCATCAACTTGCAAGGCATACAGAGTTTTCAACTGCAGAACAAAGATAGTTGAAGGGACTTTGCATGTGAAGTTTAATGAATCTCCAAAGGACAGGATTCCACAAAACCCTGTGGAGTTATTTGATCTGGACATACTGCAATATGTTCCTTATCAACCTCCAGCTGTTGTTCCTGTCAACAGTTCTCCACCTGGTGGTACTGATGATGAAGATGCCAGTACTCACCTTTTCAGGTTTAGTGACCACCTGCCTTAGTCAACTAAACCTGATGCTCCTGTAGCTTCAGCAGCTCCATCCATAACAAATGCTGATGAGATTTCTGAATCCTCTACTTCATTTGAGTTACCATCTCCTACTTGGTTTCAAGAATCTTCATCACCATCTGTTGCTGCTGAAGGTCCTACAAACACTTGCACTGATCTTATTGTCTATCAAGAGCTGAAGAATCACCCAATGTCTCAAATCATTGTTGATATCAATGCTGGAGTCTCAACCAGGAGTCAATTTCCAATTTCTGCTTCTATGCTCTCTTCATCAGTCAGCAAGAGCCAAAGAATTATCATGTTGCACTAAGAGACAATGGATGGGTTGAAGCAATGCAGCTTGAGCTTCTTCAGTTCAAAAAGCAGCAAGTGTGGGAGCTTGTTCCTTTACCCCATGGTAAGTGTGCAATAGGCACTAAATGGGTGTTTAGGA
Organism: Flaveria linearis; assembly: GCA_024085815.1. Lineage (NCBI taxonomy): Eukaryota > Viridiplantae > Streptophyta > Magnoliopsida > Asterales > Asteraceae > Flaveria > Flaveria linearis. The sequence continues at coordinate 9,874,840 of CM044012.1, read as the reverse complement.
ATAAAACTGATGAAAAGGGCCAAATTGTCAAGAACAAGGCCAGGCTGGTTGTACAGTGGTTTGCACAAGAGGAAGGCGTTGATTATGATGAAACCTTTGCCGCTATAACCAGACTGGAGGCAATTAGATTGTTCTTAGCTTATGCTGCCTTTCACAATCATAAAGTTTTTCAAATGGATGTCAAAAGTGCCTTTTTATATGGTTAAATAAAAGAAGAAGTTTATGTGTGTCAACCACCAGGCTTTGAGGATAATAAACATCCTAATTGGGTGTATAAGCTTGATAAGGCTCTTTATGGGTTGAAACAAGTTCCTAGAGCCTGGTATGAAACATTATCTATTTTTCTTCTACAGAATAATTTCACTAGAGGCTCCATTGATAAAACTTTATTCATTAAGCATGTGGGACAGCATAAGCTACTTGTTCAAATTTATGTTGATGATATAATTTTTGCATCCTCTGATCCATAGTTGTGTGATGAACTCACTAAGCTAATGAAGCAAAAGTTTGAAATGAGTGCTATGGGAGAATTACCGTTCTTTCTAGGGTTGCAAATCAAACAAAGGACTGATGGAATCTTCATTCATCAGTCCAAATATACAAAAGAGTTGTTAAATAAGTTTGATTTACAAAACTGTAAGCCCTGTCCTACTCCCATGAGCAGCACCACACAACTAGATGTTGATCAGAAAGGTAAAGCGGTTGATAAAACCCTTTACAGATGTATGATTGGGTTCTTGATGTACCTCACAGCTTCTAGACCAGACATTATGTTTGCAACATGTGTCTGTGCTAGATTTCAGGCTGCACCTAGAGAATCCCATTTGATTGCAATCAAAAGGATCTTTAGATATTTGCAAGGTACCCAATCTCTAGGTCTTTGGTATTCTACTGGGCATTCTTGCAAATTAGTTTTTTCTCTGATAGTGATTATGCATGATGCAAAGTCACCGGAAAATCCACTTCTGGTGGTTGCTAATTCCTAGGGAATTGTTTAGTTTATTGGCAGAGTAAGAAACAAACATCAATTGCTACATCCACTGCTGAAGCTGAGTACGCTGCTGCTGCAAGTTGTACTTCCTAGGTACTCTGGCTTCAGAATCAACTCTTGGACTATGGCATTACAGAGACTAAGACTCCATTATTAATAGGATAGTGCTTCGGCTCTTTGTATTGTTAAAAATCCAGTCCAGCACTCTAGGACCAAACATATTGAGATCAGACATCATTTTATTAGGGATTGCTATGAAAAAGGTCTGATTGATCCAAAGTTTGTGCCTAGTGCTGATGAGCTTGCAGACATATTTACTAAGCCTTTAGATAGTGCCACATTTCTAAATCTGGTACTAAGGCTTGGTATGCTGCAGCTAGAATAATTTGACTAATACTGATGCTCTCAGCTCACAAGTACTGATGAGCATTAGTATGCAAAAGTAAAAAATAAGTACTGATGAATAATTTAGTCTTCAGCATTTTTCATAACTACTGAAGACTAAACTGCTTCAAAGTACTGAACTACATTAGTTGTTGAAAACAGCTGATGTAGTTACAACTACTGATGTCTAGTTTTCAAACAAATAAGTATTGAAGAACAAATTTTGTTCACAAGTACTGATGTGTAATCTTACACATAAGTACTGAAGACAAAAATTGTTCACAAGCTCTGAAGAATAATTTATTTCATCAAGTCATGAACATTTGTTCACAAAAGCTGAGGAATAAATATTCACAAGAGCTGAAGGCCAATGAAACATCTGAAAGTCAGCCAAAGAGCTGATGAGTAAATGTTGAGGTCAGCATGAAACAACTGAATTGATGACAACAGCTGATGAGTACTTTTACTCTTCAGCTGATTTCAACATATGCTGTTTCATATCCAAACAACTAAAGGACTAAAACAATGTCTTCGGTAGTTTTACAACTACTGATGACTAACACCAAGTTTTAGTTGTTTACAACAACTGAAGCCAAAACCATGTCTTTTGTAGTTTACAACTACTGATGTCAGTAGTTTACAACTACTGATGACTAATACCAAGTCATCAGTTGTTTACAACGTCTGAAGATGAAAAACATGTCTTCACTAGTTAATAACTACTGATGACTAACAACAAGTCTTCAGTCGTTTGCAACATCTGAAGGACAAAACCAGGTCTCAGTAGTTTCAACTACTGATGATTAATACCAAGACCTCAGATGTTTATAACCTTTGAAGGTTAAAACCATGTCATCAGTCATTTCAACAACTGACGACTAACACCAAAACCTTCAGTCGTTTCCTTTCAGCTGTTTCATAACCCTTATAAATACCCACCCTACCTTCAGAGTTTTTCATTCTCACCTAACCTAAATATTTCAATAACTCTGAAATTTCTCTCACACCATTAATGGCGACCATGCAGCTTAAACCTCGCCACAACTGTGTTGCCTACCTGACCAAATCCCCATTTTGGACCAAGTTTGATAAAGCTATTGATCTCATGGTCGATTCCCACCTCCAAACGGCCTTTCTCCTCAATCCCACCATATATGCCGATTCCCTTAACTAGTTCTGGACGAATGTCACCCTTACTGGAGAGAACGACGCCGAGGTCTCTCTCCAGTCATTCGTCAACAACCAGAAGGTGGTCATCAATCAATAATCATCCGCCAAACCCTAAAATTGGATGATGCCACCTTCCCAACCGAATATCCAAAAGGCACCACTGATCTTTCCTTTGCACATCATGACTATCAGGGTGACCTTCATGCCTCTACCCTACTCAAGAAACATTTCCATGATGGCGAACGCCTTATTTCCACATGGTAAATGTTTACATAGCCCCAAAGACCTCCTCATGGCAGCAGGTATTATTCTCTATCCTTGAGTAACAAGACTTAAATTTTTCTGAAATAATCTTTTTGGAACTTAAGGATATGGCCACAAAACCTGTTGCTAACCGTTGGATACTATATCCATGGTTCATAATGGCCATAATAGAGAACCAGATACAAGCTGAGCGACTAGTTGGCCTTGGAGTCCCTGCCATGGCTGTAATGCCTGAGGTATACCCAGGCACAACACTGACCAAAAGTTGAAAAAGGTTGCCAAGCTGCGAAAACCCACGCAGCTGGAACCCACAGCCTCCACATCCAAATCCAAAGTCCCCACCAAACCCAAACAAAAGAAACCCAAAAAGGATACTCAGGGAGATGAGTTCCCAGAGAATGCCCCTGCACAACAAAAGAAGAAAGTAATTGCTGACACGATTCTCCCAGCAATTACCACGACTCCACCAACCACAACCGCACAGGCATCCTCTCTAAAGGAGCCTGATGCAACCATTTCTGGGACTGCCACACATCTGAACCTTTCTGACTTAAGGAGGTTGCCATTGAAGAGCACACAACTCCCCATGTGCATACTGCTTCTACCCCATCTCCCAGTGCAACCGCCCCTCAAAGGCCTACACTAATAATTGCTAAAGTGATGACTCAACTTAACACTCCACCCTCTCCCCAGGAACTAATCACAACTGGGAAAACTCAAACCACAGAGAGGGTGGATACAAGTGTTGATGGGACAACACAAAGAATCAAATGTCTCATCTCCAAGTGTGGCAAAGGAGATAGGACAATCTGGTGAGGCTGCCACTTCTCCTGCTTCAGCACATGAACAGGATGAAGCTGGTAACATAGCTAAGACCTCACCAGAGGCAACTGCCGATGATGGATCCAATCCGGAGGCAGGAAGTCCCCAGTACCACGAACAAGGGGCACATGTGATCACTGAGCCACGCTCAGCATATGTACATCCTGATTCAATCAGGAGGTTAGGTGATTCAGCAACAGCTGATGATGACCTGGGCTTCTTTTATGATGTTCTGGCCCAGAAACCATTCTTGAGGAGGAGGTAAGTAGATTAAAAGATCTACTTGCCCAACTCACTCAAGAATCAAGTCCATCTGCCACCATGAACCCACAGATGGCACATTCACCTGAAGGTCTCATAAACACTCAGCCACTCCCCTAAACTCGGCCACCTGCCCTTGCTTCTGGCACTAGTTCTCAGGGACAGAACCCCCCTGAGCAATTAGCTGCTATCTTTCAAAATTCCTTGCCTCTCATCACACCTATTATCACAGATATTGTGATAAAAACCCTTGATGAGTGGCTTCTCTCTACTATACAGCCCTTGGTGGAAGCTGTTGTGCTGAAAAAGCTTTCTGATAGTCAACCCTTTGCAACCAATGCAAGCAAAAAGGGGGAGACTTCAGTGAAAGCTAAGAGGAAGAGAGTGGAGGAGGAAGTGAAAGAGAAAGAGGTTGAGGATGAGATAGGACATGAGAGGGAGTTGGTGGTGAAGACTGAGAGGGAGAAGGAGAAGGAGAGTACTGAATTGGTTAAAGTGACTAAAAGTCAAAAAGACTTTCATGTCACATACAAGAAGAACAAGGGAGAGAAGGAGAAGAAGGGAGAGGAGAAAGATCTAGCTGTTCTTGTCAAGGAGACTGATGCTAAACATAGCAGGTCAATGGATAACATCATTGATCAGCTGTTCAGGCAAGGCTTTGACACTAACACTGCTGAGCTAGATCAGGAGATAAGGAAGTTAGAGGTGAAAGAAATAGAATACCGATGGTCTTGTCATAGCCAAGAGGAAAAAGAGAGACTTGAGGCTATGACAAGATTTATTTCGAAGTATCTAGGGAGATCAGTCCTGGATATAAGATCATGCCCCAGGGACAGCATCTTGGCAATAGCCACCAAGATCAGTTCGTCTGAGGTATTTACTAGGGGACTGATCATAGAAGCCCTTTGTGAAGCCAATGCTGGGAACAGGACTGAGTTAGCCAAACAAACCAAATCTTCTCTCACATCTAAATTGCTAGCTCAGCCTGCCCAATTTCCCACACCAAAAACCAAACCACCACCCACAAAACCAACCCCTTCAGCATCAAAACCCACAGCCGATGATACACCCTTGAAGAGGAAGAGAAGGGTGCTGAGGCTAGAAGAAGAAGAAGAAGAGGATGATGAGGAAGAAGATAGGTTGCCTCTCTCTGCAGTTTTATCTTTGCTAAAAGCCAAACCTTTACCCATCACTCCCATCACTCCTGCCTCACAGATGGAAGCTGTGAAGGTTAAACTTGAAGAAGAACAGCAGCATAGGCTACATGATGATGAGCTATTGAAAAGAGTAGATAAAGCCTATGCTGCTTCCTCATTAATCATGAATATGAGGAAACAAGCTCTGAGATTATTCACTTTAAGGCATACATCTAAATTTCAAAAGGACAAAGTGAGTATTTGGCCTGATCCCAGGGTGTCTCACAGGATCATGAAGAAAGACATTCCACTGAGATACAATGGCCAAGTAAAAAGGATTGTAGATGAAGTGATCTCTTTGGCCATTGTAGTATCACCCTGGGAGATCATAGAGGATTTCAAGAAAACCTATGAGGCTAACCTCCCACCACAAAAGATGTTGGAGAACAGTATGGTTAAAAAGGGGTTAGTCTAGAAGAGGTTTGAGAATCTTAGGAGAAATGAGCTCCAGTTGTTCTTAGAGGGTAATCACCCTGATGAATTCGCCTATAGGGCTATAACAACTATGGAGCTCAAAAGTGGTAAACAGGCCAAATACATCTCAGAGCTCTATGGACCTGAAGGATTCTTTGAAGGTGAGGTAGAAGTTCTTACCATGGAGGAACAAGTATTGTTTTTAGAAGCCTACACCAGAGAATCCTATAGGCTCATAGTTGGGAAGTAGGTCTCATGGATGGGACAACAACTCTGTGTCCAGTTCCCCAAAACAGAGTTCCCATCCATACTATGCCAATCAGATCTTTGAGACCTCTTCCCAGGCCAGTGCTTATATGGGTCAACTTCTGAGCTGATCCAGAAGGAAATAGTGTAGGATTCTATGTGCCCAGGACACTTAGAATATTGATGTGGTTAGTATGTTATGATCCAAGTCGGGTTATACCCAATAACAAGCTTAGCAAACACCAGTTAATATTTATTTGATGATATGATCATGCAATTAAATATTTACACCAATTTAGAAAATGGGTTTTCTAAATAAGTTGCATATGAGATGGAACAATTTATTAGGATATTTTGTTCAATAATATTATTTGAAGTGTTATTTAAATTAGTTGTATAACAACCAAATAATAATTAGAGTATACTACTTATACAATTAAATGGTTAATTGTTACAAGGCTAGACATTTGTGTGTATGTTTTATCAAAAGAAAAATTCTTTTGTTTTACAACGTAGAAACCGTCCCATGTAGCATGCATGTGCATGTGTTGTGCTTGCTTTTATTCTCTTGAGAAGAGACACATGCATGTCTTACATGTTTCCACTAGCTTGGCATTGATAAGAGCATACACATGCCTTTTGACTAGCCCCACTAACTAGCATAATAGACTCTCACATTCTCATCAAAAAACACGTGCAAGACACAAAAGACTTCAGCTCTCACTTTCTTTCTCCCTAAGGTTTTGAAGCTGAAATAAGAGGGTTTTTCATCAAGAAAGAAGAGGGGTTCTTGCACTAAATGATGATGATTCTCATTTGCATGCAACACAACAAAAGAGATCCTCTAATTCTCTCTCACGGGCTACGGTTTTCTTCAGCTGAAAGGAGGGTTTTTTGCAAGAAATAAGAGGGTTTTCATGTTGTTCTTGGTGTATTCTACCTAATAAGAAGGTGTGTTTGCAAGGAGCTTGGGGTATACTAGCTTGAGGACTTCTATCCTTGAATCTTGGCTGCATTTTGGGCATCTCCATCTTCATCAAACATCTCTCTTGGTTGACTTTTTGCTGCTGCAGTAAGGTAGTTACACAACTCAATGAAGCTGTGATTATTTGTAGTTTTACATATGTTCATAGCTTGCTAATTCAAATAAATGATCCTTTGTTCTTTGGGTTTGTTTTATACATTAATATGGTCATCTAATGAACATATATTTTCAGCTTATAAACAAGGTTATAATGCTAAACTTCTGCTGCGTTTTCAGAAAGTTTAAGAGGTTAAACTATGATTTTATGTTCAAACAAACCCAACAATGGCATCAAGAGCCGGTTATGTGAATAGCTTGCTTGTTTTATGTCCTTTAAAATTCGTTTTAAAGGATGTTAATGAACTAATTAGGGGCTGATTTTGGTTGATTTAATAAACCCCAAGTCTTTCAAAGTTATATCTTCATGCTTATGATTAAACTTTGAAAGATAGGAATGTCAATTGGTTGATATGTTTGGTTGTTGTTTGTTTGGACAAACAAACCCAAATTTTCAGTTTATGTTGGCTGAAAATATAGGGTTTGATGGGGTTTATTTTGTTTATTGAATAATATTTATGATTGTTCATATGATAGTGCATAACCTAGCTTTTGGCCTTGTGTTGTTTGGATGCTTGCAATGTTTGTTTTGGTTATTTTCATTTGGGTTCTAATATTATTCTTTTTTGCTTTGTTTAAAAATGTAATTTGTCTATTTATTCATTGGGATGCAATAATAGATTAGGAGTGTTTTTCTTTTACTTGAAAATATTTATTAGGATATATATTTTGTAAAAGAAGATGCTCGGGAATGAAGCACAAGAAGAAGACACAAAAGAAGGACTTGAAGCATATGGATGCAAGTTCAAGTGGGAGTCAATGAAGACCTCTATTTTGTGTTGTATTCAACCCTTAGGAAATACCAAATGACCACACTTGTGATGGCAAACAAGTGTGGTCACAATAAGTAGCTATGGTTATGCACATTATGGTTGTTAATATTATGCTTCTTTGGTTGTTTGTTGTATGATTGTTGTTTGATATTTGGATATGCATAACAAACTCATTAGCAAACTTAACAAGCTGAAAATTTATGGTTTCTAATCATTAAGTGGTTAATAAAAGGTGGTTAAAAGGATTAATGATTTAATAAAAGTGGTTTTATTAAAAATAAATCATAGGATACCTTGCATTTGAAAGCATGCAAAGACAAGGTATATAGAGTTTTCAAAACTAGAATTAATGAAAACCAAAAATCCCTTTTGAAACAAGTTTAACGCCATACTTTTACACGACACTCGAATCACTTGAGAACTATTTGTGGGATAAAGGTCACCTAACCACTTATTGGGAACTTGTGTGTTTGAGGTGAGTCTAACATACTTGTGGGATAAAGGTCACCTAACCGCTTGTATGTGAAAACTCACACGTGTGTGTAAGTAGGAAGACTTGAATTGGAAACCATGTGCATAGAGTCACCGAAGCATGGCGTACAATGGTGTTGATGGGATTAAACATGGCAACCAAACATAAGATGTTTAACCGATCCCATAAAGGCTAGAAGTTGCAAAAGGTTGCAATTGTCAAATATTGACTACCTTGTTAAATTAAATAATGGGATAAAGGTCACCTAACCATTATTTGAATGTAACATTGGATTCTAGATTTTAATTATTAATTGTCTATGAGACATAAAAGGGTATTAATAATTAAAATAAAATTTTAAGAAATACTAATAAGAACTTTGTAAATTTTGTAGAATGGCCGCAAACAATAATGCTACCACCCCGAGCGTCCATACCCTATCACTGAGAATCGTTATCAAAATGAGTAAAGGCCTATGTCCTTGACGATCCCATGTCTCACCAACCAACGCTGTTGATGTTAAGGCCTTTTGACCATTGGCTTAAGCACATTAAGGATTCTGTGCATGTTTCCTACCTCATGTTGGGAATATGATTCCCGAACTCCAAAAGGGTTTGCAACATCATAGGGCATATGACATGATAATCTAGTTGAAGGAAATGTTCCTTCAACAAACATTAGTAAGATTGCTTTGAAACGGTTCAAGCACTTTATGCATGTCACATGGAAGAAACCCAATCGATATCATCTTATATATTCTTAAGATGAAAAGCCACATTGATAGCCTCAAGATGCTTAAATGTCCTGTCTCAAAGTAGTTGGCCAAGGATTTGATCCTTGATTGCCTAACTAAAGGTTTGAGACATTCATAATAAACTGTAATATGAACGGATGGGACAAGAGCATCGGTGAAATTCACGCAATGCTCAAAGCAACCGTGGCAGGGATGGGTAGAGAGGTTCTACCTATTCTCTCGATCAATGAGGGAGACTATAAGAAATGGCCAATCTCGATCCTAAGGCAATTATTGCCAAATGAAAGGAATACATCAAAGCAAAGGTTAAAGTGAAACCTCAACAACCTAAGCTTGTGAAGCCTAAAGTAAAAGGAGAACGATCCATGCTTTGAGCATGGAGAGATAGGACAATAAAAGGGAATTGTCCCTCCTATCTCAAGGAGTTGAAAAATAAAGAGGGATGCTAGGCAAACCTCGAATACAATTTTCATGATTCATATTGTATTAAATGTCATTTCTTCAAACACATGGGTATTGGATACCGGATGTAAGACTCATACTTGCAATTGTTGCAAAGGGGTTCAAAAGAAATGTGCGCTTCAAGGAGGGAAACTCTATTTTGAGACATACAAATGGTTTGGAAGTTGTTCTCAAAACCTTTTGTATGCACCTAGTTTACTAGGAACATAATTAATGTTTCCTCTTAAAACAATATGGTCATGATTTAAAGTTTGTATATAATGGTATTAAGTTTTATGGATGATGTATTTCATTTTAAGGATATGCCTTTTAATGATATTCATGAATTAGTTCATGATAATTCGTCCTATAATAACTCATTATACACATTAAGCACCAAGAAACTTAAAATCGGTTTAAGTTATTATTATCTTTGACATTGACATCTTGGTCACATAAACAAGAATTGGATTCAAACACTTCAAAAGAATGTTCTTTTTGAAACAAATGAAAATGTTTCATTTGATAAGTGTGAACCAAAAGACTTATTAGGAATGATACATTTGGATGTATGTGGTCCTTTTAAGACAATGACAAAGATTGGTGAAAAGATACTTCATTACTGTTACCGACGATAACGGTCGCTATTATTGGGTGCACTTGATGACATATAAGAATGAAGCTTTTGAAATGTTCAAAATCTTCAATAATGAAGTAGAAAATCAACTCTACATAACTATCTAAGTTCTTCATTCTGATAAAGGAGAAACTGACCCCTATTTGGATATGGTTCAATTCATTAAGGCTATGAGCTTACCACCTTTATCATCTTGGGTTTTCGTACAACTCTCCACAGCTCGTATTTTGAATATGGCCCAAACCAAGAAAGTGGGTGCGACACCTTTTGAAATATGGCATGAAAGAGTTCTATCGCTATCATATTTAAAGGTATGGGGTAGTGAAGCTTATGTTAAGCTTAACACCCAAAAAAAATTTGAAAGTCGATCCACTACGTGTATATTTGTTGGATATCCCAAAGACTGTATAGGATACTACTTCTTTGATCCAGCAGAGCAAAGGAATTTATTGCTCGAAGGGCAGAGTTCTTGGAAGCCAAGTTCGTTATGGAAGGAGTGATGAATAGAACAATGGAATTTGATGAAGATCAAGATCCACAAGCCGATACACGTTTGCTTGACACTAGCTGTCAACAAGAGGTTGTTGATGATGATCAAGAGGTTGATCAATACACACAAAACGTTGACAGATCTGGTAGAGTTAGCATTCTACCTGAAATATATGGATTTTTCATGGATGGATGCTATGAGGTTTACTCCGATGAGCCAACTACATACAATGATGATATGTCCAATTCGGATTGTGACAAATGGCTGGAAGCCATGAATGTAGAGATGCAATCCATGTATGACAACCAAGTTTAGGAATTGGTTGACCCTCCACTTAACTCCAAACCGGTTGTATGCAAGTGGGTTTTCGAGAAGAAAACAAATATGCATGGAAACTTGGATACTTACAAGGCAAGACTTGTAGCAAAAGGTTTCACTCAAACTCAAGGGGTTGACTATGATGAAACTTTCTCACCTGTTGCGATGCTAAAGTCTATAAGGATATTGTTTGCCATAGCTGCTCATTATGATTATGAGATTTGGCAAATGGATGTCAAAACCGCTTTCCTAAATGGATATCTTGAGGAAGATGTCTATATGGTTCAGCCTGAAGGTTTTGTCAATCCAAAACATCCTAATAAAGTATGCAAGTTAAAGAAATCAATCTATGGATTGAAACAAGCATCGAGAAGTTGAAATCAATGTTTTGATGAAGAGATCAAGAAATTTGGTTTCATCAAGAACGCTGACAAGGCTTGTGTGTATAAAAAGGCTAGTGGGAGTGTAATCACATTCTTAGTATTGTATGTTGATGACATAGTACCATATGGAAAGGACATTCCAACCATGGAAGGTGTTAAAACCTAGCCTGGAAATTGTTTTTCCATGAAAGATCTCGGTGAAGCTGCCTATATTTTAGGAATAAAGATCTATAGGAATAGATCGAGGCGGTTGATAGGTCTAAACCAAAGTGCATATATTGATAAAATCTTGAAAAAGGTTCAAGATGGAAAACTCAAAGAAAGGTATGGTACCTATTCAAAGAGGGACAATATTGAGTGCATCTCAATGTCCAAGCTCAAAGGATGAGCAAGATTGTGTGAAGGACATCCCATATGCGTCTGCTATAGGATCCATCATATATGCAATGATATGCACTAAGACCGGACGAGTCATGCGCGTTAAGCATGACAAGAAGATATCAGCAGAATCCAGGTAATAGCCATTGGATGGCTGTTAAAAGTATATTGAAATACCTTGGGAGGACTGAGGATATGTTTCTAATATACGGATCTGAGAAAGAGGAACTCGTTGTAAAGGGTTACACGGATGCGAGTTTCCAAACTGACTCGATCACAATCGGGTATGTCTCTATTATGAATAGGGTAGCATTGTCCACTACAAAATAGCAATACATAGCCACCACATTAGCAGCTTTGGAAGCTGCATGAATAAACGGTTTATCTTCGATCTAAGGATGGTCTCTACCATTCAAGACCCCTTAGAAATCTTTTGTGATAACAAGGGTGTGATTGCTCAAATCAAGGAACCCCGTGCACATCAAAAGATTAGGCACAATGAGCGGAGATTCAACTACATAAGGGATGAAGTTGAAAAGGGAAAGATATGTATTCGCAAAGTTCACTTTGATAAAAAGATTGCGGATCCACTCATGAAGCTCCTCGAAAGGTCAAAGCATGAAAGTCATACTTGTGCCTTAGGACTTCGATATTCTAGTGATTGGACTTGATCAAATTTTGTATTTGAATATGTGGAACTCTTTATTATTTGAGTAAAATTATTTGGTTATAATGTTTCAATTAATGTTCCAATTTAGCATGTTTTATCCATGAGTAAATTATTTACTCTAAATGTCCGTAGTCGTTCATACTTGTGGGAACAAGTGTGAGGGTAAGATTATTATGAACTTGGATTGGTTGATATTCATAAGGATGAATATAGAGCAATGGGTTGCTACCAAGGTTTATATATTTGTGGGATACAAATATTGGACTAACCCGCATCTCAAATTTTACTACATGGAATCTTATTGATTGATCAAAAGTAAATTTGAGTAAAGACGAATATCATTTGGTATCCTCCGACCTGAGAAACATATTGGGTTTTGATATTCACCAAGTATTATGCCTTGAGCTAATTCTTCACTGTCCTGAAATAGTGGACAGTACATAAGGGTATGTTCAGGTATAACACGAGGTGTTTGTGAGAAACGTATGTAGTCAAGATGGAATTTGTTCCTCTTATTCGTTGAGAGTTAGATGTCTAAGGCATGATTAAGTTAAATCAACAAGGAATGATCATTCTGTGTCCTTGGATTTAACGTGACATCTGTAACAAAAGGATAGATGATTGATTCACCTAAACCATTTCAAGTAAGGTACTTGAATGGGATGATGTTATTGAATGGCCATAAGTCATGCGTATTAAGGGTAGTAAACCGTTGTAAGGCGTCATTTACTACTTGCATCAATCTTCTGTGAATCTTGGGCAAGTGGGAGATCGTAGGATTCTATGTGCCCAAGACACTTAGAATATTGATGTGGTTAGTACGTTATGATCCAAGTCGGGTTATACCCAATAACAAGCTTAGCAAACACCAATTATTATTTATTTGATGATATGATAATGCAATTAAATATTTACACCAATTTAGAAAATAGGTTTTCTAAATAAGTTGCATATGAGATGGAACAATTTATTAGGATATTTTGTTCAATAATATTATTTGAAGTGTTATTTAAATTAGTTGTATAACACCAAATAATAATGAGAGTATACTACTTATACAATTAAATGGTTAAATGTTACAAGGATAGACATGTGTGTGTATGTTTAATCAAAAGAAAAATTCTTTTGTTTTACAACATAGAAACCGTCCCATGTAGCATGCATGTGCATGTGTTGTGCTTGCTTTTATTCTCTTGAGAAGAGACACATGCATGCCTTACATGTTTCCACTAGCTTGGCATTGATAAGAGCATACACATGCCTTTTGACTAGCCCCACTAACTAGCATAATAGACTCTCACATTCTCATCAAAAAACACATGCAAGACACAAAAGACTTCAGCTCTCTCTCTCTCTTTCTCCCTACAGTTTTGAAGCTGAAATAAGAGGGTTTTTCATCAAGAAAGAAGAGGGTTCTTGCACTCAATGATGATGATTCTCGTTTGCATGCAACACAACAAAAGAGATCCTCTAATTCTCTCTCAACGGCTACGGTTTTCTTCAGCTGAAAAGAGGGTTTTCAGCAAGAATTAAGAGGGTTTTCATGTTGTTCTTGGTGTATTCTACCAAACACGAAGGTGTGTTTGCAAGGATCTTGGGGTATACTAGCTTGAGGACTTCTATCCTTGAAGTCTTGGCTGCATTTTGGGCATCTCCATCTTCATCAAAATCTCTTTTGGTCGACTTTTTGCTGCTGCAGTAAGGTAGTTACACAGCTCAATGAAGCTGTGATTTTATGTAGTTCTACATATGTTCATAGCTTGCTAATTCACATAAATGATCCTTTGTTCTTTGGGTTTGTTTTATACATTAATATGGTCATCTAATGAACATATTTTTCAGCTTATAAACAAGGTTATAATGCTAAACTTCCGCTGCATTTTCCGAAAGTTTAAGAGGTTAAACTATGATTTTATGTTCTAACAAACCCAACAAATAGACCAATCATTCTGCCAAAATAAGTGGGTCCAATAATAAGCTTAGAGGTTTTGGCTGCATTGGTTCAGGGGAGTTTTTTGGACCAAAAGAACGAATGAGCCAGATCAGAAAAACCTCTAAGTCCCACAAGACATCACAACAACTGTTGAAAGCATCTTCAGCTGTTTGACAAAGTCTGAAGACCTCAACAGCTGAAGATCAAAGTACTAAAGATCAACAACTGAAGTACAAGTACTAAAGATTCAACAACTGAAGACTCAAGCACTGAAGACTCAAGTACTGAAGAATCAAGTGCTAAAGACTCAAGTACTGAAGACTATCAGCTGAAGATCAAAGTACTGAAGATCAACAGCTGATACACAAAGACTGAAGACAAAGACTGAAGACATCAGCTGATGACAACTACTGAAGTCATCAGCTGATGAAACATCTGAAGTTAAAGTCTGAAGACAAGTGCTGAAGCTTCAAAGTTTGTCACAACAGCTGAAGAAGCATTCTTCAGTTGTTGTGATGGTTTTCCTTTTAGCTTTTTATTATCAGTAGTTTTATTTTCTATTTCAGTAGTTTGTAAAACGGCTGAAGAGTTTGTTCTTTAGTCGTTGTAGTTTTCAGTAGTTTCTTTTCAGCTGTTGTAATAAGTTTAACACTTAGTATTTTGTAAGGTGATGTCAGCTGTATGACATTTTCAGTAGTTTAGGTAGTTTTCAGTAGTTTGTTAGAATAACGGTTTGATGTCACTATCAAGTGACATCAGCTGACGTCATTCTTCCTATAAAAGGAAGATGACCTGATTGTAATCCTTGCCGAAGCGTGTGATCTAATAGAAAATACCTTTTTGCAGAATTCCTCTCTTTCTCTATAACCTAATGTTATATTGATATATCTCTTGTGTTCTTAGTATAATTTGCTAAATTCTTGTGCTATATCCCCTGCGAATACAACCTAATTGATCAAACTAGAGGCTGAGATCCTTTCAATCTGTTTCCAGCCCGGTGTCTTTTAAAAACATGAAATGCCAAGTGATGTTCTCTCCCTTTGAGCTCTTATATTGGTTTGTTTCCGCTGCCATGTATGTTGTTGCTAATCTGTGACATCCCACCCTACCTGGGCCCGGGGGTGTGACAGATTGGTATCAGAGCCAAAGGTTGTAGAGAAGTCAGGAATACCATAGTAGACCCTAGGCTACAACCCCGATACCCTAGGACTGTCCTTGTGGGAAAGTGTTGGAATGATCGGGTTGGGTAAATTGATGATTACACTTGATCAACGTAATCATGAATTTACCGGATGCGTAATTTCCATCACGAACCTCTAAGTTATGTTTGGGCTTTTCTGTTTAATACTGATGAACTTTGAAACTTATTTTAACTGGGGATTTGAAATGGATTTTTAAAGATGAACTGTTTTACCTGACATTATTTTGAGAAACAATTGATTCTAATATCGTTGATAGGGAATACATAGAGATTCCTGATACTAATGCCATCACTAGTACTATGAGTATAATATTATTAGTAAGACTATCATGAGCTATGAGAAACCAAATTACTCATGATGTCTTTTACAGGAAAACAAACTATGGTTGATAAGGGAAAAGCACCTGCTTACCCTACTGAGAGCAGTGCACCAATGGGGGACACCAAGAACGCAAAACCACGTACTGAGTATGAGGAATACCTTAGGAGGTGTGGACACCCAGGATGGATATCCGTCACCTCGGACGACACTGAAGCTTCTGAGGACTCTTCTTCGACGACACCTTCCAGGAGCCGGACGCGCTCCCACTCGCCACATGTTGCCGCTCCGTCCCACTCACCTATCCCGTCTATTGGGAATAGGGGAGCACGCACCATCACTCGTCCACGCAAGAGTGCTAGGCCTGGACCTTCAGTCTCGTTTAGGATGCCACCTACTCCTCCACCACCGGTTAGGACTCCTATACCCGCACCACCGTCATTCGAGCCACTCCGACGCCACCCATAGGAGGAGCCCTTGATGCCTCCGAGGCACAGCATGTATGGCGGCCCTAGCGTACTGGCAGGGGATAGGTACTCCCAATCCAGCCACCGGGCAAGTGACGTAGGACCCACTGATGCAGCACTGGAGGAGCTCTTGAGGACCGTCCGTCGCCACGAGCTGATTCTTCAGCACGCTACCCGGACCACCCGGTCTGCTCAATTCCAAGCTATGATGGCGTCACACGGGGTACAGAGGTTGGAGCAGGAGCAGAAGAAGAAGAGCTCTGGATGGATGGGATGGCTAAAGAAGAAGTGGATGTGAAGGTGACATGTAGAAGGAGGAAGAATATCTGTCTTGAACAGTTGAAGGAAACAATCTTATCGTTATCTGACACTATTATTATTATTATTATTATTCATGGGGTTGATGGTACATTCCACTTTGTAAGAGCTAGACTCTGATACTGTTGACTTTATCTTATTTTGAACTGATTTCTACGATACAATGCTGTTGAAACATTTATGATTATCTGCTATGTGTTGTGTATTTCATGGTGTTGGGCCATGTTATTCTTGATGATTGTTTAAACTGTTTAAATTAGTAATCTGTGGGAAATTGGAAGGTTGTGTATAATTATACACCATATTATCTTCTCATATAGAGGAAGCCTTGTAGGGAATGACAAGAGGACAGCAAATCTCATAGCACAGCAAATTGCTCATGCGATACCAACCATCATCACTCAGATAAATGCTGACGGAACAATGCCGGAGGTAGTAATGGGACTGAAAACAACGAGGAATCTAAGGTGTTAAGGAATGGATGCTCCTATAAGACCTTTATGGCATGCAAACCTAAGGACTTCTATGGGACTGTGGGTGCTATAGAGACTTACAGATGGATTGACGAGATGGAGGCTGTCCTAGACATCAACGAATGCAAACTGGACCACATGGTGAGATTAACTTCTCAATCACTGAAAGGATCGGCATTGGAGTGGTGGAAGACGATCACACAAGCTCGGGGAAGGAATATTGCAATGCAAATGAGCTGGACCGAATTCAAAGAGCTGATAACCAACAAGTATTGCCCCATCAATTTACATGAGAAGCTAGAGTTGGAGTTCCTGAGCCTGGAGATGAAAGGTCCCAATTACACGGAGTACATCAATCATTTCGTAGCCCTATCCTGGCTGGTGCCACATCTGGTGACAGCCGAATCCAAAGGCGTAGCAAGATTCATCTGGGGGCTACATCCCAGAATTAGGGGAATGGTCCGATCCTCTAAGCCCTTGACTCTACAATCCGTAGTTGACCTCACCAGTAGTTTAACCGATGACCTAGTTAGGGATGGAAGGACTGAGCAAGCTAGGAGTGATGAGAGAAATAAGTTTGTTGGAGAGAAAAGAAGGTGGTTTGAAGCAAAAAAAGCAGTTGGAACTAGTAGCGGGTCAGGAAGGAAGAGTTTTGAAGGTGTGAGATGTGATGATCAGGGAGGCAAGACCCGGAGACCGTACTCAGGAACAAGCCCATTTTGCAACAAGTGCTAGCTACACCATCAAGGGGAATGCAACCCAATGCCCTGCTATAGGTGCAAAAGGACTGGACACCTGATCAAGGATTGTACCTACACACCAGGGAAGCAATGCTATGAATGTGGGGATCTAGGACACATGAGGTGCAGGTGCCCTAAACTGGGTAGAGATACGGATGCCAAGCCCAACAAACCTAATGGGAGAGCATTTGTGATGGATTCGGCTGGAGCTTGGAAGGAACCTGATGTGGTTAACGGTACTTTCCTTGTAAACAATCATCCTGCTACCATTTGGTTTGATACTGGAGCGACTGCTAGTTTTATCTCTAGTACTTTTAGATCCTTGATTGACCTAGCCACGTGCACCTTAGCCGATACGTATACCGTTGAATTAGCTGATGGCAACATTTTAGAAACTAATGAAATCATCAAGGATTGTTCAATGAATCTAAATGGAAATACATTTAAAATAGATCTGATGCCCATTAAGTTAGGAGGATTCGATATGGTTGGTGGCATGGACTGGCTCGCTAAGAATAGAGTCGAAATTGTATGTGAAGAGCTCTTACTCAAAACACCGTTGAACGACAAGGAAGTGTTAGTGGTGCAAGGAGAAAGGAGTAACACCTTATGCCCCATGAAAACCCATTTAAAAGCTACCAATATCTTAAAGAAGGGTTGCTCAGCTTTCATAGTCTACGTAATGAAGACCAAGGAGGAGAAGAAGATTGCAGATATCCCAGTAGTTTCTGAATACCCTAACGTGTTTCATAAAAGACCTACCAGGACTTCCCCAGAGTCGAGAAGTAGATTTCCCAATAGATTTGTTTCCTGGCGCTGCATCGGTAGCCAAGGCGCCGTATTGACTCGCCCCTCCTGAAATGAAGGAACTGATGATACAAATTCAAGAACTATTGGAGAAAGGATTCATACGTCCAAGTGTCTCTCCATGGGGTGTCCCGGTGTTATTTGTGAAAAAGAAGGATGGAATCTTACGCATGTGCATTGACTACCGGGAGTAAAATAAGTTGACAATAAAGAACCGCTACCCTCTTCCGAGGATAGACGACCTATTCGATCAACTTCAAGGAGCAAGCTATTTTTCCAAGATAGATTTAAGATCCGGTTACCACCAACCGAAGATAAGAGAAGAAGACATACCCAAGACGGCTTTCCGAACTAGGTATGCGCAATATGAGTACTTAGTCATGCCCTTTGGGCTGACTAATGCACCAGCAACATTCATGGATCTCATGAACCGTGTATGCCGCCCATATCTCGACAAGTTTGTGATTGTGTTCATCGACGACATTCTGATCTACTCCTGTAATAAGGAAGAGCACGAGAAGCATCTTAGACTAATTCTTGAGTTACTCAAGAATGAGCAACTATATGCTAAATTTTCATAATGTGAATTTTGGATGTGAGAGATCCAATTTCTAGGGCATGTAGTGAATGAGAATGGAATTCAAGTTGACCCTTCCAAGATTGACGCTATCAAGAATTGGAAGATTTCTGAAACTCCCACTGAGATTAGGCAATTCCTAGGATTTGCTGGATACTACCGACGATTCATAAAGGACTTCTCGCGCATTGTGCAACCATTGACCGCACTGACTAAGAAGAACAAACCCTTTGTGTGGGAACTAGAGCAAGATGAAGCCTTTGAGACGCTCAAGGAAAAGTTATGCAGTGCACCTGTTCTGGCCCTCCCAGAAGGAGTCGAAGACTTCGTAGTCTATTGTGACGCCTCACGTCATGGGTTAGGATGTGTGTTAATGCAACGCAACAAGGTTATTGCCTATGCATCTAGATTGCTAAACGATCACGAGAAAAACTATTCTACGCACGATTTGGAATTAGGTGCCGTGGTGTTTGCTCTCAAAATGTGGAGGCACTATCTCTATGGCACGAAGTGCATCATTTACACTGACCATCAAAGTTTGCAACACATTCTCGACCAGAAGATGCTAAACATGCGTCAGAGAAGATGGGTTGAGTTGTTAAACGACTACGAGTGTGAAATCCGTTATCATCTTGGTAAGGCCAATGTGGTGGCAGATGCTTTAAACAGAAAGGAGAGAGAAAAACCTCTTCGTGTACGAGCCTTAAGGATTAGGGTGTACACTGACCTAATTGCAAGGCTGAAAGAAGCTCAAAGTGAAGCGTTAAAGGAGGAAAATTTAGCGGGAGAAGGATTAACTGGAATGGAAAAGCGACTTGAAACAGGAAATGATGGTACATATAAGTGAGAAGGGAGAACTTGGGTGCCAAAGCATGGGGGAATTCGAGAGGTAATTCTCGACGAAGCTCATAAATCTAGGTATTCAGCTCACCCTGGAAGTAAAAAAATGTACCAAGATTTAAAGGCACTTTTCCGGTGGCCTGGAATCAAGAAATCAATCGCTGTTTATGTCGGAAAATGTCTAACTTGTGCCATGGTAAAAGCTAAGAACCAAAAACCATCGGGGGCGTTGCAGCAGCCAGAAATCCCAGAATGGAAATGGGATAACGTCATGATGGATTTTGTTACTAAGTTACCCAGAACGTCTATAGGTCATGATGCTATTTGGGTAATAGTGGATAGACTAACCAAATCAGCTCACTTCTTACCAATTCAGGAAGACTATGACTTGTCAAGACTGGCTCAACTGTATATCAATGAAATAGTGGCTAGGCATGGTGTGCCAATATCAATAATCTCCGATCGTGATAGTCGTTTCACTTCGTGTTTCTGGAAATCACTCCAATGAGCTTTAGGAACACGTCTGGACTTAAGCACGGCTTACCACCCACTGACGGTCAAAGCGAAAGGACTATTCAAACTTTAGAAGATATGCTGAGAGCTTGCGTGATTGATTTTGGTAGGAACTGGGATAACCATCTTCCATTGGTGGAGTTCTCCTATAATAACAGTTACCATGCAAGTATCAATGCAGCTCCGTATGAGGCTTTCTGTGGTAGGAAATGTCGGTCACCGTTGAGTTGGAATGAAATTGGTGATAGCCAAGTGTTGGGGCCATACTGTAGGGATTTAACATGTTTATCAAAGATCATATAAGCTTGTTTATATGAAAAACACAGCGGATTATTAATTTTAGAACATGTTAATATGATGATTATTAAACCCATTTAATAAGCAAACCCCAAACCATGGATCATTATACGAAATGCATACAATGAAATGAACATAAGATGTTTGAAATATACAACCTTTGTAGCTGCTCAAAATCAAAACCGAGAAATTCAGCTTGACACCAATTCAGCTTCTTCTTTGCTACTCAAAACCTTGACACCAATTTTCAGCAACAAAACCTCTTTTGTTAGCTGACAAATTCAGCTTCTTCTTTGCTACTCAAAACCGAGAGAGAGAGAGAGTTTTTGAGAGAAAAGGGAGCCTTTGCATGTAGGAGAGATGTTTGTAAGAGTTGGGAGGTGTGTTTCTTTAAGTCTTGTATGTTTACAAGACAAAAGTGGGACCACCTTGGCCAAGACAAAGGATTCCCTCCCATTTGTTTTGTAATTGTTACAATTAAACACTCCCTAATATTTAAATTTTTATAAAGTTGAAACATGTTTTTAAGTTTATAAACTTAGTACCTTTTATTTGTCACCATTTAGTAACACTAAATAATAAAACAAATGGTACCTCATGAACAATTATCTAAATAATGATGTTCATCTACAAAGGCAATGATTTAGAAAACCCATTTTCTAAATTGGTGTCATTATTTATTTGTATGATCTTATCAATGAATAAATTATCTATTGGTGTTTGTTTAGCTTGTTATTGGGTAGGACCCGACTTGGATCATATCACACTAGCCACATCAATTTAATATGTATCTTGGGCAGATCAAATCCTTCAATCTCCCACTTGCACAAGATTCATAGAAGATTGATGCAAGTAGCAAATAACGCCTAGCAACGGTTTGCTACCCCTAATGTATATGACTAAGTGCCATTCAATAACATCATCCTTTTCAAGTACCTTACTTGAATATGATTTAGGTGAATCAATCATTTATAGTTTTGTTACAGATGTCATGTTAAATCCCAGAGACATAGAATTGTCATTCTCCGTTGATTTAACTTCAACAGGCCTTAGACATCTAACTCTCAACGAATAAGAGGAACAAATTCCATCTTGACTACATACGTCTCTCACAATCACTTTATACCATACCTGAACTCAGCTTTATGTACTGCCTTTATTTCAGAACAGCAAAGTACTAAGTCAAAGTACAATACTTGGTGAATATCAAGACCCTATATGTATCTTAGGTCTGAGAATACAATGATATTCGCCTTTACTCAATATCTCTTATGACTAATCACAATGATTCCATGCAGAAATAATTGAGAGCGTGTCAGTCCAATATCTATGTCCCATAGATACCAATGATCCTTGGTAGCAAGCTCTTGCTCTATATTCATACCTTATGAATATTAACCAATCCAAGTTCATTATAGTCTTGCATTCATAGTTGTTCCCACAAGTATAATCGACTATGGACATTTATAATAACTTACTTATTGACGGATTTAAACATGCTAAAGTAGAAGAACAAATGAAAATTATAACCATATAATTAAGTCAAATAACATAAGTTCCAATATCCAAATACAAAATTTGATCAAGTCCAATCACTAGAATATCGAAGTCCTAAGGCGCAAGTAAGACTTTCACGCTTTGACCTATCTAGGAACTTCGTGAATGGATCCGCAATGTTTTGATCGGTTTGAACTTTGCGAATACATATCTTTCCCTTTTCAACTTCATCCCTTATGTAGTTGAATCTCCGTTCAATGTGCCGAGTCTTTTGATGAGCACGAGATTCCTTGATTTGAGCAATCGCGCCTCGTTGTCACAAAAGATCTCTATGGGGTCTTGAATGGTAGCAACGACCCCTAGATCAGCAATGAACTTCCTAAGCAACGCAGCTTCTTGAGTTGCCAATGAAGCGGCGATGTATTCTGATTCTGTTGTAGATAGTGCCACTACATCTTGCTTTGAGCTCTTCCAAGAGACCGCTCCTCCATTCATAATGAAGACATATCCCGACTGTGATCAAGAATCATCTCGATCAGTTTGGAAACTCGCATCCGTGTAACCCTTTACCACGAGCTCCTCCTCACTAGATCCATATATTAAGAACATATCCTTAGTGTTTCTAAGGTATTTCAAAATACTCTTAACAGCCATCCAATGACTATTACCAGGATTCTGCTGATATCTACTTGTCATGCTTAGAGCACATGACATGTCCGGCCCAGTACATATCATTGCATACATGATGGATCCTATAGCAGATGCATATGGGACTCCACTCATTCTTTCTTGTTCAACCTTTGAACTAGGGCATTAAGATGAGCTCAATATAGTCCCCTTTTGAATAGGTACCAAACCTTTCATAGAATTCTCCATCTTGAACCTTTTTAAGATCTTATCAATGCATGCACTTTGGTTTAAAACTATCAGCCATCTTGATCTATCCCTATAGATCTTTATTCCTAAAATATAGGTGGCTTCGCCAAGATCCTTAATGGAAAAACAGCTTCCAAGCCAGGCTTTTACACCTACCAAGGTTGGAATGTCGTTTCCAAATAGTAAAATGTCATCGACATATAATACAAGGAAGGTGACAGTGCTCCCACTAGCTTTCTTATATACACAAGCTTCATTAGCGTTTTTGATGAAGCCAAATTTCTTTACTTTATCATCAAAACGGTGATTCCAACTTCTTGATACTTGTTTCAATCCATAGATTGACTTCTTTAACTTGCATACCTTGTTAGGATGTTTTGGATCGACAAAACCTTCAGGCTGTTTCATATGGACATCTTCCTCAAGATATCCATTAAGGAAAGCGGTTTTGACGTCCATTTGCCATATCTCATAGTCATAATATGCTGCTATGGCAAACAATATCCTAATAGACTTTAGTATTGCCACAAGCGAAAAGGTTTCATCATAATCAACCCCTTGAGTTTGAGTGAAACCTTTTGCTACAAGTCTAGCTTTATAGGTATCCAAGTTTCCATGCATATCGGTTTTCTTCTTGAAAACCCACCTACTTCCAACTATCTTGGACTTAAGAGGTGGTGTTACCAATTCCCAAACTTGGTTATCATACATGGATTGCATCTCAACGTTCATGGCTTCTTGCCATTTGTCAAAATCAGGTTTTGACATTGCATCATGGTATGTGGTTGGTTCATCCGAATCTACCACATAGCGTCCATCCATGAAAAATCCATATCTCTTAGGAGGAACACTAATTCTACCATATCTGTGAATGTTTTGTGTATCTTGATCATCCATATGATCATTCTCAACATCCTTAGTTGATTGCTAGTATCAACCAATTGTGTATCGTCTTGTGAATCTTGAACCACTTCAAGTTCCACTGCTCTTCCACTAGTTTCTTCCAAAAGAAACTTAGTTTCCAAGAACTCTGCCTTTCGAGCAATAAACACTTTCTGCTCTGTCGGATCATAGAAATAATATCCAATACAATCTCTAGGATATCTAATGAAGATACACTTTGTGGATCAGGCTTCTAGTCTGTTTTGAGTGTATTGCTGGATAAGCTTCACACCCCCAAACTTTCAAATATGATAATGATGGAACCCTTCCATGCCATACTTCGAAAGGTGTCCTTTCCACTTTCTTAGTTGGGGCCATATTTAAAATACGGGCCGCGGAGAGCAACGCGAAACCCCAAAATGATAGAGGTAGTGTACTTCTAGCTATCATAGATCGAACCATATCTAATAGAGTCCGATTCCTCCTCTCAGACACACCATTATGTTATGGTGCTCCAGGTGGAGTAAGTTGTGAGATAATCGCACAACTTCTAAGATACTCTTGAAATTCACTACTTAGGTATTCAACTCCTCTATCTGTACGAAGAATCTTGACCGTTTTGTTGAGTTGATTTTCTACTTCATTCTTGAAGATTTTGAATATTTCAAAAGATTCATGTTTGTGTCTTAACAAGTACACATACCCATAACGACTATAGTAATCGGTAAAGGTAATGAAGTATCTTTCACCATTCCTAGTCATTGGTTTAAAAGGTCCACATACATCCGAATGTATGAACCCTAATAAATCCTTTGCCCTTTCATTAGTCCCACTAAAAGGGGCCTTTGTCATTTTACCTTGTAAACAAGACTCGCATACATCAAATGAATCATCTTCATTAGTTTTCAAAAGACCATTCTTTGGAGTTTTTGCATACGATTCTTGTTTATATGACCATGGCTACAATGCCACAGATAGGAATCACTTAAATCTAATTTGAGCTTTTTGGTGGTTGCTTGGTACATTGAGCTATCATATGTTGTATTTTCATGAACCAATTCATAAATACCATTACAAGGTATAGCCTTAAAATAAAACTTATGATTTAAAGAAACATGAATATCATTGTCAATAAACTTGAAATCATAATCATATTGTCTCAAACAGGAAACAGATATAATGTTCCTAGTCAAACTAGGAGCATATAATACATTCTTTAAAATGACTTCCAAACCACTTGGAAGCTTCAAAATGTAGTCTCCTTGGGCTTCCACGTGAACCTTTGCACCATTGCCCATGAAGAGACTTATTTCCCCTTTTGCATAATGCTCACTTCTTTTGAACCCCTGCAACAAATTACAAATATGAGTTCCACATCTGGTATCTAATACCCATGTGTTAGAAGAAATAACATTTAACTAAACATGTATCATAAAGATTGTACCTGAGGTTTGCCCGTCCCTCTTCAACCTCAACGCTTTGAGATAGACCGGACAATTGCGTTTCCAATGGCCTACCTCACCATACTCAAAACAAGGGTCATCTTGAGCAACCTTTTGCTTCTTTTCTTTTGGTTTGGGCGGTTCCACTTTTGCTTTTCCCTTCCCCTTGACGTGCCCCTTCCCTTTGGCAACGCTTGCCCTAGGGTCGGGGAGGTGCCTCTTCCTACTACCTCCTTCACTGATCGTAAGGACCGGTAGAACCTTTCTACCCATGCCTGCCTCGGCCGTTTTTAGCATTGAATGAAGCTCACCAATGCTCTTGTCCCAACCATTCATGTTCTAGTTCATAACAAAGCTATCAAACTTCTTTGATAGATAGTTGACGATCAAATCCGTTGCCAACTCGTTGGACACATGATAGTTAATCCTTTCGAGACGATCAATATGGCTCTTCATCTTAAGAACGTAAGATGATACCGATTGGGTCTCGTCCATCCGACATGCATGGAGCGCTCGAACCGTTTCAAAGCGCTCCACCCTTGATTGTTGCTGGAACGTTTCTTTCAACTGGGTGATCATGTCAAAGGCATTGTGGTTCTCGAAAAACTTTTGCAAGTCGGGAATCATACTCGCTAGCATGAGACGTGAGACTTGCACGGAGTCCTCGGTGTACTTGACCCACTCGGTAAAGGCCTCATCGTCATTTTCATCGGGTTGATCGGGAATGGGATCGTCTAACACATAGGACTTCTTTTCTTGCTTGAGAACTATTCTCAAGTTTCGCTACCAATCCATAAAGTTCCCATGGTTTAGACGTTCCTTTTCAAGGATCGTTCTTAGTGATAGGTTATGGACGGTCGGGATTGCGTTGTTGTTGTTAGCCATCTACAATTTTACAAAGTTCAAATTTTAGTATTTTGATATTTGAGCATTTTAATTATTAATACCCATTTTTAGTCATTAATACACTTTACGTCTCATAGACAATTAATAATTAAAATCTAGAATCCAACGTTACATTTAAATATCGGTTAGGTGACCTTTATCCCTTTATTTAAATTAACAAGGTAGTCAACGTTTGACAATTGTAACCTATTACAATTTCTAGTTTTATGGGAACGTTTTAAACATCTCATGTTTTGTTTGGCATGTTTATCCTATCAACACCGTTTGTACGACATGCTTCGGTGATCCTAATGCATGATTTCCAAATCAAATCGTCCTACTTAGACACACGTGTGATTTTACTTATATAAGTGGTTAGGTGACCTTTATCCCACAAATATGGTAATTTCACCTCAACTTCACAAGTTTCTATATTTATGGTTAGGTGACCTTTATCCCATAAATAAGTTACAGTTGAATTGGGTTTTGTTTAAAATGATGGTGTTAAACTTGTTTTAAAAGGGTTTTTGAAGTTTCTAAAATTCTAGTTTTAGAAAAGGCCTTTTATACCATACAACTTGTATGCATTCAAATGCATGGTATTATTTGAAAAACTATTTTCAAGGTTCCTTTTAATAAAACCTATTTTTATTAAATCATTAACCCTTAATAAACACATTTTATTAATCCCTTTAATGATTATAAAGAACCATTTTTATGCTTGATTTATCATAGTTGTTTAACTAGTTTGTCTATTTTCAATTAAAATATTAAACTCAACCAAAACAACCAAACAATCAACCAAACATAAAAAAAATAAAAAAAATAAGTGCACAACCAAAGCCAACTATTTTGATCACACTTGCTTGCCATAACAAGTGTGTCAAGTGGTCATACCTAGGGTAAAACAAGACACATTGTTGAGTTGATGAACTCTCACTTGAACTTGCATCCAAATGCTTCAAGTATGCCTTTTGTGTTTTGATTCCATCCTCATCTTTAGGCTCCTTCTTTGTCTTACAAATCAGCCCCAAAAATACATATTACATAGAAAAAGTCCTAATACATTTTTTCTAGTAAAATAAAGTGCAAGCTAATCTACTTATTACATATCAAATGGAATGAATAAATTACATTGCCTTTATTACATTCAAATGAATCACAACCACAAATAATCAATCACAAGGTCATGGCTAGGTTTTATGC
Source organism: Flaveria linearis (assembly GCA_024085815.1). Taxonomy (NCBI): domain Eukaryota; kingdom Viridiplantae; phylum Streptophyta; class Magnoliopsida; order Asterales; family Asteraceae; genus Flaveria; species Flaveria linearis. Next base: position 9,847,362 of record CM044012.1, on the reverse strand, counting down.
ACTTAAAACATATCCAAATATGTACATATTCATCGATTTTGGGCAGCCCCTTTTAACCCATGTTCTTGGCCAACATAATCCAAGAACAAATGGGTTTTGGCCAAACAAACAACTATCTTATGATCTAAAATTTTAAAGATCCTTACATGCATAAAGTAAGATCTTTAAAATTCAAAAGGGGTGACCATTTCAGCCCTTTAACTCTCGGCCATATGGTGTTACACACCACAAAACCGTGAGCTAGTACATCTTGTACATGTATGCATTCGTATAAGTGGCTCTTGATGCCATTGAAGGGATTTAACATGTTTATCAAAGTTCATATAAGCTTGTTTATATGAAAAATGCAGCGGATTATTAATTTTAAAACATGTTAATATGATGATTATTAAACCCATTTAATAAGCAAACCCCAAACCATGAATCATTATACGAAATGCATACAATGAAATGAACATAAGATGTTTGAAATATACAACCTTTGTAGCTGCTCAAAATCGAATTTCTTGAGTTGAAAGAAGATGAAATCATGGCTGAATCTTCAAGGAAGAAGACCTCAAGATGGTATACCCCAAGCCACCAACGAACACCTTTGATTGCTAGGATTCTTGACACCAGTTTTCAGCAACAAAACCTCTTTTGTTAGCTGAGAAATTCAGCTTCTTCTTTGCTACTCAAAACCGAGAGAGAGAGAGAGTTTTTGAGAGAAAAGGGAGCCTTTGCATGTAGGAGAGATGTGTGTAAGAGTTGGGAGGTGTGTTTCTTTATGTCTTGTGTGTTTACAAGACAAAAGTGGGACCACCTTGGCCCTTGGGCGGCCGAAATCCATCTAATGGATTCCCTCCCATTTGTTTTGTAATTGTTACAATTAAACACTCCCTAATCTTTAAATTTTTATAAAGTTGAAACATGTTTATAACTTTATAAACTTAGTACCTTTTATTTGTCACCATTTAGTAACACTAAATAATTAAACAAATGGTACCTCGTGAACAATTATCCAAATAATGATGTTCATCTACAAAGGCAATGATTTAGAAAACCCATTTTCTAAATTGGTGTCATTATTTATTTGTATGATCTTATCAATGAATAAATTATCTATTGGTGTTTGTTTAGCTTGTTATTGGGTATGACCCGACTTGTATCATATCACACTAGCCACATCAATTTAATATGTATCTTGGGCATATCAAATCCTTCACAGACATCGTATTGGAGACCACCGATAAGATTTTCAAAATCATGGAACGTCTACGGGCGGCAAGGGACCGTTAAAAGAAGTACGCTGATAGAAGACGAAAACCATTAGAGTTTCAGATAGGTGATAGAGTAATGTTGAAGGTAGCACCATGGAAGGGAACCGTGAGATTCGGAAAAAGAGGAAAGTTAAGCCCGAGATACATTAGACCCTTCGAAATACTTGCAAGAATTGGTCCTGTGGCTTACAAGTTGAAACTACCTCACAAGTTGAGTTATATACACGACACCTTCCATGTGTCAAACTTGAAGAAATGACTGGTAGACAAAACCTTAGAGCTACCATTGAAGGAGACAAGAATCAATGATAAGCTGACTTCGTGGAAGAACCCATAGAGATCACGAACCACTTGGTTAAGCAACTTAGGCGAAGCCACATACCCAAGGTCAAGGATAGATGGAACTCGAGACGAGGGCCGGAATTCACTTGGGAACGTGAAGACGAGATGAGGAAGAACAACCCGCATCTCTTCAAACCCACCCGTTCAGATTCTAATCGAAGCTAAAATTTCGGGATGAAATTTCTTAAACGGTGGGAGAATGTGACAACCGGTCCCAAGGTCACTATTCTAAACCCTAATTTAATTGTATCATATCCCATCTTATGAGTACTAATAATAGAAACAATTTAATTATATCAATAATATTAGAATCACCATTTGTTATTTGATCCATTTTTATGATTCTATGTGATTTTGTGAATTTTTGTTACTTTAAGTCTTGCCTTTTAGAAAATTAGTGCCCAGGAATATTAATTAGTCACCCTTACAATGAAATCAATTTATTAGTGGAACAATTAAGGATGTGTGCATGCACACACTAGGAACCCATGGCTAGAGCATGCATATGCATGCACAACAATTATCAACTAACTAAATAATACCATCTTATATTCTACACAATACTACACTACACAAAAAATTAACATTACCTATTATTATTTATCTACATTAAAAATTTAAATTAAAAATGCCCACAAGAGGACAAATTCAGCTGCCCCTTAACCACCAATGAATGCTTTTGTCTACCACTACACTCCACCCTCCCTAAACACCTATTCACTACACATGCATTCTTCACTTTTTGCAAGACACACACACTCCTTTCTACTCCTCTCCTCTCTCTCTCAAATTCTCATCTGAGAACACACCCAAATCTTGGTTCTAAGTCTCATTCCAGCAGCAAAATCACAAACTACAAGCTTTCATCCATCGGCCAAGCTTCAACCGCAAGTAGGGTGTCCATTTGGTGAAGTTTTGAAGCTTGAAACTTGCAAGACCTGTGGTTCCAGCTTTTGTTCGAGATTCTCCAGCCTTTTCCAAGAAGATTCTAGCCATTCATGACCATCCACACCTTCCAAACCGTGAGTTACATCAAGTGTAAGCTCCATGTGCTCGGTTTTGGACATTTCTATTGTTTTCTTCATTTTTCATCTAAAAACCTTACCTATTCTTGTTGTAGCAGAAACTTCTCACCATAATTTTATTCTTGAGGAGTTCCCTATGTTCTTGAAGGTATATCACATGATATAATAGTCATTCCAAGGGGTAGAACCCGATTTACCCCTTAGAAAACCCTATTTTTGGTGCTTTGCACCATCCAACTTGTGTACCTTGTAATCTTTGAGAACTAACCTTGTAACCTGATTTATAATGGCTCATTAAACTCATAATAATATTTTTTGAATGTTACAAATGGTTGTACACCATGAATGGAAGGTATTAGCACAAGAACACCACGAAAAAACCCCTCTTTCTACAAGTAGTAACCTCTTTTAGACACTTGTTGAAAACCCTCTCAAACAAGGTTCATAACCTGCTCAAAAATGAATTTTAAACACCCCAATAATCTGATTTTTAAGTTAGAACAAGTTGTGGTAATGGTTAAACTCAAGTTACAATGATTTACACAAGTGTAATGGTCGGTTATGACATTTTCTATGTATTTGAAGTCTATGGATGTGTAGAACAACTAGGACACGATTAGGGACTGTTATTTCAGTAGTTTATGATGAATATTAAGAGTGTTAATATTGTTTAATCTCTGGAACAAAGAACATGTTGTGTTTGGACCCATTTTAGTCACTTTCGGGACCCGAAAACATGTTAAAATTACGTAAAAACAAGAAAAATTGGGCTATAAAATTTTTAAAGAAAATTACAGGTTCATTAAGGATTAATAAAGTGTTCTGGAGTCAATGGGAATTTTTAGTGGTCAAAAGGTAATTTAAATGGATTTTTAAGTGAAAACGGGTGCTAACCGAGAAACGTTTTTAAGGAAAATATAAGAAAAATGAGTATAAAGTTAGAAATTAGAAAAACTATGTTATTTCAGTAGGTTAAATGATAAAATAACTTCAAAAGTAGAATGGTTGGTCAAACAAGCTTTTAAAATGGTCAAACCCGGTTAAGAACGCGTTTTAACGGTCTAAACGTAAAAACGAGTCTTTCCACTACTAGAGGCAAATTTTGTGATTTAAAGGGTTGGAAACTTATAAAAAATGACTTTAAAAAGTTATCTACTTGTCCTAGACTCAAAAACATGAATACTCATAGGTAACCATCATAGACCCTTCGGTTTTACCGTAACCGGTAACGTTAAATGCGTAATTTATAAACCGAGTCCATAAACTGAAAATTTGGGTATATGTTCTTAAAAATTAAAGTAGATTAAATTCATGAACCAGATTTATGGTTATAAAGGTCATCTAATACAAGAAACCAAACTTAAGGGTAGAAACTGTAAATTTTGAAACTTCAGGGGCTAAACTGTAAAATTTTGTTAAACTTCATAATCGACTCCAATAAGCACTTTAGTCACTTTAATAGCATATTTGCCATATATTCTTGACTTAGTAATGTAGAAACCCTTAATTGTATGAGAAACCTTAACTTCCCATAAAAGAAAACTTTTATGCAAACCCTAATCGAATCAAAGCCGAATCCGCCCAACTAAGACTTAGACACTCTTGTTGCACCTTAAATAGGTTTAGAGCAGTAGATAATCACTTAATAAATTCATGTTAGGGTGCTAGACTTGAGATATTCCCGGCACACGAAGGATTCTTTTGCTTAATATCTAAGGTGAGTTCTAGTGATCCCTTTTTACTTACTGTTTTTGGGATGAAACATGCTCTGTTGTTTTATCAAGTGCTTTACTTGATGCTTGTATGTGGGGCTTTTGGATACCTGCTGACACTTATATCATTATCATTAATTCCTTTGTGAACCGCTTGTTTTATATGGATAGATCTATTTGGGGAATCCACCACACACAGTGGCTCCCGCTACAGGGAGGTACCCCACTGAGATCCTGAGTGATCGTATGTGGCATGTAATAACTTTTGATTATGAAACTATGGTGAACCATCCTAGCAGGTATGGTTCACTGATTTGAGGCTTGTTTAAACCAGGGACCAAGTGCAGGGTTGATTGTGATACCCCACGACGACTGATACTAAAAATGATGCTTTTAAAAATCAAATGAGATTTTTCATAAGCTTTCACACTTGATTCTAAAACCTTTACTGTGGACTTTAAGAGTTCTTTTTTTTGTTTTTGAAACTTTAAGCACTTGAATTCACCAACATTTTAGTTGACACTATTTTCTTTTGAGCATGTTTCAAGTAACCCGTGAAGACTCTTAGCTGTCAAGGAAGACTTAGACTCAACCCCGAGACCATGGCATTGTTTGCGTGACCAATTTGTGACTTGAACAATTTGATACAATGACTATTTAATTTATGTTCAAACATGTAAACATTTAGGGCTGGATCTGTTTCTAGCTCGGTGTCTTTTAAAAACTTGAAATGCCATGTGATGTAAACATCTCGACTTATACCTCGGTGAAGTAATTCAACAAACATTTTCCCACGTTTAGCTTTAGATGGGTTAATCAGAGGTAATTTGTCTAACTCCTTCAAATCTTGCACTAGAAGCTTAATTATACTTGTGTAAAAGTGATAGACATCACACACAGCATTCACTCTTTTAATCAAAAAGACATCAAATATCTCATCGTACTTCCATGCAATGATTTTAACTTGATTAGTGAAATCAGGAGAAATCATAGCATTCAACAGTTCAGCTACCGATTCTCCTTTTTGCAATATGTTTCTAACCATATCTCCTGTACTTCTTGAGTTATCAAATATATGGCTTTGCTCAGGAGTGGCATTATATGCTTCTTACTCAGTACCAGCAAACATCTTCATCCGCTCTTTTCTGCTATCATAATTGTTGTACTTCCTTGCCATAGACTGAATTTCGTTTGGTTTCAACATCCTTGTTCTTTTTGTAATCTCCAGATATTAAGGATTGTCTGTGTCAAGAATAATCATCTTATTAGCAAGCGTTTCAGTTTCCTGAAAACTTCTGACAAGATTCCTCAATGAGGTGGACTGGAGTCTTTTAAGACTCTTCCATGGGTAATTTCTTGCTTGTAACCATGACCTCAATGCTATCACATTCATATCGTCAGGATTAGGGTGATGTAACTCAGACATTGGTAAATCATTAACATTGATTACCTCTTGAGCTCTAACCCATTCTCCATGTTCTATTACTATCTCATTTGGATCAATTGGTGCTACAGACTCAGCTGTGACACACTTCTCATATTCATCATTGAGCTGAGACACTGTTAATCCATCCAAATAGACTCTGTTATACCTATCCTTACCAGATAATTATATGTGTCTTCAAAGTCAACAGGAATTTCATCTTGATCTTGAGGTTGTTCAATACGAGATAAAGTTCTTTCATAGTTTGCTTCATCAATATCATCATCATTCAAAACTTCATCATACCAATCATCCTCAAATTCATCTTCTATATCATCTAATGCTTCAATCTGTTCTTGAGACACTTTCTCTTAAACTTTTTGAATTTCATCATCAATCCTTTGTTCCTCATTACCTTCTTTCTCAATTTCTTCTTTAACTCTTTGAATTTTGGAGGAAGATTCAGATAAAACTGAATCATCAACTTCATCAATCTTTCATTTTCCCTTATCTATCACTTTAGGAGCTACATCTAACATTTGAGGAGCTTCAACATCTATTGGATTTATCTCAGATACTATTACAATATCTGAAGATGTTGGCTTTTGAGGCTCTTGTTTCTTGCTTAGTTCTTCTTTCAGTCTCTCATTCTCCTCAGTTACTTTCTTGAATCTCTCTTCCAAAAGATCATAATCTTTAATCATAAGATCAAAGTTCTTTAAGACATTATCTTTATCCTTCGCATAACTCTCAAGCTTTTCATTCTTGTTTTTTATATCTTCTTTGAGCTTTTATTTACATCTTTCAGCAAACTCAAATCTTTTTCATACTTCAAGTTTCCTTCTCGCAACTTATCAAGTTCGAATTTAAGATGAGCAATTACTTTTCTCTTTAGATACATTTTCTTCTTTAAGTGCATTCAACTCATCTAAATGAACTATCTCCTCTGTTTGTACAGACACATCATGTGTTGCACTTATAGGCATTTCTTGATTACACATAAAGGCATCCATAAAATCATACTCAAAGGTTTGATTTTGCACATCAGTCTCATGCTCCACCTCTACATTTATCTCAGCATCAACATTTTCAACTTCATGTACAGATTCATTATGAATCACATCATCTACATCTTCAGGTGCTTCATTCACATTATCATCTTGTAAATCACCACCAGATATTCCTTCCTCTTCATGTTGAGCTTCATCAACATGCTCAAACATGGTTCTCTCACTACTTAATGATTGGTGTGTTTCAGCTCCACCACCATCATCATCATTATCATCATTAGAACTAGAGGAGCTATCATCATCATCATGATCATCATCATTATCATCATCATCATTTTGCTCATCGTCATCATCTTGAGAAGGGTTTAGTCGAAATTCATCAGTCAGATCAGCTGGATCTATTGGTTCACCTTCCAATAAACGATAGTGATCCACTGTAATATCTACCTCATCATTGGCAACATTCCTCATATATTCAAACTTTGGAACATTTTGAGCACCATTCAACATAGCTAGCCTCTTATATGATATTTCAGACATATGTTCCAATTCAAGTCTATCTCCTCTAACTCCATAGACATAAAGATCAAGATATTCCTCATTGATGATCATTTGTAGAAATTTAGGGTACATAAGGTATTTGTTCCTTATACCTTTCTCCAGAATGAATATGAATCCATTCAAGATCCATCTAGCCATATTAAATCTTCTGTTTGTTGCAATGGCTACAATTGGAGATGCAATGTCCACTGGGAATGAATTCCACCCAGCACTTCCCTTGGACATGTAGTGTGTTGAAAGATATAGCATAGAAGCTTCCAATGGTTATACACACGAGCTCTAAAAAACTGTTTCTTTAGGAAATGATCAGGATGACCCATTTCCATGAATGTCTCTCTACATACATTAAATGTAAGCTCAAAGTGATCATCTGGATCATTGTGACCCAGTCTCAAAGCAACCTTTATGGACTCTTCTGGTACTTCTATCATACGATCCTTTGTCACAAATCCTCTCAACACTTTCCTTCCTTTATCATTCACTTCAACTTTAGTAGTGCTCTAGAACTTCCTGATTAGTCTATCATAGATCACTGGCTGATAGCACATGACATATACATATTTGGTCCTCAGAAGAAATCTAAGCATCTCCTCATATGATATGGCATCTTGGACATCTTCATTGAGCAAAGCAGCAACATTATGCTTAGGCTCAAACTTCAAATCAGCCATCTGCACAAGTTTAAAGCAATGATATTAGTAAATGTTTGAATTTTAAAACAAAAGATTGAATATGAGTTTGAACATGTGATGATGTAAGATATAATAAACTAATGTGTTTAATGACTTTGACTTATAAACTCAACTTGTAATATTAATTAATGTTAAGTGTAAAACATTCCTGTTTTTATAAAATTTTAATTATCAAGTTGAACTTTATTAAAAACTAAACACATTTGATTATTTTATCTTTATCAATTTTATTGAACATTTTAATCCTTTTGAAATGAGGTTTATTAATTGTTATTTATTTTTCATTAGTTTTAAAAAAAATTGTTAATCTGTTCATCTTCTTCTTCATGTTCATCTTCAAGTTCACTGTTCATCGATGAACGGTGAACAGTGACCTTCAATCAAAGTTCATTTCAATCCATGTTTAATATATTAATATGCTCGAAATCATATAATAATCAACATGCAGTGATTAATTTATGAGATTATTTCGATTCATGTGCTCAAATATGAGATGTTGACAATCTTAGGGTTCGAGCGCCTGAATAGGTATCGAATGCCCATCTCAAAATTATCAGTTAATCACAAAACAGATTAATGTAGACTATAAACTTATGTTCACAATCTTACAAACACTATCAATAATCTGTGATTAAAAGCTCAAATGGTTTGAATCGATGAAAAAGGGTTAACCGAGAGTTCAAGTGTTCAGGGTAGAGTTTAAGAGAGTTTTTGAAGTGCGAATGAAATAAAAATTACACAAGTGTTCTATTTATAACAAGTAAAGTGTTTAGGCGCATGATCACTGTTTGTGCGCATGATGACCTAAATTTCACCAAGTTATTAGGCACATTATTACTGTTTGTGCGTATGAGATCAGACGCATGAGTACTGTTTGGGCACATAAGCAATGTTTAGGCGCTTTTGCACTATTTAGGCGCATGAAGTTTCTGATATGCCTAACACTTGTGAATTTCCCTTGACATTCAAACCCTGAGAAGTCTGAACACTGTGTAGGCGCATGAGCAATATGAAACGCCCAACACTTGGATTAAATTTCAGACTCATGACAACTGTTTAGGCGCATGGGTTTATGTAAAACGCCCAACACTTGTTAAAATTTCAGACTTGTTTCAACTGTTTAGGCGCATGGAATTTTTACAAACGCCCAACACTTGTAAAATTTCTAAAATTTCTTCATGCTCCTATTCAGGCGTATAGCCACTGTTTAGGCGCATGAGATTACGTGTGTATTCATTTTCAAATCCTTCACCTGCACACTGTTTAAACACATTAGTAATATTTCATACTAATATTTAAACTATTTTTGCATATTTTTGGCTTTTTCCCCAAAATTTACATTTTAGACCCTTAAAATTGAACTTTTTACACTTTGACCCCTAAAGATTTAACTTTTGTTTATTTCAATTATTAATCTTTTGTTTAACTTTTGAAATTAATTTCCCTTCATTTTAGTCTCTAAATTTAACCAACTTTAGACTCACAAAATGTTTTGCATGAAGCTTTTCCAAATTTGAAGTGCTTCAGGTTCATTGTTTTTTAAAAACAAAACACACATGTTTAAGTTGTTTATCTTCATCCTTTCCATCCAAAACATTCCATTTTGAATTTTCTCTTTAAATCTTCTTACTTTTTACTCCACCTAAACTTTTAAGTTTTACAAACTTAGAAGTTTCTAAAAATAGCATAAGAAGATCACAAAAGTCATGTTAATAAGCCTTCACATACACACAAAACATGCATAAAAGGAAAAATTAAAGTAGAATAGAAAATTAACAAACACATATGAATCAAGGTCTACAGTGAGATCATATCAGTATAAGTCCAGCACATTGAACAAAAATAAATTGTGAATAGTCAATGACACTAATTAAATCCTGATCAAGTGTGTTCCAGGTCAGGAGATACTGCAGCAAAGGTGACACATGATCTAAGGACAGATACAAACTGTTTTTGGTAAATGGTGCAGCACACTTACTTTTTCAATTCTTAGATTGATTAAGGTTTATTTTAATATGACATGACATGTCTCACACAAAGACTTAGAGAGATCAACTATCATCAAGAGATACAAGAAAGTACAAACTTCTCAACTTGAGTACCTGACATATATTCATAACCAGAGCTCATGTTTATAATTTAATTGAGAATTATCAGGGATAACCATTTGATAACCTCTTAACCACTCATGATGAATGGGTTGTGCACATTAGCATCTTTTGACATCAGGAGATAATCCAGGTCTGTAAATATCTCATCACTTCAGGCCTATGATGACTCATAACAGAGAAGTGAGTCGATGCCTTTAACATAGCTTCATGGTTAATCATATCACCACCAGGTGTGAGAGTTGAAACTTTACAAGCATTCTATCCGATTAGCTAATGCTACTCATCAGTACTAAGATGAATACACATACATGCATAGAGGATTTAGTTGAATCACAAAAATTTACTTGTTCAGTCTAATTGCATGACCTTACCTACACATCTGATCTGATCATGTCAGACTTTATTGATGAGTGAAGTATGCAACTGAACCAACTGATTTACTATCATTTCTCACATATTGTAGATTTGATTCTGTTTATACTTTTCTATTTTTGTGTTTTCTTTTTTATACACTGCACTCATGCACACAATATATACATAGAAGGCAATTAACATTGACAGTTGATCATGAAAAATTTCTGTTTAGTTAATGGTGGGATTGTATCATTTTTAATTCAAATAAAAATTCAAATATGGTTGATTAAACCAATTGACTCGACTAAATATTCAAACCTGCCTGGTAAGAACGCTTTGGTGAATAAGTCAGTCAACTGCTTTTTAGTTGCAATTTGAATTAAAAGGATTAAACCTTTTTCAGAGTTATCTCTGAGAAAATGATATCGAATTTCGATATGTTTGGTTTTGGAATGTTGGACAGGATTAGCTGTTATAAACATAGCAGCTGTGTTTATCAATATAAATTGGTGTTTTCAAAAAATTGAACCTATAATCCAATAGTTGATTTTGCAACCATAGGATTTGAGAACATCCCGCTAAAGCAGCAATGTACTCAGCTTCTGCTGTAGACATAGAGGCGTTGGTTTGTTTCTTACATTGCCACGAGACTATTCGGGGACCCAGAAATTGACACCCACCTGTTTTCGATTTTCTATCTTGACAACAACCACCGTAATCACTGTCTATATATCCATGTAACTCAAAATTCCCTTCATAAGTGTACCATAACCCTAATGCTAGTTTACCTTTGAGATACCTAAATATGCGTTTGATAGCAATTAGGTGTGATTCCTTCGGTTCTAATTGATACCTGGCACAGACACAAACTGCATACATAATGTCTAGACGCGATGCAGTAAGATACATCAACGAGCCAATCATTGATCCGTATAGCGTTTGGTCGATAGATTTTCTTTTGGATCAGGTTCATTCTTGGTGTTAACATCTGCAAGAGTTCTGATAGACTGACAGTCTTGCAACTTGAACTTTTTCAAGAGTTTGTCGACAAACTTCTCTTGATTTATGAAGATTCCATCTTCTGTTTGCTTGACCTGTAGTCCGAGAAAGAAATTAATCTCTCCCATAGAACTCATCTGGAATCGAGACTTCATAATATCCTCGAATTATTTGCACAAGTCATCAACATACACTTGTACACATAAGAGATCATCATCATCCTTCTTTATAAATAAAGTTGGATCGATTTTCCCTCTTGTGTATCCATTCTGGATTAAGTGTTGTGACAACGTTTCATACCAAATCCTTGGTGCTTGATGTAGTCCATATAATGTCTTACTCAGCTTATACACTCGATGTGGAAATTCAGCATCCTCAAAGCCTGGGGGTTGCTTCACAAATACATCGTCAGTTATAGGACCATATAGAAATGAACCTTTGACGTCCATTTGATACACCTTAAACTTCATGAATGAAGCATATGCCAGGAAAACTCAAATGGATTCAAGTCTTGCCACTGGAGCAAACACCTCATTTCGTCTTGCGTGTATCCTTGTGCAACGAGTCTTGCTTTATTTCGTATTACAACACCACGATCATCAGTCTTGTTTCTGAACAACCATTTTGTGCCTATTGCATTTTCACCTTCAGGTAAATCCACTAAATTCCACACTTCTTGTTTGCGGAATTGAAGTAGTTCTTCTTGCATTGCTTCAATCCAACCATTGTCCGTTAAGGCCTCGGTGACATTTTTAGTAACAATCTGTGAAAGAAAACAGGAGTATAAGCAAACATTTGCTTGTTTAAATTTACTTCTAGTAGTTATTTCATTCAGAGGACCAATAATCTGGGATGTTGGATGGTTCTTGTGGAGGCGAGATGTCGGTATCTCAGTTCCTTAAACATTAACATCCAAATTGGTTTGGTTCAGATTGGAGAGCTGATGCAACAAGGTAGATGAATGTGGAGTGAAATTTGGAGCTTGAGTCGGTGAATTGAGAAAGTAATCAAAGTTACTATGATCAATGGCATCTCCAGAGATGGAAGATGTGGCAAACTCAGGTTGTCCAATTTCTATACCATCATTAGGAATAGGTTGTGATCCTTCTTGATCTAACAAGACTGAATGATCTGAAGCTGAAGTAGCATGATCATTGTCATTGAATTGTATCGTTGAATCCTTGACAAATTAGAAGAATGGATAATCTGTGCGTGAATCTTCTGAATCATCAGAATCCAAATCGTCACTGAAAGATCCAAGGTCTCCTCTAGAGTTCTTCTTACCTATAGAATCATCAGATTGATTAAACAAGTTAGATTGAAATGAGTTTGACAAAGAATCTAAATCAAACAACCATGCAGGACCATTTGAAACTGATGGAAAACAGGTTGTGGAAACAGATGAATATCCAACGAAAAACCCATTGTCAGCCTTTTCTTCAAATTTTCCTAAATGATCACTTGAGTTAAGAATCATAACTGGACAACCAAATGATTTTAAAAAATTTATGTTTGTTTTTCTATCAAACATTAACTCATATGAAGTTTTCTTTTTATCTTTCACCAGTAAGATTCTATTCTGAACAAAACAGGCTGTGGATATTGCTTCGTCCCAGAAAGTGATAGGAATTTTGGCATCAGCTAACATGGACCGGGCAGCTTCAATTAGTGTTCGGTTCTTCCTTTCTGCAACTCCATTTTGTTGTGGAGTTCTGTGAGCACTGAACTAATGAACTATCCCTTTTTCTGCATAAAACAAATCAATGTTAGCATTTTAAATTCCGTTCCATTATCACTTCTTATTATCTTCACTTTATGCTCTAGATGATTTTCAACTTTATTAATAAATTCTTTTAAAAGTTCTGCAGATTCAGATTTAGCATGTAGAAAGAAAACCTAAGAAAATCTTGTATAGTCATCTATGATAACTAAACAGTATGATTTTTGACCAATACTCCTAACATTAGTTGGTCCAAAAAGGTCCATATGTAACATCTGGAGTGGCTTGGTGTTTGAGTTTATCAGCTTGGACTTATAAGACGCGCGATGTTGCATTCCCTTCAGACATGCTGAGCAGAGATCAGTTGTTGAAAACTTCTTGGAAGGAAGTCCAATGACATGATTTCCTGCTAGAAGCTTGTTCATGTTTTTGAAGTTTGAATGTCCGAGTCATCTATGCCACAACTGGCTTTCATCATTTGATGCTTTAGCAATCAGGCAAGTTGTTTCTATTACAGGAACCACTTTAGACATATCTAGTTTATATACGTCTCTGTCCCGTGCAGCTTTAACTATGACCCATTCATTGCTTATCTAAAAACCTAGTTTTAAGACATAGCAGTATGAATCATCAAAAAGAACAGAATAAGATTTGTCACAAATTTGGGATACACTTAATAGATTAAAGTTCAACTGCGAACAGTAGTTGACTTTATCAAAACAAATAATCCCATTTGACACTGTTCCCTCTCCTGTTATCTTTCCACCTGCATCACCTCCAAAAGCAACGTGTGTTCCATCTTTTAACTTAAAATCTTGCAACAAGGCTTGATTGCCCGTCATATGCCGGCTACAGCCACTGTCAACATACCATGAGTTTATTGGTCTCCGCGGGCGTACCTGCATTCAACAACATTTTAAGATGAGTTAGTAACCTAAGCCGATATGATCTTGGGCTTTCCAAACTTATCAACAATTGTAAACTATTTAAAATGAAGTTTGTTTACATCAGGTTTCTTTTGAAATTTATGATTATCAAATCCTCTTTGAGGAACATGTTGATTATCTCTTTGTTGTTTTGAATTCAAAGCATTATATCTGTTTTCAAGATCATCATCAAGAAATCTTGAACCATGATATGAAGCATTTGAGAATGTTTCATTTTTTTTCTCTTAGATCATGGAATAAACTTCCCTTGATTGTATTGCTGTGATTTGACAATATATTGATTATCATAATCAGAATTGTTTCTTTTGAAAGATCTCAAACCCAAGGAAGGTTTTTGTTGTTGTGAATATTTAAACCCAATATTATGATTTCTTTTAAATTATGGGTTTACAAACCCTTGATTACTCAAATCCTTCCTTGATGAGTTCTTTCTAAAGTAATAATCCTTTGTATTATGATTTCTTTCATCACACAATGCACAGTATTTGTTAAAGTAGTAATCAGCAGTTGTGTGATTTGTCATATCACATATATGGAAATACTTGTTAAAATAACATTCTGAAATGTTATGATTATACATATCACAGATATCACAATATTTTTAAGATTGATTAAACAACATTTTGTTAACCCTTGAAGTGGAAGAAACATTTGATTCTTGTTTAAATTTAGGGTTAGGCAGATTAATTTGTTGTTTCTTTGGTGTGAATTTGGTCATTTGATAATTAGGATTTGCCTTTTGGACTTGATCACAATTCTTTGACTCCTTAGATACAAATCATTTATGCACAGCGAAAGTCTTAGGACCTGAACTTGTTTTCAGATCAGAGTTAGGTTTGATCTTAGGTTTAGATGTCATTTCTGTGATTGTGTTCATGTCAAAAGTTCCTGCTGACACAAACTTCACTAGTTTAATTTGAATATTTTTCTTTGACTGATTGATTAAATCAATTTTCTTAGCTTTAGTAGCCTTTCTTCTTCTTTGATTTCTTAATCTTGATGATGTATTGTTGCTTTGAATTTTAATTGAATCTTGAGAAGATTCTTTTTGACAATCTTTGTTTTCATTCAATTCATTTGAACCTGAATCATCAGAAAAAGTATTATCTGATTTAAGCTCTTCACATTTTCATTTCATTTTGTTATTGTCATCAGTAGATTTTTCAATCTTTTGTTCATTTTGTTCAATAACACTTTCACATTTTGATACAAACAGCTTTTTATGCATTTGTTGAGGTTCATAAGATATGACTTTAATTGGATGTCCATTCTTTATCTTTTCTAAGTCTGTTTCTTCATAAATGTCAATATTTATCTTTTTGAAGTTCTTTTGGTCTTGATATTCTTTAAGTTTAGCTTTATTTTCTGGTGAATGATCGTGAGTATTAAAATTCTCAAGTAAGGTGTTTGAGATGGATTCAGGCATAGGTTCATGTGTAAAACCTAATCCTGTTTTATCTTTATCCTTTCTTCCATTCACCAGTTGCTCAACAATTTTCTTTGAGCTTTTAACTTTGGCCAAATCAATTGAGTTGCTGCATGTGCCAATTTTTCTTGTTCCAGAGTTTTGTTCATCTCTTCAAGTTGTTTCTTAACAAGTTCAAGTTCTTTAAGTGTTTTGTTCTGAGGAGCTTGAAGAGATATGATCTTGTCATCAGCAATCTTATGATCTATTTTTAGCTTGTTGTGCTTTAATTCCTCTTGTTTGAGTTTATCACATATTTTGAAGGAGTATGTTCTATAATGTTCAACCTGTTCAAAACATGCTTTAGTGCACATTTTCTCTCTTACCTCCACTGATATTTCTGGATATGAATTAGAAGATTCAGTGTTAGAAGATGAGTTAACAACGTTTGGTTGTTCAGATTGTGCCATTAGAGCAACTTCTTCAGTGCTTTCTTTTGGATCTGATTTGTCACTCTAGTCATAATCTTCCTCTTGATCTGATTCACCATCTTTCTTAGGATCCTTATCTTCAGACCAGTCTTCATCATTAAGTTCAACAACTAGAGCTAGACTAGAATTGAGGTTAGCAGTAAACTGTTCTGCATATGCACTCTAATCATAACCATCTTTGATGCTTACAACCAGTGCCTTCTTTGGTTCCTCACTAGTCTTCTCTTCTTTAGGTTCTGGCATAGGTAGGCTTTGATAAGGTTTTTGAAATGTCTTGTTAGCCTGTTGCTAATATTTCTGGCTGTTTGAGCTACCTTGACCATTTCCTCCGTGATTCCTTGGAGCTTTACACTCTCTAGAAAAATGCCCATAGCTATTACAGTTAAAGCACCTTGATTTTGATTTATCAAACCCAACAATTTTATTTACACTGGGTTTGTAGTTTCTGTTAGCATATGAGTGTTTTTGAGTCCTGTAAGCTATCATGACCATTTGCTAGTTGAGATCCATTTCTTCTACATCATCAAGATCCATCTCAAATAGATCTTGTAGAGCTAACTCAACTTGAGCCAGATGACTGCCTTGGTAAGCATGAAAACTTGCCATGAAAGCTGTAAATGCAGATTTTGACTCTTCATCCTGTAAAAGAATATTAATGACATATTTTACTTTACTAGGATTTGCAGAGTTTGAGGATGGAATCTCAGTTTAAGGTTTAGGCGTAGGAGGAGACTGTGGTTGTGGTTGAGTAGAATAAGCAGGTGTACTAGTGAAGAATCCTGCTCCCACAAACAAATCACCTTCATCTTCAGGAGTTGTCTGATCTTTTGCAAGAAATGCATTCTCTACTGTATTTGCTGGAGAAGCAACATACTTATATTGTGATGTTGAAGCATGTCTGTCATTGTTTCTTGAACTCTCATCAATCTCTACTTATTCAATATTTGCAATGAGAAGATCAAGATCCACTGGAAACTTTTCAGTGTGTTTCAACAAAGCGACAGTCTGTTTCCAGGTTGATGGTAGTGCATTCAGAAGTCTGTTATTTAGATCTTCAAGATCATTCTTGATTCCCAAAGTAGACATTTCTGTTGTAAGTTGTACAAATCTATTCATCATCTGATTAATTGTCTCTCCTGAGATATGCTCAAATAATTCAAGTTGCCTTTTCAGTTTTTGTTTTTAAAGATATTGAATTTCCTTTCCTCCTTCACAGATAGCTTTGAATGCCTTGTACATTGTATATCCAGTTTGATAATTTTCAAGCCTTGATAGAACTTCCAATGATAGCCCTTTGCACATGAGAGAGTAAGCCTTGATATCATTTTTCAACATCTTTAGATCATCTCCATGTATATTGTCTTCAGCATAAGGTTCTTGTGTATCTTTTGTATGCACAAAACCTCTATCTGTACCATCAGTAGTCATAGGGATATAAGGTCCTTTTTCAATTGATTTCCATAATCAGTGTCTATGGAATTCAAATGATGCTTTAACCCGAGAGACCAGTTTTTGAAATCAACTCTATTTTTAAGTTTAGGAACTCTATTTTCAGAATCTTCTGATTTCACCATTCTTATATTTTTGTTAATTTTCTACGTTTTTGAATTAATAAAAGAATTAAAAATATTTTCGATTTTTCAATTTTTTATGAAAAATGTCTATCAAAGGTGATGCGTCTGAAAAGTGGATTTTCAGAAAGTGAATGTGTCTGAACAGTGATGGAACGCCCCAACAGTTGACAAACGTCTAAGGGATTGCTTTAGAAAAATTTCCAAAACGCCCAAGTTAATGCGCCAAGAATTTTACTTGATTTTCAAAACTGCTCAACAGTACCAAAACTCCCAAACAGTAGTAAAACGCCTAGGATGAAAACGCCTCAACAGTTGGAAAAAAGGCTAAATAGTTGAAAAACGCCTAAACAGTGTTCAAGCGCCTGAACACTTAGGCAAATTTCTGTGATTTTTAACCCTGATGCACCACATTCATCATCTTCATATGAATATAACGAACTCTAAATTTCTGAAATCTTTCAAATGTTGATGAATTGAACTGAAACTTTCCAATTAGTTCAATATAATGCCGATAATCATTTTTCTAGCATCAATTTCCGTAATTATCAACAAGAATCCACTCAATTTCCAGAATTTAAGTTCGTAAACTCATGAACTTTTTCTAACACTTTTTCACTGATTCAATCAATTTTGATGAAATATACTACGATTTCTGATTCAAATCATGTTTCTGATGATGAAACACAACTTTAATTCACAATGTTTCACTCGAATTGTCAATCAATTACAGATTTCAGTGAATTTTTGATGTTTCTATGTTCGACAGAACTTCAAAAACACTCAACCGAAAGCTCTGATACCATTTGATAGGATCAAATGCATCAATCTGTAATGATTTATGTATACAATTCAAAGAAACATAAACAATTGTAATCAAATCAAGCAAATATCAACAAAATTCACAATTTCATTGATATAGCAAAGACAATTACAAGAGTAAGAAAGCAGTACATTCAAAATCTACGTACTCTAATTCTACTCTACACTAAGCTATTTATACTACCAACAAACTAGAGACTATCTATTTACAATTCTAGTCACTATACTATGAGAAAATTGTAAAAGACACACTAAGACTAAATCTTAATCTTTCTAGAGTACTAACAATCATTTTCCTTGGCGTATCTCTTTCTCTTCTTTACAACTTCAGTCTGTTGCTATCTCGTCTCCTCAACACGTTTGTCTTAGACTCTATCACTTTCCTCATGTATACCTAACGCTCTAGAGTATACATATTCTCGCATAATTGTGTAATCTTTCCACTAATGTCGTGCCTGATAGCATAACTGACTGGGTTTGAGAATGATATCTTCTGTTGGTATGAATCAACAAGGATCGAATATGAAGATTGAGTCAATGATTGAAAGGCGGAATCTAGCAATCAATGAACATAGAATACTTGCTATACTCATAAATGCACTCTTTTATTAATTAGATGAACTGTTACAAAGTAAATGCTAGGGTTTAGCAAGCTACAGTAACAAGACAGCTAACATGGGAGAAAACAAAGTATTCTCAAAAGTCTCAAAAGTCGTGTTTCACGTACGAGGTTTCCATTCTATTTATAGGCTGACTTACAGCTTGTACAAAAAGACTAAACTACCCTTACAATATTACAGAATAGTCCAGGTCTTCATCAGCATTGATCTTCTATCAGCCACTTTAGTGTTTGGTCATCAGTATTAGTCAATGCGGATGAGCAAACACATGGCGTATTTGTTGCTGGTCATCCGCATTAGTTAATGCGGATGAACAAATGCCTTGTCCGCATTTCATCGGCTGTCCGGATTATTTAATGCAGATGAACAAAAACTTGTCAGCATTTGTTCTTGGTCATCCGCATTGACAAATACGGATAGCCAACACTTGTATTTTTTTCTTCTTATGCAGAAACTTCTTTATCCGCATTTCTTCTTGGACTTAGAGAGATTTCCAGCAGAATAACCATCCACCTCTTGAATTGGCATGTATGATCCTTTTAGGGTCCAACAATACTCCCCCTAAGGATTATACAGCCTAAGTACTTCAAGGGTTTGAGGGTGGATGAGGTTGTGAAGATTCTGCTGGGTCTTGTGCAGCAGGAGGAGATGACACATGAGCAAGGTCTGTCTATGAGGGATCCACAATAGACTTGATAATGTTTGTTAAATGTTTGGCTTCATTCAATCTTTCTCTGCTCAACACATGAATCATCATCTGACTCATGTTGTGAATTGCCTCAACTGGCATCTTCCTTACTGAAATGGGCTCCCAGATGGATACAGTAGATAAACCATCTATGTGAATTAGTAGAGACCCATCCACATCAACCTCAAGCTTTACATATTCCCAAACTGCAAAGGAGTCTTCTTCTTCCTCCTTTGCTCTCTATTCTTCTTTATTCTGTCATAGGCCATTTTCAGGAGTTTAATGCAGTTCAAGAAGATGAACATATCAGCTTCACCTAACTGCTAATCTCCCTAAAATGCCTTGTGTAGATGTAGTGGATATAGGATTCATCTAACAGTCTTACCTCATATCCACTGAACAATCTGATCTCTGCTCCTTCCTTTCCTCCCCACATCCTTTCAATCACCAACTCATATGTTTTCTCATCATAATACACATTAGAGATTGGCATAGAAGTGTGAGTACCAGCAACCATCTTTCTCTTTAATGATTCAGTAGGTTTTGCCCTATGTTCAGGGAATACCACTTCTTCTGCTGGTTTCCTTTGCTTCTTATTATGGGGATTGACAAATGAACTATCTTTTCTCATGCAGATAGCCTTCAAGGATTTGAAGTTGTCAGTTCTCTTGAACATCCTCAGAATGTCCTCAAACTCATATCCCCTGAACATAGCCTTGTGATTAATCAGTCTTAGATTGGCTAGTTCCTTCATATCATGGATCTTTAGAGAATTCACCAGAGCAGAGTACTCTGTGAAGAATTGGACTAATCCAGATATTCTCTTCACCATGAACATGTTCAAATCACGGTCATACTTCCAAGCAATGATTTTCTGATCTGTCTTGCCTTTGGGAGTAGACACACCCTTGATCATTTCAACAGTGGTGAGTCCTTCATGTAGTTCTAGTTGTGAAGGTTCAGCAAACCACTCTGGATATCTATGAAGAATGGGTGCTAGAGAATCATGATCTCCCTGAGTGAGGCTCATATCTTGAGCAGAAACTCTTATTCTTGGTTGTTGTCTGGTGATTTGTTCCTCTAGTTTTTTCAACCTTTCTTTCTTTTCATTAATCATCCTAAGGATTGCAGCCTTTAGGGAATTGGTCTTCATGTTCCCAAGTTTTCTTTTGGTGAATCCTTGAGCAGACAGATATTCCTTCATCTCCTCATCTGTCATGCTGTCGGGATCAGGATACATAGGTTGAGGAGGAGTAGCTGATTTGGCTTTTGTTGCCTTGACCTCAGAAGCTTTGGGAGATAGAGTTTTCTCATACTCAGTTTCAAAAGTTGGATCTAGCAGTTTGTTTAACTTTTCTTCTTCTGCTACCATCCCTTCATAAGTCATCCCAAATACCTCATCTGGATCATATCCATGATCAATCAGGAATACAACTTTTATCATGAGATCATCAGACTTGTCCTTTTCAACAATCTCATAGATAGAAGGTTCTTCTTTCATAGGGATTTTACTGATCACTGGTTTATCAAATATGTATCCACCTGGAATTTCTCCTTCTTCTAAATCAATTACCACAGCCTTCTTTTTCAGTAAGGCTTCGGCTTGTTCATGTTTTTCCAAGAATCCAGCAACGGTTGCTAGGCTTCTGGGGTCATCTTGCTGCTTTTTCAAGGTTGGTTCTTCTTCTACCATTGGCCTTTTCTCTTTAGCCTTTTCAGTCAGATATCTCCTTCTTCTGGCATATGTTTGCATTCTTGGGCCAGAAGAGGGTTCAACAGTTTTTGCTTCTTTTGGTGGTTCTTCAGATGGTTCCTTTCAGGAATATGTACTGCTATGGCTGCTAATTCTTCTTCTTATAATTGCTGTTCACAGAGCTTTCTGATTAGTTCTTTTTGCTTATCAGTAAGTTACACAACAGGAAGTAGTTGCATACTCAATTTCTTTTCAATTGGCAATGGAGATTGAGGTATGACAACTAAAGGCTCAGTATCTGTCCTTTGGTTCAGTATGAAGTCCCAGAGTTCATCATCAATGACATATTCTTCAGCAGAGAACATGTCTAAGGCTTTTATCATGTCACTGAACTCTATCTCTTTAGTGTGGACTTCTCCCTCTTTTTCAACCTGTAGAATTAGCTGATGGGAAACTAATTGATGTGGAGCCTAGTTACATTGTAGAATTAGCTGATGGGAAACTAATTGAGGCAACTCACATCGTTAAGGGATGCAAGCTAGAATTATGTGGTCACGAGTAAGATATAGATCTAATGCCTGTCACACTTGGTAGTTTCAATGTAGTGGTTGGAATGGACTGGTTGTCCAAGAATCAAGATGAGATCATTTGTCGTGAGAAAATCGTTCGTGTACCACTTCCTAGTGGTGAAATTTTGTCAGTTCAGGGCGAAAGGAGTGGTACGGTCTCAGGAATCATCTCCTACATGAAAGCCCATAAGTGTTTGCGTAAGGGTCATACCGCTTTCCTTGCTATGGTCACCGAAAAAGAAACCGAGGAAATGAAGATTGAAGATATTCCTGTGGTACGTGATTATCCTGAGGTTTTCCCTGAAGACCTACCTGGTCTCCCACCGCATCGCCAAGTCGAGTTCCAGATTGATTTGGTACCGGGAGCCACCCCTATCGCGAGAGCACTGTACAGATTAGCTCCAAAGGAACTACAAGAGCTGTCAACGCAATTGCAGGAACTATAGGATAAAGGATTTATCAGGCCTAGCTCATCACCGTGGGGAGCCCCAGTCCTGTTTGTCAAGAAGAAAGACGGAACCTTTCGTATGTGTATCGATTACAGAGAATTGAACAAAGCAACGGTTAAGAATCGCTATCCTCTCCGGCGCATCGATGATCTGTTCGATCAACTACAAGGGTCGAGTTTCTATTCGAAGATAGATCAAAGATCGGGTTATCATCAACTAAGTATTCGAGAAGAAGACATTTCAAAGACTGCTTTCAGAACGAGGTATGGCCACTACGAGTTTTTGGTTATGCCATTTGGGTTGACCAATGCGCCAGCGGTTTTCATGGACCTCATGAACCGAGTGTGCAAACCCTATCTGGACAAGTTCGTCATTGTCTTCATCGATGACATCCTTATTTACTCAAAGAATAAGGAAGAACACAAGGAGCACCTTAGACTGATTCTAGAGCTGATGAGACGAGAACAATTGTATGCTAAATTTTCAAAGTGTGACTTCTGGATACGAGAGGTCCATTTCTTGGGTCATGTGGTCAATGAGAATGGGATACACGTTGACCCGGCATAGATAGAAGCCATCAAGAACTGGGCTACGCCTAAGACTCCGACCAAGGTACGATAGTTTCTCGGGTTGGCTGGCTATTATCGACGGTTCATCGAAGGGTTCTCAAAGATTGCTCAACCTCTCACCACATTAACTCATAAAGGCACTACGTACAATTGGGGTGATAAACAAGAATCTGCATTCCAGGTCCTGAAGCAGAAACTTTGTACAGCACTGATTCTATCCCTGCTTGGGGGAACCGATGATTTTGTAGTTTACTGTGATGCTTCTATTCAAGGCCTCAGTTGCGTGCTAATGCAACGCAATAAGGTGATTGCCTATGCATCCCGACAATTGAAGGTTCACGAGAAAAACTACACGACACACGACCTAGAGCTTGGAGCAGTCGTGTTCGCACTCAAGATATGGAGACACTACTTGTACGGTACCAAGTGCACCATCTACACCGACCACAAGAGTCTCCAGCACATCTTTGAACAGAAGGAGCTGAACATGAGACAACGTCGTTGGGTCGAGTTGTTGAACGACTACGACTGTGCGATCAAGTACCATCCGGGCAAGGATAATGTGGTAGCAGATGCCTTAAGTCGAAAAGAGACACCTAAGCCAAGACGAGTTTGAGCATTACAACTCACCATTCACACCGGCTTACCCGATCAGATCCGCAATGCTCAACTTGAGGCATTAAAAGACGAGAACCTAAAAGCCGAATCCTACGAGGCATGGAGAAGCAACTGGGAACCAAGTCTGATGGGATCCATTACTTCATGGACCGAACATGGGTTCCTTTCTATGGAGGCCTACGAGAGCTGGTAATGGATGAAGCTCACAAATCATAGTACTCTATCCATCCAGGTTCACACAAGATGTATCACGATCTGAAAGTCCTTTACTGGTGGCCGAACATGAAAGCTGACATTGCCACATACGTAAGCAGATGCTTAACCTGTTCTAAGGTTAAGGTGGAGTATCTACGACCATCTGGATTACTCCAACAACCAGAAATACCAGTATGGAAGTGGGAGCAGATATCTATGGACTTTATCATGAAACTGCCTCGGACTCCCAGCGGATGCGATACCATTCGGGTAATTGTAGATCGTTTGATGAAATCCGCACACTTCTTACCAATCAGAGAGACCGATAGAATGGAAAAGTTAACACGTATTTACCTAAGGGAGATAGTCTCTCGGCACGGTGTACCAATTTCCATTATCTCTGATCGTGACGCTCGATTCACTTCACATTTCTGGCAATCGTTACAACGGGCATTGGCTACACGGTTAGACATGAGTACGACTTATCATCCTCAAACCGATGGCCAGAGTTAGCGTACGATCCAGACTTTAGAAGACATGTTGCGTGCCTGCGTGATAGATTTCGGCAGCAGCTGGGAAACTCACTTACCACTAGTTGAGTTTTCTTACAACAATAGCTATCACGCATCAATCAAAGCTGCTCCATTTGAGGCATTGTATGGGCGTAAGTGCTGATCACCTACTTGCTGGGCCGAAGTTGGAGAAAGTCAACTCACCGGCCCTGAACTTGTGCATGAGACGACGGAGAAGATCGTGCAGATGCGTAACCGTATGGCAGCAGCACGGGACTGACAGAAAAGTTACGCTAATAAGCGTCGCCAACCGTTGGAATTTCACATAGGTGACAAAGTGCTTTTGAAAGTATCACCTTAGAAGGACGTTATTCGCTTCGGAAAACATGGGAAACTAAGCCCTAGATACGTGGGACCATTTGAGATTGTCAAACGGGTTGGCCCCGTGGCCTATCAGCCGAACCTACCTGAAGAACGTAGTGGAGTACACGATGTATTCCATGTTTCAAATCTAAGGAAATGCCTTGCAGACGAGACTCTTATCGTTCCGTTAGACGAGATACATGTGGACGAACAACTACGTTTCATTGAGGAACCGATGGAAGTCATGGACCGAGAGGTCAAGACGCTCAAACATAGTCGTATCCCTATCGTCAAGGTCCACTGGAACTCAAAGCGTGGACCAGAATTTACCTGGGAACGTGAGGATCAGATGAAGAAGAAGTACCTGCAACTGTTCCAAAATCAGGCATATACCTCTTAAGATACGCAGAAACTCTATTCGACATACGTTACAAACCGTTGAGCCTTGTAATCCCCGTTGAGCCTCGTAACATGATGCTCTAATTTTCGGGACGAAAATTCCTGCAACAAGGGGATAATGTGACACATCGTAATTTCAGGTTAACACTACTCAAACTATTGTCGATATCCTTGTTACATTCTCGTTATTACCCGAAACGTATACAAGCACCGCCACCGACATCGTTAAATAAATTATGATAAAATACTAACATTGGTGTTTGTAGAGGATTCAAATAAACGGGATTACTTAAGGAATCCTCTTAATTTACATAGCTCGCCCATCTACGTCGTTATCAACCGAAACAAATTCGGGAACTCGGGGACTAAGTGCGAGGACTAAACGTGACAAATTGCCAAACTAGGGTTGGGTATATAAACCCCTTACCAACCCTTATTTTCATTTCACTCCTAATTCTTCAATCTTCTTCACTTTCTTCCTCTACACCTTTCTACCACCTCCTAGCACCACGAACCGCCTTGTTTGAGCTCGATTTCACCAGCCAAACTACGCTATAGCTCAGATAGCATGTTTCCAACAGGTAGGTGGCCTTGGTCGTCCATTTTGTTGCTCGTTTCACTGCTGCAAATCTAGGTTCGGGTGCTCGGGTTCAACCCGAATGCATGTGGTCGTGGGGGTGCGTGTGAGGTCAATCAGCTTGTGCATTTTACTTAGACATGTTAGGAAAGTGTTTCTGGAAGTCCCTGATGGGTGAAAGCCGTGCACAGAACAGCCGAAGGCTGTTCAGCCCCGACAGCAGTCGCGATCTGCTGCAGTTCACGACTGTGCCAGTCGTGCGACTGAGCCGTACGACTGGGCGTGTTGTGCGACTGAGTTCAGGCGTATGGGCTTGTCGTGCAACTGAATTCATGCGATTGGGTGTGTGTGTGATTTAGTCAATCGGATGAATGTCTGCGACTGTGCATCGCACAATTGAAGGTCCAATCGCACGAATGAAGGTTCAGTCTTGCGAATGGCCTTTGAGTCGTGCGAATGGGTGATGTGTGGTACGACTGAATACTGAGTCACACGAATAAGGGTCCAATCGTACGAGTGAAGTTGATTCGTACGATTGAAGGGCCATTCGTGCGGATGAAGGGTCCAGTTGTGCGTCTAATCTTGTTATGCGATTGGAGTCATTGTGAGTGAGTTCTTCTGGTGTACGGTGTGTCTATCGTGTGATGATAAGGTAACATCAATAAAGTGTCATTTCTTGACCACAAAGATTAAAGTCAATGCAATCAACGAACACATACTTTTTCAACCTAAAATATGTAGGGTTTGTTAGAACATAAAATCATAGTTTAACCTCTTAAACTTTCTGAAAACGCAGTGGAAGTTTAGCATTATAACCTTGTTTATAAGCTGAAAAATATGTTCATTAGATGATCATATTAATGTATAAAATAAACCCAAAGAACAAAGGATCGTTTATGTGAATAAGCAAGCTATGAACATATGTAAAACTACATAAAATCACAGCTTCATTGAGCTGTGAAACTACCTTACTGCAGCAGCAAAAAGTCGACCAAAGAAAGGTTGAATGATGTCCAAAACTCAGCCAAGACTTCAAGGATAGAGGTCCTCAAGCTAGTATACCCCAAGCTAATTGCAAACACCTCTTCTTGCTAGGTAGAAAACACCAAAACAACTTCAAAACTCAGCTCAAAATCCTGCTGTTTACTGCTGCTGAAACCGTGACTTTTGAGATAGAATTAGAGAGTTTTGGGTTTGTTAGAACATAAAATCATAGTTTAACCTCTTAAACTTTCTGAAAACGCAGCGGAAGTATTGTCACACCCTCAATTTCCACGAACGGGGTTTTACCGTTAGGCGTGTGACATACCAGGATCTCAGACACAGTCATATCGAACGACACTATATGAATTTAAACTAAACATTTGACTTCATTCACAAGAACATAAACAAACTTTATAATAGTGCGGAAGCGTGTACATAATTAGTAAATCCATTACAGTACAATTACAATAGCCATGTTTAGACAAAATGTTCAATGCTGAAAATAAAATAGATGAATGCATGTCCTGAGGGCGTTTCCTTAGCGTGCATCATGAGCTTATGCGTTCCTGTGACCTGAGAAAACATGCTAAAATGTGTCAACATAAAGTTGGTGAGTTCACAGGTTTAATCAACAAGAAATGTGTTCGTAAGCATTCAATGGTTTGCGTTTCAATGGTTTAGTATATAGAGCATATCGTTAGGTAGCTAGCCTATGTTCTTGTTACTTAGCGTTTCGAACCGAAGCTGACTGTTTACGTTCTATATGTGTTTGTTGTATCCCCGCCACGTCTCGCAAGACCGTGACAAATGTTTGGTCAATCAAGCACCCGTTTGACCTCCAATCAAGCTAGCGTGGCTAGCCCGGGCGGGGTTTGTCAGACCCAGTAGTACTACTCAAAATTACCTCGCTAATCCCATTACTAACGGTTCGAGTGTGTCAGGACATGTTGTGTGTTTGCACTAACGTAACAAGCGATATCAGTAATACTATAACCATTTAAGTAAGTCTATTTTGCATGTCTTCTCCCCCAAAAAGGAAAGAAGTAAAATAGGGGCCCTGAAATTCACAGATGATGTAATAAGTATGTAGGATGAAGGTCTCCCAATGTTGTTTACAATGCGCTGTCAAACACCTATTGACAGTTATGTTAAGCGTTAATGTTGTGTTCAGCGTTAATAGACATGTTTAGTCGGGTCGGGTCGCATGGGCTCGGTCGTGGGTCTCACGCACACAAGCAGGCATAGTCGTATCAGACTTTATGTAAATTCCCAATTAAGTTGTCGATATTTGTAAATGGTTAGGTTACGTTATGTTAAAAGAGTATGTGCTTGTTGATTGCGTTGACTTTAATCTTTATGGTCATGAAATGACACTTTATTGATTGTTACCATATCATCACACGATAGGCACACTGCACACAAGAAGAATTCACTCACAATGACTCCAGTCGCATATCAAGGCTAGAAGCACGACTGGACACTTCATTCGCAAGAATGGGCCTTCAATCGTACGAATCAATCTCATTCGTACGGTTGAACCCTCATTCGTACGACTTAGCATTCAATCGTACCACACATCACCCATTCACCCGACTAAATGACCAATCGCATGACTGGACCTTCATTTATGCGATTGGACCTTCAGTCGGGTGGTACTCAGTCGCACGCATTTCATCCGGTTGACTCAGTCGCACACACTCCCAATCGCATGCACTCATTCGCACATCCCAACCCAGTCGCATCACCCAGTCGCACGATGGGCCCAGTCGCATGACTCAGTCGCATGACTGGCCCAGTCACGAACTGCAGCAGGTCACGACTGCTGGACGGGCTGAATAGCCTTCGGCTGTCCCTGCTCGGTTTTCTCACAATCAGGACTTCCAGGATCACTTTCCTAACATGCCTAAGTGAAATGCACATGTTGATTGACCTCACACACACCCCCACGACCACATGCATTCGGGTCGAACCCGAACACCCGAACTCTAGGTTTGCAGCAGTGAAACGAGTAATAAAACGGATGAACAAGGTCGCCTACCTGCTGGGAACGTGATTTCTCAGCTGTTGCGTGGTCTAACCGACAAAACGAGCTCAATCGGGGTGATTTTGGTGCTTGGATGAAGAAAGGGAGAGGGAGAGAGCGACTGAAGAGAAGAGAGCAGAGTCTGGAATGTGGGCTGGTGGATGGGTATTTATACCCAGCCCCAGTTTGGCAATTGGTCAAGTTTAGTCCCTGTACTTAGGTCTCGTGTTCCCAAATTGGTTTCGGTTGATGACGGCGTAGATGGGCGAGCTATGTTAATTAAGAGGATTCCTCAGGAAATCCCGTTTATGTGAATCCTCTACAAACACCCGTGTTTGTATTTTTATATTATTTATTTAACAATGTCAGTGGGGTGTTTGTATACGTTTCTATTTTTAACGAGTGTGTGCCAATGATAACCACAGTGATATGAATAGTGTTAACCTGGAAATTGCGGGGTGTCACATCATCCCCTTGTTGCAGGAATTTTCGTCCCGAAAATTAGCACATCATGTTACGAGGTTCTACGGGGAAGTACAAGGCTTCTCGGTTTGTGACGCCTGTTGAATAGAGTCGCTGCGTATTCTAAGAGGTAGATGCCTGATCTTGGAACAGTTGTGGGTACTTCTTCTTCATCTGATCCTCGCGTTCCCAGGTAAACTCTGGTCCGCGCTTTGAGTTCCAACGAACCTTGACGATAAGGATACGGCTATGTTTGAGCGTCTTGACTTGTCGATCCATGACTTCCACTAGTTCCTCGACGAAATGTAGTTGTTCATCCACATGTATCTCGTCTAACGGAACGATAAGAGTCTCGTCTGCAAGGCATTTCCTCAAGTTGGAGACGTGGAACACATCGTGTACTCCACGGAGTTCTTCGGGTAGGTTCAACTGATAGGCCACGGGGCCAACCCGTTTCATAACCTCAAACGGTCCCACGTACCTAGGGCTTAGTTTCCCACGTTTCGTGAAACGAATCAAACCCTTCCAAGGTGACACTTTCAGAAGCACCTTGTCACCTATTTGGAATTCCAACGGTCGGCGACGCTTATCAGCGTAACTTTTCTGTCGGTCACGGGCTGCTACCATACGGTTACGGATCTGCACGATCTTCTCAGTCATCTCGTGCACGAGTTCAGGGCCGGTGAGTTTACTTTCCCCAACTTCCACCCAACAGATAGGTGATCGGCACTTACGCCCATACAGTGCCTCAAATGGGGCAGCTTTGATCGATGTGTGATAGCTATTGTTGTAAGAAAACTCAACTAGCGGTAAGTGAGTTTCCCAACTGCTTCCGAAATCTATGACGCAGGCACGTAACATATCTTCAAAAGTCTGGATCGTTCGCTCGCTCTGGCCATCGGTTTGAGGGTGATACGTGGTGCTCATATCCAACCGCGTCCCCAATGCTCATTGCAAAGACTGCCAGAAGTGTGAAGTGAATCGAGCATCACGATCAGAGATAATGGAAATCGGCACACCGTGCCGAGAGACTACTTCCCTTAGGTAGATACGAGTTAACTTTTCCATACGATCAGTCTCCCGGATTGCCAGGAAGTGTGCGGATTTCGTCAAGTGATCCACGATCACCCAAACGGTGTCGCATCCGCTGTGAGTTCAGGAAGTTTCATGATGAAGTCCATAGATATCTGCTCCCACTTCCATACTGGTATTTCTAGCTGTTGGAGTAAACCAGACGGTTGTTGATACTCCACTTTAACCTTAGAACAGGTTAGGCATCTGCTTACGTATGTGGCAATGTCAGCTTTCATATTCGGCCACCAGAAAGGACTTTGAGATCGTGATACATTTTGTCCGAACCTGGGTGGATTGAGTACCGTAATTTGTGAGCTTCATCCATTACCAGTTCTCGTAGGTTTCCATACGAGGGAATCCATGTTCGATCGATGAAGTAGCGGATTCCGTCAGGCTTGGTTTCCAATTGCTTCTCCATGCCTCGTAGCGACTCGGCTTTCAGGTTCTTGTCTTTTAACGCCTCAAGTTGAGCATTGCGGATCTGGTCAGGTAAACCAGTGTGAATGGTGAGTTGCAATGCTCGAACTCGTCTTTGCTTGGGTGTTTCCTTCTGACTCAGGGCGTCTGCTACTACATTGGCCTTGCCCGGATGATACTTGATCGTACAGTCATAGTCGTTTAACAACTCGACCCAACGACGTTGTCTCATATTTAGCTCCTTCTGTTCGAAGATGTGCTGGAGACTCTTGTGATCGGTGTAAATGGTGCACTTGGTACCGTACAAGTAGTGTCTCCATATCTTGAGTGCAAACACGACTGCTCCAAGCTCTAGGTTGTGTGTCGTGTAGTTTCTCTCATGTATCTTCAGTTGTCGTGATGCATAGGCAATCACCTTATTGCGTTGCATTAGTACGCAACCGAGGCCTTGTATAGAAGCATCACAGTAAACTACAAAATCATCGGTTCCCTCAGGCAGGGATAGAATCGGTACTGTATAGAGTTTTTGCTTCAGAATCTGGAATGCAGATTCTTGTTTATCACCTCAATCGTACGTAGTGCCTTTATGAGTCAATGCGGTGAGAGGTTGAGCAATCTTGAGAACCCTTCGATGAACCGTCGATAATAGCCAGCCAACCCGAGAAACTGTCGTACCTCGGTCGGAGTCTTAGGTGTAGCCCAGTTCTTGAAAGCTGCTATCTTTGCCGGGTCAACGTGTATCCCATTCTCATTGACCACATGACCCAAGAAATGGACCTCTCGTATCCAAAAGTCGCATTTTGAAAATTTCGCATACAATTGTTCTCGTCTCAACAGCTCCAGAATCAGTCTAAGGTGCTCTTCGTGTTCTTCCTTATTCCTTGAGTAAATAAGGATGTCATCGATGAAGACAATGACGAACTTGTCTAGATAGGGTTTGCACACTCGGTTCATTAGGTCCATGAAAACCGCTGGTGCGTTGGTCAACCCGAATGGCATAACTAAGAACTCGTAGTGGCCATGCCTCGTTCTGAAAGCAGTCTTTGAAATTTCTTCTTCTCATATCCTTAGTTGATGATAACCCGATCTTAGGTCTATCTTGGAATAATAACTCGACCCTTGTAGTTGATCGAACAGATCGTCAATGCGCGGGAGAGGATAACGATTCTTTATTGTTGCCTTGTTCAATTCCCTGTAATCGATACACATGCGGAAAGTTCCGTCCTTCTTCTTGACAAACAGAACTGGGGCTCCCCACGGTGATGAGCTAGGTCTGATAAAACCCTTATCCAATAGTTCCTGTAATTGCGTAGACAGCTCTTGCGGTTCCCTTGGAGCTAATCTGTATGGTGCTCTCGCGATAGGGGCGGCTCCCGGTACCAAATCGATTTGGAACTCGACTTGGCGATACGGTGGGAGACCGGGTAGGTCTTCAGGGAAAACCTCAGGATAATCACGTACAACTAGGATGTCTTCAATTTTCTTTTCCTCAGTTTCTTTTTCAGTGACCATGGCTAGGAAAGCGGTGTGACCCTTACGCAAACACTTCTGAGCTTTCATGTAGGAGATGACTCCAGAGACCATGCCACTCCTTTCGCCCTTAACCGATAAAGTTTCACCACTAGGAAGTGGTATAAAAACGATTTTCTCTCCACAGATGATCTCAGCTTGATTCTTGGATAGCCAGTCCATACCCACCACTACGTCGAAACTACCAAGTGTGACAGGCATCAGATCTATATCTATCTCATGACCACATAATCTAGTCTGCACCCCTTAACGATATGAGTTGCCTCAATTAGTTTTCCGTCAGCTAACTCTACAACATAACTAGGTTCCACAATAGTTAAGGTTACATCTAAGAACTTAATGAACTTGTTGGAAACAAAACTTCTGTCAGCACCAGTATCAAATAGTATAGAAGCAAAACAACCATTCAGGAGAAACGTACCAGTAACCACATTCTGGTCATCCCTTGCCTCGCCAGAACCGATCACGAATGCACGACCCTTGGCATTGCCCCCATTATTACCCTTGTTTCCACCCTTCAGCTGTGGGCAATCCTTCCTGTAGTGTCCCTCCTTACCACACTCATAGCAGGATCTGGTCACTCCACCCTGGCGTTGTTGTTGAGGTTGTTGTTGCTGAGTCATTAGTTCACCCCTGCAGTCATTGGCTACGTGACCCATCTTTCCACATCTCTGACAACGGAGTCGATCACACGGGCCATGATGGTGGAAGTTGCACCGGTTACACTTTGGATTCTTGCCCGCGTAGCTACTCGATCCCTGGCCATAGTTGTTGTTGTTCTGATTGTTGAAGCTTCTTGAAGGGTCAAACTTTTTGGTCTGTTGTTGCTGGGTGTTGTTGGAGCTTGAAGACTTGTTGTTGTTATTGCCGTCCCATTTCCTTTTGTGATCAGAAGAACCAGAAGCAGCGCCACGTTTAGGCAAGGTGCCCTGTGCCACTGCCTGGTCGGTGAGTTTATGAGCCAGTCGGATGGCCTGCTGAATAGTGACAGGATCAGCAGCCATCACACTAGCCTGGATCTGAGGAGCTAGACCATCAATGTATTTTTCGATCCGTTTGTAGGCCGGAGTCACCATCTGAGGACATAATGCAGCCAACTCGTGCGAACGAGTCGTGTACTCCTCAATGTCAGAACCAACCATCTTTAAATTCCAAAATTCTGCCTCCAGTTTCTGGACTTCGCTCCTGGGGCAGTACTCTTCTTTCATCAGAACCTTGAAGTCATCCCATGGCATACCATTAGCAGCACCAAGCCCTAAGGTTTGGACTTGTGAGTTCCACCACGTCAGGGCTGGTCCTTCCAATGTGCCGGAGGTGTACTTGACGCGATTTCCATCAGGACAGTTACACATGGCAAACACTGACTCGAGTTTCTCCAGCCAGCGAAGCAGTGTGACAGCACCCTCACAGCCGCTGAAAGAATGAGGCTTGCAATCCATAAACATCTTGAAGGTACAGCTGTAGAACCTCCTTGATTCGGATTCTGGTCGTTCCGGTCCTGATTGCGGGCCTGCTCATAAGCTGCAAGCGTATCAGCCACGCGCTCATTGATGATAGCATTCAGCTCGGCTTGAGTCAGGGTGATATTTCCTCGTCCACCCGCGCGTCCCGCTCTTCTTCCAGACATGATTTCTTCAATTCACAACACATATTAATCAATAACCGGATAATAATTATTGACAATAATAAATTGTATCATGCTAGTAAGAATGAAGGGTTTGTGTTCATATCGATAGTGAAGCTATATGAGGATCCGAGGCCTCATGCCTCCAAGTATGAAATTGAGAATTTGTACTGAGCACAACCGTTATCACCCAATAGAGTTTCCAGAATTCTCATGCACGACAAATTACAATTACGTGTGCACCCGTGATTCTAATTTGCTTTGCATGGTCACACATGGTTCCCCCCATTCGAGATAGCGTACCTTGTCCAGTACCGAGTGTTACCATTGATAGAAGTATCAAAGATATATTTGTTATACCAAGAGTCGAATAATTAAAGTTGTACTAAGGCTGTACAAGAGATTTGGTTAAGATAACAACGGGAATCAAGACTATTTGGCCTTCTTCTCTTCGAAGTTGTAAGTGTTTGAATGTCTAAGTCTGATTTTCTGACAGACTTGAATATCATAGTTGTCCCTCATTTATTGCTCGGGCTAGTGTAGGGGATAGGATATGTTGGGAATGGTAACAAGTGTGAGAGAGTTGAGAGAGTGAGGTATTGTTCTTTTCGTTTGTCATCGTTAAGCTTATCGCGTGCATTAGGAAAGAGTTTCGTGTTCCAATCGTGGAAATGTTTAGTTCAATTCGTTGTTGCTTCCACTCCGAGAGTGAAGGATCAAGTGTAAATGTCAGTAGTGAGCGAGTGGGATACTCCACCCCTCTGTCAGCCGGTAATGACACGCATGTCATACCCATAATGTTATGTTTGCTCAGCAGCGTACTATCAGTACACCAGAAGGTTGTTTGCACAACAGTGGTAACCATGTAAAAGTGTCTGTGCAATACTAGTGTTGTGTCTAAGGCTATAGTCTAGATGCAATGCAATCCTAGTTCTCTATAACCTGTGGCTCTGATACCAATCTGTCACACCCTCAATTTCCACGAACGGGGTTTTACCGTTAGGCGTGTGACATACCAGGATCTCAGACACAGTCATATCGAACGACACTATATGAATTTAAACTAAACATTTGACTTCATTCACAAGAACATAAACAAAGTTTACAATAGTGCGGAAGCGTGTACATAATTAGTAAATCCATTACAGTACAATTACAATAGCCATGTTTAGAAAAAATGTTCAATGCTGAAAATAAAATAGATGAATGCATGTCCTGAGGGCGTTTCCTTAGCGTGCATCATGAGCTTATGCGTTCCTGTGACCTGAGAAAACATGCTAAAATGTGTCAACATAAAGTTGGTGAGTTCACAGGTTTAATCAACAAGAAATGTGTTTGTAAGCGTTCAATGGTTTACGTTTCAATGGTTTAGTATATAGCGCATATCGTTAGGTAGCTAGCCTATGTTCTTGTTACTTAGCGTTTCGAACCGAAGCTGACTGTTTACGTCCTATATGTGTTTGTTGTATCCCCGCCACGTCTCGCAAGACCGTGACAAATGTTAGGTCAATCAAGCACCCGTTTGACCTCCAATCAAGCTAGCGCGACTAGCCGGGCGGGGTTTGTCAGACCTAGTAGTACTACTCAAAATTACCTCGCTAATCCCATTACTAACGGTTCGAGTGTGTCAGGACATGTTGTGTGTTTGCACTAACGTAACAAGCGATATCAATAATACTATGACCATTTAAGTAAGTCTATTTTGCATGTCTTCTCCCCCAAAATGGAAAGAGAGTAAAATAGGGGCCGTGAAACTCACAGATGATGTAATAAGTATGTAGGATGAAGGTCTCCCAAGTGTTGTTTACAATGCGCTGTCAAACACCTATTGACAGTTATGTTAAGCGTTAATGTTGTGTTCAGCGTTAATAGACATGTTTAGTCGGGTCGGGTCGCATGGGTTCGGTCGTGGGTGTCACGCACACAAGCAGGCATAGACGTATCAGACTTTATGCAGATTCCCAATTAAGTTGTCGATATTTGTAAATGGTTAGGTTACGTTATGTTGAAAGAGTATGTGCTTGTTGATTGCGTTGACTTTAATCTTTGTGGTCAAGAAATGACACTTTATTGATTGTTACCATATCATCACACGATAGGCACACCGCACACAAGAAGAATTCACTCATAATGACTCCAATCGCATATCAAGGCTAGACGCACGACTGGACACTTCATTCGCACGAATGGGCCTTCAATCGTACGAATCAATCTCATTCGTACGGTTGAACCCTCATTCGTACGACTTAGCATTCAATCGTACCACACATCACCCATTCACCCGACTCAATGACCAATCGCATGATTGGACCTTCATTCGTGCGATTGGACCTTCAGTCGGGTGGTACTCAGTCGCACGCATTTCATCCGGTTGACTCAATCGCACACACTCCCAATCGCATGCACTCATTCGCACGTCCCAACCCAGTCGCATCACCCAGTCGCACGATGGGCCCAGTCGCATGACTCAGTCGCATGACTGGCCCAGTCGCGAACTGCAGCAGGTCGCGACTGCTGGACGGGCTGAACAGCCTTCGGCTGTCCCGTGCTCTGTTTTCACACAATCAGGACTTCCAGGATCACTTTCCTAACATGTCTAAATGAAATGCACATGTTGATTGACCTCACACACACCCGCACGACCACATGCATTCTGGTCGAACCCGAACACCCGAACTCTAGGTTTGCAGCAGTGAAACGAGCAATAAAACGGATGAACAAGGTCACTACCTGCTGGGAACGTGATTTCTCAGCTGTTGCGTGGTCTAACCGACGAAAACGAGCTCAATCGAGGTGATTTTGGTGCTTGGATGAAGAAAGGGAGAGGGCTCTGAGCGACTGAAGAGAAGAGAGCAGAGTGTGGAATGTGGGCTGGT
Source organism: Flaveria linearis (assembly GCA_024085815.1). Lineage (NCBI taxonomy): Eukaryota > Viridiplantae > Streptophyta > Magnoliopsida > Asterales > Asteraceae > Flaveria > Flaveria linearis. The sequence goes on along the minus strand of CM044012.1, from coordinate 9,810,676 downwards.
GGATGGGTATTTATACCTAGCCCCAGTTTGGAAATTGGTCAAGTTTAGTCCCTACTTAGGTCTCGTGTTCCCAAATTGGTTTCGGTTGATGACGGCGTAGATGGGCAAGCTATGTTAATTAAGAGGATTCCTCAGGAAATCCGTTTATGTGAATCCTCTACAAACACCCGTGTTAGTATTTTTATCATTATTTATTTAACGATGTCGGTGGGGTGTTTGTATATGTTTTGAGTATTAAAGAGTGTGTGCCAATGATAACCACAGTGATTTGAATAGTGTTAACCTGGAAATTGCGGGGTGTCATGAGTATAGCTTTAAAACTCATTTTATAAGCTGAAAATTATGTTCTTCAAGTGACCATTCAAGTGTATAAAACAAACCCATAAATCAAAGGATCATTATATGTGAATGAACATGCTATGTGTACATAAAATAACACAATATGACAGCCACAAGGGGCTGTCAAACTACCTCCTTCCAGCAGCTTTAGGTCGACCAAATAAAGAAGATAAGAGGCTGAAATATGACCAAAAACTTCAAGCTTAGAAGTCCTCAAATGCTCACTCCCACAAGGCTCTAAGTAGGCATCTTGGTTGCTTGGTTTTGGACATCAAAAACTCCAAAAGTAAGCTGCCAACACGCCTTCAAAACCGTGACTTTCAGGCAGCAAAATAGATGAAATGGGAGGATGGAAAACGACCAAGGTTCCAAGATGAGGAACCCTCAAGTGTGTATACCCAAGCCTCATTGCAAATACCTTCTTGTTAGGTAGTAATAGATTATGGGAAAAGTTCGGTTCACCCCTTCTCATTAAGCTTATATTTATAGTACCGACATTTACATAAGATATCCTTTGACTATCTAATGAATACAATATACGAAATCTATTCTAATACACCCCCGCAGTCTAAGGAGGAGGAGACCGGATGCTTAGACTGGACCGAAAATCAGTAAATAGTACTCGTGGTAAACCCTTGGTGAAGATGTCCGAAAAATTATGTCTGGAAGGCACGTGAAGTACTCGAATGTGACCTTTTTGAACCTTCTCACGTACAAAATGAATATCTACCTCAATATGCTTTGTTCTTTGATGTTGTACGGGATTCCCAGACATATACATAGCACTTATGTTGTCGGTATAAACTAGAGAAGCATGTCTAACAGGAGTGCCGAGCTCAAGAAGAAGATTACGAATCCAACATAGCTCGGCCACTACATTTGCAATACCCCGATATTCTGCTTCAGCACTGGAGCGGGAGACAATAGTTTGTCGTTTTGACGACCAAGAAATCAAATTATCACCAAAATACACACAATACCCGGAAGTGGATCTCCGTGTGTCAGGGCAACCGGCCCAATCTGCATCAGTATATGAAATTAAACTGGAAGTAGAAGAAGAAGTCATGACCATACCCATGCTGAGCGTGCCCTGAATATATCGTAGAATGCGCTTCAATGCCAAGAGGTGTCCTGTACGAGGTGCATGCATATGCATGCAAACTTGTTGGACAGCATAAGAGATATCCGGGCGGGTAAAGGTGAGATACTGTAAGGCTCCAGCAAGACTGCGATAAGATGTAGGATCATCGAGCAACTCCCCTGAAGAAGAACTAAGTTTACCAGTTGTATCAACTGGAGTAGTGACAGGGTTACAGTTAGTCATCTTGGCTCGAACAAGAATATCCTGTGCATAACGGGACTGTGATAAAAATAAACCCTGAGACGTGCGAGTAACAGAGATGCCTAAAAAATAACTTAAGGGACCCAAATCCTTCATGGCAAATTCCTCAGATAACTTCTTCAACAAGAACTGCTTGAGTACCTGAGACGACGTAACCATAATAATATCATCGACATATAGTAATATATAAGCAGTGTCCAAACCATGACGATAGACAAATAAGGAGTGGTCACTGTCACTCAGTCGAAATCCAAGACGTGTAACATAATCTGTGAAACGCTGGTACCAAGCACGGGGAGCCTGTTTCAAACCATAAAGAGATTTTCGTAACCGGCAAACATGATTGGGAAATCTGGGATCCCGAAAACCCGAAGGTTGATGCATATAAACCGTCTCTGTAAGATTACCATGAAGAAAAGCATTCTTCACGTCAAGTTGATTGATGTCCCATTGGTTATGCAAGCAATAGATAACATCGTTCGAATAGTAGCCGGTTTGACCACCGGGCTAAAAGTTTCATCACAATCCACCCTACTTGTTGTGAACGACCATCACCACTAACCGCGCTTTATAGCGCTCCAAGGTACCATCAGATTTTAGTTTATGCTTATAAATCCACATACAACGAATAATGTTCATAGTAGATGTTCTAGGTACTAGCTCCCAAGTATTATTATCGATAAGAGCAGTAAATTCATCATTCATGGCATGTTTCCAAATAGGACTAGATAGGGCCTCGGTTAGGTTTTTGGGCAGAGGTGCTAATGTGGTGGAGGTGTGCAAGTTAAAAGGTATTTTGGGGGTAGTGTGACCGGTTTTACTACGTGTTTGCATGGGATGGGAAGATGTAGGCGGTGCAGCAATGGTTGGGAGGAAATAGAGGAGGAAGAAGGGGCGGCTGTTGAGCCGTGGGTGGTGTTTGTGGAGCTGGAGGGTACGGTGTTGGTGGTATTGTTGGTGGTAGTGGGTGGCCATGAGGTGGCATTGTTACGGCGTTGCCGTTGGTATGTTCTGAGGGGTGGTGTAGGGGGGTCGACGGTGTGGGAGGGGGATTGAGTGTTTTGGTAGTGTAGGATAGAAGGATGAAGGTCGGTGGAGACATTCTTGTGAAGGAAATCATAAGATCGTAGATGTGAAGATTGGTTTGCAAAGGGGAACACAGACTCATCAAACGCTACATGACGACAATAAACACCTTTCTAGTGGAGAGATCAAAACATTTATAACCTCGATGATTGGAGGGTAACCAAGGAAAACACACGGATAGGAACGGTTTGCAATTTGTTGATTGTAGAAGACGGAACTAATGGATAACATAAACAGCCAAATACCCGAAGGTGCGAGTAAGTTGGATGTTTAAGAAAGAGGAGACGAGTTGGTGAGTTGTTGTTTTTGAGTTTTGAAGGCAAGATGTTTAAAATGTATGTTGCCATTTCAAGAGCATGATGCCAAAAGAAGGAGGTAAAGAAGCATGAGTTAGGAGTGTTCGAACGATGTTATTAATTGACCGAATTTTACGTTCTGCTTTTCCATTTTGTGAAGAAGTGTAAGGACAAGAAAATCGAAATTGCATACCGTGTGTTTTACAAAAGTTGTGAAAAGCTTTGTTATTATACTCAGTTCCGTTGTCACATTGAAGAGTTTTGATAGGCCTTTCAAATGAGTTTTAATTAACCTTTGAAAATCAAGAAAGGCTTGAAAAACATTGGATTTATGTGACAACGGGTAGGTCCACAAAAAATTGCTATAATCATCTAAAAACAACACATAATAACGATGCCCAGCTGAGCTAAGAACAGGAGACGTCCAAACATCACTATGAATTAAGTCAAAAGGTAAATAAGTAACAGATAGAGATTCAAGAAACGGTTGTTTAATAAGTTTGCCAAAAACACACGACTGACACAAATGTTTAGAATAAAAGAACCAACAGAAATTGAAGAATGGTTATTCAAAATACGTAACAAAGACGACCCTGGATGCCCTAAGCGTTGATGCCATAGATCTCTTGATAAAGCAGCAAGCGAAGTCGGACTGGTGACATGAGAACTTGGAGCAGAGAGTGGGTAAAGATCACCAGTGCTGTCACATCTGAGGAGGGGGATCTTGGTCTGATAATCCTTCACAAGAAAGCCATAAGGGTCAAATTCAATTGCAACATTATTATCAGTTGTAAGACGACGAACAGATAATAAATTTTTAATAAGATGAGGTGCAATAAGTATGTGTGGTAGGTGTAAAGGTGGGTAAGGGGGTTTTAAAGTGGTGTGGCCTATACCTTGAGTCGGTATTTGGAAACCATTGCCAACAACAATATCATTCAACCTGCTATTATTGACATAATAATGTGAGAGATTACCTGTGGAATTAGACATATGAGTTGATGCACCCGTGTCGAGATACCAGTTCTGGTCCGGGTTCAGAGTCATAGTATGCAAAGCTTGCTCAATGTTGGTCGGGGCATAACTGTACTCCGATGAAGCATAGTTGGAATTCGGAGCCGGACCAAGAATGCCTTGTTGTCGAGACGGAGGACGAGGTGCTGTAGGATAGGGACAAGGTGGTATGTTCCATGGTGGGGGCTGTTGATAGTTCCAGTTTTGGTGCCAAGGTGGTGGTGATGAATAATTGTAGCCTCCATTGTAGCTTGTCGTACCATAGTAACCACGACCACGAGAACGACCACGTCCTCTACCCCGACCACCACCGCGGCCACCGCGGCCACGGTATCCTCCCCAACTATCACCCCCACGGCCACTGTAGCGTGAAGGACTTTGATCGGTGGCTGGTGGAGGGGTGCGGATGATTGAGTGACAGGACCCGCGGGTGTGGTGGTGTGTTTGTAGGGACTTTGTTTGTAGATAACAAAGCAGTAGGTAGGTTTTGATGTGCCTTTCTTTCTTCTTCCATAATGAGCTTGGAACGAACAAGATGAAAGTCGGGTAGAGGCTCTGTTTGTTGAATGAAAGTAGAAAAACTCTCATATTGAACGGGAAGACCGGCGATTAACTGGAGCACCAACTGTTGGTTTGTAACCTGAACATCAACGTTCGCCAACTGATCAGACAATGTTTTCAATTCCTGGCAGTACGCGGTTGCGTTTGCAAAAGACTCAAACTTGATGTTTGTAAACTTGGTTTGTAGGTACAAGGCCCGGGTGGGTTTGCTGTCAATGAAAATTCTTTCTAATGCTTTCCATGCATCCGCCGCTGTTGTGTCCTTCTTGATTATGGTGAACATTAGATCCTTTGAAATCGTACCGTAGATCCATTGTAACACAATTGCATCTAACCTTTTCCATTCTTCGTCGTTAGTTGAGGCCGCGGCTTTGCTTTCTGCTTCTGTAGGAAGGATATGAGGAAGAACTTTGCACGTGGTGCAGTGGATCTGAATAACTCAGCCCATGCAGAGTAATGACATTCATCCACGCCAAGAATGACATGGATATTGTTTTTGATATTGGTGATAGCAGTGGCGGGTGGAGGGAAGTGGTGGTGGTATTGGTTGTATTGGTCATGTTTGCAAAGTAGGGTTGATAGAAGAAGATGAGTGCGACGGCAGTAAGAGGGAGAAGGAGAGAAGAAAATTAGGGTTTTACAGGTATAGAGCCTGGTGCTCTGATACCATAATAGATTATGGGAAAGTTTGGTTCACCCCTTCTCATTAAGCTTATATTTATAGTACCGACATTTACATAAGATATCCTTTGACTATCTAATGAATACAATATACGAAATCTATTCTAATAGGTAGAATACACCAAGAACACACAATACACTTCAAGAAAACCCTAAAATGAAGCTGCTGAAAACACTCTTGTTCTTGCTAAAACCGTAGCTAGAGAGAGAGAGTGAGAGCTGAAGTTGTGTTGTTAGTTGCATGCTTGAATCATATTCATGGAGTGCATGATGTTCACACCAAGAACAACATGAAATCAGCTCAAGACAGCACAAGAAACCCTCTATTGTTGCTGCTGCATTCGTAAGATGAGAGAGAGATTGAGAGCTGAATTCTGTTGTCTTGCATGTGTTATATGAGAAAAAAGAGAGAGCCATTTCTAGTTTATTCAACAATGCATTTGTGTCTTCAAGAGAATCTCATAGTGGAGCATCATGAGCATGCATGTTTTGTGTTCTTATCAAGACAAGAGCACTATATTATGTGCATGTGAAAGGGACAGCCAAACATGGCTGAAAAATGGTTTTACCTTTCTTTTCTTAATATCAAATATTAAGATTTAACACACACACATATATTGTCTAGTCTTGTAACTAGTTTATGCAATTAACCAATTAATTGTATAAGTAGTATACTCTCATTATTATTAGTGTTATACAACTAATTTAAATAACACTTCAAATAATATCATTGAATAAAATATCCTAATAAATTGTTCCATCTCATATGCAACTTATTTACAAAAACCCATTTTCTAAATTGGTGTAAATATTTAATTGCATGATCATATCATCAATTAAATATTAATTGGTGTTTGCTAAGCTTGTTATTGGGTATACTCGACTTGGATCATAACGTACTAACCACATCAATATTCTAAGTGTCTTGGGCACATAGAATCCTACAATCTCCCACTTGCGCAAGATCATAGAAGATTGATGCAAACAGTAAATGACGCCTAACAACAGTTTACTACCCTTAATACGCATGACTTATGGCCATTCAATAACATCATCCCATTCAAGTACCCTGCTTGAAATGATATAGGTGAATCAATCATCTATCCTTTTGTTATGGATGTCATGTAAATCCAAGGACACAGAATGATCATTCCTTGTTGATTTAACTTGATCAGGCCTTAGACATCTAATCTCAACTAATAAGAGGAACAAATTCCATCATGACTACATACGTTTCTCACAAACACCTCGTGTTATACCTGAACATACCCTTATGTACTGTCCACTATTTAGGACAGTGAAGAATTAGCTCAAAGTATAACACTTGGTGAATATCAAAACCCAATATGTATCTCAGGTCGGAGGATACAAATGATATTCGCCTTTACTCAAATTTACTTATGATCAATCGATAAGATTCATGTTGTAAAATTTGAGATGCGGGTTAGCCCAATATTTGTATCCCACAAATATCTATGAACCTTGGCAGCAACCCATTGCTCTATATTCATCCTAATGAATATCGACCAATCCAAGTTCATAATAATCTTACCCTCACACTTGTTCCCACAAGTATGAACGACTACAGACATTTAGAGTAAATAATTTACTCATGGATTAAACATGCTAAATTGGAACATTATTGAAACATTATAACCAAATAATTTTACTCAAATAACAAAGAGTTCCATATATTCAAATACAAAATTTGATCAAGTCCAATCACTAGAATATCGAAGTCCTAAGGCATAGGTATGACTTTCATGCTTTGCCCTTTCGAGGAGCTTCATGAGTGGATCCGCAATGTTTTGATCAAAGTGAACTTTGCGAATACATATCTTTCCCTTTTCAACATCATCCTTATGTAGTTGAATCTCCGCTCATTGTGTCTAATCTTTTGATGTGCACCGGGTTCCTTGATTTGAGCAATCACACCCTCGTTATCACAAAAGATTTCTAAGGGGTCTTGAATGGTAGAGACCATCCTTAGATCGACGATAAACCTTTTATTCATGCAGCTTCAAAAGCTGCTAATGAGGCGGCTATGTATTCCTATTTGTAGTGGACAATGCTACCCTGTTCATAATAGAGACATACCCGATTGTGATCGAGTCAGTTTGGAAACTCGCATCCGTGTAACCCTTTACAACAAGTTCCTCTTTCTCAGATCCGTATATTAGAAACATATCCTTAGTCCTCTAAGGTATTTTAATATACTTTTAACAGCCATTCAATGACTATTACCTGGATTCTGCTGATATCTTCCTGTCATGGTTAATACGCATGACACGTCGATCTTAGTGCATATCATCGCATATATGATGGATCATATAGTAGACGCATATGGGATGTCCTTCATAAAATCTTGCTCATCCTTGAGCTTGGACATTGAGATGCACTCAATATTATCCTCTTTGAATGGGTACCATGTTGGGTTTGTTAGAACACTAAAACATAGTTTAACCTTTTAAACTTTCAGAAAACGCAGCGGATGTAAAGGATTATAACATGTTTATAATCTGAAAACTTCGTGTTCTAAATGTGGTTTTAAGATGAAAACAAACCCAAAACAATAGGATCTTAAATATGTGAATGGAACAAGCTATGAACACATAAAAAAAACGTACATAAAATCACAGCTTGAATAAGCTGTGATATCTACCTTTTTCAGCAACAAAAGTCGACAAAAAGGGGGTAGATGATGCTCCTAAATCGACCAAGACTTCAAGGAGGAGTCCTCAAGTGCTTATACCCCAAGCTTGTGTAGCACACACCCTCTTGCTAGGGAGAGATCACCAAATCAAAGCCAAAAACCCTTCAAATGTGCTGTCAAAGCCGAGAGCCAAGAGAGAGTTTGAGAGAGGTTTTTGGTCTTGCAAATTGCATGTATTGTGATTGTGATAGGGAGTGAATGACTAGTAAAGGCTTGCATCTTTCAAGGAACAAAGGTCCAATAATAATAATCCAAGGGGGCGGCCTTGGTGTTCAAATTTTAAGAGTTCCCTCTTAAAATTAAACACATACATTAGTTAACAAGCCTTTTAACTAGATATTTATACAAGTAACCTTTTAATTGTATAATCTAATTACTCCCATTATTTATTTGTAATATCATCTAACTTATATAAATAACATTACAAATAATATCTTTGAACAAAATATCCTAATAAATTGTTCCATTTCACATGCAACCTTTTTAGAAAACCCATTTTCTAAATTGGTGTAAATATTTAATTACATGATCATATCATCAATTAAATATTAATTGGTGTTTGCCAAGCTTGTTATTGGGTATAACCCGACTTGGATCATAACGTACTAACGCATCAATATTCTAAGTGTCTTGGGCACACAGAATCCTACAATCTCCCACTTGCCCAAGATTCATAGAAGATTGATGCAAGCAGTAAATACCGCCTAACAACGGTTTACTACCCTTAATACGCATGACTTATAGCCATTCAATAACATCATCCCTTTCAAGTACCCTACTTGAAATGATTTAGGTGAATCGATCATCTATCCTTTAGTTACAGATGTCATGTTAAATCCAAGGACACAGAATGATCATTCCTTGTTGATTTAACTTAATCAGGCCTTAGACATCTAACTCTCAAAGAATAAGAGGAACAAATTCCATCTTGACTACATACGTTTCTCACAAACACCTCGTGTTATACCTGAACATATCCTTGTGTACTGTCTACTATTTCAGGACAGTGAAGAATTAGCTCAAGGTATAATACTTGGTGAATATCAAAACCCAATATGTATCTCAGGTCAGAGGATACCAAATGATATTCGCCTTTACTCAAATTTACTTATGATCAATCAATAAGATTCCATGTAGTAAAATTTGAGATGCGGGTTAGTCCAATATTTGTATCCCACAAATATCTATGAACCTTTGCAGCAACCAATTGCTCTATATTCATGCCTTATGAATATCCACCAATCCAAGTTCATAATAGTCTTACATTCATATTTGTTCCCACAAATATGACCGACTACAGACATTTAGAGTAAACAATTTACTCATGGATTAAACATGCTAAATTGGAACATTAATTGAAACATTATTACCAAATAATCTTATTCAAATAATAAAGAGTTCCACATATCCAAATACAAAATATACAGATCAAATCCAATCACTAGAATATCGAAGTCCCATGGCATAAGTATGACCTTCATGCTTTGCCTTTTCAAGGAGCTTCGTGAGAGGATCCGCAATGTTTTGATCCATGTGAACTTTGCGAATACATATCTTTCCTTTTCAACTTCATCTCGTATGTAGTTGAATCTCCGCTCAATGTGCCTAGTCTTTTGATGAGCACGGGGTTCCTTGATTTGAGCAATCGCACCCTCGTTATCACAAAAGATCTCTAGGGGTCCTGAATGGAAGGGACAACCCCAGATCGGCAATGAATTTCTTCAACCATGCAGCTTCTTGAGCTGCCAATAAGGCGGCGACGTATTCTGATTCTGTAGTTGATAGAGCCACCACATCCTGCTTGGAGCGCTTCCAGGAAACAGCTCCTCCATTCAGTATGAAAATGTATCCGATTGTGACCGAGAATCATCACGATCGGTTTGGAAACTCGCATCCGTGTAACCTTTTGCAACGAGTTCCTCGTCACCAGATCCATAGATTAGGAACATATCTCTTGTCCTCCTTAGGTACTTTAGTATGTTCTTAACAGCCATCCAATGACTGTTTCCAGGATTTTGCTGGTAACGGCTTGTCATGCTTAAGGCGCATGACACGTCCGGTCGAGTGCATATCATTGCATACATGATGGATCCAATAGCAGAGCGTATGGGATTGCCTTCATTTTATCTTGCTCATCCTTTGAGCTTGGACATTGAGTCGTACTCAACATCTTCCTCTTTGAATAGGTACCGTACCTTTCTTAGAGTTTTCCATCTTGAACCTTTTCAAGATCTTATCAATGTATGCACTTTGATTCAAACCAATCAACCGCCTTGATCTATCCCTATAGATCTTTATTCCCAGAATATAGGCGGCTTCACCAAGATCCTTGATGGAAAAAACAACTTCCAAGCCAGGTTTTTACACCTTCCAAGGTTGGAATGTCATTTCCAAATAGTAGTATGTCATCAACATGCAATACTAGGAAAGTATTGTGCTCCCACTAGCCTTTTTATACACGCAAGCCTCATCAGCGTTTTTGATGAAGCCAAATTCTTTATCTCCTCATCAAAACGGTGATTCCAGCTTCTCGATGCTTGTTTCAATCCATAGATTGATTTCTTTAACTTGCACACTTTATTAGGATCTTTTGGATCGACAAAACCTTCAGGCTGAACCATATAGACATCTTCCTCAAGATATCCATTTAGGAAAGCAGTTTTGACATCCATTTGCCAAATCACATAATCATAATGAGCAGCTATGGCAAACAATATCCTTATAGACTTTAGCATCGCAACAGGTGAGAAGGTTTCATCATAATCAACCCCTTGAGTTTGAGTGAAACCCTTTGCTACAAGTCTAGCTTTATAAGTATCCAAGTTTCCATGCATATCGGTTTCTTCTTGAATTAAGAGGTGGTACAACAAGTTCCTAAACTTGATTGTCATACATGGATTGCATCTCAACGTTCATGGCTTCTAGCCATTTGTCACAATCCGAATTGGACATTGCATATGGTATGTGGTCGGTTCATCTGAATCTACCACATAGCATCCATCCATGAAAAATCCATATCTTTCAGGTGGATTACTATTTCTACCACTTCTGCGAACGTCTTGTGTATTGATCAACCCCTTATCATCCTCAACATCCTCATGTTGAGTGCTAGTTTCAACCAAACGTGCATCGGGTTGTGGTTCTTGATCCTCTTCAAGATCCACTGTTCTACTGCCAGTTCCTTCCATAAGGAACTTTGCTTCTAAGAACTCACCCTTTCTGGCAACAAACACCTTTTGTTCCAGTGGATCATAGAAATAATATCCATAGAATCTCTAGGATATCCAACAAAGATACACTTGGTGGATCGGACTTCCAATTTGTTTGGGGTGGGAGTCTTAACATAAGCCTCACATCCCAAACTCTTAAGTATGATAGGGATGGAACTCTTCCATGCCAAATCTCAACAGGTGTCCTTTCTACCTTTTTGGTTGGGGCCATATTTAGAATACGGGCCGCGGAGAGCAAAGCGAAACCCCAAAATGATAGAGGTAATGTGCTTCTAGCCATCATAGATCGGACCATATCCAATAAGGTTCGATTCCTCCTCTCAGACACACCATTATGTTGTGGTGTTCCAGGTGGAGTGAGTTGTGAGACAATCCCACAACTCCTAAGATGATCTTGAAAGGCATCAGTAAGGTATTCACCTCCTCTATCGGTACGAAGAACTTTAATTGACTTATTGAGTTGATTTTCTACTTCATTCTTGAAGATTTTGAACATTTCAAAAGCTTCATCTTTGTGCCTTAATAAGTACACATACCCATAGCGACTATAATCATCGGTAAAGGTAATGAAGTATCTTTCACCATTCCTAGACATTGGTTTAAAAGGACCACATACATCCAAATGTATGATTCCTAATAAATCTTTTGCCCTTTCGGTAGTTCCACTAAAGGGTGCCTTAGTCATCTTACCTTGTAAACAAGATTCATAAACATCAAATGAATCACATTCATTGTTTTTAAAAGACCATTCTTTTGAAGTGTTTGTAAACGTTTCTTGTTTATATGACCAAGGCGACAATGCCAAAGATAGGTATCACTCAAGTCCAACTTGAGTTTCTTGGTGTTAGTTTGGTACAATGAACTATTTAAGTATTTTCATGAACCATTCATAAATACCATTAATGGGAATAGCTTTAAAATAGAACACACCATTTAAAGAAACATGAATATCATTTTCAATAAAGGATAATACATAATCATAATGTCTTAATTGGGATACAGAAATAATGTTCCTAGTCAAACTAGGAGCATACAAAACATTCTTCAAAATAACTTCCAAACCACTTGGAAGTCTTAGGATGTAGTCCCCACGAGCTTCAACTAAGTCTTTAGTTCCATTGCCCATGAAGAGGCTAACATCCCCTTGTTTGAAGTCCCTACTTCTTGTGAACCCCTGCAACAAATTGCAAATGTGAGTTCCACATCCGGTATCCAATACCCATGTGTTAGAAGATGTAACATTAAGATCAATATGAATCATGTATATTGTACCTGAGGTCTGCCCGACATCCTTCTTTGCTTTCAACTCTTGGAGATGGACAGGACAATTCCTTACCCAATGTCCTATCTCCCACACTTGAAGCATGGGTCATTAGTAGCAACCTTTTGCTTCTTCACTTGGGTTTGGGTGGTACCCTTACCACCCCTTTCCCTTTTCCCCAAATGGGTCCCTTACCCTTGGCAACCTTTGCCTTGGGTGCGGGATGAGGCCTCTTGTTGTTCCCACCTTCATTGATGGTGAGAACGGGTAAAACCCTTTTACCCATGGCCGCCTCGGCCGTTTTGAGTATTGAGTGAAGCTCACCAATGCTTTTGTCCCATGCATTCATGTTGTAGTTCAACACGAATGTCTCGAACTTCTTGGTTAGGCCATTAGGATCAAATCCGTGGCCAACTCCTTCGAGACGGGACATTTAGGGGTGCGACTGTCCCATGCACTCATGCTCCTACTATTCGTACGACTGAACCTCAATCGCACATAAGGGGTGCGACTGAAGTTCATTCGCACATAACTTATGCGACTGAACACTTAAACACTCAAACACCTCAACTTAATTTAATTAATTATAACTATAATATAATTTACAAGTCCGGATTTAGAAACTGGATGTTACAACTCTCCCCCCCTTAAATAGGATTCGTCCTCGAAACCATCTATTCAAACAACTGGGGATAATCTCTCTTCATCTCCTTTTCTGACTCCCAAGTGAAATCAGACCCCTTTCTATTCGACCACTGCACTTTAACTAACTCAATAGTTTTATTCCTCAGCCTTTTCACCTTTCTGTCTACTATAGCAGTAGGTTTCTCAACATAGTTCAACTTATCATCCACCTCTATAACATCCAAAGGTACATAAGCATTCTCATCAGCCAAACACTTGCGCAACTATGATACATGAAAGGTTGGGTGTAAGGCCCCGCTCCCGGGCGCCTTACGGTTGGTGGTTCATCGCACGTAAAACATACATAATGTATATAACCATAAAATACGCGGCGGAATTAATAAAATATGCATTCTCATTTCATCATAAAAGCTTTTACATCGTTGTCTTGATTACAAAATACAAGCTTTTCTTTACATTACTTAACTATACTATGATTGCTGCTGATGCATATTCCACAGCAATCATAGGGTCATACAGCGACCTCTACCGAAAGAAAATAAATAAAAGAAATATATTCCTTGAGAAGATATTAAGTTCAAAAATATATTTTCTTTCATAAGCAAGATTTCTTAAATAATCATGTTTATCAGGATTATCAAGAAATCTTGCACTTGCATGCAACATGATGTGTTGCGCGCATTACGGGCCCACAACACATGATGTGGCAGCATATTCAAAAGTGAATGCCATCCCAAAAGAGCTGAGTAGCCGCCTCGTGCCATCCTCAGCAACACTACCTACGAACTGGAAAAACATAAAAGTCAGCGTTGCTGAGTGAGTTCTAGTTTTATAATAAAACATACTTTCATTCTCATTAACTGTTCTTCCATACATGTGTTCACACATCATACGTACACGTAGATAATATTATTATTATTATCTCATCATTATTACTTACTTTCATTCGTGTACACTTCATCATTCTCGTTTACTTTCATACATACATACTTCACGTACTTTCGTACGTACTTTACTTTCATTCATGCATACTTTACATACTTTCGTACGTACTTTACTTTCATTCTTACATTCATTACTTACGTTCGAACATTCATTACATTCATTCATACTTTCATTACTTCCGTTCGAACGTTCATTACATTCGGTGACATGTACTATACCCCACTTTCATCATACATACTACTGGTGCTGGACCTGTGGTGGTTAGCCACGAACGTTGTGCACAAATGCTGATCCAGTCACCTGGGGTAGATACATGCACCACTTATCTTTCACTTTACTACTAACATACATTAGCCGAGTCTGTTGCAGCGCGCGACTGCTCACCTCAGTGGCAATCTTATGATTGCCTGCTAACCGAGTCTGTTGCAACACGAAGTTGCTCACCTCATTATCAATCTTAATGATTGACCCGATGTACATCCTTCGGGGTAGCTAACCCGTACACCGTTGAGCTAACACCTGCCAGGGGTGTGCACCTCCTTCATTTGCTTGCAAGCCTTTCTTACTTTCTTTCATTAATGCATGCATTCATTCATCATGTTCCTTCTTTCATTATCTTTCACTTTACGTTCTTAATACATTCGTTTCATTCGTTCATTCATTCACGTAAAGATTTTAAAAGATAAGACACATATACATAAGGAACATAAATACTTTCATATCATCAGTATTCACCATCTATCATGGCAACATCATACTAACATACATACATCATACATACACTTCTACCTTTACTCACATCAGCCCTGTTCGGGCGACTAACTATCACCAGTCGCATGTCCTCCATGCGACTGGGCCATGCGATTGGGATATCATGCAATGGGTACTCAAACGTGCGATTGAACTTCCTTCCGTACGACTAGACACTATGCGACTGGGCTATATGCGACTAACTCTTAACCGTACGACTGAACTACTCTGCGATTGAACTCATGCGACCGAAACCCTCAGTCGCATCACCTATCGTGCGATTGAGGCCCAATCGGGCGTCTGAGCCTCAGTCGGGCGATTGGACATCAACTATTACTCATTCGGCTGAATGGCCCTTCAGTCGCATAACCCTAACTGGGCAGCGACTGGAGTTCTTCACAGCAGTCGCGAACCCCGCACCCAAACTCGTCTTAAACACATTTTTAGCCAAATCAACCCTCCCAGCCTTAGGGATTCATACTAGGACATCATACGAGCATATTTTAGTCCTAATTCATACCATAAACACATTACTCAAGAATTTACCCAAATGGGTCAAACTTTCACTATTTCAAAAATAGGGTTTATATGTGAATCCAGCCCCAAAATCGTTAGAAAACATGTAAATGAGGGGTCCTAGAACTCACCTTAACAGGTAGAAGTTGATGAGCTTCGATTTGGCTAGCTCCTCGACCGATCTTGAACTCGGGCAGCACTTTCCCTCTCTTCTTCTCTGCTCTCTGTCGTTCTCTGCTCTCTCCCCGACTGAAAAATTAGAGGAGAATGGAGCTGCCCCTCTTTTATACCCGTAGCTGATTCGCATCTGGTCCAGGGGCGACTGGACCTTCAGTCGCATCAACACTATGCGATTGGACCCCAATCGCACGTGTTCCATGCGGCTCATACTTCATTCGGGCGGTTGAACTCCAATCGTGCGGTTGAGCTTCAATCGGCCGAATAGCCATGCGGTTGACCTCCAGTCGCATAAATCACAGGCGACTGAGGCTCAGTCGCATAGCCTACCAAAAAGTCAAACTTCCGGGTGTTACAAGTCCACCCCCTTATTTTAGGTTTCGTCCCCGAAACCTGTCATTCCTCGAACAATCGTGGGTAATGCTGCCTCATTTCTTCTTCAGTTTCCCACGTCGACTCGGATCCCTTCCTGTGCCGCCACTGTACACGCACAAGGGGAACCACTTTATTTCTCAACCTCTTCTCTTTGCGATCTATGATCGCCACTGGTTGCTCTACATAATTGAGCTTTTCGTCTACCTCGATATCATCCAGCGGAACGACCATGTCTTCGTCCGCCAAACACTTCCTCAGATGAGACACGTGGAAAGTCGGGTGGATTCCGCTTAGTTCATCTGGCAGATCTAACCTATAGGCGACCTCTCCTACTCAAGCAATGATTCGGAAAGGGCCTATATATCGCGGACTCAGCTTACCTCGCTTCCGGAATCGAATGATACCTTTCCAAGGTGAGACCTTCAACATAACACGATCTCCACCTGGAACTCAATCGGCCTGCGTCGTTTGTCGGCATACAACTTCTGTCGGTCTTTGGCCGCCTTCATATAGGTTTTAATTCTTTCAAGCTTCTCAGTCATAGCCTCTACCACTTTGACGCTTCCTAATTCTTTCTGACCAATATCACCCCAACAGACGGGTGTCCTGCATCTCCTACCGTATAGCATCTCATAGGGTGGTATGCCGATACTGGCATGATAACTGTTGTTGTATGAGAACTCAGCTAACGGTAGATGGTCATCCAAACTTCCACCGAAGTCAATAACACATGCCCGAAGCATATCTTCCAACGTCTAAATGGTCCTTTCCGACTGACCATCAGTTTGAGGATGATAAGCCGTGCTAATATGCAATCTCGTCCCCATAGCATCGTGGAATTTCTTCCAAAATTTGGATGTAAACCTGGTGTCGCGATCAGACACAATCGACACTGGTACACCGTGACGAGTCACAATCTCTTTGATGAAAAGATCGGCTAACTTCTCGGACGAATATGTCTCCCGCATCGGTAAGAAGTGAGCACTCTTCGTCAATCGATCCACAATCACCCAGATCGTATCATACCTTTCGGGGTACGTGGCAGCTTTGTGATAAAATCCATGGTGATGTGTTCCCACTTCCATTCCGGTATGTCCAACGGTTGGATCTTTCCATACGGCTTCTGGTGCTCCGCCTTCACTTGCAAACACGTGAGGCATTTACTCACATACTCCACCACATCGCGTTTCATACCCGGCCACCAATAATCTTTCTTCATATCTTGGTACATTTTGGTAGCACCAGGATGAATGGAGTATCGAGACTTATGAGCTTCATCCAAAATCTTCATTCGCAGATCCCCAAGACGAGGAATCCACATACGCCCAAACCGAGTTCTAACACCCGTTGCGTTCTCACCCAACTCCGCGACCAGACCTCTCATACGTTCAGAGTTAAGATGTTCGTCTTTCAAAGCCTCATCTTGGAACTCTTTGACCTGTTTCATCACGTCGGAGGTCATGATTAGCTGGTACGCCTTCACTCGAATTGGCTCGGGCCTCTCCTTTCGGCTAAGGGCATCCGCCACCACGTTGGCTTTGCCCGGATGGTAATGGATCTCACAATCATAGTCCTTTATAAGTTCCAACCATCGCCGTTGCCTCATATTCAGATCCTTTTGCTCGAAGAAGTACTTCAAGCTTTTGTGGTCCGTGAAGATGGTACACTTCGTCCCGTATAAATAGTGCCGCCAAATCTTCAACGCGAAAACCACAGCTGCTAGCTCCAGGTCATGAGTAGGGTAATTAACCTCATGAACTTTCAGCTGTCGGGATGCATAGGCTATCACTTTTCCTCTCTGCATTAGTACACACCCCAACCCCGAGTAGGAGGCATCAGAATAAACTACTAAATCTTCACTCCCATCGGGTAGTGCCAATACTGGCGCTTGGGTCAATCTCGCTTTAGTTCTTCAAACGCCTTCTCTTGAGCTTGACCCCATACAAATTTCACATCCTTCCGGGTCAACTTTGTCAGTGAGAAGCAATTTTGGAAAAGTCTTGGATGAACCTTCGGTAGTAACCCGCCAAACCCAAGAAACTATGGATCTCGGACGGCGTCTTCGGAGATTTCCATTGCATAACTGCTTCCACTTTCGCCGGATCGACCATAATCCGTCCGGATTTACCACATGACCCAAGAATTGAACTTCACGCAACCAGAATGCGCACTTGGAGAATTTAGCATACAACTTCTCCCTTCTCAACGTCTCCAGAACTTCGCGAATGTGACCGGCATGCTCAGTCTCACTCTTTGAATAAATCAAGATGTCATCAATGAATACAATCACTGATTTATCCAACATCGGCCGGCACACCCTATTCATCAGGTCCATAAAAGCAGCTGGCGCGTTGGTCAGACCAAATGACATAACGAGGAACTCATAATGACCGTAGCGCGTACGAAAAGCTGTTTTAGGGATATCCTGCTCCTTCACCTTCAGTTGATGGTAGCCTGATCGAAGATCTATACGTGAAAACTAACTAGCACCCTGAAGTTGATCAAACAAGTCGTCGATCCTCAGCAAGGGGTATCTGTTCTTTACTGTCAGCTTATTCAGCTCGCGGTAGTCGATGCACATCCTCATACTACCGTCCTTCTTCTTTACAAAGAGGACCGGAGCACCCCAAGGTGAGATACTCGGTCGAATGAACCCCTTATCCAACAGCTCTTGTAACTGCTCCATCAACTCTTTCATCTCCGTCGGGGCCAATCGGTATGGTGCCTTGGCAACAGGTTGGGCGCCTGGTACTAAATCCATCTGGAACTCGATCTCTCGGTCAGGTGGCAATCCCGATAAGTCTTCCGGGAACACGTCTGGGAACTCACACACAACCGGAACATTAGACAGGTGTGGTGCTGGCTTTTCTACATCTTTCACATAACATAAGTAGGCGTTACATCCACGCCTCATACATTTCCCCGCCACTGCCATGGAGATCACTTTCGGAATCGTAGTAACCCGATCCCCATAAACTGTCACTGGACTACCGTCAGGCGCTGTCAAACTGATCATCTTCTTGCGACACATAATGCTTGCCTCAAAATCCGCCAACCAATCCATTCCGAGCACCAAATCGAAACCACCCAACGTCATCGCAAACGGTCTAACTGGGAATTTGTGACCCTCCCGTTCTACATCGTAACCCTCAATTACCTCAGAAATCCTGGTGGTTTTACCTATAGCAGTCTCCACATCAAACGGTACATCCACACGTCTACTACTAACGGGCAATTTGGCACAAAAAGCAGCAGAAATAAAACTCCTACTGGCACCCGAATCAAATAACACAGAGGCTAAAGTTTGGTTCACCAGAACGTACCGGACACTACATCGGGGTCCGTCCTCGCCTCTTCCTGCGTCATCGTGAATGCTCTAGCACTCGCTTTCGACCCTTCACCCCCTGTCTTCTTCATGCCGGAACCCTCAGATCTCGGCTTCTTGCAGTCTTTATTCATATGACCACTTTCCCCACAGTTATAGCACCTCATCGCTTTACACTCTTTGGCCATATGACCGGGCTTTCCACACTTGAAACATACATTCAGCCCCTATCTGCACTCACCACCGTGCTCTCGCCCACACTTCCCACACTTTCTCGACCCTGCACTTGTCACGACCACACGACGATCATCAACCCGTGCCTTCTTACTACTTGTCGAAGTATCACCCCGACCAAACCTCTTTCCCTGCCACTTCCTCTCATCACTTCCCTTCTTACTGCCCTCAGATTTCACCATCGCAGCCCGTTCATCGTACAACCTCCCAGCTAAATCCACCGCCGATCTGAAAGTACTTGGTCGGGCGGAAATCAAATGCCAACGAATTTCGGCTGGCAACCCCTGAATATACCGGTTAATCTTACGAGACACCGGCGTCACTTGCTCTGGCACCAACCGTGCCATGTCGTTGAACTTGGTGGTGTATTGTTGGTGGGTCATCGTTCTCGCCTCCAACTGCAGGAACTCTCTCTCAACTCTGTCCATCTCTCGACGAGGACTAAACTCCTCGATCACCATTGTCTTCAATTCAGACCACTTCATTTTCCCAATGGCCTGCTACCCTCGGCCTTGACAATATTGTCCCACCAGCACAATGCCGTCCCCGTAAACGAGTGGGTAGCAAACTTTACCTTCTTATCCTCCTGGTAGTCACAGATATCAAGGACCGCCTCCATCTCTCTCACCCATTGGTGAGCAACAGCAGCCGTACCTGAACCATCAAAAGTCGGAGGCTTGCATCTCATAAATTTCCCGTAATCACAACCCCGGGCTGTCTCCCTTACTGTTCTTCCTCCTCTTCCTCTTCGTCATCAGACAACATCGTTTCTGCCTCTGTCTGTTGTTGTCTACCAGAGGACCGTTTCCTCCCTCGTTTATCATCCTCGCGTACTGCCTTTATCACTTCGGTCATTACAGACGGTAAGATCGTCTGCATAGCCTGGTGCACTTCCTCAATCACTGCCTCTTTTACCGAGGCTCTCAACTTGGCGCTTTCATCCGTCTCTTCCTGATGAGGAATCTCGTTCTCCTCACGAACTACTTTCTCTTTCCTAGATCTTCCTCGCGTGATACGCGGCTCATCACCACGTTCACCATCACGGGAAGCATCAGATGATCTATCACCGACCATCTTCTATCACAATGAAAGATTAAAACACCAACACGGTCATTCAAGGAAATAGCTCAGTTTATGTTAAGTACAGTAAGTCCCTAATTACAGTGGCCAGTTGTGATTAGCCACTTACTCTACTCTTCGTACCCCGAGCATCACCTATCCTGACTGCATTAGTATCTCAGTCTAACAGTACACATAACTCACATCACATGCGCACATAATAACCAGTTAATCTTTAAGAAAATACCTGATGGCACGCGACTACTCAGATGGCATTCTCATTCTCCCTGTCCCATTCTCAGTTTAAGTTTAGGTTTATTATAAAATTTACCCATTTTACTTAAACTTTTGCTCTGATACCAACTTGTAAGGCCCCGCTCCAGGCGCCTTACGGTTGGTGGTTCATCGCACGTAAAACATACATAATGTATATAACCATAAAATACGTGGCGGAATTAATAAAATATGCATTCTCATTTCATCATAAAGCTTTTACATCGTTGTCTTGATTACAAAATATAAGCTTTTCTTTACATTGCTTAACTATACTATGATTGCTGCTGATGCATATTCCACAGCAATCATAGGGTCATACAGCGACCTCTACCGAAAGAAAATAAATAAAAGAAAATATATTCTTCTTCCTTGAGAAGATATTAAGTTCAAAAATATATTTCTTTCATAAGTAAGATTTCTTAAATAATCATGTTTATCAGGATTATCAAGAAATCTTGCACTTGCATGCAACATGATGTGTTGCGCGCATTACGGGCCCACAACACATGATGTGGCAGCATAATAAAAAAGTGAATGCCATCCCAAAAGAGCTGAGTAGCCGCCTCGTGCCATCCTCAGCAACACTACCTGCGAACTGGAAAACACATAAAAGTCAGCGTTGCTGAGTGAGTTCTAGTTTTATAATAAAACATACTTTCATTCTCATTAACTGTTCTTCCATACATGTGTTCACACATCATACGTACACGTAGATAATATTATATTATTATCTCATCATTTATTACTTACTTTCATTCGTGTACACTTCATCATTCTCGTTTACTTTCATACATACATACTTCACGTACTTTCGTACGTACTTTACTTTCATTCATGCATACTTTACATACTTTCGTACGTACTTTACTTTCATTCTTACATTCATTACTTACGTTCGAACATTCATTACATTCATTCATACTTTCATTACTTCCGTTCGAACGTTCATTACATTCGGTGACATGTACTATACCACACTTTCATCATACATACTACTGGTGCTGGACCTGGGGTGGTTAGCCACGAACGTTGTGCACAAATGCTGATCCAGTCACCTGGGGTAGATACATGCACCACTTATCTTTCACTTTACTACTAACATACGTTAGCCGAGTCTGTTGCAGCGCGTGACTGCTCACCTCAGTGGCAATCTTATGATTGCCTGCTAACCGAGTCTGTTGCAACACGAAGTTGCTCACCTCATTATCAATCTTAATGATTGACCCGATGTACATCCTTCGGGGTAGCTAACCCGTACACCGTTGAGCTAACACCTGCCAGGGGTGTGCACCTCCTTCATTTGCTTGCAAGCCTTTCTTACTTTCTTTCATTAATGCATGCATTCATTCATCATGTTCCTTCTTTCATTATCTTTCACTTTACGTTCTTAATACATTCGTTTCATTCGTTCATTCATTCACGTAAAGATTTTAAAAGATAAGACACATATACATAAGGAACATAAATACTTCATATCATCAGTATTCACCATCTATCATGGCAACATCATACTAACATACATACATCATACATACACTTCTACCTTTACTCACATCAGCCCTGTTCGGGCGACTGAACTATCACCAGTCGCATGTCCTCCATGCGACAGGGCCATGCGATTGGGATATCATGCGAATGGGTACTCAAACGTGCGATTGAACTTCCTTCCATACGACTAGACACTATGCGACTGGGCTATATGCGACTAACTCTTAACCGTACGACTGAACTACTCTGCGATTGAACTCATGCGACCGAAACCCTCAGTCGCATCACCTATCGTGCGATTGAGGCCCAATCGGGCGTCTGAGCCTCAGTCGGGCGATTGGACATCAACTATTACTGATTTGGCCGAATGGCCCTTCAGTCGCGAACCCCCGCACCCAAACTCGTCTTAAACCCATTTTTAGCCCAAATCGACCCTCCCAAGCCTTAGGGATTCATACTAGGACATCATACGAGCATATTCTAGTCCTAATTCATACCATAAACACATTACTCAAGAATTTACCCAAATGGGTCAAACTTTCACTATTTCAAAAATAGGGTTTATATGTGGATCCAGCCCCAAAATCGTTAGAAAACATGTAAATGAGGGGTCCTAGAACTCACCTTAATAGGTAGAAGTTGATGAGCTTCGATTTGGCTAGCTCCTCGACCGATCTTGAACTCGGGCAGCACTTTCCCTCTCTTCTTCTCTGCTCTCTGTCGTTCTCTGCTCTCTCCCCAAATGAAAAATGGGAGGAGAATGGAGTTGCCCCTCTTTTATACCCGTAGCTGATTCGCATCTGGTCCAGGGGCGACTGGACCTTCAGTCGCATCAACACTATGCGATTGGACCCCAATCGCACGTGTTCCATGTGGCTCATACTTCATTCGGGCGGTTGAACTCCAATCGTGCGGTTGAGCTTCAATCGGCCGAATAGCCATGCGGTTGACCTCCACTCGCATAAATCACAGGCGACTGAGGCTCAGTCGCATAGCCTACCAAAAGTCAAACTTCCGGGTGTTACATTGGGTGAATTCCTTGCAACTGATCGGGTAATTCTAGTTTATAGGCCACTTCCCCAATCCGGTCTATAATGCTAAACGGTCCTATAAAACGAGGACTTAACTCTCCTCTCTTTTGAATCTGATAATTCCCTTCCAAGGAGATACCTTCAACATAACTCTATCTCCTACTTCAAACTCTATATGCCTTCGCCTTTTATCTTCATAAGACTTCCGTCGATCTTGAGCCGCTTTAAACCGAGCTTTGATCTGATCCAGTTTATCATTCGTAGCCTGTACAATTTCCAAACTGCCCAACTCTTTTGTCCAACTTCTCCCCAGCATATCGGACTCCTGCACTTTCTTCCATATAACATCTCATAAGGGGCTCTCCCAATTGTAGAATGATAACTATTATTGTAGGAGAATTCAACTAATAGAAGATGACTATCCCAGCTACCACCAAAATCTATAACACAAGCTCGTAACATGTCTTCAACTGTTTGGATAGTCCTTTCAGTCAACCTATCAGTTTCTGGGTGAAAAGATGTGCTGTGTAACAGACGAGTACCCATATCTTCATGAAACTTTCTCCAAAACCTCGAGGTAAAACGTGTATCTCTATGTGACACAATAGACAATGGTACCCCGTGTCGAGCAATAATCTCTCGAATAAACAGTTCTGCTAACTTCTCAGAGTTATACATCTCTTTAATTGGTAAGAAATGCCCACTACGTGTCAATCTATCTACTATGACCCAAATGGTATCATAACCTTTAGCTGTACGCGGAAGCTTAGTTATGAAATCCATTGTCAATTCTTCCCACTTCCATTTCGGGATTTCTAAGGGTTGAAGCTTACCATATGGTTTCTGATGCTCAGCTTTAACCTGAAGACACGTCAAACACCTATTTACGTACTGCATCACATTAAACTTCATACCGGGCCACCAATATTCTTGTTTCAAATCTTTGTACATCTTAGTAGCACCAGGATGTATAGAATATCTGGACTTATGAGCTTCATCTAACACCAATTCCCTCATCTTAATCGGAACCCATATACGACCACATTTTATCTTAACCCCAAAGCTATTTTCTTCCAGATCCTTTGTTTGACCCTTCATTCATTCCTGCTTCACATTCTCTTCTTTCAATGCTTCTAATTGAGCTTCTCGTAAATGGTGCATAAAATCTGGGGTTATTACTAGCTTATATGACTTAACTCGGATCGAAGGGTGTTCATTCTTTCTACTTAACGCGTCAGCAACCACATTTGCTTTACCAGGATGGTAAAGTGTTTCACAATCATAATCTTTCACCAATTCTAACCATCTCCGCTGACGCATGTTCAACTCCTTCTGATCAAAGAAATACTTCAAACTCTTATGATCCGTGTAAATCGTACATTTTGTACCATATAAATAATGTCTCCATATCTTCAAGGCAAATACCACTGCTGCCAGTTCTAGATCATGTGTCGGGTAATTCTTTTCATGTTCTTTCAATTGTCTGGAAGCATAAGCTATCACTCGTCCCCTCTACATCAATACACAGCCTAGACCTTGATACGAAGCATCTGAATAAATCACCAAATCTTGATTTCCATCTGGCAACGACAATATTGGTGATTGGGTTAATTTCTGCTTCAGTTCTTGAAATGCATTTTCTTGTTCTGGTCCCCAAACGTATTCTTCATTCTTCCTCGTCAGTTTCGTTAACGGGGATGCGATTTTGGAAAAATCCTGAATAAACCTTCTATAGTAACCAGCTAGACCCAAGAAACTGCGAACCTCAGATGGCATCTTTGGAGGACTGCACCTCACTACTGTTTCAATCTTGGCAGGATCTACTAAAATACCTTCTGCATTAATCACATGCCCTAAAACTGTACCTCTCGCAACCAAAACTCACACTTAGAAAATTTTGCATAAAGCCTTTCTTTTCTCAATCTTTCCAACACATCACGAAGATGGCAGGCGTGATCTCCCTCATTCTTTGAATAGATCAGTATATCATCAATAAACACAATTACTGATCGATCTAACATTGGTTTGCACACCCTATTCATCAAATCCATAAAAGCAGCAGGGGCATTCATCAACCCAAAAGACATGACCAGAAATTCATAATGACCATAGCGGGTACGAAACGCTGTCTTAGGTATATCTTCTTTCTTGACTTTTAACTGATGATATCCCGAACGAAGGTCTATCTTAGAAAACCAACTGGCTCCCTGTAGCTGATCAAACAAGTCATCTATTCATGGGAGTGTATACTTATTCTTTATTGTCAACTTGTTTAATTCTCTGTAATCAATACACATACGCATACTCCCATCTTTCTTCTTCACAAACAATACTGGAGCACCCCACGGGGAAGAACTGGGCTTAATGAAACCTCTTTCTAGCAAGTCTTCAGTCTGTTTCATTAACTCTTTCAATTCTGATGGAGCTAATCTATAAGGTGGCTTAGCGACTGGCTTAGCACCCGGAACCAAATCAATTCTAAACTCAACTTCACGATCTGGAGGAATACCCGGTAACTCCTCTGGAAACACATCTGCAAAATCTCTAACCACAGGAATGTCTTCTATCTTTCTTACAGGCTTTTGGGAATCAATTACATATATCAAATAAGATGCACCCGCGGCTCATTAACTTATCAGCTTTTATCATAGATATTATTTTCACAGTTGACTCCTCCCTATCACCATATACATTAATCGTTTTCCCATCTGGTGCTCTTAATTGAATTAACTTCTTATTACATACAATATGGGCTTCATGGTTTGCCAACCAGTCCATACCCAAAACTATATCAAATCCTCCTAACACCATAGGATATAGTTTAACAGGCAATCTATATCCGTCTAATTCAATATAACAACCATCAATCATACTACTAATCATCACAGATCTATCATTAGCAGTTTCAACTACAAAAGCTACCTCTAATGGTCGAACTTCACATGCAAGTATAGAGCAAAAATCAATAGATACAAAACTTCCACTCGCACCAGAATCAAATAACACATTAGCTGGAATTCCATTCACTAAAAACGTACCTGACACTACATCTGGCAACGCTTTAGCCTCACTGGCTGTCATAGAATATGCTCGCCCCTTGGCCACGCTCGATCCTTCTCCTGACCCTTTCATCGATCTAACCGGTTCAGGCTTTCTAACTACCAATTTTGGACATTCGCTTCGAATATGCCCCGTTTCTCCAAACTCATAACATTTACGAGGACCTTCACTACATTCATTAGCATAATGTCCCATCTTTCCACATCTAAAACAAGTCCTGCTACCAATCATACATTCTCCCTGGTGTAGCCTACCACCTTTCCCGCAACGTTGCAACTCATTTCTGGCATTCCTCGGAAATTGACCCCTTCTGAACCTACTATTCTTTTGGAAGCTTGGGTTCTCAAATCTTCTTTGCATGACAGGTTCTTCACGCCTCCTTTTACTTCCTTCTGGAACAACATTACTACCATAAACTTCTTGATACATATCTGCAGCTAAGTTTACCGTCAACTGATAACTACTCGGAGTAGATGATCTAACCAACTTTCTAACCTCCTGAGGCAACCCCTGTGTATACCTCAAAATTTTCTTCTCTTTAGGAACCACCAAATGAGGCACCAACCGCGCCATCTCCTCAAACTTAGACGTGTATTCCCTATGAGACATATTACCTGCCTGAAACTGCAGGAAACTCAATCCTATTCGATCCATCTCGCCTTTCGGACAAAACTTATCCGATACTAACTTTCTGAATTCAGGCCATAACATTTTGTCAGTAGCCTCCTCGCCTAACGTCTGGATAATCGTATCCCACCAATACAAAGCCTCACTTACAAACGAGTGGGCTGCAAACTTTACCTTCTGATCCTCCCTACACTCACTCAACTTGATCACGGCTTCCATTTCACGAAGCCATTTATAAGTGGCTACCACATCCATAGCCCCAGAAAATCGTGGAGGATTACATTCTTTAAACTGACTATATGTAACTCCCTTTTTCTCACTGGACCCTCAGCTTTATCAACATTCCTACATTCATCAGGTCTAGCTGTATTCAAAGCTTTACGAACCTCCTCAGCAATTGCATCACGGAATTGCTACCTCGTCATACTAAGCACCTCGGTGCTCTCATCAACATTTCTTTCCGAGGTTCCACCTTGCATTCTTTCACTCTCCCTATCCGCCATAACCTATTAAAACGAGATCGGGATTATTTGGTACTCGCATGTAAGTATATAACCAGAATACTAATAGTAAAGTAAATTATTAATAATGTTGGCCAAGTACTATTAATTGTTTACTTTACTTTTACTATTCTCGTTATTCCTTCTCATGATAGTCCCATCACCCTCTCTTGTTTTAATAAACTATTATATCTAGCTATCCCTGCTGGCATATCTATTTTCTAGTTAAAGTCTAGTTATTATGACACTAGATCCCTTTAACTACTGCTCTGATACCAACCTGTGACGCACTAAACTCGGCAGGGCACCGGAGGTACGTCACGCAGTTAGATTAATATTTTAAACACAATTCAGAGCTTTCTATTTACAGCGGAAGACTTTAAACACTAATATATAATATATTAACCCAACTTTTTTTAAAAAATTTTACATATGATTGTATTTAATTATACATCGCCCTATTTACATTATTAACAAGCCCTAAATCCTATGCCAGCAGTTGCTCCGGGATAGCATCCTCATCATCTCATACTTGCTTTCCTCTATTATTAGAGGATCCCTCCTTACCTAGCACACACAACATACTCAAAATATCAGATAAACTGGTGAGTTCTAATTTTCATTAAAACATTAACAAAATTTTCACACACACCACAACTATGTTTTTATTGGCAATATTATAAATTCAACTTTTATCATTACTCTGTCCCACTGGACCTGCCCATCGAACGTCGGTTGCCCACATCTAGCAACTACCAGTTCCCTTACCCAGTAACGTCGGTTGCCCACATCCAGCAACTACCAGTTACTACACCCAGAAACATCGGTTGCCCACATCCAGCAACTGTGATCGTCATCACTCCTATCAAACTGTACAGTTTCACACCCAGGCATCTTACCCTAACTGACCTGTTGAGATTTACATCATATTACCATTTCAAAAACATTTCTTCTATTTATTGCCAATATTATCACATTCACTCACAACCCACACATTCTTTCTTTTAGCACCAGTTTTAACATATTTTCATTAATCATCACACCCCATCCAATCCATTGGAATCATTACCATCACGTAATGATTAACAATGTTCAGAGGACTATCTTTTACACCCTACCTGACTCATTGCAATCATTACCACTATGTAATGATTAACAATGTTCAGGTAATCATTTATTACCCCCACTTTCCCTCTAACAGCTTGACAAACTGTTAGAAACATATCCATCATTACTATCACAATTCTGGTACTAAAACATTCAATTCATTTATCATTATGTGTGTGCTAGCTCAAATGTTAAAACCAAACATTTAAAAAGGGCTTAGAACTCACCTTATCAATTTCCTCACTACAGTCTACACAATCCACGTACCCAAGATAACTAGTCCTTCCTCTAATTAAGGTATATCTACACAATGTAGGATTCTATGTGCCCAAGACACTTAGAATATTGATGTGGTTAGTACGTTATGATCCAAGTCGGGTTATACCCAATAACAAGCTTAGCAAACACCAATTAATGTTTAATTGATGATATGATCATGCAATTAAATATTTACACCAAATTTAGAAAATGGGTTTTCTAAATAAGTTGCATATGAGATGGAACAACTTATTAGGATATTTTGTTCAAGAATATTACTTAGTGTTATTTAAGTTAGTTAGATAAAATTAAGTAATATGAGAGTGTATAAGTTATACAATTAAAAGTTAATTGTACAATTTATGAGGGACTAGTTTGTGAAAATTGCATGACAATGTTTAGTGGGTATCTTGCATGTTAGGCCATTGTTTGGCCGTCCCCTTCTCCCCACAATGATGTCTTCCACTTACTAGAAAGCAACAAAACTTTGACTACTAGTAAAGCTCTCAATATTCATCTCATATGACACATGCAAACAACAAGAATCACTCTCTCACACTCTCTAAAAACTCACGGGTTTTTCTGCAGCAACAAAAGAGATTTTGAGCTGGGTTTTGAGGCTGAATAAGAAGGTCTTTTCAGCAAGAAACAAGAGAGATTTGATGATTCTCATTTGCATGAAACACAACACTTGTAAAACTAAACAAAAGGGTTCTCTCTCTCTCTAAAACCTACGGGTTTTCTGTAGCAGAAAAGAGGGTTTTGAGCAGTTTTTTCAAGTAGTTCTTGGTGTAGTTTCTTCCTAACAAGAAGGTGTGTTTGCAAGGAGCTTGGGGTATACTAGCTTGAGGACTTCTATCCTTGAAGTCTTGGCTGCATTTGGACATCTCCACCTTCACCAAACATCTCTTTTGGTCGAGTTCTTGCTGCTGCAGTAAGGTAGAATCACAGCTCTATGTAGCTGTGATTTTATGTAGTTTTACATGACATATAGCTTGTCCATTCACATATTAAAGATCCTATTGTTTTGGGTTTTTGTTTTCATCTTAAAACAACATTTAGAACACGAATTTTTCAGATTATAAACATGTTATAATCCATCACCTCCGCTGCGTTTTTCAGAATGTTTAAAAGGTTAAACATGGATTTTGTGTTCTAGTAAACCCAACAATGGC
Organism: Flaveria linearis; assembly: GCA_024085815.1. Classification (NCBI taxonomy): domain Eukaryota; kingdom Viridiplantae; phylum Streptophyta; class Magnoliopsida; order Asterales; family Asteraceae; genus Flaveria; species Flaveria linearis. The sequence goes on along the minus strand of CM044012.1, from coordinate 9,780,605 downwards.
ATCAAGAGCCGGTTATGTGGATGACTTGCTTGTTTTATCTTTTGAAATTGGTTTTAAAAGATGTTATTAGACATGTTATAGGCTGTTTTTGGGCTGAAATATTATGTCTTGTTGATACCCCATCCTTTCAAGGTTATATCTTGCATGCTTAGATTAAATCTTGAATGGAATGATGTCAAATTGGTTGATAGTGTTTTGTTTGGACAAAAGACCCTAAATTCTTAGTTTGTGTTGGCTAAAAATTTAGGGTCAAATGGGGTTCATTTAGTTCTTGAAATGATGTATATGGATACATGTTTTAGTGCATAACATAGCCTTGACCATGTATGTTTTGGATTTGGTTGATTATGGAATTGTCATGTTGGTTGTATTTTTCTATTTGGGTTGTAATAATTCCTTTTGGTGTTTCTATTTGTGTTGTAATTTATTTATTCATTTGGAAATGTAATAAATAGATTAGGAGTATTTTTCTTTTACTAGAAAATATGTATTAGGATATATATTTTGTAAAAGAAGATGCTTATGGAAGGAAGCACAAAAGGAAGACACAAAGGATGAACTTGAAGCATTTGGATGCAAGTTCAAGTGGGTGTCTTTGGAGACCTCATCATTTGTATTATGTTCAACCCTTAGGAAAGACCTTATGACAACACTTGTGATGGCAAACAAGTGTAGTCAACTTAGTGGCTATAGTTATGCACATATGTTTGTATGATTGTGCTTGTTTGCTTGTTTGTTGTATGATTGTTATTTGATATTTGGATATGCATAACAAACTAACTAACAAACTTAACAAGCTGAATTTTATGGTTCTTAATCATTAAGTGATTAATAAGAGGTTATTAAAAGGATTAATGATTTAATAAAAGAGGTTTTATTAAAAATGAACCATAGGATACCTTGTATTTGAAAGCATGCAAATACAAGGTAAATAGAGTTTTCAAACTAGAATCAATGAAAACTAAAAATCCCTTTTTCAAACAATTTTAACACTATCCTTTTGCACAACGCTTAAGCCATTTGGAAACTCTTAATGGGATAAAGGTCACCTAACCATTTTGAGGGAACTTATGACTTAAGGTGGGAATACCACATTGGTGGGATAAAGGTCACCTAACCACTTGAGTTGGTAAACTCACATGTGTGTGCAAGTAGGGTAACTTGATTTGCAAACCATGTTGAATGGATCACCTAAAATATGGTTTCCAAATGGTGTTGATGGGATTAACATGCCGACCTTGCATATGATGTTTAAAGTCGATCCCATACCGCTAGAAGTTGCAAAAGGTTGCAATTGTCAAACGTTGACTACCTTGTTAATTTGAATAATGGGATAAAGGTCACCTAACCATTATTAGAATGTAACATTGGATTCTAGATTTTAATTATTAATTGTCTATGAGACATAAAGGGTATTCATAATTAAAATGAAATTTTTCAGAAATACTAAAAAGAACTTTGTAAAAATTTATAGAATGACCGCAAACAATAATGCTACCACCCCGACCGTCCGTACCCTATCACTGAGAACTATTTTAGAGAGGGATCGTCTGTACCATAATAACCTTATGGACTGGTCTCGAAGCTTGAGAATTGTTCTCAAGCAAGAGCAAAGGCAAATGTCCTTGACGATCCTATTCCTAACCAACCCGACCCCGACGATGTTTAGGCCGCCTCGAGAGGCTTAGCTGTCCTGTCTCAAAGGAGTTGGCCAAGGATTTGATCCTTAATGGCCTAAATAAAGTTTGAGACATTAATAATGAATTGCAATATGAATGGATAGGACAAGAGCATTGGTGAGTTTCACGCAATGCTCGCAACAGCTAAGGCAGGGATGGGTAGAAAGGTTCTACCTATTCTCTAGATCAATAAGGAAAGGCCATTCCTGATCCCAAGGCAAATGTTGCCAAAGGATAGGGCACGTCAAAGGCAATGGGTAAGGGTAGATCAAAGCGGAACCTCCAAAACCTAAGCTTATGAAGCTTAAGGTAACCGAAAACGATCGATGCTTTGAGTATGGTGAGATAGGTCATTTGAAAGGGATTCATCCAACCTATCTCAATGAGTTGAGAAATAAGAGGCATGCTGGGCAAACCTCAAGCACAACTTTCATAATCCATATTGACTTAAATGTTATTTCCTCAAAGCACATGGGTAATTGGATACCACATGTGGAACTCACTATTGCAATCTGTTGCAAGGGTTCAAAAGAAATAAGCACTTTAAGAAAGGAGACTATGTTTTGAAGCTTTCAAAAGGTTTGGAAATTGTTCTTCAAAACTTGTTATATGCTCCTAGTTTGACTAGGAACATGATTTAAGTTCCCCTTTAAAACGATATGGTTATGATTTAAAGTTAGTAAATGATGGTATTTATATTTATATAGATGATGTATATTATTTCAAGGCTATGCCTTCTAATGATGATGATGAATTGGTTCATGATGATTCATCCTATAATAACACATTATACCTATCATGCACCAAGAGACTTAAAATGGTTTAAGTGACTCTTATTCTTGTCATTGTCATTTTGGTTACATAAACAAGAATCGGATTTAAACACTTTAAAAGAATGGTCTTTTGAAAACAAATGAAAATTTTTCTTTTGATAAGTGTGAATCTTGTTTACAAGGTAAGATGACCAACACGCCCTTTAGTGGTACTAATAAGAGGGCAAAAGACTATTAGGAGTCATACATTTGGATGTATGTGGTCCTTTTAAGAGAATGACAAGGTATGATGAAACTTACTTCATTACCTTAACCGACGATTATAGTCACTATGGTTATGTGTACTTGATGGCACATAAACATGAAGAATTTGAAATGTTCAAAAACTTCAAGAATGAAGTAGGAAATCAACTCGATAGAACTACCAAAGTTCTCCGTTTAGATAGAGAAGGTGAATACCTAAGTGAGACTTTTAGGGATCATCTAGGAAGTTGTAAGATTGTCTCACAACTTACTCCTCACAGAACACCATAATATAATGGTGTGTCTGTAAGGAGATCGAACCCTATTGGATATAGTTCGACCTATGATGGATATAAGCTCACTACCTCTATAATTTTGGGGTTTTCGCACTACTCTCCGCGGCTCATATTTTGAATATGGTCCAAACCAAGAAAGTGGATTCGACACCTTTTGAAATATGAAATGGAATAGTTCCATCGCCATCATATTTAAAAGTATGGGTTATGAAGCTTATGTTAAGCTTAACACCCAAACCAACTGAAAGTCGATTCACTAAGTGTATATTTGTTGGATATCCAAAAGGACTGTATAGGATACTACTTCTTTGATCCAACAAAGCAAAAGGTATTTATTGCTCAAAAGGCATAGTTCTTGGAAGCCAAGTTCCTTATGGAAGGGATGACGCATAGAACAGTGGAATTTGATGAGGATCAAGATCCACAAGCCGATACACGTTTGGTTGACACTAGCTGTCAACAAGAGGTTGTTGATAATGATCAAGAGGTTGATCAATACACACAAAACGTTTCATAGATATGGTAGTTAGCATTCCACCTGAAATATATGGATTTTTCATGGATGGATGCTATGAGATTGACTCCGATGAGCCAACTACATACCATAATGCTATGTCCAATTCAGATTATGACAAATGGCTGGAAGCCATGAACGTAGAGATGCAATCCATGTATGACAACCAAGTTTAGGAATTGGTTGACCCTCCACTTAACTCCAAACCGGTTGGATGCAAGTGGGTTTTCGAGAAGAAAACAAATATGCATGGAAACTTGGACACTGACAAGGCTTGTGTGTATAAAAAGGCTAGTGGGAGTGTAATCATATTCCTAGTATTGTATGTTGATGACATAATACTATATGGAAAGGACATTCCACCCATGGAAGGTGTTAAAACCTGGCTTGGAAATTGTTTTTCCATAAAAGATCTCGGTGAAGCCGCCTATATTTTGGGAATAAAGATCTATAGGGATAGATCGAGACGGTTGATAGGTCTAAACAAAAGTGCATACATTGATGAAATCTTGAAAAGGTTCAAGATGGTAAACTCTAAGAAAGGTATAGTACCTATTCAAAGAGAGACAATATTGAGTGCATCTCAATGTCCAAGCTCAAAGGATGAGCAAGATCGCATGAAGGACATCCCATATGCGTCTGCTATAGGATCCATCATGAATGCGATGATATGCACTAGACTGGACATGTCATGCGTGTTAAGCATGACAAGTAGATATCAACAGAATCCGTGTAACACCCATTGGATAGCTGTTGAAAGTATATTGGAAAACCTTAGGAGGACTAAGGATATGTTTCTAATATACGGATCTGATGAAGAGGAACTAGTTGTAAAGGGTTACACGAATGCTAGTTTCCAAACTGATCGAGATGATTCTCGATAACAATCGGGGTACGTCTCCATTATGAATAGGGTAGCATTGTCCACTACAGAATTTGAATACATAGCCGCCTCATTAGCATCTTGGGAAGCTGCATGGATAAAAAGGTTTATCACCAATCTAAGGATGGTCTCTACCATTCAAGACCCCTTAGAAATCTTTTGTCATGACGAGGGTGCGATTGTTCAAATCAAGGAACCCCGTGCACATCAAAAGATTAGGTACAATGAGCGGAAATGCAACTACATAAGGGATGAAGTTGAAAAGGGAAAGATATGTATTCGCAAAGTTCACTTTGATCAAAACATTGCGGATCCACTCACGAAGCTCCTTGAAAGGGCAAAGCATGAAAGTCATACTTGTGCCTTAGGACTTCGATATTCTAGTGATTGGAATTAATCTGTTTAGTATTAATATTATTAATATGGAACAATTGTAATACTTAACTTATCTATGTATTTATGATATTTTAAGTGATGTTCCTTTTAGCATGTTTACATCCATGAATAATTTTATTATTCTAAATGTCCGTAGTCGGTCATACTTGTGGGAACAAATATGAATGTAAGACTATTATAAACTTGGATTGGTGGATATTCATAAGGCATGAATATAGAGCAATTGGTTGCTACCAAGGTTCATAGATATTTGTGGGATACAAATATTGGACTAACCCGCATCTCAAATTTTACTACATGGAATCTTATTGATTGATCATAAGTAAATTTGAGTAAAGGCGAATATCATTTGGTATCCTCTGACCTGAGATACATATTGGGTTTTGATATTCACCAAGTATTATACCTTGAGCAATTCTTCACTGTCCTGAAATAGTGGACAGTACATAAGGGTATGTTCAGGTATAACACGAGGTGTTTGTGAGAAACGTATGTAGTCAAGACGGAATTTGTTCCTCTTATTCGTTGAGAGTTAGATGTATAAGGCCTGATTAAGTTAAATCAACAAGGAATGATCATTCTGTGTCCTTGGATTTAACATGACATCTGTAAACAAAAGGATAGATGATTGATTCACCTAAATCATTTCAAGTAGAGTACTTGAAAGGGATGATGTTATTGAATGGCCATAAGTCATGCGTATTAAGGGTAGTAAACCGTTATTAGGCGTTATTTACTACTTGCATCAATCTTCTATGAATCTTGGGCAAGTGGGAGATTGTAGGATTCTATGTGCCCAAGACACTTAGAATATTGATGTGGTTAGTACGTTATGATCCAAGTCGGGTTATACCCAATAACAAGTTTAGCAAACACCAATTAATGTTTAATTGATGATATGATCATGCAATTAAATATTTACACCAAATTTAGAAAATGGGTTTTCTAAATAAGTTGCATATGAGATGGAACAACTTATTAGGATATTTTGTTCAAGAATATTACTTAGTGTTATTTAAGTTAGTTAGATAAAATTAAGTAATATGAAAGTGTATAAGTTATACAATTAAAAGTTAATTGTACAATTTATGAGGGACTAGTTTGTGAAAATTGCATGACAATGTTTAGTGGGTATCTTGCATGTTAGGCCATTGTTTGGCCGTCCCCTTCTCCCCACAATGATGTCTTCCACTTACTAGAAAGCAACAAAACTTTGACTACTAGTAAAGCTCTCAATATTCATCTCATATGACACATGCAAACAACAAGAATCACTCTCTCACACTCTCTAAAAACTCACGGGTTTTCTGCAGCAACAAAAGAGATTTTGAGCTGGGTTTTGAGGCTGAATAAGAAGGTCTTTTCAGCAAGAAACAAGAGAGATTTGATGATTCTCATTTGCATGAAACACAACACTTGTAAAACTAAACAAAAGGGTTCTCTCTCTCTCTAAAACCTACGGGTTTTCTGTAGCAGAAAAGAGGGTTTTGAGAAGTTTTTTCAAGTTGTTCTTGGTGTAGTTTCTTCCTAACAAGAAGGTGTGTTTGCAAAGAGCTTGGGGTATACTAGCTTGAGGACTTCTATCCTTGAAGTCTTGGCTGCATTTTGGACATCTCTACCTTCACCAAACATCTCTTTTGGTCGAGTTCTTGCTGCTGCAGTAAGGTAGAATCACAGCTCTATGTAGCTGTGATTTTATGTAGTTTTACATGTCATATAGCTTGTCCATTCACATATTAAAGATCCTATTGTTTTGGGTTTTTGTTTTCATCTTAAAACAACATTTAGAGCATGAATTTTTCAGATTATAAACATGTTATAATCCATCACCTCCGCTGCGTTTTTCAGAATGTTTAAAAGGTTAAACATGGATTTTGTGTTCTAGTAAACCCAACACACAATCCACGTACCCAAGATAACTAGTCCTTCCTCTAATCAAGGTATATCTAAAGCAATAAACCCTGATTCAATATACTTATTCTCAAACAGGCCCTCATGTGATTGAACACTTATGCGAATGAGCAATCATGCGACTGGACTTATGCGAATGAACCATGCGACTGAACCTTCAGTCGTACGACTAGCCGTTCATTCGCACGATTGAGTTCTCATTCGTATCTAGTGTTCGCTCGTCTTCATTCGGTCTTCCAACCAGGCGACTGGGTTTCAATCGCACGACTGAACCTCCATTAGCACTCAGTCGCCCGATTAAACTCTCATTCGTGCGATTGAGCCATGCGATTGAGCCCATTCGCCTGAAACGAATCAGCAGCTGTGTTCTTGACGTTTTTTATCCAAACTCACTAAAATTTGAGTTTTAGCCATCCAAATCATACCATATTCAAAACAAATCTTATACACATCGTTTATAATGGTTTTGGATCATTATTTCATCAAAACTTCACAAAAATTAGATTTGAATTCCTGGATTTTAAATTCAGAAATAAACCAGACCAATTTACTAATTTAAACAGGTTATTGGATCAAATTCAATCATACACACAGCTTATAACATCTCCGGATTAATCCGTGATGTTCAAAACTTACCAAAACGGAGTTCCGCCTAATCAATTTCATGAGAGCAGGGTTTTGGGTGTGAAGGGGACAAGGGAACATAATAGATGCAGATAGAGATCTACCCTTAAACCCCTGCACCGCCCCATTTATCCATACACTCAACTTAACCGCCTCACCTTCAGTCGCACGATTGAACCATTCGCACTACTGAATCGTGCGACTGAAGCTCATGCTCCTACTATTCGTACGACTGAGCCTCAATCGCACATAAGGGGTGCGACTGAAGTTCATTCGCACATAACTTATGCGACTAAACACTTAAACACTCAAACACCTCAACTTAATTTAATTAATTATAACTATAATATAATTTACAAGTCCGGATTTAGAAACCGGATGTTACAACAATACACTTCAAGAAAACCCTGAAATGAAGCTGCTGAAAACCCTCTTGTTCTTGCTAAAACCGTAGCTAGAGAGAGTGAGTGAGAGCTGAAGTTGTGTTGTTAGTTGCATGCTTGAATCATATTCATGGAGTGCATGATCTTCACACCAAGAACAACATGAAATCAGCTCAAGACAGCACAAGAAACCCTCTATTGTTGCTGCTGCATTCGTAAGATGAGAGAGAGATTGAGAGCTGAATTATGTTGTCTTGCATGTGTTATATGAGAAAAAGAGAGAGCCACTTCTAGTTTATTCAACCATGCATTTGTGTCTTCAAGAGAATCTCATAGTGGAGCATCATGAGCATGCATGTTTTGTGTTCTTATCAAGACAAGAGCACTATATTATGTGCATGTGAAAGGGACGGCCAAACATGGCTGAAAAATGGTTTTACATTTCTTTTCTTAATATCAAATATTAAGATTTAACACACACACATATATTGTCTAGTCTTGTAACTAGTTTATGCAATTAACCATTTAATTGTATAAGTAGTATACTCTCATTATTATTTGGTGTTATACAACTAATTTAAATAACACTTTAAATAATATCATTGAACAAAATATCCTAATAAATTGTTCCATCTCATATGCAACTTATTTAGAAAACCCATTTTCTAAATTGGTGTAAATATTTAATTGCATGATCATATCATCAATTAAATATTAATTGGTGTTTGCTAAGCTTGTTATTGGGTATAACCCGACTTGGATCATAACGTACTAACCACATCAATATTCTAAGTGTCTCGGGCACATAGAATCCTACAGAAAACACCCAAACAACTTCAAAACTCAGCTCAAAATCCTGCTGTTTCCTGCTGCTGAAACCGTGACTTTTGAGAGAGAATTAGAGAGTTTTTAGCTGTAGTTGCATGTATGTCTTATGAGAAAGGAGAGAGCTGAATTTAGACTAGTTAGTGGAGGAAACAACATGCATGTGATTGTTCTTTCCTATGCCAAGATAGTGGGGTGACAAGCATGCTTGTCTTGTCTTCCACTCAAGGGAATCAAGGCATCAAAAGAAAACACAACACATGCACATGCATGCTACATGGGACGTTTTCTTGTTAAAAAAAGAAAGTTTTTTCTTTTAATTAAACATACACACACATGTCTAGTCTTGTAACAATTAACCATTTAATTGTATAAGTAGTATACTCTCATTATTATTTGGTGTTATACAACTAATTTAAATAACACTTTAAATAATATTATTGAACAAAATATCCTAATAAATTGTTCCATCTCATATGCAACTTATTTAGAAAAACCATTTTCTAAATTGGTGTAAATATTTAATTGTATGATCATATCATCAATTAAATATTAATTGGTGTTTGCTAAGCTTGTTATTGGGTATAACCCGACATGGATCATAACGTACTAACCACATCAATATTCTAAGTGTCATGGGCATATAGAATCCTACAATCTCCCACTTGCCCAAGATTCATAGAAGATTGATGCAAGCAGTAAATACCGCCTAACAACGGTTTACTACCCTTAATACGCATGACTTATGGCCATTCGATAACATCATCCCATTCAAGTACCCTACTTGAAATGATTTAGGTGAATCAATCATCTATCCTTTTGTCACATATGTCATGTTAAATCCAAGGACACAGAATGATCATTCCTTGTTGATTTAACTTAATCAGGCCTTAGACATCTAACTCTCAACGAATATGAGGAACAAATTCCATCTTGACTATATATGTTTCTCACAAACACCTCGTGTTATACCTGAACATACCCTTATGAACTGTCCACTATTTCAGGATAGTGAAGAATTAGCTCAAGGTATAATACTTGGTGAATATCAAAACCCAATATGTATCTCAGGTCGGAGGATAACAAATGATATTCGCCTTTACTCAAATTTACTTATGATCAATCGATAAGATTGCATGTAGTAAAATTTGAGATGCGGGTTAGTCCAATATTTATATCCCACAAATATCTATTGTAACACCCGGAAAATTGACTAAGCAAGTCAAACAATAGTAATCGGCTTAGACGAGACCATTTAATAAAAATAGGATGGTTATGGGTGTTAGACCGAGTTAACCCTTCGAGTCATGAGCTTGACGGGTTTAAGGTCCCGGGAACGCCTGATGTATATATAGACGGATCAGCTTGACGTGTTTAAGGTCCCGGGAACGCCTGATGTATATATAGACGGATCAGCTAAGCAACTCTCATTTGCACTCAACACCCAGTTTCTAGAGAGAGTGTGTAGAGAGAGAGAGAAAGTGTCGATTTGAGGCTCGGTTGATCAAGAAATCGAAGATTGGTGTTCGTGGGCTTCCAAACAACAAGAATCTAGGTAAGAAACATCATCTAATTGTTCCTTTTGATGAAAACCCGGATTCTAGTTTTGGGGTTTTCGAAAGTGGCAAGAATCGCCCAAAAACTCACGTTTTTATGTAAGAAAACATGTAAATGCTTAGATATAGCTTCCTGGATGATAACCCAAGGTTTTGGGTGTAAAAGATTGAAGTTTTGGGTTAAAATGGGCTGATTCGTGATTTTCAGATCGTTCTGCGAATTTAAGCATTCATCCAGCGAATTTATAGATTCGTCCAGCGAAACTAAGAGAAGACCCAGCGAAACTACAGTTTCGCTGGGGCGAAACTACAGTTTCGTGGATAAGTTTGCTGACAATGCTATCCAATGAAAGTTGGGCGAAACTGGCAGCGAAACTGCCAGCGAACCTGCCAGCGAATCTACCAGAGAAATTGCTGGCGAAACTTGCAGCGAAACTGCTGATCGCCTAGCAAAACTGTGGGCGAAACTAGCAGCGAAACTGCTGGTCACTCAGCGAAATTAGCAGCGAAATTAAGCAGAAATTAACTCCTTTGAGTGTTAACTTATCTGCAGGTGGGGTAGTGCAACCCTCTCTTTTAAAGCTTGATTGAGAAGCTACTCATCAAGTACAGGTGAGTTACTAGAACCCCTCTTTTACTGATTTTAAATTGTTTTGGGCTATTATACATACCAAGTAAACGTTTTCAAGTGAAACCGTGGGTTTATAGTTGTATGTTCGAAAGTAATATGCGTATGTATGTTTTAGAGTTGGACTATGGCTAAGAAATGTATGTTAGGATGTTTTAGGTGCCATAGTATGATAGATCCATGTTTGGGCAGTATTAGAAAGCTTTCAGAAAAGTCCCATGCAACCACTTTGGACTTAGGATTTTCTAAGTGGTGTTAAGTGGTAGAATAGAGAGATAGGTCCTGTTATGATGTGATGGCCTATGCTTGATGTGTGCATTGATGATGTGATGAAGTTTATGATTTGTATGTGTGTGAGTGATATGTTATATTCCTTCGTTAAAGTGTTTTTAAAACGTACGTATTATGTTTTATAATACATAATGTATGACTTTACGGGATAAGATGAATGAAAATAGATTAATGAACGTAAAGTATTATGTAACGAAGGGAAAGATAATGATAAAGTACAAATGAACGAATACGATAAAGTACGAAACGAACGAACATATGGAATAATGAATGGACGAAAGGCTTGCAAGCAAGTGTATGAGGTGAGCGACTCTGTGTCGCAACAGACTCGAAAGAGGTCCGTGTCGCGTACAACGGTATTGCAGGAGACGGGATCTAGATGAATGAGAGTAAGATTGGCTTGCAAGCAGAAGGAAAAGAGGATCACGACTCATGGAGAGTTGTTAGCTCAACTGTGTGTGTGTTTTATAGCGTGCGATCTTGGCTAACCTTTAAAGGGACATAGACACAGTGGGAGTTCAGTATTGGTAACTGCTCCGATACGTGCGATGTGGTATTTATTGTGTGCTATGTAGCGTGCGATTTTGGCCTACCTCATGTGGATTATGTAGCGTGCGATTTTGGCTAACCCATGAGATGGCGTGCGATTATGGCTAAACTCCCAGAGAGTTCTCACACACAGGGAGAGTTGGTCTTAGTGACAACTTTATTGGTGCTAATTGCACGAGATGAGATATTGAGGTGAGCAACTTCGTGTTGCAACAGACTCGAATGAGTAATGAAAAGTAAAGAGCAAAGAAATGAATGAATGAACAAACGATGACGAAGATAATAATAACAATTATTATCTGTATGTATGTATGATGTATGCTCACGAACGAAATACCATAATAAGAACGAAACGGGATCCTTGTCATTTGACCTCAGTAATCATGGTTGTGTGCCATGAAGAGGGTAAAGCCTGATGGGATCTAAATAAGAAATGAATGACAATGATGTACGATGAATGAACGAAAGTTAATGAATGCAACGAAAGATAATAATGATATTATGTGTACGTATGATGTGAGCATGTACGAATGATGTGTGAGCATGTACGAAAGTATAGTACGATTTGAAAGAAAGTAAAGTACGGTTTTAACGAAAGTAAAGTATTTTATTATAAAAAAAACTAGAACTCACTCAGCGTCGCTGACTTTTGTATGCATGATAGTTGGCAGGTATTTGGTTGATGCTGAGGAGTTGCAGGCATGGATACATAAGCTACTGGGAGCGTTTTGAGGCTGGCATCCATATTTTGACATGTCATAGTATCTTGAGAGGAAAGAATGTTGCAATGTAATAAAATGACATGTTTTAGTTACTAATGAATGTTTTTAAATTCCGCTGCAAAGTAAATATGTGTTTTAAAATGTTTTATGTACGATGAACGACCAACTGTGAGGTGCCCGAGAACGGGGCCTTACATCTATGAACCTTGGTAACAACCCATTGCTCTATATTCATCCTTATGAATATCAACCAATCCAAGTTCATAATAATCTTACCCTCACACTTGTTCCTATAAGTATGAACGACTACGGACATTTAGAGTAAATAATTTACTCATGGATTAAACATGCTAAATTGGAACATTAATTGAAACATTATAACCAAATAATTTTACTCAAATAATAAAGAGTTCCACATATTCAAATACAAAATTTGATCAAGTCCAATCACTAGAATATCAAAGTCCAAAGGCACAAGTGTGACTTTCATGCTTTGACCTATCTAGGAGCTTCGTGAATAGATCCGCAATGTTTTGATCGGTATGAACTTTGCGAATACATATCTTCCCCTTTTCAACTTCATCCCTTATGTAGTTGAACCTCCGTTCAATGTGCCGAGTCTTTTGATGAGCATGAGGTTCCTTGATTTGAGCAATCGCACCTTCGTTGTCACAAAAGATCTCTAGGGGGTCTTGAATGGTCGCAACAACCCCTAGATCAGCAATGAACTTCCTAAGCCACGCAGCTTCATGAGCTGCCAATGAAGCGGCGATGTATTTTGATTCTTTTATAGATAGTGCCACTACATCTTGCTTTGAGCTCTTCCAAGAGACTGCACCTCCTTTCATAATGAAGACATATCCCGACTGTGATCGAGAATCATCTCGATCAGCTTGGAAACTCGCATCCATATACCCTTTACAACGAGCTCTTCCTCACCAGATCCATATATTAAGAACATATCCTTAGTGTTTCTAAGGTATTTCAAAATACTCTTAATAGCCATCCAATGACTATTACCAGGATTCTGTTGATATCTACTTGTCATGCTTAGAGCACATGACACGTCCGGCCTAGTACTTATCATTGCATACATGATGGATCCTATAGCAGATGCATATGGGACTCCATTCATTCTTTCTTGTTCAACCTTTGAACTAGGGCATTGAGATGAGCTCAATATAGTCCCCTTTTGAATAGGTACCAAGCCTTTCTTAGAATTCTCCATCTTGAACCTTTTCAAGATCTTTTCAATGTATGTACTTTGGTTTAAACCTATTAACCGCCTTGATCTATCCCTATAGATCTTTATTCCCAAAATATAGGTGGCCTCACCAAGATCCTTAATTGAAAAACAGCTTCCAAGCCAGGTTTTTACACCTTCCAAGGTTGGAATGTCGTTTCCAATTAGTAGAAAGGCATCGACATATAATACAAGGAAAGTAATAATGCTCCCACTACCTTTCTTATATACACAAGCTTTATCAGCATTTTTGCTGAAGCCAAATTTCTTTACTTCATCATCAAAACGGTGATTCCAACTTCTTGACGTTTGTTTCAATCCATAGATTGATTTCTTTAACTTGCATACCTTGTTAGGATGTTTTGGATAGACAAAACCTTCAGGCTATTTCATATGGACATCTTCCTCAAGATATCCATTTAGAAAAGCGGTTTTGACATCCATTTGCCAAATCTCATAGTTATAATATGCTGCTATGGCAAACAATATCCTGATAGACTTTAGCATTGCCACAGGCAAAAAGGTTTCATCATAATCAACCCCTTGAGTTTGAGTGAAACCTTTTGCTACAAGTCTAGCTTTATAGGTATCCAAGTTTCCATGCATATCGGTTTTCTTCTTGAAAACCCACTTACTTCCAACTATCTTGGACTTAAGAGGTGGTGTAACCAATTCCCAAACTTGGTTATCATACATGGATTGCACCTCAACGTTCAGGGCTTCTTGTCATTTGTAAAAATCAGGTTTTGACATTGCCTCATGGTATGTGGTCGGTTCATCCGAATCTACCACATAGCATCCATCCATTAAAAATCCATATCTCTCAGGAGGAACACTAATTCTACCAGATTTGCGAACGTTTTGTGTATCTTGATCATCCACATGATCATTCTCAACATCCTCATGTTGATTGCTAGTATCAACCAATTGTGTATCATCTTGTGAGTCTTGAACCTCTTCAAGTTCCACTGCTCTTCTACTAGTTTCTTCCGAAAGAAACTTAGTTTCCAAGAACTCTGCCTTTCGAGCAATAAACACTTTCTATTCTGTCGGATCATAGAAATAATATCCAATACAATCTCTAGGATATCCAATAAAGATACACTTTGTGGATCGGGCTTCTAGTTTGTTTTGAGTGTATTGCTTAGGATAAGCATCACACCCCCAAACTTTTAAATATGATAATGATGGAACCCTTCCATGCCATACTTCAAAAGGTGTCCTTTCCACTTTCTTGGTTGGGGCCATATTAAAAATACGGGCCGCGGAGAGCAACGCGAAACCCCAAAATGATAGAGGTAGTGTACTTCTATCCATCATAGATCGAACCATATCCAGTAGAATCCGATTCCTCCTCTCAGACACACCATTATGTTGTGGTGTTCCAGGTGGAGTAAGTTGTGAGACTATCCCACAACTTCTAAGATACTCTTGAAGTTCACTACTTAGGTATTCACCTCCTCTATCTGTACGAAGAATCTTGACCGTTTTGTTGAGTTGATTTTCTACTTCATTCTTGAAGATTTTAAACATTTCAAAAGATTAATGTTTGTGTCTTATCAAGTACACATACCCATATCGACTATAGTCATCGGTAAAGGTCATGAAGTATTTTTCACCATTCCTAGTTATTGGTTTAAAAGGTACACATACATCCGAATGTATGATTCCTAATAAATCCTTTGCCCTTTCATTAGTCCCACTAAATGGGGCCTTTGTCATTTTGCCTTGTAAACAAGACTCGCATACATCAAATGAATCATTTTCATTAGTTTTTAAAAGACCATTCTTTTGGAGTTTTTGCATTTGATTCTTGTTTATGTGACCAAGGCGACAATGCCAAAGATAGGAATCACTCAAATCTAATTTGAGCCTTTTGGTGGTTGCTTGGTATATTGAGCTATCATATGTTGTGTTTTCATGAATCAATTCATAAATCCCATTACAAGGTATAGCCTTAAAACAAAACATATGATTTAAAGAAACATGAATATCATTGTCAACAAACTTGAATTCATAATCACATTGTCTTAAACGGGAAACATAAATAATGTTCCTAGTCAAACTAGGAGCATACAAAGCTGATGGGTTTGTTAGAACATAAAATCATAGTTTAACCGTTTAATCTTTCAGAAAACGCAGCGGATATATATAGCTTTAAAACCGATTTTTTAGCTGAAAGTTATGTTCTTTAATGACCATACAAGTGTACAAAACAAACCCATAATCAAAGGATCATATATGTGATTGAAACAAGCTATGAACAATACACAAATGTACATAAAATCACAGCCATTTGAAGCTGTGATTTGCTACCTTTCTGCAGCAGAAAAGTCGACTAAGATGAGAAGTTTTAGATGCTTGAAACGGCCAAGAACTCAAGTGTAGAGGTCCTCAAGTGTCTATACCCCAAGCTACTTTGCAAACCACCTTCTTGTTAGGAAGAAGACACCAAAACAACACAAAACTCAGCTCCAAAAACCCTGAAATGTTGCTGCTTGAATCCGTAGCTAGAGAGAGGAAGAGGAGAGTGTTTTGTTGTTGTGTTGCATGTGTGATTTGAATGAGAAGGATGGAGAGTATTTCTAGTTAGTGGAACTAGTTCATGAGCATGTGTGTGTATTAATCAATGTTAACTTGGTGGAACACAAAGGGCATGGGCATGCATGTGTTTGTCTTACCAAGAGAATAACAGACCAAAAGAAAAACACATACACACATGCATGGTTTCATGGTGGACGGCCTCATAGGCTGAATTTAAGTGTTTTTCTTTTTTTTTCTTTTGATTAATATTTGAGTTTTATAAAATAGGTGATCAGATTTTATAAAAGTCAAATACTAACACACACATATATTGTCTAGTCTTGTAACTAGTTTATGCAATTAACCATTTAATTGTCTAAGTAGTATACTCTCATCATATATTTGGTGTTATACAACTAATTTAAATAACACTTCAAATAATATCATTGAACAAAATATCCTAATAAATTGTTCCATCTCATATGCAACTTATTTAGAAAACCCATTTTCTAAATTGGTGTAAATATTTAATTGCATGATCATATCATCAATTAAATATTATTGGTGTTTGCTAAGCTTGTTATTGGGTATAACCCGACTTGGATCATAACGTACTAACCACATCAATATTCTAAGTGTCTTGGGCATATAGAATCCTAAAAAAAACATTCTTTAAAATAAGTTCCAAACCACTTGGAAGCTTCAAAATGTAGTCTCCTTGGGCTTCCATGTGTACCTTTGCACCATTCCCCATGAAGAGACTAATTTCCCCTTTTGCATAATGCTCACTTCTTTTGAACCCCTGCAACAAATTGCAAATATGAGTTCCACATCTGGTATCTAGTACACATGTGTTAGAAGAAATAATATTTAGCTCAACATGTATCATAAAGATTGTACCTGAGGTTTGCCCCGCATCCCTCTTTGATCTCAATGCTTTGGGATAGACCGGACAATTGCGTTTCCAATGTCCTACCTCACCACACTCAAAACATGGGTCATTATGAGCAACCTTGTGCTTCTTTTCTTTTGGTTTGGGCGGTTCCATTTTTGCTTTACACTTACCCTTCCCTTTGACGTGCCCCTTCCCTCTTGCAACACTTGCCCTAGGGTCGGGGAGGTGCCTCTTCCTACTACCTCCTTCATTGATGGTAAGGACCGGTAGAACCTTTCTACCCATGCCCGCCTCGGCCGTTTTGAGCATTGAGTGAAGCTCACCAATGCTCTTGTCCCATCCATTCATGTTATAGTTCATAACAAAGCTATCAAACTTCTTGGATAGAGAGTTGAGGATCAAATCCGTTGTCAACTCATTGGACGCACGACAGTTAAGCCTTTCGAGGTGATCAATGTGGCTCTTCATCTTAAGAACGTAAGATGACGCCGATTGGGTCTCGTCCATCCGACATGCATGGAGTGCTCGAACCGTTTCGAAGCGCTCCACCCTTGATTGTTGTTGGAACATTTCCTTCAACTGGGTGATCATGTCATAGGCATTGTGGTTCTCAAAGTCCTTTTGTAAATCAGGAATCATACTTGCTAGCATGAGACATGCGACTTGCACAGAGTCCTCGGTGTACTTGACCCACTCGGCAAAGGCCTCAACGTCATTTTCATCGGTTTGATCGGGAATGGGATCGTCTAACACATAGGACTTCTTTTCTTGCTTGAGAACGATTCTCAAGTTTCGGTACCAATCCCTGAAGTTCCCATGGTTTAGACATTCCTTTTCAAGGATTGTTCTTAGTGATAGGTTATGGACGGTCGGGTTTGTGTTGTTGTTGTTTGTGGCCATTCTACAAAATTAATAAAGTTCTTATTAGTATTTCTGAAAAATTACATTTTAATCATTAATACCCTTTATGTCTCATAGACAATTAATAATTAAAATCTAGAATCCAACGTTACATTTAAATACCGGTTAGGTGACCTTTATCCCTTTATTAAAATTAACAAGGTAGTCAACGTTTGACAATTGTAAGCTATTACAATTTCTAGTGTATGGGATCGGTTAAACATCTTATGTTTGTTTGGCATGTTTATCCCATCAACACCCTTTGTACGTCATGCTTCGGTGATCCTAATGCATGATTTCCAAATTAGGTCGTCCTACTTAGACACACGTGTGGATTTGCTAATATTAGTGGTTAGGTGACCTTTATCCCATAAATATGGCAAACCCACCTCAAACTCATAAGTTCCCTCTAATGTGGTTAGGTGACCTTTATCCCACATCAAGTTCTCAAATGATTCGAGTGTTGTATAAGAGGATGGTGTTTGACTTATTTTAAAAGGGATTTGAATATTTAGAGGTTTCATAATTCTAGTTTAGAAAACTCTATGTACTTGTATTTGT
The DNA here is from genome assembly GCA_024085815.1 of Flaveria linearis. Lineage (NCBI taxonomy): Eukaryota > Viridiplantae > Streptophyta > Magnoliopsida > Asterales > Asteraceae > Flaveria > Flaveria linearis. Next base: position 9,762,210 of record CM044012.1, on the reverse strand, counting down.
ATGCTTTCAAATACAAGATACCCTATGGTTCTTTCAATAAAACCCATTTTATTATAAATCATTAATCCTTTTTAATAACCTTTTATTAATTTTTAATGATTAAGAACCATCAATTTTCAGCTTGTTAAGTTTGTTAATGAGTTTGTAATATATGTCTAAATATCAACCAAACCATCAAACAACAAACATTCAAACAAGCATAAACATATAAACATGAGTGCATAACCATAGCTACTAAGTTGACAACACTTGTTTTCCATCACAAGTGTTGTCATAAGGTCTTTCTTAAGGGATTGTAATGACACATTTTATGTGTCCATGGACTCCCACTTGAATCCATATCCAAATACTTCAACGCCCATGTCTTTGATGTCCATCTTTGGGTCTTGATCTTGTGCATCTTCCTTTTACAAAAATTATATCCTAATACATTTTTCTAATAAAATAAATGCACCTAATCTATTTATTACATAATCAAATGAATAAATAATTACAACCCAAATAATAAACATAAAATTACAACCCAATTGAATGAATAAAACAACCATTCCATTCATCCAAATCAAAAGGCCAAATGCTAGGTTATGCACACTAACATATGAACAATCATAAATATTATTCAATAAACAAAATAAACCCCACCAAACCCCAAATTTTTAGCCAACATAAACTGAAAATTAGGGTTTGTTTAACCAATTGACATTCCTATCTTTCAAAGTTTAATCATAAGCATGAAGATATAACTTTGAAAGACTTGGGGTTTATTAAATCAATCAAAATCAGCCCCTAATTAGTTGATTAACATCCTTTAAAACGATTTTTAAAGGGTAAGAACAAGCAAGCTATCCACATAACCGACTCTTGATGCCATTGTAGGGTTTGTTAGAACAAAAAATCATAGTTTAACCTCTTAAACTTTCTGAAAACGCAGCGGAAGTTTAGCATTATAACCTTGTTTATAAGCTGAAAAATATGTTCATTAGATGATCATATTAATGTATAAAACAAACCCAAAGAACAAAGGATCATTTATGTGAATAAGCAAGCTATGAAAATATGTAAAACTACATAAAATCACAGCTTCATTGAGCTGTGAAACTACCTTACTACAGCAGCAAAAAGTCGACCAAGGAAAGGTTGAATGATATCCAAAATTCAGCCAAGACTTCAAGGATAGAGGTCCTCAAGCTAGTATACCCCAAGCTAATTGCAAACACCTCTTCTTGCTAGGTAGAAAACACCAAAACAACTTCAAAACTCAGCTCAAAATCCTGCTGTTTACTGCTGCTGAAACCATGACTTTTGAGAGAGAATTAGAGAGTTTTTAGTTGTAGTTGCATGTATGTCTTATGAGAAAGGAGAGAGCTGAATTTAGACTAGTTAGTGGAGGAAACAACATGCATGTGATTGTTCTTTCCTAAGCCATGATAGTGGAGTGACAAGCATGCTTGTCTTGTCTTCCACTCAAGGGAATCAAGGCATCAAAAGAAAACACAACACATGCACATACATGCTACATGGGACGGTTTCTTGTTAAAAAAAGAAAGTTTTTTTCTTTTAATTAAACATACACACACATGTCTAGTCTTGTAACAATTAACCATTTAATTGTATAAGTAGTATACTCTCATTATTGTTTGGTGTTATACAACTAATTTAAATAACACTTCGAATAATATTATTGAACAAAATATCCTAATAAATTGTTCCATCTCATATGCAACTTATTTAGAAAACCCATTTTCTAAATTGGTGTAAATATTTAATTGTATGATCATATCATCAATTAAATATTAATTGGTGTTTGCTAAGCTTGTTATTGGGTATAACCCGACTTGGATCATTACGTACTAACCACATCAATATTCTAAGTGTCTTGGGCACATAGAATCCTACAAAATAACTGTTTACAAATATCGACAACCCATTTGGGATCAACATAAAGTCTGATACGTGTATGCCTGCTTGTGTGTGTCACCCACGACCGAACCAATGCGACCCGACCCGACTAAACATTTCTATTAACATTGGACACAACATTTAACACTTAACATAACTGTCAATAGGTGTTTGACAGTCCATTGTAAACCACACTTGGGAGGCTCTCATCCAACATACTTACTACATAATCTGTGAGTCTTCATGGCCCCTATTTTACTCTCTTTCCTTCTGGGGGAGAAAACATGCAAACAGATTTACATAAATGGTTGTAGTATTATTGATATCGCTTGTTACGTTAGTGCAAACACACATAACAGTCCTGACACTCTCGAACCGTTAGTAATGAGATTAGCGAGGTAATTCTGAGTAGTACTACTGGGTCTGACAAACCCCGCCCGGGCTAGTCGCGCTAGCTTGATTGGAGGTCAAACAGGTGCATTATTGACCTAACATTTGTCACGGTCTGGTGAGACGTGACGGGGATACAACAAACATATACGACGCAAACAGTCAGCTTCGGTTCGAAACGCTTAGTAACATGAACATAGGCTAGCTACTTAACGATATGCTCTATATACTAAACCATTGAAACGCTTTCGAACACATTTCTTGTTGATTAAACCTGTGAACTCATGAAATTTATGTTGACACATTTTAGCATGTTTTCTCAGGTCACAGGAACGCATAAGCTCATGATGCACGCTACAGGAAACGCACTCAGGACATGCATTCATCTATTTTATTTTCTGCATTGAACATTTTGTCTAGACTTTGCTCTTGTAACTGTCATGTAATGGAATTACAAATCATGTATACGCTTCCGCACTGTTGTCAACTTTGTTTATGTTCTTCTGAATGAAGTCAAATGTTTATTTTAAATTCATATAGCGTCGTTCGATATAACTGTGTCTGAGATCCTGGTATGTCACAGGCCTAACGGTAAAAACCCCGTTCGTGGAAATTGAGGGTGTGACATCAACGTTCATGGCATCAAGCCATTTGTCACAATCCGAATTGGACACTACATTATGGTATGTGGTTGGTTCATCTAAATCTATCACATAACATCCATCGATGAAAAATCCGTATCTTTCAGGTGGATTACTAGTTCTACCACTTCTACGAACGTCTTGTGTGTATTGATCAACCCCTTGATCATCCTCAACATCCTCATGTTGAGTGCTAGTTTTAACCAAACGTGCATCGGGTTGTGGTTCTTGATCCTCTTCAAGATCCACTGTTCTACCGCCAGCTCCTTCCATAAGGAACTTTGCTTCTAAGAACTCACCCTTTCTGGCAACAAACACCTTTTGTTCCAGTGGATCATAGAAATAATATCCTATAGAATCTATAAGATATCCAACAAAGATACACTTGGTGGATCGGACTTCCAATTTGTTTAGGGTGGGAGTCTTAACATAAGCCTCACATCCCCAGACCCTTAAGTATGATAGGGTTAGAACTCTTCCATGCCATATCTCAAAAGGTGTCCTTTCCACCTTTTTGGTTGGGGCCATATTTAGAATACGGGCCGCGGAGAGCAAAGCGAAACCCTAAAATGATAGAGGCAAAGTGCTTCTAGCCATCGTAGATCGGACCATATCCAATAATGTAACACCTATGAAAAATGACCCAATTGAAAACCTACAAATGTTATAAAACTCAATAAGAGTCTGAATTGAGTTGGGTTTATCAAAGAAAACTCAGAAAATGAAACTAGCCTTTTTAGGCCCAATAAGCCCAATGAGGGCCTGAACTTATAAAAAGGCCCATTTAAGGCCCAAATACACATTTAGGGACTAATTAAACAAGAAACCATGAAACAATGAATTATTAGGTGATTTGAAATAACTATGGAACGATCCAAGCTAAAAACAGATTCAGAACCCATGCCGGGTAAAATCCGGCAATTTACCGCGTACTATGTCTGAATTCCATCAGGAATTCTTATAAGGGCTTGTCATCCAATCTAAATCATTGTTAACCTCAACTAATACCATAAATAAGGCTCTCTAAAAGATTTTTCATCAATCATGCATAAACAACAGAATTTCGTAACTGAAACGCGAATACCGGTTTTCACCGGCATTTACTGATATCTGATACGTCAACCGAACCTCGTAACTCTGAAAATATTTATCTAATCATCATCTATTATCATAACATATTATAATTGATGAATGGTGTGATGCCCGGAATAACTGCGTTCCGAAACGCGACCGTGACGCGAACCGGGTTACAATCAGGTAAAACCCGAGAATTCATCAAATAAGCTTTAACGTGACTAACATTGGAAGTTAACGCTAAAAATATCATTTAAATACTTAATTACATATATTTTGATAGCAAAATGATAATATTAACGCCCATTCGAGGAAAACGCGTAAAACCGCTGAACGTGTTAAAGACGCGGTAATTTACAAACTCGTTGGTTATCCGGCATGTTTTAAATACATGATCTCGGAGCACTTATAACATTTTGCATAAATTAAAACTAACGAGAAACGTATTAAAACGTTACATGAAGAACTTAATCGAACGTGTTCTAACCGAATTCTTTTACGAACCCGTTCCATTTAACCACTAGTATATAAACAAACAATCTCCATTTTTAGGGTTTAAAGAAAAGTTAGGTCAAAGAGTGAAAGAGGGAGAGAGCCGGTCGCAGCTCCCTTCTCCCCCTCATCCCGGTGCAAACTCCGGTCGATTTCCGGCCATCCACGGCGATCTCCGGCGATTGCCCCACCTTCTTGACTCCTCTCTTCTTTCCGAACACGATGGAGGCGACGATTTCAACTGAAACGCAGTGGTGATGGTGTTGTAGGCCAGATTCAGAGGCGCTGCTTGTGCGGGGTGTGATTGGGGGCTATCACGATGGTGGCTTTTCTACTGATTGTAATGGTGACCACCGGTGAAGGTTACTGCGGTGGTCGTGGTTGTGGCGATCGGGCGTGGTTGCCGTGGTCGTGGTGTCGATGGTTACAGCTTCTCCGATGAACCCCACGGTGGCGAATGGTGGTGTTGTCGTGGTGTTCCCGCACCACTAACGATGGCGGTCAAGGTCGTGACGGGAACGGGGTGTCCGATGGTGGTCTGGACCCGCCCCACTGCTTTCCTTTCAGTAAGGTCCCCTAGAACCGATCTGCTCCATTCTTCCTTTGTTATCTTGGACTACAAACTGCAGATTGTTAAGATTTTGGGCTGCATGTGTAGATCTGTACCAGATCGAGGCTCGGGACAGTGGTTGTGATGGTGATGATTGTGGTAGCGGGATTGGTGATGGTTGGGACGGAGTGGTGATGGCTGCATGTGGTCGATGTTGGTGAAGGTGATAGCAGCAGGGGCTGTTCGTTGCGGTGATGGTTAGGCAGCAGGGGTGGTGATAGAGCAGCAGCCAGTGTGATGGTGGTTGTCGGTCACATTGGAGGTGGTTGTCGGGTCGATGGTGGCTGAACCGGTTATGGTGTGTTGACTGTTAGATTATAGGTGGTGGTGGTTTTGGCTGTTTAGTTTTGGTTGTGGACCTAGGCGACGATCGAAGCTGGTTGTCATTGTTGTCGGTCATGGTGATGGCTGCGAAACAGCAGTGATGGTGAGGTAATCTGTGGTTGTGGTTGTGTTGTTGTTTATTGTTGTTATTCCAGGTATATTTTGAGGCTGTTGATGGTAGTGTACTAGTGTGCATGTCGACTGTGTCGTGTTATTGTTGGTTGTGGATAATGATTGTGGCTCCGATGGTTAGTGGTGGTCGATGTCGACAGTCATGGTATGGCTGTGATGGTGGTTGTGGTTACGTAGGCTGTTAAAGTGGTTGTTTTGATAATGGTTATGGTGTTGATTGATAGATGGTGATAAGTGGATTTTGGGTGTGGTTGTCGGTGAGGATTCTAGCCAACTAGGAGGTTCTAGCAATGACAAAGTGGTTCATGGTGGACGGTGGCTGCATGTGGTGAATGGTGATGGTTAAACCTTAGTCAAAGCTGGTCAAACATGGTCAACGGAACGAGAACGCAATTGAATCCCGTCGTAAACGAGTGGGTTAGAATACATAACCGAGTGGAAGGTAATATCGCACGCGCAACGCATTGAAATTGAATTATAAATTGCATACGTGTTATTTGAGCTCTAATTAATTAGAGGATTAAATTATAAAATATGCTAATTATAAATGAAAATGAACGTCACTTGTTATAAATGTTTGATTTAAATGGATGGTTTGGATCCGAGATTTAAACAACAACGCTAGCTATTAGAAACCAATCTAGATAAGATATATGAAACATTATATTTTTGAGAAATGATTATAACATGTCATAGACGATACAAATAAGTATATATCGTGTAACATATAATCATACAAGACTTAGAGATGTAATTCATACAAATAACGATTTTACATTTGTATATTTATGCAATGAATATTAGGTTAACCGACATCTACACGTTTTATTTAAGATAAAAGACCTAAAACGCTATAATGATCTATCATCTTGTTGTTATTAATTGTTGGTCATCTCATTGTATTTTTGAAATAAATATTAACTGTAACACCCTTTTATATAAAATATTGTTAACTATCATCAATAATTAACATGATGGAACGTGAACATTATAAACATTGTTTGAAACATTATATATTACTTACATCGTTAATGCAAGTTATTTTTAAAGATTTGGAACCCATAATATAAATTGGTTTTTCTACATTATTTAAGCTAAGACTCAATTCTTGATTAAATGCATTAGTTAACCTAATGTACACAAGTTAATTCATGACAATTAACGAATACACAAGAAGCTAAGCTACATTAAGGATACTAATCACCAACTTAAATTTAACTAAAGAGCTCAACCGTACGCATGTAATAACATCATGCTAATTCTAAACGTGAATCTTATATGCTCTAGTTAGGATTGCTTTGTTGGTGATCATCACTTTTCTTTATCAAGCTCTGAAATTATATAAGGATACCAGGTGAATTCTCGTGTTCCCCCTTTTTACTTTTGTTTTGGGGATGAAGCATGCTCCTTTTAAACTGAAACTTTTATGTGTGATACTGTTTACTGTTTGGCATGATCTTTTGTTTTATGAACTATGATTATGCTTACTTGATGCTTGTATGTGGGACTTTTTGGATACCTCCTGATACTTTAGTCATAATCATTAATTCTTTTGTGAACCGCTTGTTCTTACGTGAATAGATCTATTTGGGGAATCCCCCACGCACCGTGGCTCCCGCTACAGGGAGGTACCCCACTGAGATCCTGAGGGGTCGTTTGTGGCATGTAACAGGTTTTGAGTAAGATACTATGGTGAACTGTAACACCAGAAAGTTTGACCTTTTGATGGGTTGTGCGACTGAGCCTCAGTCGCATGGAATAGATGCGACTGGAGGTTCGATCGCACGTTATTCGGCTGATTGAAGCTCAACCGTACGATTGGAGTTCAACCGCCCGAATGAAGGACGAACCGCATGGAACACATACGACTGGGGTCCAATCTCATGGTGTTCATGCGACTGAAGGTCCAGTCGCCCCTGGACCAGACGCGACTGAGGAGTACCTATAAAAGGGGAGCAGCTCTCATACTCCTCCCAACACTTATCATTTTCAGTCGGGAAGAGCAGAGAGCGACCGAGAGAAGAGAAAGAAAGAGGGAAAGTGCTGACCGAGCTCTGGATTTGTCGAGAAGCTAGCCAAATCAAAGCTCATCAACTTCTACCTGTTAATGTGAGTTCTAGAGCCCCTCATTTACATGTTTTCTAACGATTTTGGGGCTGGGAACACATAGAAACCCTATTTTTGAAATAGTGTAAGTTTGACCCGTTTGGGTAAATCTTGAGTAACGTGTTTATAGTAAGAATTAGGACTTGCTTATGCTTGTATGATGTCCTAGTATGAATCCCTGAGGCTTGGGAGGGTCGAATAGGGCTGAAAATGGGTTTATGATGAGTTTGGGGACAGGAGTTCGCGACTGCAGTTTATGAAGAACTCCAGTCGCTGCCCAGTTAGGGTTATGCGACTGAAGGGCCATTCGGCCGAATGAGGAATAGTTGATGTCCAATCGCACGATTGAGGCTCAGACGCGCGATTGAGCCTCAGTCGCACGATGGGCTATGCGATTGGGGGTTTCGGTCGCATAGGTCCAATCGCAGGGTATCTCAGTCGTACGGTTAAGAGTTAGTCGCATATAGCCCAGTCGTATAGTGTCTATTCGTGCGGAAGGAAGTTCAGTCGCACGATTGTATGCCCATTCGCATGACAGCCCAATCGCACGGTCCAGTCGCATGGAGGACATGCGACTAGGATAGGTTCAGTCGCCCATGAAGGGCTGATGTGAATGATGATGCTATGTATGATTACGTATGATGATGCTATGTAAGATGACGTAGGTATGATGCTATGTATGATGATGAATGTATGATGGATGTGTATGTTCCTTGTGATTGTGTATGTTTATCTTTCCGAAACTTTACGAATAACGAGAATGAATGAATGAAGTATTATGTAACGTAAAGTGAAAGATAACGAAAGAGGAACACGACGATGAATGCATGTATTAACGAATGAACGAAAAGAAGATGATGAAATACATGCATTAACGAACGAACGAATTAAGTCTTGCAGCATTGAATAACGCGATTGGTCCTTCTCTGTGATCGACCATGGTCATGGTACCTCTACCGCTTACCTCTAGTACCGTGGCATACGTTTTGTTGTTCATATGTTGACTTCGGCCAGGTAGCTAATAACGATCGGGGTGTAGCATATGGTATTGGTACAATTCACCTTTCAATGTGCAAGTAAGTATGAAACGGGATTCTTGTCATTCGACAACAGTAATCATAGCCGAGTGCTATGAAGTGGGTAAAGCCTGACAGAATCCATACGAGAAGTTAAAGATAACGATGTATAACGAATGATGAAGATAATAATGAATATTATCTCTGTGTACGTATGATGTATGAACGCATGTACGAAAGGATACTTTTAAATAAGTAAAAGTATGTTTTATTATAAAACTAGAACTCACTCAGCAACGCTGACGTTTTATGTGTTTTCCAGTTGGCAGGTAGTGTTGCTGAGGATGGCACGAGGCGACTACTCAGCTCTTTTGGGATGGCATTCACTTTTTGATTATGCTGCCACATCATGTGTTGTGGGCCCGTAATGCACGCAACACATCATGTTGCATGCAAGTGCAAGATTTCTTGATAATCCTGATAAACAGATTATTTAAGAAATCTTCTTTATGAAGAAAATATATTCTTGAATTTAATATCTTCTATTAGAGGTCACTGTTTAGGACCATTTTGTACACAGAGAAGATGAAATCTTTTGTAGTAAAGCTAGACAATGATGTAAAAGCTTTTATGATGAAATGAGAATGTATATTTTATTAATTCCGCTGCATTATTTCATTATGTTTACATTAAATGTATGTTTTACGTGTGATGACGACCAACCGTAAGGTGCCCGGGAACGGGGCCTTACAAGTTGGTATCAGAGCCAAAGTTTAAGTGAAACGGGTAAAATTTTAAAATAAACCTAAACTTAAACCGAAAATGGGACAGAAGGGAAGAGAATGCCATCTGAGTAGTTGCGTGCCATCAGGTATTTTTACTAAAGTTAATCATAATTACGTGCGCGTGATATGTGTTTATGTGTACTGTTAGACTTAGATACTAATGTAGTCAGGACAGGTAATGCTCGGGGTACGAAGAGTACAGTAAGTGGCTAATCACAACTGGCCACTGTAATTAGGGACTTACTATACTTAACATAAACTGAGCTATTTCCTTGAATGACCGTGTTGGTGTTTGAATCTTTCAGTGTGATAGAAGATGGTCGGTGGTAGATCATCTAAAGCTTCCCGTGGCGGTGGACGTGGTGCTGAACCGCGTAACACGCGAGGGAGGCATAGGACAGAGAAAGTAGTTCATAAGGAAGACGAGACTCCTCATCAGGAGGAGGAACGAAAGCGTGAATTTGAGGGCCTCGGTAAAAGAGGCAGTGGTCGAGGAAGTGCACCAGGTCATGCAGACGATCTTACCGTCTGTAGTGACCGAGGTGATAAAGGCAGTACGTGAAGATGATAGACTAGGAAGGAATCGGTCCTCAGATAGACAGCAACAGGCGGAAGCAGAAACAGTATTATCCGATGATGAAGAGGAAGAGGAGGAAGAGCAGGTACGGGAGACTGCCCGGGGTTGTAACTATGGGGCATTTATGAGATGCAAGCCCCCGACTTTTGATGGTTCTGGTACTGCTACTGATGCTCACCAATGGGTGATGGAAATTGAGGCTGTCCTCGATATTAGTGATTGCCAGGAGGACAAGAAGGTGAAGTTTGCTACCCACTCTTTCACAGGTCGGCTTTGTGCTGGTGGAACAATATAGTCCAAGCCGAGGGTAGCCGGGCTATAGGGAAGATGAAGTGGGCTGAGTTGAAAAGGCTGGTGATTGAGGAATTCAGTCCTCGTCGGGAAATGGACAGAGTTGAGAGAGAGTTCCTGCAGTTGGAGGCGGGACGATGACCCACCAACAATATACCACCAAGTTTAATGAATTGGCGCTGTTGGTGCCAGAGCAGGTGACGCCGGTGTCTCGAAAGATTAACCGGTATATTCAGGGGCTGCCAGCTGAAATTCGTTGGCACTTGATTTCTGCTCGACCAAGCACTTTCAGGTCGGCAGTGGATTTAGCGGGATGGTTATTTGATGAACGGGCTGCGTTGGTAAAGGCTGAGGGTAGCAAGAAGGGAAGTGGGGAGAAGAACTGGCAGGGGAAGAGATTTGGTCGGGGTGATACTTCGACGAGTAACAAGAAGGCGAGGGTGGATGACCACCGTGTGGTCGTGACTGGAGCTGGGGTGAGGAAGTGTGGTAAGTGTGGGAAGGAGCACTCAGGGGAGTGCAAATGGGGATCCAACCTCTGCTTTAAGTGTGGGAAGACAGGGCACATATCAAAGGATTGCCGGATGGGCAAGTGTTTCAACTGTGGGAAGGTGGTCATATGAGCAGGGACTGTAAGAAGCCGAGGGCTGAGGCTTCAGGGTAAAGAAGACGGGAAGTGAAGGTCCGAGAGCAAGCGCCAGGGCTTTCACAATGACGCAGGATGAGGCTAGGACGGACCCCGATGTAGTGTCCGGTACGTTTCTGGTGAACCAAACTCTAGCCTCTGTATTATTTGATTCGGGTGCCAGTAGGAGTTTTATTTCTGCTGCTTTTTGTGCTAAATTGCCCGTTAGTAGAGACGTGTGGATGTGCCGTTTGATGTAGAGACTGCTATAGGAAAACCACCAGGATTTCTGAGGTAATTGAGGGTTGCGATGTAGAACTGGAGGGTCACAAATTCCCAGTTAAACCATTTGCAATGACGTTAGGCGGTTTCGATTTGGTGCTTGGGATGGATTGGTTGGCAGATTTCGAGGCGAACATTGTGTGTCGCAAGAAGATGATCAGTTTGACAGCGCCCGACGGTAGTTCAGTGACAGTTTACGGGGATCGGGTTACTACGATTCCGAAGGTGATCTCAATGGCAGTGGCGAAGAAATGTATGAGGCGTGGATGTAACGCCTTTTTATGCTATGTAAAGGATGTAGAAAAGCCAACACCACAACTATCTGATGTTCTGGTTGTGTGTGAGTTCCCAGACGTGTTCCCGGAAGACTTATCGGGATTGCCACCTGACAGAGAAATCGAGTTCCAGATAGATCTGATACCAGGCGCCCAACCTGTTGCCAAAGCACCGTATCGATTGGCCCCGACAGAGATGAAAGAGTTGATGGAGCAGTTACAAGAGCTGCCGGATAAGGGGTTTATTAGACCGAGTATCTCACCTTGGGGTGCTCCGGTCCTGTTTGTAAAGAAGAAGGACGGTAGTATGAGGATGTGCATCGACTACCGCGAGCTGAATAAGCTGACAGTAAAGAACAGATACCCCTTGCCGAGGATCGACACTTGTTTGATCAACTTCAGGGTCTAGTTGGTTTTCGCGAATAGATCTTCGATCAGGCTACCATCAACTGAAGGTGAAGGAGCAGGATATCCCTAAACAGCTTTTCGTACGCGCTATGGTCACTATGAGTTCCTTGTCATGTCGTTTGGGTTGACCAATGCGCCAGCTGCTTTTATGGACCTGATGAACAGGGTGTGCCGGCCGATGTTGGATAAATCAGTGATTGTATTCATTGATGACATCTTGACTTATTCGAAGAGCGAGACTGAGCATGCCGGTCACATTCGCGAAGTTCTGGAGACATTGAGAAGGGAGAAGTTGTATGCTAAATTCTCCAAGTGCGCATTCTGGTTGCGTGAAGTTCAATTCTTGGGTCACGTGGTAAATCCGGACGGGATTATGGTCGATCCGGCGAAAGTGGAAGCAGTGATGCAATGGAAGTCTCCAAAGACGCCATCCGAGATCCGCAGTTTCTTGGGTTTGGCGGGTTACTACCGAAGGTTCATCCAAGACTTTTCCAAAATTGCTTCTCCACTGACAAAGTTGACCCGGAAGGATGTGAAATTTGTATGGGTCAAGCTCAAGAGAAGGCGTTTGAAGAACTGAAGACGAGATTGACCCAGGCTCCGGTTCTGTCACTACCCGAAGGAAGCGAAGATCTAGTGGTTTATTCTGATGCTTCTTATTCGGATTGGGATGCGTGTTGATGCAGAGGGGAAAGGTTATAGCTTATGCATCCCGGCAGTTGAAAGTTCATGAGGTTAATTACCCTACTCATGACTTGGAGCTAGCAGCTGTGGTTTTCACGTTGAAGATTTGGCGGCACTATTTGTACGGGACGAAGTGCACCATCTTCACGGACCACAAGAGCTTGAAGTACTTCTTCGAGCAAAAAGATCTGAATATGAGGCAACGGCGATGGTTGGAGCTTATAAAGGACTATGATCGTGAGATCCATTACCATCCGGGCAAAGCCAACGTGGTGGCGGATGCCCTTAGCCGAAAGGAGAGGCCCGAGCCAATTCGGGTGAAGGCGTACCAGCTAATCATGACCTCCGACGTGATGAAACAGGTCAAAGGGTTCCAAGATGAAGCTTTGAAAGACGAACATCTTAACTCTGAACGAATGAGAGGGCTGGTCGCAGAATTGGGTGAGAACGCAACGGGTGTTAGAACCCGGTTTGGGCGTATGTGGATTCCTCGTCTTGGGGATCTGCGAATGAAGATTATGGATGAAGCTCATAAGTCTCGATACTCCATTCATCCCGGTGCTACCAAGATGTACCAAGACATGAAGAAAGATTATTGGTGGCCGGGTATGAAACGTGATGTGGTGGAGTATGTGAGTAAATGCCTCACGTGTTTGCAAGTAAAGGCAGAGCACCAGAAGCCGTATGGAAAGATTCAACCGTTGGACATACCGGAGTGGAAGTGGGAGCACATCACCATGGATTTTATCACAAAGCTGCCACGTACCCCGAAAGGGTATGATACGATCTGGGTGATTGTAGATCGACTGACGAAGAGTGATCACTTCTTACCGATGCGCGAGACATATTCGTCCGAAAGGTTGGGCGATCTTTTCATCAAAGAGATTGTGACTCGTCATGGTGTACCGGTGTTGATTGTGTCTGATCGCGACACCCGGTTTACATCTAAATTCTGGAAGAAATTCCACGATGCTATGGGGACGAGGTTACATATTAGCACGGCTTATCATCCACAAACTGATGGTCAATCTGAAAGGACCATTCAGACTTTGGAGGACATGCTCCGGGCATGTGTTATTGACTTCGGTGGAAGTTGGGATGACCACCTGCCATTAGCCGAATTCTCATACAATAACAGCTATCATGCCAGTATCGGCATGCCACCCTATGAGATGCTATACGGTAGGCAATGCAGGACACCCATCTGTTGGGGTGAAATTGGTCAGAAAGAATTGGGAAGCATCGAAGTGGTCGAGGCTACGACTGAGAAGCTCGAAAGAATTAAAGCTTATATGAAGGCAGCCAAAGACCGACAGAAATCGTATGCCGACAAACGACGCAGGCCGATTGAGTTCCAGGTAGGAGATCGGGTTATGTTGAAGGTCTCACCCTGGAAGGGCATCATTCGGTTCCGGAAGCGAGGCAAGTTGAGTCCGCGTTATATAGGCCCTTTCCGAATCGTTGCTCGAGTAGGAGGGGTGGCCTATAGGTTGGATTTACCGGATGAGTTAAGTGGAATCCACCCGACTTTCCACGTGTCTCATCTGAGGAAATGTTTGGCGGACGAGGACATGGTCGTTCCACTGGGGGACATCGAGGTAGACGAACGGCTCAACTATGTAGAGCAACCAGTGGCGATCATCGATCGCAAAGAGAAGAGGTTAAGGAATAATGTGGTTCCCCTCGTGCGTGTACAGTGGCGGCACAGGAAGGGATCCGAGTCAACGTGGGAAACTGAAGAAGAAATGAGGCAGCATTACCCACGGTTGTTCGAAGAATAACAGGTTTCGGGGACGAAACCTAAAATAAGGGGGTGGACTTGTAACACCCGAAAGTTTGACCTTTTGATGGGTTGTGCGACTGAGCCTCAGTCGCATGGAATAGATGCGACTGGAGGTTCGATCGCACGTTATTCGGCCGATTGAAGCTCAACCGTACGATTGGAGTTCAACCGCCCGAATGAAGGACGAACCGCATGGAACACATGCGACTGGGGTCCAATCGCATGGTGTTCATGCGACTGAAGGTCCAGTCGCCCCTGGACCAGACGCGACTGAGGAGTACCTATAAAAGGGGAGCAGCTCTCATACTCCTCCTAACACTTATCATTTTCAGTCGGGAAGAGCAGAGAGCGACCGAGAGAAGAGAAAGAAAGAGGGAAAGTGCTGACCGAGCTCCGGATTTGTCGAGAAGCTAGCCAAATCGAAGATCATCAACTTCTACCTATTAATGTGAGTTCTAGAGCCCCTCATTTACATGTTTTCTAACGATTTTGGGGCTGGGAACACATAGAAACCCTATTTTTGAAATAGTGTAAGTTTGACCCGTTTGGGTAAATCTTGAGTAACGTGTTTATAGTAAGAATTAGGACTTGCTTATGCTTGTATGATGTCCTAGTATGAATCCCTGAGGCTTGGGAGGGTCGAATTGGGCTGAAAATGGGTTTATGATGAGTTTGGGGACGGGAGTTCGCGACTGCAGTTTATGAAGAACTCCAGTCGCTGCCCAGTTAGGGTTATGCGACTGAAGGGCCATTCGGCCGATTGAGGAATAGTTGATGTCCAATCGCACGATTGAGGCTCAGACGCGCGATTGAGCCTCAGTCGCACGATGGGCTATGCGATTGGGGGTTTCGGTCGCATAGGTCCAATCGCAGGGTAGCTCAGTCGTACGGTTAAGAGTTAGTCGCATATAGCCCAGTCGTATAGTGTCTATTCGTGTGGAAGGAAGTTCAGTCGCACGATTGTATGCCCATTCGCATGACATCCCAATCGCACGGTCCAGTCGCATGGAGGACATGCGACTGGGATAGGTTCAGTCTCCCATGAAGGGCTGATGTGAATGATGATGCTATGTATGATTACGTATGATGATGCTATGTATGATGACGTAGGTATGATGCTATGTATGATGATGAATGTATGATGGATGTGTATATTCCTTGTGATTGTGTATGTTTATCTTTCCGAAACTTTACGAATAACGAGAATGAATGAATGAAGTATTATGTAACGTAAAGTGAAAGATAACGAAAGAGGAACACGATGATGAATGCATGTATTAACGAATGAACGAAAAGAAGAATGATGATGAATACATGCATTAACGAACGAACGAATTAAGTCTTGCAGCATTGAATAACGCGATTGGTCCTTCTCTGTGATCGACCATGGTCATGGTACCTCTACCGCTTACCTCTAGTACCGTGGCATACGTTTTGTTGTTCATATGTTGACTTCGGCCCGGTAGCTAATAACGATCGGGGTGTAGCATATGGTATTGGTACAATTCACCTTTCAATGTGCAAGTAAGTATGAAACGGGATTCTTGTCATTCGACCACAGTAATCATAGCCGAGTGCTATGAAGTGGGTAAAGCCTGACAGAATCCATACGAGAAGTTAAAGATAATGATGTATAACGAATGATGAAGATAATAATGAATATTATCTCTGTGTACGTATGATGTATGAACGCATGTACGAAAGGATACTTTTAAATAAGTAAAAGTATGTTTTATTATAAAACTAGAACTCACTCAGCAACGCTGATGTTTTATGTGTTTTCCAATTGGCAGGTAGTGTTGCTGAGGATGGCACGAGGCGACTACTCAGCTCTTTTGGGATGGCATTCACTTTTTGATTATGCTGCCACATCATGTGTTGTGGGCCCGTAATGCGCGCAACACATCATGTTGCATGCAAGTGCAAGATTTCTTGATAATCCTGATAAACAGGATTATTTAAGAAATCTTCTTTATGAAGAAAAATATATTCTTGAATTTAATATCTTCTATTAGAGGTCACTGTTTAGGACCATTTTGTACACAGAGAAGATGAAATCTTTTATAGTAAAGCTAGACAATGATGTAAAAGCTTTTATGATGAAATGAGAATGTATATTTTATTAATTCCGCTGCATTATTTCATTATGTTTACATTAAATGTATGTTTTACGTGTGATGACGACCAACCGTAAGGTGCCCGGGAACGGGGCCTTACATGAACCATCCTAGAAAGAATGGTTCACTATTCTGAGGCTTGGTCCTTTCCTACGGGAATATCCGGTTAAACACAAGTTTAGAAGAGGCCAACCGGGGACCAAGTGCGGGGTTGATTGTGATACCCCACAATGACTGATACTACAAATGATGTTTTAAACATCAAATTATATGTATATATATATATGGAGGTACTGGACTTGAAGCTTATATTAAGGAGCTGGTGGAAGGAAAGCAGATTTGATAGCTGTTAGATAAACAGTTCATAAGACCTAGTATGTCGTCTTGAGGAAACTTAATGCTCTTTGCGGAAGGAAAATAGAATGCTCCAGTTATGGATGGACTATTAAGAGTTAAATAAAGTCATCAAGGATAAGTGATACCGTCTTTCTAGAGGTGATAACCTACTTAACCAATTTCAAGATGCTACCTACATCTTAATTGTTATCAGTCATGTTTATAAGGAAGACGACACTACACAAATAATAGTTGAAACCAGATATGGCAAGTACGAAGGTTGTGGTCAAGCCCGTGTGGGAGGACCTACATATCTCATGTAATCAGGAGTCTCATGGATAGGATCTGTAAGACATAATGAGACATGTCTATCATTTTGCCACTACTACTAAGCACGAAATTCGAGACAAATCGCTATAGTTGAAGCTATAAAATTTCGGGAAGAAGTAAAAACCACATTGAGATGCGTCAATGCTTAGGGATAGGAGAAAGTTGTAAAAGGATTAACAAAAACTTGATCCGTGTAGCTATACCACTAGCATCGTTAATCTTGGGAAAGTGCGGAACTTGATTGGGCATGGATAAGAAAGTTTCAGATGTGTTGATGCAACGGTACAAGGCAATCTTCTAGTATCCCGATGATTCAAGAAAATATATGGAGAACTATATTATGTAGGAACTAGAACTCCCGTAAAATAAAAGATGCATCCGAATACACTTTGGGTACAACACTACCAACTACACATCAGAATACTAGACCAAGCAAAATAGGGTGATCGACAATCGGTAATGAAAACCGCATTGACAAGAGCAGATAAGTAGCTTCCGTCCGCATTGTTCTAAGACATCCATATTACCAAATGTGAGAGGACAAGTACTGACCGCATTTGTATCTGCTTACCCTCATCGATGAATGCAGATAGCCTACAGTTAGGCTTTCCTTCTATTACCTACACCGTATCATTTCTTGAACTTGTGATTCTACCAGCGTCAGTTCACGTCTATTTCGGGGAAACACTTGTCATGTGTCAGGTAAGATGAACGGGTCTACTCGAAGACTGAGGTTCTGATATACAGGACCGTTCCGGAGAAGGATGCATACTGGAAGAAGCACGTAGTGGAAGAAAGGACTTAACCCATTAAGATGAAATCATAGATGAAGAGATTGAAGAAATTTTTTTTTCGAAAGGAAGTTGAGAACTAAAAAGTAGGCTTTGAAAGCTGAAGACCTTATGCATGGCCTAATCTCTCTGTTCTTAGAAATCGTGAAAACTTCTTAGTCTTAGCTTCATAGAAATGGTCGTGCGATGCCTAGATATTCATCTGCACTCGTTGGGAAAACCCAAATCCTTCTTGATTTGAAACCTTTAATCTATTGTGTCACGACTATCCTGTCTAATTAATGGTACTCATGCTGATATCCTCTTCTTTCAATCATTCTTAAGATTCTCAGTAAGGACGGTAACACCGTCGGGATTTTGGGAATCGTCTCCTTGCTAGATCTATTTTGTAGGTCGGTGTATTGAACCACAGTGGAGAGTCTCTTCTTGTTAATTCTGTACGATTGTTAAATGATCTGATTGTGAAACCAAAAACCTGTTCATACTTTGACTCACTGATCCTGTCAAGCATGATTCTAACATTCGGATAGTTACTCCAATCCAAATCAAACCTGATTATTTGACACCAAATCATCAACATTTGTCCTGGAATGCTCAACTAAATAACTCTAAATCCTCAAGATTCATACCATGAGTGTATCACACTTGGAAACAAATATTAACGATACTAAAATTTCGAGGGCGAAATTTCTAAAAGGAGGGGAGAATGTAACACCTCTGAAAAATGACCCAACTGAAAACCTATAAATGTTATAAAACTCAATAAGAGTCTGAATTGAGTTGGGCTTATCAAAGAAAACTCAGAAAATGAAACTAGCCTTTTTGGGCCCAATCAACCCAATAAGGGCCTGAAATTAGAAAAAGGCCCATTTAAGGCCCAAATACACGTTTAGGGACTAATTAAACAAGAAACCATGAAACAATGAATTATTAGGTGATTTGAAATAACTATGGAAAGATCCAAACTAAACACAGATTCAGAACCCATGCCGGGTAAAATCCGGCAATTTACCGCGTACTACGTCTGAATTCCATCAGGAATTCTTATAAGGGCTTGTCATCCAATCTAAATCATTTTTAACCTCAACTAATACCATAAATAAGGCTCTCTAAAAGATTTTTCATCAATCATGCATAAACAACAGAATTTCGTAACTGAAACGCGAATACCGGTTTTCACCGGCATTTACTGATATCTGATACGTCAACCGAACCTCGTAACTCCGAAAATATTTATCTAATCATTGTCTATTATAATAACATATTAAAATTGATGAATGGTACGATGCCCGGAATAACTGCTTTCCAAAACGCGACCGTGACGCGAACCGGTTACAATCAGGTAAAACCCGAGATTCATTAGATAAGCTTTAACGTGACTAACATAGGAATTTAACGCTCAAAATATCATTTAAATACTTAATTACATATATTTTGATAGCAAAATGATAATATTAACGCCCATTCGAGGAAAACGCGTAAAACCGCTGAACGTGTTAAAGACGCGGTAATTTACAAACTCGTTGATTATCCCGGCATGTTTTAAATACATAATCTTGGAACACTTATAACATTTTGTATAAATTAAAACTTACGAGAAACGTATTAAAACGTTACGTGAAGAACTTAATCGAACGTGTTCTAACCGAATTCTTTTACGAACCCGTTCCATTTAACCACTAATATATAAACAAACAATCTCCATTTTTAGGGTTTAAAGAAAAGTTAGGTCAAAGAGAGAAACAGGGAGAGAGCCGGTCGCAGCTCCCTTCTCCCCTCATCCCGGTGAAACTCCGGTCCATTTCCGGCCATCCATGGCGGATCTCCGGCGATTGCCCCACCTTCTTGACTCCTCTCTTCTTTCCGAACACGATGGAGGCGACGGTTTCAACTGAAACGCAGTGGTGATGGTGTTGTAGGGCAGATTCAGAGGTCGTGCTTGTGCGGGATGTGATTGGGGGCTATCACGATGGTGGCTTTTCTACTGATTGCAATGGTGACCACCGGTGAAGGGCGTTACTGGTTTCAGCTGCTCCGATGAACCCCACGTGGCGAGTGGTGGTGTTGTCGTGGTGTTCCCGCACCACTAACGATGGCGATCGAGGTCGTGACGGGAACGGGGTGTCCGATGGTGGTCTGGACCCGCCCCACTGCTTTCCTGTCGGTAAGGTCCCCTAGAACCGATCTGCTCTATTCTTCCGTTGTTATCTTGGACTACAAACTGCAGATTGTTAAGATTTTGGGCTGCATGTGTAGATATGTACCAGATCGAGGCTCGAGACAGTGGTTGTGATGGTGATGATTGTGGCAGCGGGATTGGTGATGGTTGGGACGGCAGTGGCGATGGCTGCATGTGGTCGATGTTGGTGAAGGTGATAGCAGCAGGGGCTGTTCGTTGCAGTGATGGTTAGGCAGCAGGGGTGGTGATAGAGCAGCAGCCAGGGTGATGGTGGTTGTCGGTCACATTGGAGGTGGTTGTCGGGTCGATGGTGGCTGAACCGGTTGTGGTGTGTTGACTGTTAGATTATAGGTGGTGGTGGTTTTGGCTGTTTAGTTATGGTTGTGGACCTAGGCGACGATCGAAGCTGGTTGTCATTGTTGTCGGTCATGGTGATGGCTGCAAAACAGCAGTGATGGTGAGGTAATCTGTGGTTGTGGTTGTGTTGTTGTTTGTTGTTGTTATTCGAGGTACATTTTGGGGCTGTTGATGGTAGTGTACTAGTGTGCATGTTGACTGTGGTCGTGTTATTATTGGTAGTGGATAATGATTGTGGCTCCGATGGTTAGTGGTGGTCGATGTCGACAGTCATGGTATGGCTATGATGGTGGTTGTGGTTACGTAGGCTGTCAAAGTGGTTGTTTTGATAATGGTTGTGTTGTTGGTTGATAGATGGTGATAAGCGGATTTTGGGTGTGGTTGTCGGTGAGGATTCTAGCCAACTAGGAGGTTCTAGCAATGACAAAGTGGTTCATGGTGGACAGTGGCTGCATGTGGTGAATGGTGATGGTTAAACTTAGTCAAAGCTGGTCAAACATGGTCAACGGGCAGTCAACGGAACGAGAACGCAATTAAATCCCGTCGTAAACGAGTGGGTTAGAATACATAACCGAGTGGAAGGTAATATCGCACGCGCCACGCATTGAAATTGAATTATAAATTGCATACGTGTTATTTGAGCTCTAATTAATTAAAGGATTAAATTATAAAATATGTGAATTATAAACGAAATGAACGTCACTTGTTATAAATGTTTGATTTAAATGGATGGTTTGGATCCGAGATTTAAACAACAACGCTAGCTATTAGAAACCAACCTAGATAAGATATATGAAACATTATATTTTTGAGAAATGGTTATAACATGTCATAGACGATACAAATAAGTATATATCGTGTAACATATAATCATACAAGACTTAGAGATGTAATTCATACAAATAACAATTTTACATTTGTATATTTATGCAATGAATATTTAGGTTAACCGACATCTACACGTTTTATTTAAGATAAAAGACCTAAAACGCTATAATGATCTATCATCTTGTTGTTATTAATTGTTGGTCATCTCATTGTATTTTTGAAATAAATATTAATTGTAACACCCTTTTATATAAAATATCGTTAACTATCATCAATAATTGGGTTGGTTAGCGTCAATCAAGTTAACTAATATGATGGGAACGTGAACATTATAAACATTGTTTGAAACATTATATATTACTTACATCGTTAATGCGAGTTGTTTTTAAAGATTTGGAACCCATAATATAAATTGGTTTTTCTACATTATTTAAGCTAAGACTCAATTCTTGATTAAATGCATTAGTTAACCTAATGTACACAAGTTAATTCATGACAATTAACGAATACACAAGAAGCTAAGCTACATTAAGGATACTAATCACCAACTTAAATTTAACTAAAGAGCTCAACCGCACGCATGTAATAACATCATGCTAATTCTAAACGTGAATCTTATATGTTCTAGTTAGGATTGCTTTGTTGGTGATCATCACTTTTCTTTATCAAGCTCTGAAATTACATAAGGATACCAGGTGAGTTCTCGTGTTCCCCCTTTTTACTTTTGTTTTCGGGATGAAGCATGCTCCTTTTAAACTGAAACTCTTATGTGTGATACTGTTTACTGTTTGGCATGATCTTTTGTTTTATGTACTATGATTATGCTTACTTGATGCTTGTATGTGGGACTTTTTGGATACCTGCTGATACTTTAGTCATAATCATTAATTCTTTTGTGAACCGCTTGTTCTTACGTGAATAGATCTATTTGGGCAATCCCCCACGCACAGTGGCTCCCGCTACAGGGAGGTACCCCACTGAGATCCTGAGGGGTCGTTTGTGGCATGTAATAGGTTTTGAGTAAGATACTATGGTGAACCATCCTAGCAGGAATGGTTCACTATTCTGAGGCTTGGTCCTTTCCTATGGGAATATCCGGTTAAACACAAGTTTAGAAGAGGCCAACCAGGGACCAAGTCCAGGGTTGATTGTGATACCCACAATGACTGATACTAAAAATGATGTTTTAAACATCAAATGAGATTTTCAAAAACTTTCACACTTGATTCTAAAACCTTCATTTGTGGACTCTAAGAGTCCCTTTTATTTTTGAAACTTTAACCACTTGAACTCACCAACTTTATGTTGACACAATTCTTTTTGAGCATGTCTTCAGGTACAGCTAGGGAGAATAGTTGAGCTATAGAAGTTACCAAATCCGAAGCAAGATATGAGGGTAGAGGTTAAAGACACAAGTCGAGTTTAGAAGCCTTAGTTATCGAAGCTCCAAGAAATATTTACCGAGAGATGGATCACGACACCTATAGATCATAGATTGAAGCACCTTGTGAATTGGAAGTAAAGCCAATATTTTAATGTAAATATCATGTGACACTGTTTAATAAACCATTTAGTTTCCGCTGCATTTTGGTTGTTGTTTACTAATCGTGACGTCCCGCCTCTCTGGGCCGGGGTGTGACAAATAAGGTTCGATTCCTCCTTTCAGATACACCATTATGTTGTGGTGTTCCAGGTGGAGTGAGTTGTGAGACAATCCCACAACTCCTAAGATGATCTTGGAAAACATCACTTAGGTATTCACCTACTCTATCGGTACGGAGAACTTTAATTGACTTGTTGAGTTTATTTTCAACTTCATTCTTGAAGATTTTGAACATTTCAAAAGCTTCATCTTTGTGCCTTAGTAAGTACACATACCAATAGCGACTATAATCGTCGGTAAAGGTAATGAAGTATCTTTCACCATTCCTAGTCATTGGTTTAAAAGGACCACATACATCCGAATGTATGATTCCTAATAAATCTTTTACCCTTTCGTTAGTTCCACTAAAGGGTGCCTTAGTCATTTTTCCTTGTAAACAAGATTCACAAACATCAAATAAATCACATTCATTTGTTTTTAAAAGACCATTCTTTTGAAGTGTTTGTATGCATTTCTTGTTTATATGACCAAGACGACAATGCCAAATATAGGTATCACTCAAATCCATTTTGAGTTTCTTGGTGTTAGTTTGGTACAATGAACTATTTAAAGTATTTTCATGAACCAATTCATAAATCCCATTGATGGGAATAGCTTTAAAATAGAACATATCATTTAAAGAAACATGAATATCATTTTCAATAAAAGATAATACATAATTATAATGTCTTAATTGGGATACAGAAATAATGTTCCTAGTCAAACTAGGAGCATACAAAACATTCTTCAATATAACATCCAAGCCACTTGGAAGTTTTAGGATGTAGTCCCCACGACCTTCAACTAAGACTTTAGTTCCATTGCCCATGAAGAGGCTAACATCCCCTTGATTGAAGTTCCTACTTCTTGCGAACCCCTGCAACAAATTGCAAATATGAGTTCCACATCCGGTATCCAATACCCATGTGTTAGAAGATGTAACATTAAGATCAATATGAATCATGTATATTGTACCTAAGCTCTGCCCGGCATCCCTCTTTGCTTTCAACTCTTGGAGATGGATAGGACAATTCCTTGCCCAATGCCCTATCTCCCCTGACTTGAAGCATGGGTCATTAGTAGCAACCTTTTGCTTCTTCTCTTTTGGTTTGGGTGGCACCCTTGCCACCCCTTTCCCCATTCCCCAAACGGGTCCCTTACCCTTGGCAACTTTTGCCTTGGGTGCGGGATGAGGCCTTTTGTTGTTCCCACCATCATTGATGGTGAGAACGGGTAAAACCCTTTTACCCACGGCCGCCTCGGCCGTTTTGAGCATTGAGTGAAGCTCACCAATGCTTTTGTCCCAAGCATTCGTGTTGTAGTTCAACACGAATGTCTCGAACTTCTTGGTAAGGCCATTTAGGATCAAATCCGTGGCCAATTCCTTCGAGACGGGACAATTAAGCCTCTCGAGGCGGTCAATATGACTTTTCATCTTAGGTACATAAGATGAAACAGATTAGTTGTCGTCCATACGACATGCATGGAGTGCTCGAACCGTTTTGGAGCGCTCAACCATTGCTTGCTGTTGGAACGTTTCCTTCAGCTGGGTTATCATGTCGTATGCTCCATGATGTTCATACTCCTTTTGGAGATCCGGAGTCATGCTCGCTAGCATGAGACAAGACACTTGGACGGAGTCCTCAGTGTACTTCAGCCAATCGTTGTAGGCCTCCTCATCATCCTTAGTAGGTTGATCGGGGATAGGGTCGTCTAAAACATTGGATCTTCTCTCTTGCTTGAGAATGATTCTCAAGTTTTGATACCAATCAATAAAGTTGTTATGATTTAGACGTTCCTTTTGGAGGATCGCTCGTAATGATTGGTTAGACACGGATGAGTTATCGTGATTTTCATTATTGGTGGCCATCTACAAAATTTAACAAAGATCTATTTTAGTATTTTGATATTGCTATTTTTAATAATTAATGCCTTTTAAGGTCATTTTTATATTAAAATGTAGAACCTAACATTACATTTAAATTGTGGTTAGGTGACCTTTATCCCATGATTTAAATTAATAAGGTGGTCAACGATTGACGGTTGCAACCATTTGCAACTTCTAGAGGTATGGGATCGACTTTAAACATCATATGTAAAGTCGGCATGTTAATCCCATCAACACCATTTAGAAACCATATTGTAGGTGATCCATTTAACATGGTTTGCAAATCAAGACATCCTACTTACACATACGTGTGAGTTTGCCAAAATGAGTGGTTAGGTGACCTTTATCCCACAAATATGGCATTCTCACCTTAAGTCATAAGTTCCCTCAAAGTGGTTAGGTGACCTTTATCCCACTAAGAGTTCCCAAGTGACTTAAGTGTTGTGCAAAAGGACGGTGTTGATCTTGTTTTAGAATATTTAGAGGTTTCATAATTCTAGTTTAGAAAACTCTATGTACTTGTGTTTGTATGCTTTCAAATACAAGATACCCTATGGTCCTTTGATTAAAACCTACTTTTAATCTTTAAAATCATTAAATCATTTTAATAACCTTTTATTAACTTTCAATGATTAGGAACCATCAATTTTTAGCTTGTTAAGTTTGTTAATGAGTTTGTTATGTATGACTAAATATCAACCAAATAATCAAACAACAAACAATCAAACAAGCATAAATATATATAAATATGAGTGCATAACCATAGCCACTAAGTTGATAACACTTGTTTGCCATCACAAGTGTTGTCATAAGGTCTCTCCTAAGGGTTTGTAATGATACATCATATGTGTCCATGGACTCCCAATTGAATCCATATCCAAATACTTCAAGGTCCATGTCTTTGATGTCCATCTTTGGGTCTTGATCTTGTGCATCTTCCTTTTACAAAATTGTATCCTAATACATTTTTTCTAATAAAAGAAATGCACCTAATCTATTAATTACATAACCAAATGAATAAATAATTACAACCCAAATAATAAATATAAACATTACAACCCAATTGAATGAATAAAACAACCATTCCAATCATCCAAATCATAAGGACAAGGGCTAGGTTATGCACACTAACATCCAATGATCATATCATCCAATAATATAATGAAACCCCACTTAAAACCACCAAATTTCAGCCAACATAAACTGAAATTTTGGGTTTTAAACATTGTCCAAACAATCAACATATCATAATATATATCTTTCAAGGTTTAATCACTAGCATGCGTGATATGACCTTGAAAGTTTGGGGAATCAATCATACAAAACATAGCAGCCCCTAAAGGGGTTTTAAAGTCCATAAAACAAATTTTTAAAGACCATACAAGCTAGCTATCCACATAACCGGCTCTTGATGCCATTGTTGGGTTTGCAAGAACAGAAAAACGAGTTTAACCTTTTAAACTTTCTGAAAAACGCAGCGGAAGTTTAGTATTATAACTTTGTTTATAAGCTGAAAATCATGTTCTTTTTATGACATACATATGTGTAAGGCCCCCCTTCCCGGGCACCTCACAGTTGGTCATTCATCGCATATTTTTAAATAAAACATTGCAGCGGAAACATTCAAAAGATACATTTCATTTCATCATAAAAGCTTGTACAAAGATTACATCGTTGCTGATTACAAAATAGTCATAAGCGGTGACCGCTAATACAAATATATAAAAACTAAAATTTAAAGAAGATTCCTTAAGTAATCCCGTTTATCAGGATCCTTAAGGAAGGTTCCTTAGGTAATCCCGTTTATCGGAATCCTTAAGGAACACTTGACACTTGCATGCAACATAAGTTGTTGCATGCATTATGCGCTCGCATCCCATTGCATGGCAGCATTATCAAAAGGAGAATGCCATCCCAAAAGAGCTGAGTAGCCGCTTTATGCGATCCCCCAGCAACACTACCTGCCACCTGGAAACACATAAAAATAATCAGCGTTGCTGAGTGAATTCTAGTTTTTATAATAAAACATACTTTCCTTTTTGCTAAACCTTTCTTTGCTTTCAAGCGGTCACACAAAGTGCGTACACATAGATAATATTTTTATTATCTTCATTGTTCAATCATTAGCTTTCCTTTGTGTACCCTTCATTGTTAACATTCACGTTCTACCATACTTTTTCATTCGTTCACTATCTTTAACTATCGTTCATTCATGCTCTGTCTTTTGTTCTCTCATTATTTGTCATTATCTATCATTCGTTCTCTGCATACCTTTAACCTTTTTACTCTTTCATCTTTATCTCTTTCTTTACGTATCTTATATTCTTTACCTTTCTGTATCATGGTGCTGGACCTAGGTCTAATCATAGACCATCTATATCGGTGCATCGCACCTCCTGGCCATAGCACCTAAGGTAAAGTTTAAGGGTACCATTGCCACACGTAACATCCTTCTGTAATCGTGGTACTGGACCTAGGCCTATGATAGACCTTCTATATTGACACACCGCACCCTCCTGGTCACAGTACCTAGGATATGTAGCGATGGTTCTATACACATGGTCGATCACAGTGTCAGGATTTTACCCTCCTCGTGGCACACAGCCACGATTACTGAGGTCGCAAGACAAGGATCCCATATCGAGTCTGTTGCAACAACAAGGTTGCTCACCTCATCGAGTCTGTTGCAACAACAAGGTTCCTCACCTCAACGAGTCTGTTGCAACAACAAGGTTGCTCACCTCATCGAGTCTGTTGCAACAACAAGGTTGCTCACCTCAAATGTCTGCTTGCAAGACTTCATTACTCTCATTCTTTATTAATGCATGCATTCATTCATTTCGTTCCTCTTTCATTATCTTCCGTTTTTACATTGCATAATACTTTTCATTCATTCATAAACAATACATGTAAAGATACGGAAAGATAAACATGCATCGAAACAAGGAACATCAATATTTACAAATCATCAGTCATTACCATCATATTAGACCACATCATACTTCACATACCTCCATCATTCATACACACGCACTACTATCGACATCATGCCCAACATAACTTTTAAGGCTCGTCGGCACTATTTGGGCGACTGAGCATGCTTCAGTCGCATGGCCTCCATGCGACTGAACGTTAGCGATTGGACTACTATGTGACTGGCTCCTCAGTCGTGCGTATGAACCTGGGCGACTGAGCACATAAGCGACTGAGCCCTCAGTCGGAAGATGAGTCATGTGACTGAACCTACAGCCATACGATTGAGCCCCAGTCATGCGTATGAACCTCAGTCGTCCCTCAGTCGTACGATTGACCCTCAGTCGTTCCCCAATCGTGCGATTGGCCCTCCAGTCGCCTAACCCTAACTGCGCAGCGACTGGAGTTCATCTCGAACTGCAGCCGCGACATACGGCTGTAAACCCTACTAAATTCGATCAAGCCCACATTAACCCTCCCAAACCGTAGGGAATCATGCTAGGACGTCATATAATCTTATACAAGTCCTAAACCATACTTTAAACATACTAAACATGATTTCACCCAAATGGGTTAAACATACACTTTACAAAAAAATAGGGTTTATATGTGATCCAGCCCCAAAGTCGTATGAAAACATGAAAATGTGGGGTTCTAGAACTCACATAAGCAGGTAGGAGATGAAATACTCCGTTTGGACTAGTTGGTTGACGAGTTTCAAGCCCGGATCACGTTTTTCTCTCTTTTCTCCTTCGGTCGCCCCTTCTCTCTTTTCTTACTGAAATTGTGAGTATGGAAGAGGGTAAGAGCTGCCCTCTTCCTTAAATACCCCTCGTCCAGTCGCCCATGCTTCAGTCACGTCGGCACTTCAGTCGCCTGAGCTTCATACGATTGGACCTTCAGTCGTACGGTTGTCAGGCGTATGGAGCTTCAGTTATGCGACTCAATGCGTATGAAGCCCCAGTCGGCTGGTTTTCATGCGCCTGAGTCTCCAGTCGGTTGAACTTCAGTCGGGTCTCAGTCGGCCGATTGGCACCTCAGTTGCATGATACTGCAGAAAGGAAAAATTCCGGGTGTTACAAGTCCACCCCCTTATTTAGGTTTTGTCCCCGAAACCTATTATTCTTCGAACAAGCGTGGGTAATGCTGCCTTATTTCATCTTCTGTGTCACACCCTCAATTTCCACAAACGGGGTTTTACCGTTAGGCGTGTGACATACAGGATCTCAGACACAGTCATATCGAACGACACTATATGAATTTAAAATAAACATTTGACTTCATTCAAAGGAACATAAACAGAGTTTACAATAGTGCGGAAGCGTTTACATAATTCATAAATCCATTACAGGACAATTACAACAGCCATGTTTAAACAAATGTTCAATGCTGAAAATAATCTAGATGAATGCATGTCCTGAGTGCGTTTCCTGTAGTGTGCATCATGAGCTTATGCGTTCCTGTGACCTGAGAAGACATGCTAAAATGTGTCAACATAAAGTTGGTGAGTTCACAGGTTTAATCATTCAAC
Organism: Flaveria linearis; assembly: GCA_024085815.1. Taxonomy (NCBI): domain Eukaryota; kingdom Viridiplantae; phylum Streptophyta; class Magnoliopsida; order Asterales; family Asteraceae; genus Flaveria; species Flaveria linearis. The sequence continues at coordinate 9,732,844 of CM044012.1, read as the reverse complement.
AAGAAATGTATTCGTAAGCGTTTCTATGTTTTGTGTTTCAATGGTTTAGTATATAGAGCATATCGTTAGGTAGCTAGCCTATGTTCTTGTTACTTAGCATTTCGAACCGAAGCTGACTGTTTCGTCCTATATGTGTTTGTGGTATCCCCGCCACGTCTCGCAAGACCGTGACAAATGTTAGGTCAATCAAGCACCCGTTTGACCTCCAATCAAGCTAGCGCGACTAGCCCGGGCGGGGTTTGTCAGACCCATTAGTACTACTCAAAATTACCTCGCTAATCCCATTACTAACGGTTCGAGTGTGTCAGGACATGTTGTGTGTTTGCACTAACGTAACAAGCGATATCAATAATACTACAACCATTTATGTAAATCTGTTTTGCATGTTTTCTCCCCCAAAAGGAAAGAGAGTAAAATAGTGGCCGTGAAACTCACTGATGATGTAGTAAGTACGTAGGATGAAAGTCTCCCAAGAGTTGTTTACGATGCGCTGTCAAACACCTATTGACAGTTATGTTTAGCGTTAATGTTGTGTTTAGCGTTAATAGATATGTTTAGTCGGGTCGGGTCGCATGGGCTCGGTCGTGGGTGACACACACACACACATGCAGGCATACGCATATCAGACCTTATGTAGATCCCAAACGGGTTGTCGTTAGTTGTAAACAGTTAGGTTGTTTTAGATCGTAAAAGTATGTGTTTGTTGATTGCGTTGACTTTAATCTTTGTGGTCAAGAAATGACACTTTATTGATTGTTACCATATCATCACACGATAGGCACACCGCACATAAGGATAATTCACTCAAAATGACTCCAATCGCATATCAAGGCTAGACGCACGACTGGACACTTCATTCGCACGAATGGGCCTTCAATCGTACGAATCAATCTCATTCGTACGGTTGAACCCTCATTCGTACGACTGAGCATTCACTCGTACCACACATCACCCATTCACCCGACTCAACAACCAATCGCATGACTGAACCTTCATTCGTACGATTGGACCTTCAGTCGGGTGGTACTCAGTCGCACACATTTCATCCGGATGACTCAATCGCACACACTGTCAATCGCATGCATTCATTCGCACGTTACGCACATACGTATGGACTCATTCGTACGATTCACTCCAGTCGCACCATTCAGTCGCACGAGGGACCCAGTCGCATGGCTCAGTCGCATGACTGGCCCAGTCGTGGACAGCAGCAGTTCGCGACTGCTGGACGGGCTGAACAGCCTTCGGCTGTCCCGTGCTCGATTTTCACACAATCAGGACTTCCAGAAACACTTTCCTAACATGTCTAAGTGAAATGCACATGCTGATTGGCCTCACACATGCCCCCACGACCACATGCATTCGGGTTGAACCCGAACACCCGAACCCCATATTTGCAGCAGTGAAACGAGCGATAAAACGGATGAATGAGGTCGCCTACCTGCTGGGGACGTTATTTCTCAGCTGTTGTGTGGTCTAATCCGACGAAAACGAGCTCAATCGGGTGGAATTTGGTGCTAGAATGAAGAAATGGAGGTGTAGAGAGCGTAGGAGAGAAGAGAGAGCAGATTGTGAAGTTTTTGGGCTGGTGGATGGGTATTTATACCCAGCCCCAGTTTGATAATTTGTCAAGTTTGGTCCCTGTACTTAGGTCCCATGTTCCCAAATTGGTTTCGGTTGATGACGGCGTAGATGAGCGAGCTATGTTAATTAAGAGGATTCCTTAGGAAATTCCGTTTATGTGAATCCTCTACAAACACCCGTGTTAGTATTTTATCATTATTTATTTAACGATGTCGGTGGAGGTATTTGTATACGTTTCGAGTATTAACGAGTATGTGCCAATAATAACGACAGTGGTTTTGGATAGTGTTAACCTGGAATTACGGGGTGTCACATCATCCCCTTGTTGCAGGAATTTTCGTCCCGAAAATTAGTACATCATGTTATGTGGGTTTACGGGGAAGTACAAGGCTCAACGGTTTGTGATGCATGTTGAATAGAGTACCTGCGTATCTAAGAGATAGATGCCTGATTTTGGAACTGTTGCGGGTATTTCTTCTTCATCTGATCTTCGCGTTCCCAGGTAAACTCTGGTCCACGCTTTGAGTTCCAACGAACTTTGATGATAGGGATACGGCTATGTTTGAGCGTCTTGACCTCTCGATCCATGACTTCCACTGGTTCGTCGACGAAATGTAGTTGTTCGTCCACATGTATCTCGTCTAACGGAACGATAAGAGACTCGTCTGCAAGGCATTTTCTCAAGTTGGAAATATGGAACACATCGTGTACCCCGCGGAGTTCTTCGGGTAGGTTCAACAGATAGGCCACGAGGCCAACCCGTTTGACAACCTCAAACGGTCCCACCTACCTAGGGCTTAGTTTCCCACGTTTCCCGAAACGAATCACACCCTTCCAAGGTGACACATTCTGAAGCATCCTGTCACCTATTTGGAATTCCAACGGTCGGCGACGCTTATCAGCGTAACTTTTCTGTCGGTCACGGGCTGCTGCCATACGGTTACGGATTTGCACGATCTTCTCAGTCGTCTCGTGCACAAGTTCAGGGCCAGTGAGTTGACTTTCCCCAACTTCCGCCCAACAGATAGGTGATCGGCACTTACGCCCATACAGTGCCTCAAATGGGGCAGCTTTGATCGATGTGTGATAGCTATTGTTGTAAGAAAACTCAACTAGCGGTAAGTGAGTTTCCCAACTGCTGCCGAAATCTATGACGCATGCACGTAACATGTCTTCTAAAGTCTGGATCGTGCACTCACTTTGTCCATCAGTTTGGGGGTGGTACGCGGTGCTCATATCCAACCGCGTCCCCAATGCTCGTTGCAAGGACTGCCAGAAGTGTGAAGTGAATCGAGCGTCACGATCAGAGATAATGGAAATCGGTACACCATGCCGAGAGACTACTTCCCTTAGGTAGATACGAGTTAACTTTTCCATACGATCAGTCTCCCGGATTGCCAGGAAGTGTGCGGATTTCGTCAAGCGATCCACGATCACCCAAATGGTGTCGCATCCGCTGGGAGTTCGAGGAAGTTTCGTGATGAAGTCCATAGATATCTGCTCCCACTTCCATACTGGTATTTCTGGCTGTTGGAGTAAACCAGACGGTCGTTGATACTCCACTTTAACCTTGGAACAGGTTAGGCATCTGCCTACGTATGTGGCATTGTCAGCTTTCATATTCGGCCACCAGTAAAGGACTTTGAGATCGTGATACATTTTGTCTGAACCTGGGTGGATTGAGTACCGTGATTTGTGAGCTTCGTCCATTAACAATTCTCGTAGGTTTCCATACGAGGGAATCCATGTTCGATCCATGAAATAGCGGATTCCGTCAGGCTTGGTTTCCAATTGCTTCTCCATTCCTCGTAGCGATTCAGCTTTCAGGTTCTTGTCTTTTAACGCCTCAAGTTGAGCATTGCGGATCTGGTCGGGTAAACCAGTGTGAATGGTGAGTTGCAATGCTCGAACTCGTCTTGGCTTGAGTGTTTCCTTCCGACTTAGGGCGTCTGCTACTACATTGGACTTGCCCGGATGGTACTTGATCGTACAGTCATAGTCGTTTAACAACTCGACCCAACGTCGTTGTCTCATATTTAGCTCCTTCTGTTCAAAGATGTGCTGGAGACTCTTGTGATCGGTTTAAATGGTGCACTTGGTACCGTACAAGTAGTGTCTCCATATCTTGAGTGCAAACACGACTGCTCCAAGCTCTAGGTCGTGTGTCATGTAGTTTTTCTTGTGTATCTTCAGTTGTCGTGATGCATAGGCAATTACCTTATTGAGTTGCATTAGTACGCAGCCAAGGCCTTGTATAGAAGCATCACAGTAAACTACAAAATCATCGGTTCCCTCAGGCAGAGATAGAATCGGTGTTGTACAGAGTTTTTGCTTCAGAATCTGGAATGCAGATTCTTGTTTTTCACCCCAATCGTATGTAGTGCCTTTATGAGTCAATGCGGTGAGGGGTTGGGCAATCTTCGAGAACCCTTCGATGAACGGTTGATAATAGCCGGCCATCCCGAGAAATTGTCTTACCTCGGTCGGAGTCTTAGGCGTAGCCCAGTTCTTCATAGCTGCTATTTTTCCGGGTCAACGTGTATCCCATTCTCATTGACCACATGACCCAAGAAATGGACCTCTCGTATCCAAAAGTCGTACTTTGAAAATTTCGCATACAATTGTTCTCGTCTCAACAGCTCCAGAATCAGTCTAAGGTGCTCTTCGTGTTCTTCCTTATTCCTTGAGTAAATAAGGATGTCATCGATGAAGACAATGACGAACTTGTCTAGATAGGGTTTGCACACTCGGTTCATTAGGTCCATGAAAACCGCTGGTGCATTGGTCAACCCGAATGGCATAACTAAGAACTCATAGTGGCCATACCTCGTTCTGAAAGCAGTCTTTGAAATGTCTTCTTCTCGTATCCTTAGTTGATGATAACCCGATCTTAGGTCTATCTTGGAATAATAACTCGACCCTTGTAGTTGATCGAACAGATCGTCAATGCGTGGGAGAGGATAACGATTCTTTATTGTTGCCTTGTTCAATTCCCTGTAATCGATACACATGCGGAAAGTTCCGTCCTTCTTCTTGACAAACAGAACTGGGGCTCCCCACGGTGATGAGCTAGGTCTGATAAAACCCTTATCCAATAGTTCCTGCAATTGCGTAGACAGCTCTTGCAGTTCCCTTGGAGCTAATCTGTACGGCGCTCTCGCGATAGGGGCAGCTCCCGGTACCAAATCGATTTGGAACTCGACTTGGCGATGCGGTGGGAGACCGGGTAGGTCTTCAGGGAAAACATCAGGATAATCATGTACAACAGGGATGTCTTCAATTTTCTTTTCCTCGGTTTCTTTATCTGTGACCATGGCTAGGAAAGCGGTGTGACCCTTACGCAAACACTTCTGAGCTTTCATGTAGGAGATGAGTCCAGAGACCATGCCACTCCTTTCGCCCTTAACCGATAAAGTTTCACCACTAGAAAGTGGTATACGAACGATTTTCTCTCCGCAGATGATTTCGGCTTGATTTTTGGATAGCCAGTCCATACCCACCACTACGTCGAAACTACCAAGTGTGACAGGCATCAGATCGATATCTATCTCATGACCACATAATCCTAGTCTGCACCCCTTAGCGATATGAGTTGCCTCAATTAGTTTTCCGTCAGCTAATTCTACAACATAACTAGGTTCCACGACAGCTAGGGTTACTTCTAAGAACTTAATGAACTGGTTGGAAACAAAGCTCCTATCAGCTCCATTATCAAATAGTATAGAAGCGAAACAACCATTCAGGGGAAACGTACCAGTAACCACATTCTGGTCATCCCTTGCCTCGCCGGAACTGATCACGAATGCACGACCCTTGGCATTGCCCCCATTATTACCCTTGTTTCCACCCTTCAGCTGTGGGCAATCCTTCCTGTAGTGACCCTCCTTACAACATGTCACATCCCGGCGGAAGCGCGAAACGATGTTCGGGTGTGACTAGCTTTTATCAGAGTGCATTAATTATAATAGAATAATATATAGAAATATTTTTAAATAAAACAACACCTGACATGTTTTATTCATAATATTCGAGGAATTACATCTATTACATAAGCTTTCAAAATCTGATGTAATTCTAACTACTTTTAACTACAGCATGTCTTCTTAATCCATAAATATACTTCCGTCAACGATGTTGACGATTATGGTCACACAGACTCTTTCCACAACTTCACCTTATCCGTTATGGACTTCGAAGCTATAATCAAAACTACTACTCATATTGTCCTGAAAAAGCATACTTAACGAAATCAACAAAAATGTTGGTGAGAACATAGGTTTATATATAACAAAAGTTATTTTGTTGATGTATTAGTTACAACCAAACCTGCACAAACATAATCATACTGTCATGAAATAATTGTATCCTAACCCTCATTCCGGTTAGATACAGGAAAATAGTAACAACCCTCATTCGGTTGATACTAATTCTCACAAAATCGAGTAATATTGCATCCTAACCCTCATTCCGGTTAGATACAGGGAAATAGTAACAACCCTCATCCGGTCGATACTAATTCTCCTAAGTAGCGCTACTAATATTACCAGACGGTTCCTCATTCGAACTAATGGTTGTATCACAAATGACAGTAAGTTAACTCAAGTAAAAATAATACATCAACCACAATTTGTATGCTTTTTCCCCCAAAACGTTACTGAATATCAAAATGATTGGAAAATGGGGCTATGAACTCACCGTATCTTCCACTTGAACCTAATAAAATAGTTCACAGTGTTAGATAATACTTCAAATCTTTTACTGTTTTTCATTGACTGTAAAAATAGAAACATCTTCGGGCCTCCAAAATTACCCTTTTAATTGTTTCTAGATAATAATGTAATTTACTTTGTAAATTACAAAAATAACTCAAATATAGATTTGTTTCTCTAAAAATCACCAATTTCTTACAGAAATTAGTTTAATATATTTAGAATCTTCTGTAATTTTTGTAGAATTTATTTCCCAACAGATTATTTGTTATAAGATCTACAAAATCACAAAAATTCATAAAAATTAGCTACTGCAGTAAATAAATTCTCATATTTTTATATCTAACTTCAAATATTATATAGAACAACATATAATTAAATCACAGTCCCAATGTAATCAGAATAATTTCTATCATTTCTCATAATAGTCCAAATATTCATCAAAATGTCCAATATTGTCCCATCAGTCCTCATAAGTCCAAATATTTTCGTCCAACAGTTTAGTAACAACATATAATTTTTTATAGAACCTAACCATTAACAGATTATTTTCTGTGAATTTTATAAAGTTTCAATAAATAGTTAAAAATAGTTTCTGTTTGTGAAAAATTCCAGTACTTTTATATAATACTTATTACATATATTCAAACAACATATATTTATTTCATAGTCCAAATCATACTATAATAGCTTCTGTAATTTCTTCAATAATCATAATATTTAACAAAAATAGTTATATTATTCCATAATCCATGAAATTTATATATTCTGTACTAGGTGTTTTATTATTTCATGTATGATTTTATCCAGATTTATTATGTCCTTTAAGTATTTATTGCTTTTTATTTACTACAGATCATACAAAAATTCGTATTTAAATTATAATAAGGTATAAAATTCCGAAATAATTCCAGAGGCTATTATACCTTAAAATAATCATTCTGAGATTTTATCAGAATTTTATCGAATTTATTTATATTTTTGGCCTTTTTTTACCTATTTTCCATAAAATAATTTGTATAAATTAATTGGTTCATCAAAATTATACCAACTTCTCCAGTTTATTAATTCAATATAAAAACGAGTATTTTACATGTTTATTCCCACAATTGCTTTCAATAAATATTTATTTGATTTTTCTTAATTTTTAAGTTATAAATACAAGAATTTAAATATATATATTTATAAAAACATAAGGTTTCTTGATTTTGAAACCTTGTTACCCAAGTTTTAAGGTTTCAAGACCTTTAGGAGGGTTTTTGGTAATTACATCCATATACATACATATATACATCGGTATGTATGTATATATATATATGTATAGATGTAACATATATGTAATTAACTTGTTCTAGTTACCTTAGATGATGTGTTAGAAGGTGTTCTTCACTTCTGGATCTTGAAAACAGGATGTTGAGAGCCGTGGATGATGATGGTGAGTAGAGGTGACCGAGGGTGATGGTGCAAAAGAAAACCGAGAGAGAAAGATGATGGTGGGTGATCGGGTGCCAAAGAAAACCGAGAGAGAAAGGGATATGTTTTGGTGTGTGTTTTCTTGAGATTTGAAGGTTTATTTAAGGTGATAAAGAGTAGCTTGGGTGAGTCATACTTAGCATGCAATGTGGCAACTTCATGAGGGTATAATGGTCTCAAGAAATCGAGGAGAGCTTAGGGAGCTGCCACCTCTCTCCCCTAGTGTGAAAAGGAGACTTTAATGTTGTTTTGTTTGGTGGTTTTGTGAAAGCAACATACCGAGGTTTGGAAGGGGGTTTACGGGGGTGGTTTGGGGATGTTGGGTGGTTTGGTGACAAGAAAACCGAGGGGTAAGGGGTGGGAGTGGTTTCTTGGATAGGTGGTATGGTTAGGTGGTATGGTGTGGTAGGTTAATAGGGTAATGGTTTTGTTAATTTGATTTGATTTAATTTTGGTATATACATATATATACCCGTAACATATGTATAAGCATATGTATGTGTGTGTTCGTGAGGTTACAATATACATATATAACCGTGAGTTGTTTCATGTATATATATATACCCGTAAGTTGTGTATATATATACAATAATCTTTTAATAATAATTATATAAAAAATTTTTTAAGGTTGTTACATTCTCCCCCCGTTAAAAGAATTTCGTCCCGAAATTCTGTGGAGTATGTTTTTAGAAGTTTAACTAAATATTACCTTTAAATAGGTGAGGGTACTTCTTTCTGATTTCATCTTCTCTTTCCCAGGTGTATTCTGGTCCACTTTTTGCATTCCACTTGACCTTTACTATAGGAATGTTTCTTTTCCTTAATTTCTTTATTTCTTTTCCTACGATAGCTATCGGTTCTTCTACAAAATACAATTTCTTATCAACTTGTATTTCTTGAATTGGTATCTCGAGGGTTTTGTTGGTTAGGCATTTCTTGAGGTTGGACACATGAAATGTGTTGTGTACTCCACTTAATTTCTGTGGTAATTCCAACTTATGTGCTACAGGACCAATTTTATCAATAACTTTAAATAGACCAATGTACCTAGGGTTCAACTTACTGGATTTCCTAAATCGAAAAATTCCTTTAGAGGGAAATATTTTCAGATAGGTTCTGTCTCCAAAATTTTCAATGCAGGGAGCAGGGATTTAGTATTCACATGAGGGATTATGATCCAAAACATAATAGTATTAATAGACAAGAAATAACAGTGGCCAGGTGTTATTACTTATTTATTGCAATTATAATGTTCGTCATTATCCTCCATGATTCACCAAACCCATTATCAATACCTATGCAATTAATCAAATTATCTGAATATTAGTTAACCCAAATGGTATTACAGGAAACTCGTAATGGTCGTACCTAGTTCTGAATGCAGTCTTAGAAATGTTATCCTCCTGTAATCTTAATTAATGATATCCAGATCTTAAGTCTATTTTTGAGAAATAACTAGCTCCTTGTTAGTTGGTCAAATAGATCATCAATTCTAGGGAATGGGTATCTATTCTTTATAGTAACCTTATTAAATTCCCTATAATCAATACATATTCTAAAGGTTCCATCCTTCTTTTTAACAAATAATACTGGTGCTTCCCAAGGGAATACACTAGAACGTATGAATTCTTTATCTAACGATTCCTGTAACTGAGTCATAAGTTCTTTCATCTCAGTTGGTGCTAAACGATAAGGTGTTTTGGCAATAAGGGTTGTTCCTGGTATCAATTCTATTTTAAATTATATCTGACGAGGGGGTGGTAGTCCAGGTAATTCATCAGGAAACACAGTAGCATATTTATTTATAACAGGAATACTTTCCAAATTTTCCTTATCAAGTTGTATATCAACAATATGAATCAAAAATGCTAAACAATTCTTGTTAAGATACTTTCGTGCTTTTTCACAAGTAATCAGTTTCACAATATTACATGGCCTGTCACCATAAATACAGAGAATTTTATTTTCCTTAATCAAAGGAATCTTAATCATTTTCTTATCACAAATGATTTCAACATGATTTGTACTTAACCAATCCATTCCTATTACGATATCAAATCCTCCTAACTTAATAGGTATCAGATTTATATCAACACAGTACTCATCTAAATTTAAGATGCAATTAGGAATGATTTTTGTCAACTTCAATTATCTTACCATTAGCTAATTCTATCACATAATTGTCATGTAATTTTTCAAATGTTAGACTAATTAATGGTCTAATAGTATGTGAGACAAAACTACGGGTTGCTCCTGTATCGAATAATACTTTAGCGTACTGGTTATTGATAAGGAACGTACCCGTAACTATTTCTGGTTCGTGACGAGGTTCGTCAGCTTGTATCACAAAAGCTCTTTCACGAGGTTTGTTCTGGTTAGTTGGAGTCTTACCCTTTCGTTGTGGACATTCGTTCCGGAAATGACTTTCACTTCCACATTGAAAGCAGACGGTTTTGTTGCTAGTAGGGTTTCTACAGTCTCGGGAAACGTGTCCCTTCCTTTTACAGTTATAACACACCACTGTCATACAGTTTCCTGTATGATATCTCTGACAGATATTACACTGTGGTTTTTTCTACTTCTTTTTCTTGAGTTGTTCCCAAAAGTTTCTTGGTGGAGATCGGGTTATTCTTTTCTGAGAACTTTCACCAAATCTCTTTCTAGAATGGTTTTCAGTCCATTTCCTCTTTTCTCCTACCTGTTGGTGACTTAATGATCCATTCCTGATCATTTCATCTGTCAGACTTCCTGACAAAATTACTGCTTCCTGAAAGGTTTTGGTTCTAGCAGATTTCACTAATCCTCTTATTTGTGGCACTAATCCCCAAATATACCTTCCTATTCTTTGGATTCTGGGGTTATCAGGTGTGGTACTAACCTGGATAATTCATTGTACCTATCAGTGTATTCTCGATGTGCTGCACCTTTCATTTCTAAGGCTAGGAATTCAGTTTCTAGTTTTTCTATCTCATTATAGGGACACTATTTTTCTATTATCAGTTTCCTGAATTCTTCCCAACTTATTTTATTCATAATATTCTTACTTTTAGTGAGCACTTCCATCTTCCACCAGGATTGGGCTTCTCCTTATAAGGAATGTGAGGCAAACAGTGTTTTGAGATTTTCAGCACAGTTGTTGATTTCCAGAACTCCTTCTATGTCATCTAGCCATCTTAAAGCTTGTACTGCTCCGCCTTTGCCATCAAATTCCCTTGGTCTACAGGACATAAAGGTTTTGTAGGAGCATCCTTTTGACATTCCATTCAGGATTTCTTCTTCCTGTTGTTCTTCCATGTTTATATTTTCAGTCCTTGCTGGTGGGTTTGAGATAGTTCCAACATTCAGGTTTTGCTGAAGTTGGTTAATTAGGGTAGGCAAAGTAGCTTCTAGTTGCTGGGCTACTATCTGGGATATCCTATCATTCTCAGTGGTATCAGGGTTCACAGGGTTTACAGGTGTTTCTTCCCCAAGTCTGGTTCTAGGTCGCCCCACTCGAGCTGTTCTCCTGACAGGTTGAGTGTTTCTTTTTGGTGGCATGATTTACTATAGTGAATTTCAAGGTTAGTATTGCAAATAAATATCTTAACACAAATTTATCTAACATAGATCAAATAAACATGTTAGCACAAAATACATATATCAGTTAAGTTCTTATTTCTCTTTATTCCAAAAAAATTAGACTATAAACTTTCAGTTTCTGCTAAACCATTTCCAGATTCTGATGAAAATACTTTTCTTGGGTGTCCTAAGCTTCTTAATATCCTTTCGGATTTTTCCAGATTTCCAGCTATATCTTTTTAAGTTTCTTAAGAGTCTGTTGGGTTTTTTTACCTGATCCAACTCTGGTTTAATAACTTTATCTTTATCTTTGGGATAATCAGGAAGTTATCTTTCTAGATCCTCAGTTGGTATAGCTCTAAACCTGTTTCCATGTTTCAACCCTTTCCTAGGAGTCACATTTGTATATCCTCCCCTTTGCACATGTGCACGTCTAACATAAAACTTTGACGTATTTTCCATTCCAGTTGGTGAAACATTTATATCCTGCTATGGTTCTGATTCAGGCACTATTTCTTTAGGGTTGCTATGGTATGGTTCTTCTGAAGGGTCAGTTTCATAATGAATACTATCTGGACTCGTACTGCAAAATTTCTTAACAAGGTTTCACAAAAAGAGTTAGTCAAATAGGTCTTGTTAAAATCTTAAACATAAAATTATGAAATTTCACATAATCCACATAAATTCACATAAAATCATAAAGTATATTTTGAGCTTATGGTTATAGTCTAGTTATTTACTTAAAATAACTAATTCCCTATAACCAATGGCTCTGATACCAACCTGTCACATCCCGGCGGAAGCGCGAAACGATGTTCGGGTGTGACTAGCTTTTATCAGAGTGCATTAATTATAACAGAATAATATATAGAAATATTTTTAAATAAAACAACACCTGACATGTTTTATTCATAATATTCGAGGAATTACACCTATTACATAAGCTTTCAAAATCTGATGTAATTCTAACTACTTTTAACTACAGCATGTCTTCTTAATCCATAAATATACTTCCGTCAACGATGTTGACGATTATGGTCACACAGACTCTTTCCACAACTTCACCTTATCCGTTATGGACTTCGAAGCTATAATCAAAACTACTACTCATATTGTCCTGAAAAAGCATACTTAACGAAATCAACAAAAATGTTGGTGAGAACATAGGTTATATATAACAAAAGTTATTTTGTTGATGTATTAGTTACAACCAAACCTGCACAAACATAATCATACTGTCATGAAATAATTGTATCCTAACCCTCATTCCGGTTAGATACAGGAAAATAGTAACAACCCTCATTCGGTTGATACTAATTCTCACAAAATCGAGTAATATTGCATCCTAACCCTCATTCTGGTTAGATACAGGGAAATAGTAACAACCCTCATCCGGTCGATACTAATTCTCCTAAGTAGCGCTACTAATATTACCAGACGGTTCCTCATTCGAACTAATGGTTGTATCACAAATGACAGTAAGTTAACTCAAGTAAAAATAATACATCAAGCACAATTTGTATGCTTTTCCCCCAAAACGTTACTGAATATCAAAATGATTGGAAAATGGGGCTATGAACTCACCGTATCTTCCACTTGAACCTAATAAAATAGTTCACAGTGTTAGATAATACTTCAAATCTTTTTCTGTTTTTCATTGACTGTAAAAATAGAAACATCTTCGGGCCTCCAAAATTACCCTTTTAATTGTTTCTAGATAATAATGTAATTTACTTTGTAAATTACAAAAATAACTCAAATATAGATTTGTTTCTCTAAAAATCACCAATTTCTTACAGAAATTAGTTTAATCTATTTAGAATCTTCTGTAATTTTGTAGAATTTATTTCCCAACAGATTATTTGTTATAAGATCTACAAAATCACAAAAATTCATAAAAATTATCTACTGCAGTAAATAAATTCTCATATTTTTATATCTAACTTCAAATATTATATAGAACAACATATAATTAAATCACAGTCCCAATGTAATCATAATAATTTCTATCATTTCTCATAATAGTCCAAATATTCATCAAAATGTCCAATATTGTCCCATCAGTCCTCATAAGTCCAAATATTTTCGTCCAACAGTTTAATAACAACATATAATTTTTTATAGAACCTAACCATTAACAGATTATTTTCTGTGAATTTTATAAAGTTTCAATAAATAGTTAAAAATAGTTTCTGTTTGTGAAAAATTCCAGTACTTTTATATAATACTTATTACATATATTCAAACAACATATATTTATTTCATAGTCCAAATCATACTATAATAGCTTCTGTAATTTCTTCAATAATCATAATATTTAACAAAAATAGTTATATTATTCCATAATCCATGAAATTTATATATTCTGTACTAGGTGTTTTATTATTTCATCTATGATTTTATCAAGATTTATTATGTCCTTTAAGTATTTATTGCTTTTTATTTACTACAGATAATACAAAAATTCGTATTTAAATTATAATAAGGTATAAAATTCCGAAATAATTCCAGAGGCTATTATACCTTAAAATAATCATTCTGAGATTTTATCAGAATTTTATCGAATTTATTTATATTTTTGGCCTTTTTTTACCTATTTTCCATAAAATAATTTGTATAAATTAATTGGTTTATCAAATTATACCAACTTCTCCAGTTTATTAATTCAATATAAAAACGAGTATTTTACATGTTTATTCCCACAATTGCTTTCAATAAATATTTATTTGATTTTTCTTAATTTTTAAGTTATAAATACAAGAATTTAAATATATATTTTTATAAAAACATAAGGTTTCTGGATTTTGAAACCTTGTTACCCAAGTTTTAAGGTTTCAAGACCTTTAGGAGGGTTTTTGGTAATTACATCCATATACATACATATATACATCGGTATGTATGTATATATATATGTATAGATGTAACATATATGTAATTAACTTGTTCTAGTTACCTTAGATGATGTGTTAGAAGGTGTTCTTCACTTCTGGATCTTGAAAACAGGATGTTGAGAGCCGTGGATGATGATGGTGAGTAGAGGTGACCGAGGGTGATGGTGCAAAAGAAAACCGAGAGAGAAAGATGATGGTGGGTGATCGGGTGCCAAAGAAAACCGAGAGAGAAAGGGATATGTTTTGGTGTGTGTTTTCTTGAGATTTGAAGGTTTATTTAAGGTGATAAAGAGTAGCTTGGGTGAGTCATACTTAGCATGCAATGTGGCAACTTCATGAGGGGTATAATGGTCTCAAGAAATCGAGGAGAGCTTAGGGAGCTGCCACCTCTCTCCCTAGTGTGAAAAGGAGACTTTAATGTTGTTTTGTTTGGTGGTTTTGTGAAAGCAACATACCGAGGTTTGGAAGGGGGTTTACGGGGGTGGTTTGGGATGTTGGGTGGTTTGGTGACAAGAAAACCGAGGGGTAAGGGGTGGGAGTGGTTTCTTGGATAGGTGGTATGGTTAGGTGGTATGGTGTGGTAGGTTAATAGGGTAATGGTTTTGTTAATTTGATTTGATTTAATTTTGGTATATACATATATACCCGTAACATATGTATAAGCATATGTATGTGTGTGTTCGTGAGGTTATTGTGTATATATATACAATATACATATATAACCGTGAGTTGTTTCATGTATATATATATACCCGTAAGTTGTGTATATATATACAATAATCTTTTAATATAATTATATAAAAAAATTTTTTTAAGGTTGTTACACAACATTCATAACAGGCTCTAGTCACTCAACCCTGGCGTTGTTGTTGAGGTTGTTGTTGCTGAGTCATTATTTCACCCCTACAGTCTTTGGCTGCGTGACCCATCTATCCACATCTCTGACAACGGAGTCGATCACACGGGCCATGATGGTGGAAGTTGCACCGGTTACACTTAGGATTCTTGCCCGCGTAGCTACTCGATCCCTGGCCATAGTCGTTGTTGTTCTGATTGTTGAAGCTTCTTGAAGGGTCAAACTTTTTGGTCTGTTGTTGCTGGGTGTTGTTGGAGCTTGAAGACTTGTTCTTGTTATTGCCATCCCATTCCCTTTTGTTATCAGAAGAACCAGTAGCAGCGCCACGTTTAGGCAAGGTGCCCTGTGCCACTGCCTGGTCGGTGAGTTTATGAGCCAGTCGGATGGCCTGCTGAATAGTGACAGGATCAGCAGCCATCACACTAGCCTGAATCTGAGGAGCTAGACCATCAATGTATTTTTCGATCCGTTTGTAGGCCGGAGTCACCATCTGAGGACATAATGCAGCCAACTCGTGCGAACGAGTCGTGTACTCCTCAATGTCAGAACCAACCATCTTTAAATTCCAAAATTCTGCCTCCAGTTTCTGGACTTCGCTCCAGGGGCAGTACTCTTCTTTCATCAGAACCTTGAAGTCATCCCATGGCATACCATTAGCAGCACCAAGCCCTAAGGTTTGGACTTATGAGTTCCACCACGTCAGGGCTGGTCCCTCCAGGACAGTTGCACATGGCAAACACTGACTCGAGTTTCTCCAGCCAGTGAAGCAATGTGACAGCACCCTCAGAACCGCTGAAAGAATGAGGCTTACAATCCATAAACATCTTGAAGGTACAGACTGTGGGACCTCCTTGATTCGGATTCTGGTCGTTCTGATCCTGATTGCGGGCCTGCTCATAGGCTGCCAGCGCATCAGCCACGCGCTCATTGATGATAGCATTCAGCTCGGCTTGAGTCAGGGTGATATTTCCTCGTCCACCCGCACGTCCCACTCTTCTTCCAGACATGATTTCTTCAATTCACAACACATATTAATCAATAACCGGATAATAATTATTGACAATAATAATTGTATCATGCTAGTAAGAATGAAGGGTTTGTTTGCATATCGATAGTGAAGCTATATGAGGATCCGAGGCCTCATGCCTCCAAGTATGAAATTGAGAATTTGTACTGAGCACAACCGTTATCACCCAATAGAGTTTCCAGAATTCTCATGCACGACAAATTACAATTACGTGTGCACCCGTGATTCTAATTTGCGTTGCATGGTCACACATGGTTCCCCCTATTCGAGATAGCGTACCTTGTCCAATACCGAGTGTTATCAATGATAGAAGTATCAATGATATATTTTTTATACCAATGTCGAATAAATAAAGTTGTACTAAGGTTGTACAAGAGATTTGGTTAAGATAACAACGGGAATCAAGACTATTGGCCTTCTTCTCTTCAAAGTTCTAAGTGTTTGAATGTCTAAGTCTGATTTTCTAACAGACTTGAATATCTTAGTTGTCCCTCATTTTGCTCGGGCTAGTGTAGGGGATAGGATATGTTGGGAATGGTAACAAGTGTGGAGAGAGTTGGGAGAGTGAGGTATTGTTCTTTTTGTTTGTCATAGTTAAACTTGTCGCGTGTGTTTGGGGAGAGTTTCGTGTTCCAATCGTGGAATTGTTTGGTTCAATTCGTTGTTGCTTCCACTCCGAGAGTGAAGGATCAAGTGTAAACGTTAGTAGTGAGCGAGTGGGACTCTCCACCCCTCTGTCAGCCGGTAATGACACGCATGTCATACCTATAATATTATGTTTGCTCAGCAGCGTACTGTCAGTACACTAGAAGGTTGTTTGCACAATAGTGGTAACCATGTAAAATTGTCTGTGCAATACTAGTGTTGTGTCTAAGGCTATAGTCTAGATGCAATGCAATCCTAGTTCTCTATAACCTGTGGCTCTGATACCAATCTGTCACACCCTCAATTTCCACAAACGGGGTTTACCGTTAGGCGTGTGACATACCAGGATCTCAGACACAGTCATATCAAACGACACCATATGAATTTAAAATAAACGTTTGACTTCATTCAAAGGAACATAAACAGAGTTTACAATAGTGCGGAAGCGTTTACATAATTCATAAATCCTTTCAGGACAGTTACAACAGACATGTTTAACAAATGTTCAATGCTGAAAATAATCTAGATGAATGCATGTCCTGAGTGCGTTTCCTATAGCGTGCATCATGACTTATGCGTTCCTGTGACCTGAGAAAACATGCTAAAATGTGTCAACATGAAGTTGGTGAGTTCACAGGTTTAATCAATCAACAAGAAATGTATCGTAAGCATTTCCATGTTTTGCGTTTCAATGGTTTAGTATATAGAGCATATCGTTAGGTAGCTAGCCTATGTTCTTGTTACTTAGCGTTTCGAACCGAAGCTGACTATTTACGTCCTATATGTGTTTGTTGTATCCCCGCCACGTCTCGCAAGACCGTGACAAATGTTAGGTCAATCAAGCACCCGTTTGACCTCCATCAAGCTAGCGCGACTAGCCCGGGCGGGTTTTGTCTGACCCAGTAGTACTACTCAAAATTACCTCGCTAATCCCATTACTAACGGTTCGAGTGTGTCAGGACATGTTGTGTGTTTGCACTAACGTAATAAGCGATATCAATAATACTACAACCATTTATGTAAATCTGTTTTTCATGTTTTCTCCCCCAAAAGGAAAGAGAGTAAAATAGGGGCCGTGAAACTCACTGATGATGTAGTAAGTACGCAGGATGAAAGTCTCCGAAGAGTTGTTTACGATGCGCTGTCAAACACCTATTGACAGTTATGTTAAGCGTTAATGTTGTGTTTAGCGTTAATAGACATGTTTAGTCGGGTCGGGTCGCATGGGCTCGGTCGTGGGTGACACACCACACACATGCAGGCATACGCATATCAGACCTTATGTAGATCCCAAACGGGTTGTCGTTAGTTGTAAATAGTTAGGTTGTTTTAGATCGTAAAAGTATGTGCTTGTTGATTGCGTTGACTTTAATCTTTATGGTCAAGAAATGACACTTTATTGATTATTACCATATCATCACACGATAGGCACACCACACACAAGGAGAATTCACTCAAAATGACTCCAATCGCATATCAAGGCTAGACGCACACTGGACACTTCATTCGCACGAATGGGCCTTCAATCGTACGAATCAATCTCATTCATATGGTTGAACCCTTATTCGTACGACTGAGCATTCAATCGTACCACACATCACCCATTCAGCCGACTCAACAACCAATCGCATGACTGAACCTTCATGCGTACGATTGGACCTTCAGTCGGGTGGTACTCAGTCGCACACATTTCATCCGGATGACTCAATCGCACACACTCTCAATCGCATGCATTCATTCACATGTTACGCATATACGTATGTACTCATTCGTACGATTCACTCCAGTCGCACCACTCAGTCGCACGAGGGACCCAGTCGCATGGCTCAGTCGCATGACTGGCCCAGTCGTGGACAGCAGCAGTTCGCGACTGCTGGACGGGCTGAACAGCCTTCGGCTGTCCCGTGCTCGATTTTCACACAATCAGGACTTCCAGAAACACTTTCCTAACATATCTAAGTGAAATGCACATGCTGATTGACCTCACACATGCCCCCACAACCACATGCATTCGGGTTGAACCCGAACACCCGAACCCCATATTTGCAGTAGTGAAACGAGCGATAAAACGGATGAATGAGGTCGCCTACCTGCTGGGAACGTGATTTTCAGCTGTTGTGTGGTCTAATCCGACGAAAACGAGCTCAATCGGGTGGAATTTGGTGCTAGAATGAAGAAATGGAGGTGTAGAGAGCGTAGGAGAAAAGAGAGAGCAGATTGTGATGTTTTTGGGCTGGTGGATGGGTATTTATACCCAGCCCCAGTTTGACAATTTGTCAATTTTGGTCCCTGTACTTAGGTCCCATGTTCCCAAATTGGTTTCGGTTGATGACGGCGTAGATGAGCGAGCTATGTTAATTAAGAGGATTCCTTAGGAAATTCCGTTTATGTGAATCCTCTACCAACACCCGTGTTAGTATTTTATCATTATTTATTTAACGATGTCGGTGGCGGTGTTTGTATACGTTTCGAGTATTAACGAGTATGTGCCAATAATAACGACAGTGGTTTTGGATAGTGTTAACCTGGAATTACGGGGTGTCACATTCTTTCTCCCACGTTGACTCGGATCCCTTCTTGTGCCTCCACTGTACACGCACAATAGGAACCACTTTATTTCTAAGCCGCTTCTCTTTTCTATCGGTGATTGCCACTGGTTGCTCCACATAATTGAGCCGTTCATCTACTTTGATATCTTCTAGTTGAACAATCAGATCCTCATCGGCCAAACATTTTCTCAGATGAGATACGTGGAAGGTTGGGTGAATTCCACTTAACTCATCTGGCAATTCCAACCTATAGGCCACCTCTCCTACACGGGCAACGATTCGGAAAGGGCCTATATACCGCGGGCTCAGTTTGCCCCGCTTTCGGAACTGAATGATTCCTTTCCAAGGCGAAACCTTCAACATAACTCGGTCACCCACCTGGAATTCAATTGGCCTGCGTCGTTTATCGGCATACGACTTCTGTCTGTCTTTGGTTGCCTTCATATAGGCCTTGATCCTCTCAAGCTTTTCATTCGTAGCCTCGACCACCTCGACGCTCCCCAATTCCTTTTGACCGATATCACCCCAACAAGCGGGTGTCCTACACCTCCTACCGTATAGCATCTCGTATGGTGGCATGCCAATGCTGGCATGATAGCTGTTGTTGTACGAGAATTCAGCTAACGGTAAGTGGTTATCCCAACTTCCCCCAAAATCAATCACACATGCCTGAAGCATGTCTTCTAACGTCTGAATGGTCTGTTCGGACTGACCATCAGTCTGGGGATGATAAGCCGTGCTGATATGTAGTCTCGTCCCTATGGCGTCATGGAATTACCTCCAGAACTCGGATGTAAACCGGGTATCACGATCAGAAACAATTGACACCGGTACACCGTGGCGAGTTACAATCTCTTTGATGAAAAGATCAGCCAACCTCTCGGATGAATATGTCTCGCGCATCGGTAGGAAGTGAGCACTCTTCGTCAGACGGTCCACAATCACCCATATTGTATTGTACCCTTTCGGGGTACGTAGCAGCTTTGTAATGATATCCATGGTGATGTGCTCCCACTTCCATTCTGGTATATCCAACGGTTGAATCTTTCCATACAGCTTTTGATGCTCCGCCTTTACTTGAAAACACGTGAGGCACTTACTCACATACTCCACCACATCACGCTTCATACCCGGCCACCAATAATCTTTCTTCATCTCTTGGTACATCTTGGTTGCACCAGGATGAATGGAGTATCGAGTTTTATGGGCTTCGTCCAAAATCTTCATACGTGGATCCCCAAATCGAGGAATCCGCATCCCCCAAATCGAGGCTTGACACCAAACGTGTTTTCACCCAGTTCTGCGACCAGACCTCTCATTCGTTTGAGTTAAGATGATCTTCTTTCAGTGCCTCATCTTGAAACCCTTTGACTTGCTTCATCACATCCGAGGTCATAATCAGCTGGTATGCCTTCACCCGTATCGGTTCGGGCCTCTCCTTTCGGCTAAGGGCATTAGCCACCACGTTGGCTTTGCCCGGATGGTAGTGGATCTCACAATCATAGTCTTTTATCAGTTCCAACCATCGCCGCTGTCTCATATTTAAATCCTTCTATTCAAAGAAATACTTCAAGATTTTGTGGTCGTAAAAATAGTGCACTTCATCCCGTACAGATAGTGCCTCCAAATCTTTAATGCGAAGACCATAACTGCTAGCTCCAAGTCATGAGTGGGGTAGTTAACCTCATGAACTTTCAGCTGTCGGGATGCATAGGCTATCACCTTCCCCCTTTGCATTAATACGCACCCCAACCCCGAGTAGGAAGCATCAGAATAAACCACCAAGTCTTCGCTTCCATCGGGTAATGCCAATATAGGAGCTTGGGTCAACCTCGTCTTCAATCCTTCAAACGCCTTCTCTTGAGCTTGACCCCATACAAACTTCACATCTTTTCGGGTCAACTTGGTCAGTGGAGAAGCAATCTTGGAGAAGTCTTGAATGAATCTTCTGTAGTAGCCCGCCAAACCCAAGAAACTACGGATCTCGGATGGCGTCTTCGGAGACTTCCATTGCATTACTGAACTTCACACAAGCAAAATGCGCACTTGGAGAACTTGGCATACAATTTCTCCCTTCTCAACATTTCTAGTACTTCTCGAATGTGACCGGCATGCTCCGTTTCGCTTCTTGAATAAATCAGGATATCGTCAATAAATACAATCACTGATTCATCCAACATCGGCCGGCACACTCGGTTCATCAAATCCATAAAAGCAGTCGGCGCATTGGTCAAACCAAAAGACATGACAAGAAACTTGTAGTGACCATAGCGAGTACGAAAGGCTATTTTAGGGATATCCTGCTCCTTCACCTTCAGCTGATGGTAGCCTGATCGAAGATCTATTCGTGAAAACCAACTGGCGCCTTGAAGCTGATCAAATAAATCATTGATTCTCGACAAGGGTATCTGTTCTTCACTGTCAACTTATTTAGTTCGCAGTAGTCGATGCACATCCTCATACTACCATCTTTCTTCTGTACGAACAGGACCGGAGCACCCCAAGGTGAGATACTCGGTCTTATGAACCCTTATCTAGCAGCTCTTGCAACTGCCCCATCAGCTCTTTCATTTCTGTCGAAGCCAATCGATATGGTGCTTTGGCGACAGGTTGAGCACCCGGTATCAGGTCAATCTGGAACTCGATCTCTCTGTCAGGTGGCAATCCCGACAAGTCTTCCGGGAACACGTTTCGAAAATCACGCACAACCGGAACATCAGATAGTTGTGGTGTTGGCGTTTCCACATCTATCACATAACATAAGTAGGCGCTGCACCCCCGCCTCATACACTTTCCCGCCACCGCCATTGAGATCACCTTTGGAATCGTAGAAACCCGATCACCATAAACTGTCACTGAATCACCATCGGGTGCTGTCAATTGAATCATCTTCTTGCCACATACAATGTTCGCTTCAAAGTCCGCCAACCAATCCATCCCAAGCACCAAATCGAAACCACCTAAAGTCATAGCGAAGGGTCTAACGGAAATTTGTGGCCCTCTAATTCAACATCACAACCCTCTATCACCTCGGAAATCCTGGTCGACTTTCCTATCGCAGTTTCTACATCAAACGGTACATCAACATGTCTACTTCTAACAGGCAGTTTGGCACAGAAATCAGCAGAAATAAAACTCCTACTGGCACCTGAATCAAATAATATAGAGGATAAAGTTTGGTTCACCAAGAACGTACCGGACACAACATTAGGGTCCGTTCTAGCCTCCTCTTGCATCATTGTGAATGCCCTGGCGCTCGCCTTCTGCCCTTCACCCCCTGTCTTCTTTCCCCCGGAACCTTCAGCCCTAGGCTTCTTACAATCTTAGTACATGGCCCTCCCCGCCCCAGTTATAGCATCGGATCGCATGATAGTCTTTGGCTATGTGCCCCGGCATCCCACATCTGAAGCAGACATTCAACCCCCATCTGCATTCCCCACTGTGTTCTCTCCCACATTTACCACACTTCCTCAACCCTGCTCCTGACATGACCACACGGCGGTCATCCACCCATGCCTTCTTATTACTTGTCGAAGTATCACCTCGACCAAACCTCTTTCCCTGCCAATTTCTCTCACCACCTCCCTTCTTACTACCCTCAGCCTTCACCACCACAGCCCGTTCATCGTATAATCTCCCTGCCAAATCCACTGCGACCTAAAGGTGCTCGGTCGGGCGGTAATCAAATGCCTGCGGATATCAGCTGGCAGCCCCTGAATATACCAATTGATCTTTCGAGACACCGGCGTCACCTGCTCCGGCACCATCCTTGCCATCTCATTAAACTTTGTGGTGTATTGTTGGTGGGTCATCGTCCCCGCCTCCAACTGCAGGAACTCTCTCTCAACTTTGTCCATTTCCTGACGAGGACTGAACTCATCGATCACCATCCTTTTCAGCTAGGCCCACTTCATCTTCCCAATGGCCCTGCTACCCTCGGCCTGGACTATGTTGTCCCATCAGCATAATGCCGAACCTGTGAACGAGTGGGTAGCAAACTTCACCTTTTTGTCCTCCTGGCAATCACTAACATCGAGGACAGCCTCCATTTCTCTCACCCATTGGCTAGCATCAGCCGCGGTGCCAGAACCATCAAAAGTAGGGGGCTTGCACCTCATAAACACCCCGTAGTTACAACCCGTGTTGTCTCCCGTACCGGCTCCTCCTCCTCTTCCTCTTCATCATCAGATAGAACCGTTTCCGGCTCTTGTCGCTGCGGTCTCCCCGAGGACCGGTTCCTCCCTTGCCTTTCATCTTCGCGTACAGCCTTTATCACTTCGGTCACTACAGACGGTAAAATCGTCTGCATGACCTGGTGAACTTCTTCGACCACTTCCTCCTGATGAGTTGGTCATCAGGTTCTTAGATCCGCGCTTTCGTCCACCTCCTCCTGATGAGTGGTGTCAGGTTCTTCATGAACCTCCTTCTCCTCTCTCAGTCTTCCTCTTGTGGGCCGCGGTTCAGCACCATGTCCACCACCTTGTGACACTTTAGATGATCTACCACCGACCATCTTCTATCTCACTGAAGATTTAAACACCAACACGGTCATTCAAGGAAATAACTCAGTTCATGTCAAGTATAGTAAGTCCCTAATTACAGTGGCCAGTTGTGATTAGCCACTTACTTTACTCTTCGTACCCTGAGCATTACCTGTCCTGACTACATTAGTTTCTAAATCTAACAATAACACATAAACAAATCGCATGCGCACATAATACCAGTTAATCTTTAAGAAATACCTGATGGCACGCAGCAGCTCAGATGGCATTCTTCCCCTTTCCTGTCCCATTTTCAGTTTAGTTTAGGTTTATTTTAAAAATTTACCCATTTCACTCAAACTTTGGCTCTGATACCAACTTGTAAGGCCCCCTTCCCGGGCACCTCACAGTTGGTCAATCATCGCATATTTTAAATAAAACATTGCAGCGGAAACATTCAAAAGATACATTTCATTTCATCATAAAAGCCTGTACAAAGATTACATCATTGCTGATTACAAAATAGTCATAAGCGGTGACCGCTAATACAAAATATAAAAACTAAATTTAAAGAAGATTCCTTAAGTAATCCCGTTTATCAGGATCCTTAAGGAAGGTTCCTTAGGTAATCCCGTTTATCGGAATCCTTAAGGAACACTTGACACTTGCATGCAACATAAGTTGTTGCATGCATTATGCGCCCGCATCCCATTGCGTGGCAGCATTATCAAAAGGAGAATGCCATCCCAAAAGAGCTGAGTAGCCGCCTCGTGCCATCCCCCAGCACCACTACCTGCCACCTGGAAACACATAAAAATAATCACGTTGCTGAGTGAATTCTAGTTTTTATAATAAACATACTTTCCTTTTTGCTAAACCTTTCTTTGCTTTCAAGCGGTCACACAAGTACGTACACATAGATATATTTTTATTATCTTCATTGTTCAATCATTAGCTTTCGTTTGTGTACCCTTCATTGTTAACATTCACGTTCTATCATACTTTTTCATTCGTTCACTATCTTTAACTATCGTTCATTCATGCTCTGTCTTTTGTTCTCTCATTATTTGTCATTATCTATCATTCGTTCTCTGTATACCTTTAACCTTTTTACTCTTTCATCTTTATCTCGTTGCTTTACGTCTCTTATATTCTTTACCTTTCTGTATCATGGTGCTGGACCTAGGTCTAATCATAGACCTTCTATATCGGTGCATCGCACCTCCTAGCCATAGCACCTAAGGTAAAGTTTAAGGGTACCATTGCCACACGTAACATCCTTCTGTAATCGTGGTACTGGACCTAGGCCTATCATAGACCTTCTATATCGGCGCACCGCACCCTCCTGGTCACAGTACCTAGGATATGTAGCGATGGTTCTATACACATGGTCGATCACAGTGTCAGGATTTTACCCTCCTCGTGGCACACAGTCGCGATTACTGAGGTCGCAAGACAAGGATCCCATATTGAGTCTGTTGCAACAACAAGGTTGCTCACCTCATCGACTCTGTTGCAACAACAAGGTTGCTCACCTCATCGAGTCTGTTGCAACAACAGGTTGCTCACCTCATCGAGTCTGTTGCAACAACAAGGTTGCTCACCTCAACTGTCTCCTTGCAAGACTTCATTACTATCATTCTTTATTAATGCATGCATTCATTCATTTCGTTCCTCTTTCATTATCTTCTGTTTTACATTACATAATACTTTTCATTCATTCATAAACAATACACGTAAAGATACGGAAAGATAACATGCATCGAAACAAGGAACATCGATATTTACAAATCATCAGTCACTACCATCATATTAGACCACATCATACTGGACATACCTCCATCATTCATACACACACTACTATCGACATCATGCCCAACATAACTTTTAAGGCTCGTCAGCACTATTTGGGCGACTGAGCATGCTTCAGTCGCATGGCCTCCATGCGACTGAACGTTAGCGATTGGACTATTATGCGACTGGCTCCTCAGTCGTGCATATGACCTGGGCGACTGAGCACATAAGCGACTGAGCCCTCAGTCGGAAGATGATTGTGCGACTGAACCTACACCGTACGATTGAGCCCCAGTCGTGCGTATGAACCTCAGTCGTCCCTCAGTCGTACAATTGACCCTAAGTCGTTCCCCAATCGTGCGTATGCCCTCCAGTCGCCTAACCCTAACTGCGCAGTGACTGGAGTTCATCTAGAACTGCAGCCGCGACATACGGCTGTAAAACCCTACTAAATTCGATCAAGCCCACATTAACCCTCCCAAACCGTAGGGAATCATGAGGACGTCAAATAATCATACAAGTCCTAAACCATGATTTCACCCAAATGGTTAAACATACACTTTACAAAAAAAGGGTTTATATGTGATCCAGCCCTAAAGTCGTATGAAAACATGAAAATGTGGGGTTCTAGAACTCATATAAGCAGGTAGGAGATGAAATACTCCGTTTGGACTAGTTGGTTGACGAGTTTCAAGCCCGGATCACGTTTTTCTCTCTTTTCTCCTTCGGTCGCCCCTTCTCTCTTTTCTTACTGAAATTATGAGTATGGAAGAGGGTAAGAGCTGCCATCTTCCTTAAATACCCCTCGTCCAGTCACCCATGCTTCAGTCGCGTCGGCACTTCAGTCGCCTGAGCTTCATGCGATTGGACCTTCAGTCGTATGGTTGTCAGGCGTATGGAGCTTCAGTCGTGCGACTCCATGCATATGAAGCCCCAGTCTCCTGGTTTTCATGCGCCTGAGTCTCCAGTCAGTTGAACTTCAGTCGGGTCTCAGTCGGCCGATTGGCACCTCAGTCGCATGATACTGCAGAAGGAAAAATTCTGGATCTTACAATATG